>AP025069.1:15488406-15874467 GCA_036186865.1 Eustoma russellianum | reverse complement strand
GGTCTAAGGCCGTCACCCTCCGTCAGTTGTCCTCCTAGGAAGCCTGAGAAAGGAAAGGGAGCGTTAGGGGTCCCAGGGCGCTGCCCCAGGGAACCCTCCGACGCTCAAGTCAGTTGCGGGCATTATAGCGTATGGCTTTAACTGAAATATAGGTTTGATGAAACCTGTTTGAGGTCGGCCACAGTGCAGGCCGAGCTGAGATGAGAACAGCGGGGTGTTTTTGACTTGAGATTTGGACTTTGTCAATTCGAGTTCCAATCTAGACTTGGAGCTTCTTTCTGTTGGGGAAGCTCTTTTATACTTGGTGTGGTTGGGAGCTGCGTGTCTCAGATGGTTGAAATGACGACGTCTGGCCCGCTTGCATGGTAGCCGTGCAGCTGCTAAGGATTGCTGTACTGGCACCTTCCCTCCGTATGATTGACATCTGGAAAGTTGGATATTGCATGTAGACCACGTAGCACACAGCTCTGTGACTGTTGTCACCTGGCCGAGATCAATAATCAGAGCCGTGGTCGAGAGCAGATCCGAGGCCGAAATGTGTTCCTTTGGCCGGGGTGGAACTGTTGAGGGCTTAGCCAGGAACCAAGGGTTGGTTTCCTTTGGCCGGTCTGGATATATAGCCGACCTCTTTTAGATATCCGAGATACTGAGCCATTCCAGTTGAGATAACTGAAACCGAGATAAGATCTATTGGCCGAGGTATGACCATTGAGCCGAGGTGAAAGTCTTTAGGCTGTGATGGGGCCGTATTGGCCGAGGTGAACTGGTAGTTCCATTAGGGTGCTGACCATGTAGCCGAGATGGCGTGGGGCCTCTGTGGCCGAGACGGAATATTCGTCCGCATATGACTTGGTCAGTCTTCAGGCCGACCTGCGGCACTTGGTCATTTCTATACTCTTGCTCTAGCGTTGACTGTCATTGACTAACGGGGGAATTTCCTGGTATCATCACGTAGGGAAGTCTTGGAACATATATCGTTCCTACTTGATAGCATGTAAGGTAACCTATCTGATTATAATTCGTGTGCTGAGGCTGATTTATTATTCAGACAGTCTGATGATAGATACCAAAGAAATTTCATTTGAAAAAAGCGTAGATGTCTTGGAGTATGATTTATTATGTGTTCAAAAATTAAATAAAGAACAGATGATTGCATATAATCGTATAATGGAAAAGGTACTTTCTGATCAACCATGGGTTTTTTTTATTGATGGCCCTGGTGGAATTGGGAAAACCTTTATGTGTAGAGCAATCATAGAAATTTTAGGTCACAAGGTTTTGTAGCTCTGGCAACATCTGGTGTTGCTGCTTCCATAATGTTGGAGAAAATAGGAAGAAATTAAAATTGAGTCAAGTTGCAAACTGTTGTTAGCAACGTATTTTGAGATAATATTATGATTAGTTTCACTGGTGATAAGTGGAAACTAATGAGTCCGTAATTATCTACGCAATGAGTAGATAATTGTAGGCATTTGAATCACTCGATTCTGACACCGGATGAATAGAAATTAATGCTCAAAGTAAAGGGAAAAGTCAGATCAGCTCGGCCCGTACCTGGGCGTGGGCTCAAGTAGCGGACTGCGTTGCATACCTGATGGGCTTAGGTTGCGAACCAGGCCGGGCTGCGGGCTGCAGACTGCAGGCCGGGTCCTGTAGCACAGGGTCGGATCTTATCAGCTAGGAGGAGTTTGTTCCGTTCGAGTTCTCCGGGTTGTTAAGATTAGGCTAAGGTTAATTTTTAAAAAGTTGTTGAACTTTAACCGGCCGAGCTGACCTGAATTTGTTATAATCTGACGCCTCAGATTGAACAGTTAGTTGATCTGACGGCTGAGGGCAGGCCTGATGCGGTTATCTGGTCCAATAGTTCAGACCGAGCTAGTAACTGATCCTACAGCTGAGATTGGACTGATTGTAACAGACTGACCTCAGAATTTCCCTATAATAGTGGCCTATCTGACTTCTGTGGTCACACACCAAGAAATCCGAATTTCTTCTTCTCTTTCTGCAATCTCCTTCTGCATACTCACTCCCTCGTATACATTTCTGCGTCAGTATTACCGAGATGTTCAGTACATCTTAACAGGTTCGTAGAGTTCATATGCTGCAGTGACACTCGTCTGAACTGATTTCCGTTGTATCCTAGGAGACGATTGCTCCATTCGGTTGGGCACAATATACTGGAGCAATACATCTTAAGGACCAAGTCCTGGACCCACCTGGGTTCTCTGCTCAGTAGAGATGTGAAGGTTATTGCCGATTTGAGCTCTGCTTTGTGCTGAGCCCAGCTGATTGTGGGATAGCGCAGCACTGTTTGTTGCACAGTGTTGTCGTGCTGAGCTCTGCTGTATTGATGAGGACATTCGTTGTGGACAGTCGTTGTTCTGCAGCATAGCCGTGCTGAGTTTAGCTTTGCGTTGAGCTCGACTGAAGCAGCTGAAAGCTCAACTATTGTGGTTGTGCTTAGGTACCGAGGTCGGCAGATTGGTCATCAGCCCAGAACGCAAATACAATCGTGCTGACTGGACTGATCTGTTTTATCTGATCAAACTGACTTGAGTTCAGCTCGGCTAGAATGCTGATAACATAGAACTTACTATTTTGAAGTATTATTGTGCTAAGGTCGGTAGGTCGGCTGACTTTTCAGAACGCAAACTCAATTGCGCTATCTGAACTATCCTGACTTAGCAGATTGGTCCAGCCTACCCTAAGCTCGATAGGTCGGTCACTGCTCTACCGAAATCATTGTCTGACTTGAATTATTACCAACAATTCTTAAGAAGTATTTTTATTGATTCTGTACTGATTCTCATTTGTTTCTGACATCTAACCAGAGATTAAATGGAGAAAGCGAGTTCAAGCTCAGTTCAAGACGTAGACGTGCACAGCTTTGCTCCAATGGCGCCAAATGTTAGGGTTCCAAAGAATGTTCCTGCACAGGGTCCTGCAGCGGCCCAAGTGGAGAAACCTGGAAGTTCAGTGAGAGCTTCTTCAAGCGTTGGCTGCAGAAGATGTTATTCTTCTTGACTGCCATGTGGTTGGCTACTTTCCTGACCAAGGACCCGCCAGTGAGGGTTCTGAGGAGGACCAGACCGAAAATATAGAGCACAAAATCTTTGTTGAAGCCTGGAACTTCAAAAATTGAGCCATATTCTTGGGTTCTTGGACAACTACTTGTACGATTTGTACTGGACGTACAAAACCGCAAAGTCTTTCTGGAAGGCTTTTGAAAAGAAATACTGTACGGAAGATGCCAACACTAAGAAATTTATTGTCGGCAAATTCCTGGATTTCAAAATGTCTGATTCTCGCACTGTTGTTTCTCAAGTTGGAGAACTTCAGACGTTGGTAGCCGAGAGGAAGCGGAGGGCATGTTGTTCAGTGAATCTTTTGTGGTGGCTGCAGTTATTGAGAAGCTACCTCTTTCGTGGAGGGAATTCAGAAGTTATCTTAAGCACAAGAGAAAGGAGATGACATTGGAAGATCTGATTATCTGATTCCGCTTAGAAGAAGATAATCGCAGATCTGAGAGAAAGCCAAAATCAAGCTCTGGTCATGCCAAGGCCAATGTTGCAGAGGCCAAAAAAAGAAGGGCCAACTTGGGGTGGACAAGAAAGACAAGCAAATAGCCAAGAATTTCACCGGAAAATGCTACAACTATCATTCAGGGGCATGTCAGCAATGAGTGCCGAAAGCCCAAGAAGAAGCAGACCAAGGCATAGGCAAACATCATTAATCCCATGGACGATATGAACCTCTGTGCGGTAGTCTCAGAGTGCAACGTTGCGGGGAACATGCACGAATGGTGGCTCGATACTGGCGCCACGAGACATGTCTGCTCCAGCAGAGAGATGTTCACGGAGTACCAGCCCGAGAATAATGAACAACTTTACATGGGGAACTAGGCCTCTTCGAAGATTGAAGACGAGGGCAAAGTTGTTCTGAAGCTGACCTCAGGAAAGCATCTGAATTTGCAAAATGTGTTGCACGTCCCCACATTCGGAAGAATTTAGTATCTGGATCTCTTCTAGTCATGAATGACTTTAGACTAGTGTTAGAGTCTAATAAGGTTATTCTTTCGAAAAATGGCTTGTATTAGGGGAAGGGGTACTTGTCGAATAGGATGTTCAAATTGATTGTCATCACTACTATTGTACCGCTCTACTCCTGAGCCTTAGTATAGTGCACCCGCCGTATCTCGCTAAGGAGAATACAAGGTATCGAGTCAACTTTCTACACGTCTGAAAATACATAGAAATGTTTCTCGCAGAAACGAAATACAATAACGTTAAGTTTCATGATAAAAAAAATCCTCAATATGATAATGTACCGACTTCTGGAAATAGTACTGCATCTACAAACTATCATTTAATACAAGGTAGTGTCTAATATAATCGCAATAAAATAACGACAGACAGCCGCATGGTCTATTCGTATCCTAGGAACTACCGTTAGTCTGCCCATACTATCGTGTCAACTCCGTCCTCATCAAAGATATAGTCATACGCTTCCTCGTGCTCACCTGGTGGGAGGAGGGAGTAGGGGTGAGTGACAGGAAAATCACCCAGTAGGCACCTGCCTCCAACTAATACAAGACGAGCATACAACAATGATATAACACATAACACATAACATGATATAACATAAGCATATGTAAGAATGCGGAAAGATAATTCACTCCAGATAAAGAATGCACAACATCGTGATGCATGTCCTACTATGCATGTCACACGCAACAAAGTCATGTCACACAGAATGCCGATATCTCCACCATGCAATACAAGATCCTGGGACCTACTGAGTGGCTGTGGGTCGTACCCACCCACAGTCACCATATTGAGTGTGCGTGGCCCTGCCACCGTACACCATACTGTGTGTGCGTGCCCCCGCCACCGTACACCATACTGAGCGCCCGTGACCTGTACGTCATGACCCACCATAATGCAATGCACGTGCCATGAATGCAAAAACACAATCGCCTGAGGCCCCTGGTCCATCCTCACCATCCTCCGACACTCAAATCTAGGTTCATTTAGAATCCGAGTAATGATTTGATGTTGTATTATGGCATCAAACCTATTTTCCATGGCTTGTATGCATTTATCATGCATTTTTTATATTTTTCCTCATTTTTTCCCTATTTATTTCTTTTTATTACCTAATTATCCAAGTTAAATAAATTATTACAATTACTGAAATTTAATGAAAATAATTTAATTGCAGCATTTTATAATTTTTGAAATTTATTTATAATTTTCTAATAATTGTTTTATATTTTTCCTGTAATTATTATTATTTTTAATTAATTAATTAATAATTATGAAAATTCCAGAATTCGGAAATTATATAAATTACTAATTCTTTTTTCTTTTCCGTTTGGCTAACCTTTCCCCAGCCCGATCCGCTACTCGCACAGGCCCGACCTGCTAGAGACGGTCTGCGCCTAAATATTTTTTAATTAGTTGCGTTAATTGGGTCAGCTGTTGTTGGCCATTCGGCCCGGTCCGCCGCCGACTCCGTCCAGTATTTTTTTATCTAACGTTAATGGGCCAGGCCCTAGTGCTGGTGCAGCCAGCCCGTTAAGGGCTGGCCTGTCCGCCGTTCTGGGCCTTCGGCCCTTTTCCTTTAATTAAAATTTTTTAATTTTAATCAGAATTCCAGTGTAGAGATGCAAGAGGCGCGTGCAGCCCGCGCGCATGTGTGAAGGCCATGCAAGGCCATTTCCGACGACGCGTGCGGCGCACCGGCTGCCTCTGGTGGCCGTATTTCGATCCCGATCTACATTTTTGCCTATTTCTAGTCTATGGGAACCTAATCTAAGGTCAAAACAAGAATGGAAAATCCTAATAATGCAACAGTTTTACTATTTTGATTATCAAATTTTTTTCCTAACATCAAATCCAAGGCACGGAAAATAGTATACGCATTCCACAGTTATCAAACGCATTCCACAGTCATCAAAACTCATACTTTTCACAATCTAACATCATGCTTTTCACAATCTAACATCATGCTATGAAATTTAACAATCAAAACAACAAGGAAACACTTAGAATACCAGTAAAGCATGCTTGAATTGTACTAATTTTGAGGGAGAAAAGGGAACCTGTGTGGTTGCTAACAATTTACACAAATATACGTACTAGCGAGTAGATTAAGACACACGACTTCCTCTTTTCTTCTCTTCTTCTTCTCTCTTTTCCTCTTCTCTCTCTTCCTCTCTCTCCCCCTTCCTCTGGTTGCCGCTCAAACTTCCTCTGCGCCTCTCCTACTTCTTTTTTCTGTTATTTTTCCAGCCGAGACCCCCCTATTTGCCATAATTGGGGGAGGCAGTTTCTCCCCCATTTCACGTCCTTTTATTTTTTTTTAAATTTTTTTCAATTACTTTATCCTTATCCTATAGCACCTTTAGAATTTCTATATAATTTATTCATGGTTATTATTTTGTTTTATTTATCCATCCCATATTTATCCCATATATGTGTGTATATATATATATATATTTAATACTCCATTTAAGATTATAAATCACTTGAGTATACACATCTCGCTACGATTAATTTAATTTCGAGGGGTCGATGCACTCAACGGCTGCTATAGTTTTAAATTACTACATAACGGCTAACTCGAAAATTTTCGGGGTATAACATCCTACCCCCCTTACAAGAAGTTTCGTCCTCAGAACTTGACGTACCTTAATCGAAGAGGCACATCTGATCTTCCAGTTCCTGTGTCGCTTCATATTCCTTATGGTTTCTCCATTGCATTTTGACATACGGAATGATTCTCCCTCTCAACTCTTGGTCTTTGTGGTCATTGATCCGAACAGGAGTCTCTTCATATGACGCATCCGGTCTGATCCCAAAGGCTAGGCGTCTAATGCATGACTCGGATCAGAAACATACCTTCTCAGCTGAGATACATGGAATACATTGTGTACTTGAGATAGTGTCGGAGGTAACGCCAAGCGGTAAGCTAACGAACCAATCCTTCTGAGTACGTCAGGGGCATTGTAACGAGGCCTTAGCTTACCCTTCAGATCAAAATGTGCAACTCCCTTCGTAGGCGATACCTTTAAGCAAACCTTTTTCTCCGACAGTAACTCCAGGGGACATCTATTTGGATCTGCCCAACTCTTACTTATGTCTTGGGCAACCTTAAGTCTTTCCCGATTCAACTTTACCTTCTCCATGGTTTGCTCACTCAGCTATATACCGGTAATAGTACGCTCTCCAACCTAGTTTCACTACACTGGGGATCTGCACTTACGCCCGTAGAGCGCCTCAAATGGCACCATTCCGATGGCGCCAGGATAGCAGTTGTTGTAGGAGAACTCAATCAACTTGTCCTACCATCCTAGTTCCCCTTGAAGTCAATGGCGCAAGCTCTCAACATATCCTCTAATGTCTGTATTGTCCTCTCTGACTGTCCATCCGTCTGCGGTGGAACGCAGTACTCAATCGTAGTTTGGTCCATGAAATATATATCAGCATACTCGAGTTTTAATATGTGTTGTCGTAATGGTTAAGTTGTTGAACATGTTTTGTACAGACATATAGTATGTTGTGTATCCCTATTTTAAATGACTTACGTATCATATGTGGTTCTTGAATTCACCACCGTTATCTGTAGTTTGTCACAGGTATTAATGTTTGTTAGTTGAGTTTTAAGCGGTACACACGCTAAGCGCGTCCATTTTAGTCTATGTTCATTGTGATCTCTCCCTTTTGTTTTCTCATGTTATTAAGTTATTTACACTTTAGTCTATTACTATGTTGTCATGCAATAATGTGTCGTTCCTAACTCGTAATTTAGCATGCTTTACTTCAATTGTGTATGTTAATGACTTGTCTTAAAACTTGTAAATGTTTGCCTATATCGTAACCCATGTCTGGCATGAAAGTATCTATATTACCGTATTCTTTGTGATTGTGTTATTTGTTGCTGTTATATATTATGATGTGTATCGTTGTTTTGTTGTATTAGATATGCCGCGTGGTGTCATTGATCTAGTCGTGTGCATACCTGTGCATATGTACGTAGCATCGTGTAATTATTTTTATTTCGTGTATCTATTGTATGTTTTCTTAAATCGACTTATTTACGCTATATCGTTAACGTGATAACAAATTGTGTTTGTCTATATGTTTTTTTGTTGTTGCAATAGACTCAGTGCTGTTTGGTTTTGTTTTGTGTTTTTTTTAACAACTTAACATTTACGTATAATCCTGACTTATCGTATATCTTTTACATGTTCGCTACTCCTACGTTGCTATCGTATCATATGTATATATATACTGTGAGTTTTTACCAATTGCTTCATATCTTCATATTGGCCGCTCTGTATGTATATGTATATGTATATGTATATGTGTATATATTTAGGTATATGTGTAAATATGTGTGTGTATATATACATATATATATATATATATATATATATATATTTTGTTGACTTATGTTGCTGTATATTCATAGATCATTATGTTATGTGATATCTCTCCTTTTTTTACTGTGTATCTCTCTTTACGTAGTTATGTTTGATTTTGTATGTTAATGTTCTAGTGCGTGTTTGATATGTGGAAATATGTCGTTAAAGTATGTTGTATTGATCAGCGCGTGTATGTATAGTTCATTAGCAAAATTTGTGTATTATGATCTTGTGTTTAAGTTTCTTTTTCTTTTTTTTGCCCAGCGAAGCTTTGTCGAATACCTTTGTTGATATCAACTGTCCACTCAAACTTCGCCTCCTTATGCTTCTGTCTGCTCAGGGTCACCAGTATCGACGAAAATCCTTAAACGAATTCCATGTAGCAGCTGGCGAAACCAAGAAAACTCTTTACTTCAGTCAGCTTAGTCGGTCAAGGCTACTTAGAGATATCCTTAATCTTCTTCGGATCCGCTGAGGTTCACTCTTCTTAACTTATGTGACTTAAGGAAGCCACACTTCCGCTGCGCAACTCTGATCATTTATCTCTGACTAACATCCTCTGTAGTGATGATGAGTCATTGATACCTGGCCACCGGCGGTTGAACTCTGTTATGACGTCGCCAGCCTCCCCGATGTCCGCATCAGTCATCACGTGGATCTGGACACTGACCTTGCTTCCCTTTTATGATATTCCTAATTCTGTTGTGATGGTGGCGCCGGCCTTTGCTCAGAGCTCTCACTTGTGAAACGTCCTGGTTGTCGCACTCATACTTACATAATCCCCCCACATCAACCCGAGTGTGGCACAAGGAGCACATGGTGGCAGCGGTGGCCATGCACTCCTCCACATCTGTACTTTCATTACAAGCGGTCTTGTGATTATTAGTGGCCATGTCGCATAATTATGCCTTCCTGGTGAAGGGTCTTTCTAAACATCAGATTTCGGACGTCCTGCATTTCCATATAGTAGAACCTCAGACTCGGTGGCGTCAGCGGTAGAAGATGCTAGTTCAATTGCTACTGGCACTGTGCAATCTACAGTCGCTGTTGCGCCAAAGTGGCGGCCATGGTGTCGGTGAATACTTGGAGGATGACCCCCTGATCTTGGTGGTCGTTACCATAACCCCCGTTGCCTCCTTTGCCAGATTTTTTTTCATGACGTGATGGCATTTTCTTGGATTTTGCAAGAACCTTGACGAGAATTTGGATTGACGGGAGTAATAGAGGGATTTGAGCATTTGGGGTGCTCATGCTAAAGTTCAGGGGTACAACGGTAATTAAATAGAGAAAGCTCACTAACGGCACACACCTCCCTTAACCCGATCATAACTTAGGTCTACTTCATTTATTAGGGGTATAATCATTATTCCTAGGTAAAGATCATAGCTTATGTCTAAGTGATCTAGTTAATCCTGCGTTTCCGAGGCAGATCTGAAGTCTCGGCTCTGATACCACTTGTAGCGCCCTGAAGCGCCCCGGCCTGGACAGCGGACCCGAACCGGTGCACCCGTCTTAGCCTACTAAGAGGACTACCAGACGTCATTACTCTCACATATGCATCATCGCTGACGTAAGATAAATAAGCGCAGAGACACATGGAAATTAAAATCTAAATCCATCAAATCTATATTCCCAAAAGCATAAGTACGTAAAACTGTTTATGGATGCAGCCATCTAGTTCTCAACTGAATGAATTAACATAAATAAAAAGAATTAGTCTATCACAATTCCCAATATATGCTCGCTGTCGTCCTCAATGAAAATCATATCATACTCGGATTCATCTGCAAAACAACGGGTAGAATCCTTAGCGAAAAACGCTAGCAAGTAACCCGCTTATAAGACATACGGGATCATCACATGGCAAGACATGAGTGAATATTAATATCAAGGGGAATAGGGGCACATGTCTTGAGTTATTCATAGCTCTGATTTATTTGCATAATAAAATAAAAGAACAAGTAACAAGCAAGTAAAAAACGGTTCACTTACATATCAATCATACCCTGTGATGGGCCACAGCTACACAGTCACAAATCAAGTAACAAGCAAGAAAAGAAAAGAACGAACATATGATGCATGCCATTTCAAATCATGTTCTACGCTGCACAGTCACAAATGCTTATGCAATACTTTTCAAAAATAGTGCAATGCATGTCACAATGTCCGGTCTCATAACTTTATACCCTGTGATGGGCCACAGCTTGTCTTTATACCCTGTAACACATCACATCTTAACTTTATACCATGTAATGATCCACAACTTGTCTTTATATCCTGTGTCGCATTACAGCTCACTTTATACCCTATGATGGCTACAACTTGTCTTTATACCCTGTAGCACATCACAGCTCATTTCACAAAGTACTTTATACCTTGTGCCATGACATAGCTCTTGTCAAAACATAATACAATGCAAGTGCCATGATGCAAAGATGCACATTCACGTGACACTCAATCTTTGAGACCCAACTCATTCACAAATTCATGCGTATCACTACATACTCAGGCTTACATCACCTATACATTCATTATCAGGATCATAAAGAACAATCCAGCCAACCTCACGTGCTCCGTTTGAACCTTATCGAAACCCTCAAGCATTCATCCTTAACCCTTTAGACTATTCACACTGAAGTCCAATTCAATTACTCCACAAAGTCCTCGCCGTTGATTCACCATCTTAGGTCACGTTCCCAAGGTTTACACTAACCTCAATCAAGTCCTAAGAAGTCTCTAAGGTCACCCAAATGGTCCTCTAGCTTCCCTTTCTCTTTTCTATTCTTTCCACAAAACTGGTTGACATCATTACCCTACATCGATCGATCGATGTCACATCATACCCTGACATCAATCGATCAAAGCCTGTCAGAATCCTTTCTGTCTTACATCAGTCGATCCCTCTGCCTACATCGATCAATCGAAGTGACTTCATACCCTGACATCGATCGATCGAAGTCCATCAGAAAGTTTCTGTCTCACATCAGTCGATCCACCAGCCTACATCGATCGATCGAAATGACTTCATACCCTCACATTGATCGATCGAAGTTCTTTAGAAACTTTCTGCCTCACATCAGTCTCTCATTCCTCCTACATAGATCGATCGATGTACATCAGTCGATGACATCGATCGATCGATGTTCACGATTTCCAGAATTTAACACTGCGATTTCTGCAGAAACTGCAGAACCAACCCTCAACCGTTTCCCAACTTCATCTCCAATCATTCCAGGCCTAATCCCTGCTATCATCTCATACATAATCTACAAATTGAACACTAAACACATATGTAACAAAGATCAGGCCTAGAACTCGAGGATCTCAACCCTACGAACTCAAAGGTCTCACCTTTCACCCTCAAACCCTACACAACAATGAAATCACAGCAAAAGAGATTCAAGGGGTAGGGATTTGCAGGAATCCATATATTCATCAACATCAACTAGATTTTCAACATATGATGGCCAAAACATCGAAACCAAAATACGGAAATTGCACAGATTCACAAAAGGATAAATAAGGATAGAATGCTGCATGGTGATCCAATTTTGATACAAAGTAAGGCCATTTTCTTCACAAATTGTAGGTACTTATAAGAATATTACTTGTCTTTGATTACTGATACTCGGATTGAGAAACAAACGGAGGTTGGATTGGTTCCTGGAGGCTGTCTTCCTCTCCTATACCGCTGAAGGAAATCGGCTAAGCTTTGGGGGGGGGGAAGGTCGATGTTTTCTGAGAAAATAAGGGAAAGATTGACGCTCTGTCAATTTTTATCATGAGAAAAGGCAAAACTGGAATTCCTAAATTGTATTTTACTTAAATCCTTTTTCTTTAATTCTTACATCCTAATATTTAATTTAGAATTAATTGAAATTAATTGGTTAATAATTTCTTAAAATCTATTCTCTTATTTAATTAAGTTCCGGATGGTGCGGGGCATAACATCCCATCCCCCTTACAAAAAGTTTCATCCTTGAAACTGACGTACCTTATTGGAAGAGGTGCGGATATAGCTCCTTCATCTGCTCCTCAAGTTTCCACGTGGCTTCACGCTCTGTGTGGTTACTCCACTGAATCTTGACATACGGAATTACATGTTTGCGTAGAACTTGATCTTTCCTGTCTACAATCTTCACAGGGTACTCTTCGTACGTGACATCATCCTTAATCTCCAATGGTTGAGCCTCAAGAACATGGCTCAAATCCGACATGTATTTTCTTAGTTGAGAAACATGAAACACGTTGTGAACTTGCGATAGAACCGGTGGTAAAGCTAATCGGTATGCTCTTTCACCAACCCTGCCAAGCACCTCGTATGGCCAATGTATCGAGGGCTTATCTTGCCTTTTATCCCAAACCTCGCAACTCCCTTCGTTGGTGAAACTCACAGATAAACTTTTCACCTACTTCAAACTCCAAGGGCCGTCTTTTAGAATCTGTCCAACTCTTACTGCGATCTTGTGCCACCCTTAGTCTCTCTCTTATGATCTTCACTTTTCCAATTGTCTATTCAACCAACTCTGGTGCAGTGATTGTCCTTTTCCCAACTTTTTTCCAACAAACCGGGGATCTGCACTTCCGTCTGTAAAGGGCCTCAAACGGTGCCATACCAATCGCACTATGGTGACTATTGTTGTATGAAAATTCCATCAGCTTCAGCATGTTATCCCAGTTCCCCTTAAAGTCCAACGAGCATGCTCTCAGCATGTCCTCTAAGGTTTGAATGGTCCTCTCGGACTGTCCATCCATCTGTGGGTGATAAGCTGTGCTCATCCTTAATTCTGTGCCCATAGATTTCTGAAAAGCCATCCAAAACTTAGAAGTGAATTTGGGATGACGGTCCAACACAATACTGATGGGGACTCCATGCAAACTTACAATGTTATCCATATATATGTTGGCCGATTTCTCATAAGAAGTACCATGTGGTATAGCTATGAAATGCGTTATCTTTGTCAAGCGATCGACAATCACCC
Source organism: Eustoma russellianum (assembly GCA_036186865.1). NCBI lineage: Eukaryota > Viridiplantae > Streptophyta > Magnoliopsida > Gentianales > Gentianaceae > Eustoma > Eustoma russellianum. The sequence goes on along the minus strand of AP025069.1, from coordinate 15,861,057 downwards.
AAATCATCTCATTCCCTTTTTTGGTTTTGAGAAAACCCATCACGAAGTCCATGGTCATGTGTTCCCACATCTATTCGAGAATCTCCAGTGGCATCATCAAGCCGCCAGGTCACTGATGATTCATTTTGACTGCTGACACACCAGACATCTCTCAACATATTCTGCAATGCTTCTTTTCATCCCTATCCACCAATAATTCACTTTGAGGTCCTTATATATTTTAGTGCTTCAGGGGTGGATAGACAACCTCGAATATTGAGCTTCACTCAACAATTCCCTTCCAAGCTCTCTATTGTCTGGCACGCATAGCCGGTTCTGAAACCATAGACTTCCATCTTCTCTCAACTGAAAATCCCTTACCTGTCCTGTGTTCAATTTGTCACGGATTTCCTTCAGTGCCGCATCATCATATTGGGCTTCTTTGATTCTGTCTACCGAATCTGGGCTTATAGATAAGGCGGTAAGGACATTCGCCACTGAGTCCACAACATCCAGTCCAAACTCCTCAATCTCTCGTTCCAAAGGAGACTGTCTAGAATGGCTAGACTTCCTGCTCAACGCGTCTACCATTCTGTTGGCTTTACCAGGGTAATAGTTAATGGTCAAATCATAATCCTTATGTAATTCCAACCATCTCCTTTGTCTCATATTCAGCTCTTTCTGCAAGAATAAGTATTTCAGGCTCTTGTGATTAGTGAACACTGCACACTTTTCTCCATATAAGTAGTGTCTCCAAATCTTAAGGGCAAACACTACTGCTGCGAGCTCCAAGTCATGCGTCGGGTAGTTCTGTTCATAAGGTTTCAACTGTCTCGAAGCATAAGAAATAACTTGTCCATTTTGCATCAGGACACAACCTACAAACAGAAAGTTAATATACGTCCAGTATATATATATATACATATATATATATATATATACATATATATATATCACAACAGTTGTAATTTTATATATACCTAGTCCTTTCTTGGACGCATCACTATATATCACGAAGCCATCCGTGCCGGAGGGCTGTGCCAACACCAGGGTCGTGGTTAATCTCTTTTTGAGTTCCGAGAAACTCCGCTCGCATTCTACAGTCCACTCAAACTTAGTTTTCTTCTGGGTAAGTCGGCTCAATGGAACTGCAATTGTTGAGAATCCCTCAACAAACTTCTTATAGTAGCCTGCTAGGCCTAAGAAACTTCTTACTTTTGTTACGTTCGTAGGCCTTGTCCATTCAGTGATGGCTTCCACTTTCTTAGGATCCACCGAAATCCCATCCTCCGAAATTACGTGACCGAGAAAGGTCACACTCCTTAGCCAAAATTCACACTTGCTAAATTTTGCATACAACTTCTGCTGTCTCAGAATCTCCAACACCACTCTCAAATGCTCCACATGGGATTGCTCATCGGGAGAGTATACCAAAATGTCATCAATGAATACCACCACAAACTGATCTAACTGCTCTCGGAACACTGTGTTCATTAAATCCATAAAAGTTGCTGGGGCATTGGTCAATCCAAAAGTGTTATGCCCCGCACCCTCCGTAGGGTAATTAAAGGACAAAGAAGGATTTTACAGAAATTAATGGCGGTCAACGAAAATTAATTAGGCATTAATATGAGGATTAATTAGAAATTAATGAGGGGATTTAATATTAGAATTTATTTATATTAATTTAGAATTAAATAATTAAGTTTATCCTTTAAGATAAATAGGAAATTAAGATATAATTTAGAAACACCAAACTTTTCCCTTCCCATATAAAAAACTGACTGAACGTCAGTTTCCCTAATTTCTCACAGAAACCAACGCAGCCTTGTCTTCCCCTTAGGCGATTTTGGGAACTTTGCAGCCCTAGGAGAAGAATCCCTTCAAGAATCAACCCAATCATCATCCGTTCTTCGTTTCTTCACCGAGTAATCAAAGGCAAGTAATCTACTTATAAGTTTCTACGATTTGCGAAAGATAAAGGGCCTATTTTGATATCAATCTGGATCACCATGTAGTAATTTCTCTATGTGAATCTATTTGTGAGATCTATGTGTTTTGGTTTGAGATTTGGCCATTATATGTTGAAATCTTGTTCGTTGATTGTTGTTTATATGAGATCATGTAAATCCCAATCCCTTGAACCCTACTTTGTTGATAATGGTGGTTGAAGGGAGGGAAGAGTGAAAAGATTTGATTTTTGGGTTGATTTGATGATTACTTTGAGTGCTAGACTTGAATCCGAGAATCGTACGTTAAAGATGTTGTCTTGGGTGAATTTAGGATGGATTGATAGTGGGAAATAGGCTTGGAATGGTTTTGAAGGAAGTTGGGGTCGATTTGGGGGTTATTTCTGCAGTTTTTGCAGAAAACTGCAGAATGGTGTTCTGGAACGGGGACGTCGATCGATCGACGTCAGGGTATGACGTACGTCGATCGATCGACGTATAGCAAGTGAGGGTATGACGTGCTTCAGAAGGACGTAGATCGATCGACGTAGGATGGGTGAGAGTTCGACGTGCCTCAGATGGACGTCGATCGATCGACGTAGGTTGAGTGAGAGATCGACGTGCCTCAGATGGACGTCGATCGATCGACGTCAGGGTATGACGTACGTCGATCGATCGACGTCAGGGTATGACGTCAACCAGTTTTGTGGAAAAGCAAGGGAAGAAAGAGGGAAGCTAGGGGATCCTTTGGGTGACCTTAGGGACTTCTTAGGACCTGATTATGACTAGTCTAAGTCTTGGGAACATGACTTAAGATGGTGAATCAAGTTTGGAGAATTTTAAGGGTATTCGAATCGGAGTTCAACGTGGATGACTTAGAAGGGTTAGGAGGTGAACGTACGAGGAGATTGAGGGTTCAATGATGGATGGTTGGGATAATTGCCTTAGGTTGTAAACCCTAGAATCAAGATTAAGTGTTGACGAGAGGGTTGAAGCCTAAAGTTGTGATAAGTAAGTTAGTGAAAGCTTGTATGTTACTTGTACTTGCGCATGTGAATGTGAATTGCATATGTGATCGAGGAATGTGAATGAACAAGGAGTCTTGCATCATGGCACGTGCATTTGCATATTGATTTGAAAAGAAAGGTGCTTCGGCACAGATTTGCGAAGGTGACCTGCAATGTAAACCGGGATGGAAATTTAAGCCGGGGCGCATTGTAGGGCACAAAAGACTGTAACGTAAACCGGGATGGAAATATAAGCCGGGGCGCGTTACAGGGTATAAAGTTGTCTGTAATGCTACTCGGGATGGAAATATAAGCCGAGGTGCATTACAGGGTATAAAGTTGGCTGTAGCGTAAACCGGGATGGAAATATAAGCCGGGGCGCGCTACAGGGTATAAAGTATATGAAGTGACCGGGCATTATGTCATGCATTGCACTGTTTTAAAAGAGAAAGTGTTCATGCATATGTGATTGTGTAGCGTAGTGCATTATTTGGCATGCATCACGAGAGTCGTTGTGGTATGTGTGTTTATGTTATTTGATCGACATCGAATTGTTTACTTACGTTTCAAGTTGCTGTACCTGATTTATTACATGTTCCGCTTATATATTTGGAAATTTCAAGACATGTGCCCCTCATTTCCCTCAAGTTATCTATTACTCATGTCTTGCCATGTGATGATCCCGTATGTCTTATAAGCGGGTTACTTGCTAGCGTTTTCGCTAAGGGTACTGCCTTTGATTTTGCAGATGAACCCAGTTATGATATGATTTTCATTGAGGATGACGGCGAGTGGGCAGAATGGGATGCATAGGACTTATGGGGAGATTTGATTAGAGAGATTTCCGTTAATTCTGTTTCCTTATTGTATTGGAGGTTTTAGATGGCTGCGACCATATACATTTGAGTATTCACATTATCTTTGACGTATTGATTTGATGATTTGGATTTATGAGATATGTTTCCGCATTTATTTCTCTTACGTCATTGATGATGTGTATTCGAGAGATAAGACGTCTTGTAGTCTTCTCAGTAAGCTACGACGGGTGAACCGGTTCGGATTCCGTTGTCCGGGTCGGGGCGCTACAGGTGGTATCAGAGCCTAGGCTTCAGATCTGCCTCGGAGACCTAGGTTATGACATGTAGAATCTTAAGTTATGATCTTTACCTTAAGATGATCTATTAGTCTAAGTAAGCAATCTTAGATTTAAGCTTGATCTGGGATGGGTGTGTGTACGAGCGCGATTAGTGAAATCAAATAAAATGTAATTGTCTTAACCTATGAACTACGCCTCGTACCCCTTATGGATTTCACGTTTATCTTGGAATTGCTCGATACTAATGACGTGATCTTGCAGAAAATGCCTCCCAGAAGAGACAACCAAGGAAACGGTGGCAATGGGAACAACGACCCTCCACCACCACCACCCCCAGTCTTAGTACCCCAGGCGCTAATCGATGCTATCACAGTGATAGCGCAAGGAGTGGCGCAACAACAGCAACAACCCCCTGCGCCAGCACCACCACAGCATGGCATAAGGTATTATATTGGGGAGATGCGCAAGATGCACGCCCCAAACTTTGAAGGGACAACTGACCCAGAGGTGGCTGGGTTTTGGCTTGATGAGATAGAGAAATGTTTCAAGCTTGTACAAGTGCCTGAAGAGCACAAGGTGGATGTATCCACACCTTTCCTGACTGGCAGGGCAAATGCATGGTGGAACGGCATCCTGCCCAAGATGACTCCTCCCATCCAGTGGAATCAATTTGTGAAGGCCTACAAGGACTACTATGTGCCTGAGACCGCAGTTCTAGAAAAGATGAGGCAGTTTGACAGGTTTGAGCAAGGGAGAATGACTGTCTCTGATTACGCAGACCGGTTTCATGCCTTGGGCAAATTCACACCCTTGGTTTTAGAAAACAACAGGATGAAAATGCTGAAATTCGAGGAAGGACTGAACCCCCGCATTCGGACTGCAATAGCGGGGTCAAGCTTGAAAACCTTTGAGGAGATGTTAGATGCCTGCTATCGCGTTGAGAGTGACATGCGCAGGTCACAACCAAGAGAGGCTCGAGAAGAATCGAGCAAGAGGCCAAGAGTGGAGCAAAGTGGCAGTAGACCCGGACGTTGGGTTAAGATTCCCAGAAAAGGGCAGGCAGGGCCAGTACAAAGGACACCACAACTCAACCAACCTGGTCAACAAGCACCCGCAGAGTGCCCACACTGCCACAAGAGACACGTGGGCGAATGTTGGAAGGTGAGTGGAGCGTGCTTCAAGTGTGGGAAGGCGGGCCACAGGATCAAAGATTGCCCTGAATGGAATGCTAAACCTCAGGTGACAACAGGGCCTGCCCAGCAGCAGAGAGGCAGGCCTAATGCGAGGGTCCATGCGATGACGGACGCCGAGGTACAGGAGGATACCAACGTCGTAACAGGTACGACTTAAGTTTGATTATAGCAATCTAAGTTGAATTTTAGCCTTATAAGTTGATGATTCAATATGTTTTGTTTTATGAGACCTTTATGTGCTACCCTTTCATGTTAGGTGTGATTCTAGTTAACCAAGTACCTGCCAATGTGTTGTTTGATAGCGGGGCTAGCCACTCTTTTATCTCTAAGAGGTTCGCCAAGGGGCTCGACCGTTTACCTGAATGGCTTGAAAACCCATTTAGGGTGCAAGCAGCGGGCGAGCAAGTACTGGTTTCTCACCACCAGTACAAAGACTGTGAGCTGGTGTTAGACGGAAAATTCTTTTCAGTTACACTAGTCCCAATTCCGATGAAGGATTTTGATGTAATATTAGGCATGGATTGGCTGACCAAGAATCATGCCAATATTGACTGCAAACTCAAGCAGGTGACCGTTAAGGACCCCGATATGAATGAAATAACGATCCAAGGAAACTTCAAAATGACCAAAGCTCCCAAGAAGATATACATGACAGCGATCAAGGCCTTTAAAGCCTTACAAAAGGGAGCTGAGGGATTTATGGTGTATGCACTAGATGCGAAGCAGGAGGTTCCCTCCATGGACCAAATACCGGTAATAAATGAGTTCAAAGACGTGTTTCCGGACGACCTACCGGGAGTGCCACCAATGAGGGAAGTGGAGTTTGAGATTAACTTGATCCCTGGAGCCGAGCCTATATCTAAGGCACCCTACCGAATGGCTCCGGCTGAACTCAAGGAGTTAAAGGGGCAACTGCAAGAGTTGTTGGACAAGAAATTGATACGTCCCAGCGTATCACCGTGGGGAGCCCCAGTCCTATTCGTAAAGAAGAAAGATGGCAGCATGAGGCTGTGCATCGACTATCGAGAGTTGAACAAGATCACCATTAAGAATAAATATCCTTTACCAAGGATTGAGGATCTATTTGATCAACTGAAGGGAGCTAGATGGTTTTCCAAGATTGACCTCCGTCAAGGATACCATCAGTTACTTGTGAAAGCCGGAGACGTACCTAAAACAGCTTTCCGAACTCGATACGGGCATTATGAATTCTTAGTGATGCCTTTTGGACTAACTAATGCCCCAGCTGCTTTCATGGATTTGATGAACACTGTGTTCCGAGAACAGTTAGACCAATTTGTAGTAGTGTTCATCGATGACATTCTGGTCTATTCCCCCGATGAACAAGCTCATACTGAACATCTAAGAGTGGTGCTACAAATTCTGAGGCAACAAAGGCTGTATGCCAAATTCAGCAAGTGTGAATTTTGGCTAAGAAGTGTAGCCTTCCTTGGTCACGTAATTTCTGAAGATGGGATCTCTGTAGACCCTAAGAAGATAGAAGCCATCACTGAATGGCCAAGACCCACGAATGTGACCGAAGTCCGAAGCTTCCTAGGCTTGGCAGGCTACTATAGGAAGTTTGTTGAGGGATTCTCAACGATTGCAGTGCCATTGAGTCGTCTCACTCAGAAGAAGACTAAATTTGAATGGACTGCTGAATGCGAGCAGAGCTTTACTGAGCTCAAGAAGAGATTGACCACAGCCCCGGTGTTGGCACAACCCTCCGGCACCGACGGTTTCGTGATCTATAGTGACGCGTCCAAGAAAGGACTAGGTATGTACACCATTACAATTAATGCATTGTATATACTTATGCAAGTCCTAAACTAACCCACTGTTTATAGGTTGTGTCTTGATGCAAAACGAACGAGTCATATCGTACGCGTCAAGACAACTGAAACCATATGAGCAGAACTATCCGACGCATGACTTGGAGCTCGCAGCTGTGGTATTTGCCCTTAAGATCTGGAGACACTATCTATATGGAGAAAAATGTGCCGTGTTCACTGATCACAAGAGTTTGAAGTACTTGTTCTCGCAGAAGGAGTTAAACATGAGGCAGAGAAGATGGTTGGAGTTACTCAAGGACTATGACTTAACCATCAACTACCATCCGGGTAAAGCCAACAGAGTGGCAGACGCATTGAGCAGAAAGTCTAGCCATGCAAGACAGTCTCCGTTGGAAAGGGAAATTGAGGAGTTTGACCTTGAATTGGTAGACTCAGTGGCGAATGTTCTTACGACATTATCCATCTGTCCAAACCTGGTGGACAGGATCAAAGAGGCACAGTATGGGGACGCAGCGCTAAGAGAAATCCGTGACAAATTAGCTGCGGGACTAGTGAAGGATTTCCAGTTGCGAGAGGATGGAAGTCTATGGTTTCAGAACCGGTTATGCGTACCAGCTAAAGACGAACTCCGAACGGAATTACTTCGAGAGGCGCATAACTCAAGGATGTCTATCCACCCCGGAAGCACTAAGATGTACAAAGATCTCAAAAGAAACTATTGGTGGATCGGGATGAAGAGATCTATAACGGAGTATGTTGAAAGGTGTTTGGTCTGCCAACAAGTCAAGGCCGAACATCAACGACCTGGTGGTTTGATGATGCCCTTAGAAATTCCGGAGTGGAAATGGGAACACGTAACTATGGACTTTGTGATGGGACTACCCAAGACTAGAAATGGAAACGAGATGATCTGGGTGATAGTAGACCGATTAACAAAGACGGCTCATTTCATAGCCATGCCACATGGTACGTCGTATGAAAGGTTATCCAATATCTATGTGGACAACATTGTAAGTCTACATGGAGTCCCAGTCAGCATCGTATCGGACCGTGACCCCAAGTTCACCTCTAAGTTCTGGAGGGCATTCCAGAAAGCTATGGGTACCGAGTTGAGAATGAGCACAGCATACCACCCGCAAACGGATGGACAATCCGAGAGGACCATCCAAACATTGGAAGACATGCTGAGAGCATGCGCCTTGGACTTCAAAGGAAACTGGGATAGCATGTTGAAGTTAATGGAGTTCTCCTATAATAACAGCTATCACAGTGCAATTGGCATGGCGCCATTTGAAGCGTTATACGGGCGTAAGTGCAGATCCCCGGTTTGTTGGGATGAGGTTGGAGAAAGGACAATCACCGCACCCGAGTTGGTTGAGCAAACAGTCGAAAAGGTCAAGGTGATAAGAGAGAAACTCAAGGTGGCTCAAGATCGAAGTAAAAGTTGGGCTGATACCAAGAGACGACCGTTGGAGTTTGAGGAGGGCGATAAGGTTTACCTACGAGTTTCACCAACCAAGGGAGTTGCTAGATTTGGAGTGAAGGGCAAGTTAAGCCCTAGGTACATTGGCCCTTACGAAATACTTGGCAAAGTTGGTGAAAGGGCATACCGACTAGCCTTGCCTCCGAGTTTGTCCCAAGTCCATAATGTATTCCATGTATCCCAGCTAAGGAAATACATATCGGACCCAAATCATATCCTTGAAGCTCAACCATTGGATGTGAAAGAAGATGTCACTTACGAAGAGCATCCTATAAAGATTGTGGATAGAAAGGATCAAGTCCTACGCCGACGCGTCATTCCGTATGTCAAAGTTCAGTGGAGTAACCATACGGAGCGCGAAGCCACGTGGGAACTTGAGGAGCAAATGCAGGAGCTATATCCACATCTCTTCCAATAAGGTACGTCAGTTTCGAGGACGAAACTTTTTGTAAGGGGGGTGGGATGTTATGCCCCGCACCCTCCGTAGGGTAATTAAAGGACAAAGAAGGATTTTACAGAAATTAATGGCGGTCAACGAAAATTAATTAGGCATTAATATGAGGATTAATTAGAAATTAATGAGGGGATTTAATATTAGAATTTATTTATATTAATTTAGAATTAAATAATTAAGTTTATCCTTTAAGATAAATAGGAAATTAAGATATAATTTAGAAACACCAAACTTTTCCCTTCCCATATAAAAAACTGACTGAACGTCAGTTTCCCTAATTTCTCACAGAAACCAACGCAGCCTTGTCTTCCCCTTAGGCGATTTTGGGAACTTTGCAGCCCTAGGAGAAGAATCCCTTCAAGAATCAACCCAATCATCATCCGTTCTTCGTTTCTTCACCGAGTAATCAAAGGCAAGTAATCTACTTATAAGTTTCTACGATTTGCGAAAGATAAAGGGCCTATTTTGATATCAATCTGGATCACCATGTAGTAATTTCTCTATGTGAATCTATTTGTGAGATCTATGTGTTTTGGTTTGAGATTTGGCCATTATATGTTGAAATCTTGTTCGTTGATTGTTGTTTATATGAGATCATGTAAATCCCAATCCCTTGAACCCTACTTTGTTGATAATGGTGGTTGAAGGGAGGGAAGAGTGAAAAGATTTGATTTTTGGGTTGATTTGATGATTACTTTGAGTGCTAGACTTGAATCCGAGAATCGTACGTTAAAGATGTTGTCTTGGGTGAATTTAGGATGGATTGATAGTGGGAAATAGGCTTGGAATGGTTTTGAAGGAAGTTGGGGTCGATTTGGGGGTTATTTCTGCAGTTTTTGCAGAAAACTGCAGAATGGTGTTCTGGAACGGGGACGTCGATCGATCGACGTCAGGGTATGACGTACGTCGATCGATCGACGTATAGCAAGTGAGGGTATGACGTGCTTCAGAAGGACGTAGATCGATCGACGTAGGATGGGTGAGAGTTCGACGTGCCTCAGATGGACGTCGATCGATCGACGTAGGTTGAGTGAGAGATCGACGTGCCTCAGATGGACGTCGATCGATCGACGTCAGGGTATGACGTACGTCGATCGATCGACGTCAGGGTATGACGTCAACCAGTTTTGTGGAAAAGCAAGGGAAGAAAGAGGGAAGCTAGGGGATCCTTTGGGTGACCTTAGGGACTTCTTAGGACCTGATTATGACTAGTCTAAGTCTTGGGAACATGACTTAAGATGGTGAATCAAGTTTGGAGAATTTTAAGGGTATTCGAATCGGAGTTCAACGTGGATGACTTAGAAGGGTTAGGAGGTGAACGTACGAGGAGATTGAGGGTTCAATGATGGATGGTTGGGATAATTGCCTTAGGTTGTAAACCCTAGAATCAAGATTAAGTGTTGACGAGAGGGTTGAAGCCTAAAGTTGTGATAAGTAAGTTAGTGAAAGCTTGTATGTTACTTGTACTTGCGCATGTGAATGTGAATTGCATATGTGATCGAGGAATGTGAATGAACAAGGAGTCTTGCATCATGGCACGTGCATTTGCATATTGATTTGAAAAGAAAGGTGCTTCGGCACAGATTTGCGAAGGTGACCTGCAATGTAAACCGGGATGGAAATTTAAGCCGGGGCGCATTGTAGGGCACAAAAGACTGTAACGTAAACCGGGATGGAAATATAAGCCGGGGCGCGTTACAGGGTATAAAGTTGTCTGTAATGCTACTCGGGATGGAAATATAAGCCGAGGTGCATTACAGGGTATAAAGTTGGCTGTAGCGTAAACCGGGATGGAAATATAAGCCGGGGCGCGCTACAGGGTATAAAGTATATGAAGTGACCGGGCATTATGTCATGCATTGCACTGTTTTAAAAGAGAAAGTGTTCATGCATATGTGATTGTGTAGCGTAGTGCATTATTTGGCATGCATCACGAGAGTCGTTGTGGTATGTGTGTTTATGTTATTTGATCGACATCGAATTGTTTACTTACGTTTCAAGTTGCTGTACCTGATTTATTACATGTTCCGCTTATATATTTGGAAATTTCAAGACATGTGCCCCTCATTTCCCTCAAGTTATCTATTACTCATGTCTTGCCATGTGATGATCCCGTATGTCTTATAAGCGGGTTACTTGCTAGCGTTTTCGCTAAGGGTACTGCCTTTGATTTTGCAGATGAACCCAGTTATGATATGATTTTCATTGAGGATGACGGCGAGTGGGCAGAATGGGATGCGTAGGACTTATGGGGAGATTTGATTAGAGAGATTTCCGTCAATTCTGTTTCCTTATTGTATTGGAGGTTTTAGATGGCTGCGACCATATACATTTGAGTATTCACATTATCTTTGACGTATTGATTTGATGATTTGGATTTATGAGATATGTTTCCGCATTTATTTCTCTTACGTCATTGATGATGTGTATTCGAGAGATAAGACGTCTTGTAGTCTTCTCAGTAAGCTACGACGGGTGAACCGGTTCGGATTCCGTTGTCCGGGTCGGGGCGCTACAAAAAGGCATCACCAGGAACTCATAATGCCCATATCGAGTACGAAAAGCCATTTTAGGGACATTACCTGCTTTCACGAGCAACTGATGGTATCCCTGACGAAGGTCGATCTTCGAGAAAAATTGGACACCCTTCAATTGATTAAATAAATCCTCAATCCTTGGCAGTGGGTACTTATTCTTGATGATTATCTTGTTCAGCTCTCGGCAATCGATACATAATCTCAAACTGCCATCTTTTTTCTTGACAAATAAAACGGAGGCTCCCCAGGGTGATACACTGGACGGATCAATTTCTTGTCCAACAACTTTTGCAGCTGTCATTTCAATTCCTTATGTTCAGCTGGGGCCATTTTGTAAGGTGCCTTAGATATAGGCTCAGCCCCTGGGATTAAGTTGATTTCAAACTCTACTTCTCTCGATGGAGGTACTCCAGGCAAATCATCTGGAAATACGTCTTTGAATTCGTTGATTACCGGAATCTGGTCAAGAGAGGGAGTTTCTTGCTTAGAATCCATAGCATAAACCATAAATCCCTCTGCTCCCTTTTGCAAAACCTTGAAAGCCTTAACCGCAGTCAAATAAATTTTCTTGGGGGCCTTCGTGAGCTTGATATTTCCTTGAACTGTTACTTCATTCATCTCGGGATCCTTAATAGTTACTTGCTTAAGCCAGCAGTCGATATTGGCATGATACTTAGTCAACCAGTCCATGCCCAATATCACATCAAAATCCCACATCGTGATTGGGACTAATGTAGCGGAAAACACCTTCTCATCCAACTCCAACTTATAATCTTTATACTGATGATGTGAAACCAGTACTTGATCACCAGCTGCCTGCACTCTGAAGGGGGTCTCAAGCCACTCGGGCAAACAATCAAGTCATTTGGTGAATTTCTTAGATATAAATGAGTGACTTGCGCCACTATCAAACAACACATTCACATGCACTTTATTTACGAGAATAGCACCTATTCACGAAGAGCATAGAACGGAAGATCTCACGTAAGGTAACTTTGATATTAGTTTTAGGCCTAGCTCTCTGCTATTGTTTTGGCCCTGAGTCTCCCTACGGCCTTTGCTTTCACTCTGGACAATCCCTGGTTCTGTGGTCCGTCTTGCCACACTAAAAACAGGCTCCAGTCTTCTTCCAACACTCCCCTACATGATGTTTCTGGCAATGGGGACACACACCTGCCACCTGACGATCAGGCTGATTCTATTGCGGTGCCCTCTGAAATTGTCCTGTCTGTCCTCTCCGGGGAATTTTGACCCAACGTCCGGGTCTACCTCCACTCCTGCCATCTCTTGGCCTCTTGCCTGTGTCGTCACGAGCCTCTCTAGGCTGAGACCTACGCATATCACTTTCCACCCGATAACAGGCATCCAACATCTCAGCAAAGGTCTTTAAGCTGGATCCTGCTATAGCTGTCTGAATTTGGGGGTTCAAACCTTGCTCGAACTTGAGCATCTTCATCCTATTATTTTCCAACACCATGGGCGTAAATTTTCCCAAGGCGTGGAACCTGTCAGCATAGTCAGAAATGGACATCTTGTCTTGCTCCAACTTATCAAACTGCCTCATCTTCTCCAGAACAGCAGTCTCAGGCACATAGTAATCCTTGTAAGCCTCAAGGAATTGTCTCCACAAGATTGGGGAGTCATCTTTGGAAGGATGCCATTCCACCAGGTATTTGCTCTACCACTTGCAAGGGCGTGGCCACATCCACCTTATGTTCTTCAGGCACTTGCACTAGCCTGAAGCACTTTTCTACCTCGTCCAACCAAAACTCGGCCACATCTGGATCAGTGGTCCCTTCAAAGGTGGGGGCATGCATCCTCTGCATCTTCCCAATATAATACCGTATACCGTGCTAAGGTGGTGGTGGAGGAGGAGGCTGCTGCTGCTGAGCAACTCTCTGTGCAATCACTGTTATAGCATCCATCAGGGCCTGAGGCATGACCATCTGGTGGCTGAGGATTTTCGTTCCTGTTGCCACCGTTTCTAGGGTTTTCTCTTCTGGGAGGCATCTTTCTATAAGGTCAGCGCTTATTAGCATTCAACAATTCGAAAGATAATATTAAGGGCACATACGTGTTGCATGGAATAGAAATTACATGCATTATGAGGAAGAATCATAAGGTCATTAATTAAGTTGTATCGCACTCGCACACACACCCAACCTGATCCAGCTTATATCTAAGATCAAATACTTAGACCTATGGATCCACTTAAGGCCAGAATCATAGCTTAAGACTCTATATGACATAACCTAGGTCTCCGAGGTAGATCTGAAGCCTAGGCTCTGATACCACCTGAAGTGCCCCGGACCAGACAGCGGACCCAAACCGGTGCACCCGTCGTAGCCTACTAAGAGGACTACCAGACGTCATTACTCTCACATATGCATCATCGCTGACGTAAGAGAAATAGGCGCAGAGACACATGAAAATTAAAATCTAAATCCATCAAATCTATATTCCTAAAAGCATAAGTACGTAAAACTGTTTATAGACGCAGCAATCTAGTTCTCAACTGAATGAATTAACATAAATAACAAGAAGTAGTCTATCACAATTCCCAATATATGCTCTAAGCATCCCATTCAGCCCACTTGCCGTCGTCCTCAATGAAAATAATATCATACTTGGGTTCATCTACAAAACACGGGTAGAACTCTTAGCAAAAAATGCTAGCAAGTAACCCGCTTATAAGACATACGAGATCATCACATGGCAAGACATGAGTGAATATCAATATCAAGGGGAATAGGGGCACATATCTTGAGTTAGTCATAGCTCTGATTTATGTGCATAATAAAAGAAAAGAACAAGTAACAAGCAAGTAAACAACGATTCACTTACATATCAATCATACCAGAACGAACATATGATGCATGCCATTTCAAATCATGTTCTACGCTACAAGTCACAAATGCTTATGCAATACTTTTCAAAACAGTGCAATGCATGTCACAATGTCCGGTCTCATAACTTTATACCCTGTGATGGGCCACAGCTTGTCTTTATACCCTGTGACACATCACAGCTTAATTGTATACCCTGTAATGATCCACAGCTTGTCTTTATACCCTGTGTCGCATTACAGCTCACTTTATACTCTATGATGGCTACAACTTGTCTTTATACCTTGTAGCACATCACAGCTCATTTCGCAAAGTACTTTATACCATGTGCCACGGCACAGCTCTTGTCATAACATAATGCAACGCAAGTGCCATGATGCAAAGATGCACATTCACGAGACATTCAATCTTTGAGACCCAACTCATTCACACATTCATGCGTATCACTACTTACTCAAGCTTACTTCACCTATACATTAATATCAGGATCATAAAGAACAATCTAGCCAACCTCTCATGCTCCATTTGAACCTTATCGAAGCCCCAAGCATTCATCCTTAACCCCTTAGACTATTCACACTGAAGTCCAATTCAAATACTCCACGAAGTCCTCGCCGTTGATTCACCATCATAGGTCACGTTCCCAAGGCTGACACTAACCTCAATTAAGTCCTAAGAAGTCTCTAAGGTCACCCAAATGGTCCTCTGGCTTCCCTTTCTCTCTTCTATTCTTCCCACAAAGCTGGTTGACATTATACCCTACATCGATCGATCGATGTCACATCATATCCTGTCATCGATCGATCGAAGTCCGTCACGATCCTTTCTATCTTATATCAGTCGATCCCTCTGCCTACATCAACCGATCGAAGTGACTTCATACCCTGACATCGATCGATCGAAGTCCATTAGAAAGTTTCTGACTCACATTAGTCGATCCACCAGCCTACATCGATCGATCGAAGTGACTTCATACCCTCACATCGATCGATCAAAGTTCGTCAGAAACTTTCTGCCTCACATCAGTCTCTCATTCCTCCTACATAGGTCGATCGATGTACATCAGTTGATGACATCGATCGATCGATGTCCACGATTTCCAGAAATTAACACTGTGATTTCTGCAGAAACTGCAGAACCAACCCTCAACTGTTTCCCAACTTCATCCCCAATCATTTCAGGCCTAATTCCTGTTATCATCTCATACATAATCTACAAATTGAACACTATACAGATACGTAACAAAGATTCAGGCCTAAAACTCGAGGATCTCAACCCTACAAACTCAAAGGTCTCACCTTTCACCCTCAAACCCTACACAACAATTAAATCACAGCAAAAGGGATTCAAGGGGGTAGGGATTTGCAGGAATCCATATATTCATCAACATCAACTAGATTTTCAACATATGATGGCCAAAACATCGAAACCAAAACACAGAAATCGCACAAAATTCACAAAAAGATAAACAATGATAGAATACTGCATGGTGATCCAATTTGATACAAAGTAAGGCTGTTTTCTTCACAAAACGTAGGAACTTATAAGAATATTACTTGCCTTTGATTACTGATACTTGGATTGGGAAACAAACAGAGGTTGGATTTGTTCCTGGAGGCTGTCTTCCTCCCCTATACCGCTGAAGGAAATCGGCTAGGCTTGGGGAGGGGAAGGTCGATGTTTTCTGAGAAAATGGGGGAAAGATTGACGCTCTGTCAGTTTTTATCATGGGAAAGGGCAAAACTAGAATTCCTAAATTGTATTTTACTTAAATCCTTTTTCTTTAATTCTTACATGCTAATATTTAATTCATAATTAATTAAAATTAATTGGTTATTAATTTCTTAAAATCCCCTCTCTTATTTAATTAAGTTCCGGAGGGTGCGGGGCATAACACGCCCCGCTCCCGATATGCCCCGCTCTCGAGCCTTAGTATCAAGAACAGTGCACCCTGTAGGATCTGCAAGGCAACACTAGAAGGGGGGGAGTTGAATAGTGGGTGCGAAAAATGTGGTTTTTAAAATAGTTTTAAACCAAAAACCCAACTTCTGAAAACAGTTTCTGTTTTCAGGTCCAGTTTTAAAACGTTTTGAAAACTAGGTTGCAGGTCTTCCAAAATTCTGAAATTTAGAGAGAAATTAGCCTCAAATGTTATGAGTATCTCCTAAAAATTTCAGATTTAAACTCAACCTCTAACCCCTCAAACATTTGTTGGAGGTCAGATTGCGCAAATCTGCCAGAAACGGTAGACTGATTTGAAAAATTAATTCCTATTTGTACGTAACTCCAAATGCTCTGAAAATTTAAAGAATAACCCCTTATAAGTTGTATTTAAATGGGTTGAAACAGTTTTGAAAAATTCTTTTGTGAAGTTAGTCAAATACGATCAAAGTCTCAACCTTTGGGAGCCTGAAAATCGGACTGCACTAGTCTCAGAACTTTGGACGTTTGAATGACTTATACTTATCCAAAAGGTTTGAAACTTGTGTCAAATTAACCTTAAGACGTGTGGCTATGATTCTGGAAAGTTTCTTAATTTTTTAAATTCGTTTACTATTTTTACGAACGTGATCAAAAATGATAAACAGTGCTGAAACTGAAAGTAAGTGCTGAAAGTAAATGACACCATGAATTTTATACTGGTTCGGTTATAAACAACCTACTCCAGTCTTCGAAGACACCTTCCTCGGTTCACACTAATCACACAACACAAAGAATACCTTACCACATGGTTGATGGAGTTACACACCAACTCCAATCCTTTACAAACCTTGTATGAGAATACAATTGTCACGAACACCACCACCTCGCAAGTGCAAGATTGATCACACCTTGATCAATCTTTTACAATGATAAAGAATATGTGGCGGACTATATGAAGCCTATTCAATAATATGAATGTAAGTACAATAGGCTTTTAGAGAGAAGAAAGAAAGAGAGTGTAGAAAAGAAGGTGCTAAACGTTTTTGATCTTGGAATTTGTAAGACTTGTTCTTGTTTTTGTTTTGCTCTTCTTCCTTTCTTTTTATCATTATGGGCGCCCCCTTTGATTTCTCTTCCCCATTTGAAAATTATCTTCTAAGTCCTCGGAAGAGTATATGGCATCATAGTGACATGTCTTTGCTTACTTGGCATGTTCTCATTGGATGATCATTAAGCTCTTGCTTACTTGGCACTCATTGATTGGTTGGATGTTGTCATCACTTGATGACTAGACAAATCTGAGAATAACATTTAAAACATGTGCCAAAATCATCATAAAATAGTTACCATAACTCACAAGAATATCACACAAAATTAGCAAGACAATTTTCTCCAAATTTCCTTGAAAAAATCGGCCATAAAGACATCTTGCACATGCTGAAATTTCAGCATGTGTAACATTCAACTTTTATTCAAAATATTGCCTATTTTACATTTATTTAATCCAAGAAATCAAAGAATAATCCAATCACCATTTAGTATACAATATTCTTATCATTTATGGAATAACAATTGGATACCAATGTGGACTGAATTTCGGCCACTATACATTACACACATGCTGAAATTTTCAGCATGTGTGATATTTGAAAATATCGCTTTCTTTATTCCATAAAATATTCAAAACACTTCCATATAATCTCCCAATTAATTCACTTAATTCAAGAAGTAAAATATGCCTCATAAATGGATAAAAATCGACCAGCTCTAATGCACATGCTGAAATTTTCAGCATGTGTTACAAATGTGACATAAGTTTGAATTGTTACCTTGTGTAGCTTCTTCCTTTATGTCACCAACATTGTATGCTTAATTCATGACCAATCAAGATGCCAACAAAGCTCCACATATGCTCCAATTCAGCTGGTTTAGGCGTGTGATGCATAATGTACATGTGCTGAATTTTATTTTTGCAAACTTTGTAAAATAGTGCACATCAATCAGCCCTTAATTGAATTTTCTAGAACACTTTGAGATTTATGAAATATGTAAAAAGTGTCTAAATACATGTTATATGATGTGCCAAAAACGTTTCATGTGTCGTGTACGTAGAAAACCGAATTTTTGACGTTTATCGATTACCCGATTTTTCTCTAATTATATTCCAACTTTTTGCACATGTTATATATATTATGTTACACATAATATACATTAATTAAACTTTAATATTCATCACTTAGGCTGATTAAAATGGCGCCCAACACATGTGACAAAATTGAAATTGGAATCTCCACAATTTGGCCTTAACGTGGGGTGATTTGTGTGTGCCAACATGGAATAATTTTATGGCTGCATATAGCATGAAACCCACGAAATTTTTGGATCTTTTTGAAGTGTAGGGACTGACCATCTATTTATGGCAAGTATGTGACACGTTGGCGAAGTTTCGGTATTCGCTCGATATGACAATTTTCGGTTTAGAACCTTTTAACGTGTCGTATTAAATTTATCATCACCATGACTTATATCATATGATATAAGACCTGAATATACTCATAAATATGAGTTAATTATAGTGGTGTGATGTTAATGTACGTACGTAAAATATATAACGTGTCGGTAGTACGTTGGAATAAATGTGTATGTGCCTTTTTCAAAAAATCTAAAAATATATATATATATATATATATATATATATATATATATATATATATATATATGGTAATGGCGTGTGATATATGTGTGGAGAGGAGAGTGGAAGACTTTCCTTTCTTCACCTTGTTGCATTTGTGCCTTTTCCAAATATTGATTCCTTTAATGAACTACTTAGTTTAATTAACTAAGTACTTCACTTAATGAACTAGTTTAGTTCATTAATGATGGCACCTGAAAATAGTTCAAACACAACAAATGTTTGCCATTTGATGTAAGCTTTAAAGATTCATGGCTCGTTAGTACGGCAACATTATATATGAACTATATAAGGCAAGTTATATGCAATATGTCATGCATTGCTTTGTAACACGTTTAAATCATGTATTTTGAAATCACTCAAACCCCTTTTTCTCTACACACCCGCCCTATCTCGCTAAGGAGAATACAAGGCGTCGAGTCAACTTTCTACATGTTTGAAAATACATAGGAATTTTTCTCGCAAAATCGAAATACAATAACGTTAAGTTTCATGATAAAAGAAATCCTCAATACGATAATGTACCGACTTCTGGAAATAGTACTGACATCTAAAAACTATCATTTGATACAAGGTAGTGTCTAATGTAATCCCAATAAAATAATGACATACAGCCGCAAGGTCTCTTCGTATCCTAGGTGCGACTGTCAGTCTGCCCATACTATCGTGTCAACCCCGTCTTCAGTAGAGATATAGTCGTACGCTTCTTCGTGCTCACATGGTGGGGGGAGTAGGGGTGAGTGACAGTAAAATCACCCAGTAGACACCTGCCTTCAACTAATACAAGACGAGCATACAACAATGATATAACACATAGCACATAACATGGTATCATATAAGCATATGTAAGAATGCGCAAAGGTAATTCACTCCAGATAAAGAATGCGCAACATCGTGATGCATGTCCTGCTATGCATATCACACGCAACAAAGTCATGTCACACAGAATACCGATATGTCCACCATGCAATGCATGATCCCGGGACCTACTGAGTGGCTTGGGTCGTACCCACCCACAGTAACCATACTGAGTGTGCGTGGCCCTACCACCATACACCATACTGAGCAGCCCTGACCCGTACGTCATGACCCACCATAATGCAATGCACGTGCCATGAATGCAAAAACACAATCGCTTGAGGCCCCTGACCTATCCTCACCATCCTCCGGTACACAAATCTAGGTTCATTTAAAGATCGCCTGAGGCCCCTGACCCATCCTCCTGCACTCAAATCTAGGTTCATTTAGTATCCGAGTAATGATTTAATGTTGTATGGCGTCAAACCTATTTTCCATGGCTTGTATCATTTATCATATATTTTCTATATTTTTCCTCATTTTCTCCCTATTTATTTATTTTATTACCTAATTATCCAAGTTAAATAAATTATCACAATTACTGAAATTTAATGAAAATAATTTAATTGCAGCATTTTATAAACAACCTCCATGTGTTTACAATCACTGAATTGGCTGCGCTTCTTATATTGTGAAGTAGCAGTTGATCGACTCGCAATTTTCATATGGGTCGTCGGGAAACAACCTCCATGTGTTTCTAATACATCGGTATGGTTGCGTACATCCGACCCCCCTATACCCCGCCACAGGCGGGAGCCTCTAAGGCAATGGGGTAATGTTGTTGTTGATGGAATTTATTTATAATTTTTTGATATTTTTGATATTTTTCCTATAATTATTACTATTTTTAATTAATTAATTAACAATTATGAAAATTCCAGAATTCTGAAATTATATAAATTACTAATTCTTTTTTTCTTTTCCGTTTGGCTAACCCTTCCCCAGTCCGGTCCGCTACTTGCACAGGCCTGGCCTGCTAGAGACGGCCTGCGCCAGAATATTTTTATTTTTTATTAGTTGCGTTAATTGGGCCGGCCAGCAGCTGGTTCGGTCCGTGGCCATTCGGCCTGGTCCGCCGCCGACTCCACCCAGCATTTTTTATCCAATGTTAATAGGTCAGTTCCTGGTGCTGGTGTAGCCAACCCGTTAAGGGCTGGCCTGTCCGCCGGTCTGGGCCTTCGGTCTTTTTCCTTTAATTATTATTTTTTTAATTTTAATCAGAATTCTAGCGCAGAGACGCCAGAGGCGCGTGCAGCCCACACGTGGCCATTTCCGACGGCGCGTGCAGCACACCGGTGTAGGATCTGCAAGGCACCACTAGAAGGGGGGTTGAATAGTGGGTGCGGAAAATGTGGTTTTTAAAATTAGTTTGAACCAAAAACCCAACTTCTGAAAACAGTTTCTGTTTTCAGGACCAGTTTTAAAACGTTTTGAAAACTAGGTTTCAGGTCTTCAAAAATTCTGAAATTTGGAGAGAACTTAGACTCAGATGTTATGAGTATCTCCTAAAAAGTTCAGATTAAAATTCAACCTCTAACCCCTTGAAAAATCGTTGGTGGTCAGATTGCGCAAATCTGCCAGAAACAATATACTGATTTGAAAAATTAATTCCTATTTGTACACAACTCCAAATTCCCTGAAAATTTAAAGACTAACCCCTTATAAGTTTTATTTAAATGGGCTGAAATAGTTTTGAAAAATTCTTTTGGGAAGTTAGTCAAATACGATCAAAGTCTCAACCTTTGCAAGCCTGGAAATCAGACTGCACTAGTCTCAAAACTTTGGACGTTTGGAACACTTATACTTGTCCAAAAAGGTTGAAACTTGTACCAAAAGAACCATAGAACGTCTGGCTATGTTTTCTGAAAGTTTTGTAATTTTTGATATTCGTTTACTATTTTTACAAACGTGATTAAAAACAGTAAACAGTGCTGAAACAGAAAATCAGTGCTGAAAGTAAATGACACCAAGAATTTTATACTGGTTCGGTTATCAACAACCTACTCCAGTCTTAAAGGAACACCTTACTTGGTTCACACTAATCACACAACTCAAATACCCCTTACCACAGGGTTGATGGAGTTACACACCAACTCCAACCCTTTACAAACCTTGTATGATGAATACAATTCGCACGAACACCACCACCTCGCAAGGATGAAGATTGATCACACTTTGATCAATCTTTTACAAAGATATATAATGAGTGGTGGTCTATAACAAGCCTATTCAAGAATATGAATGTAAGTACAATAGGCTTTCAAGAAAGAAGAAAGAAAGAGAGTGTAGAAGAATAAGGCTAGAACACTTTTTATCTTTCAATTTGCAACACTTGTTCTTGTTTTTGTTTTTGCTCTTCTCCTTTCCTTTTAAGCATATGGCCGCCCCCTTGGAGTGCTCTCCCCCTCTTGAAAATTATCTTCTAATTCCTTGAAAGAATGAGTGGCACCATTGTGACATGATCTTGCTTACTTGGCACCTTCTCATTGTAAGATCATTTAACCTTTGCTTACTTGGCACTTTATGATAGGTTGGACGTTGTCATCATTGATGACTTAGAAAATCTGAGAATAACACTTAAACATGTACCAAAATCATCACAAAATAATTTCCATAAATCATAAGATTATCACACAAATGTTGCAAGACAATTTTCTCACAAAATTGAGCCAAAAATTCGGCCATGCCATGCTGAATTTTCAGCATGTGCATCATTCCATTTCATTCAAAATAATGCCAAATTTAATTTGATTTTTCTTTATAAAATGAATCACCAATTGATGGTAAATAACTTTATCACATTGGAAATGAACATGGACATCTTTATGCTAAATAATTCGGCCACTCTATGTCTCACACATGCTAAAAAAAATTCAGCATGTGTGATATGTAGAATATCACACTTTATTAATTTAAATAATATTCAAATCATTTCCATTTCTTATTCCAATCAATCACACAATAAAAGATGACAAATTATATCACATTTATGTCAAAAAATCGGCCAGCTTGTTTAGCATGCTGAAATTTTCAGCATGTGATATAAGAGAGATAAATTTTGAATTCTTACCATTTGTAGCTTCTCTCTTTAATTCACTAACATTGTATGATTGATCCTTGACCAATCAATATGCCAACAAGGCTCCAAATAAGCTCCATCTCAGCTGTAGGTGGCGTTGGATATGTATGTGCATGTGCTGAAATTTATTTTTGCTAACTTAGTAAAATAATGCACATTTAATAATACACACATGTTATATTCCAATCAGCCCTTAATTTAATTTTCTAGAACACTTTAAGATGTATATCATATGTAAAAATTGTCTAGATACGTGTCACATGATGTACCAAAAACGTTCCATGTGTTGTGTGCGTAGAAAACCGAATTTTCAATATTTATCGATTACCCGATTTTTCTCTAATTTAAATTCCAACTTTTGCACATGTTATATATTATGTTATAAATAATATATATAATATATACTTTAAATCTCAGCACTTGGCAGGTCTAAATTGGTACCATTAACATGTGACAAAATTAAACTTGGAATCTTCACATTTTAGCCTTAATGTGGGGTGATTTGTGTGTGCCAACATGGAAAGTATTTTTGGATGAATTTTTCATGTAACCCACGACATTTTTATGGAATTTTGAAGTATAGGGGCTGGCCATTTATTTATGGCAAGTACGTGACACGTTGGCGAAGTTTCGGTATTCGTCCGATACGACAATTTTCGGTTTAGAACCTTTTAACGTGTCGTATTTAATTTGTCATCACCATGACTTATATCATATGATATAAGACCTGAATATACTCATAAACATGAGTTAAGTATAGTGGTATGACGTTAACGTACGTACGTAAAATATATAACGTGTCGGTAGTACGTTGGAATACATGTGTATGTGCCTTTTAAAAAAATCTGAAAATATATACTTATATATGTGTATATGGCGTGTATATTAATGAGGAGAGGAGGAGGAGACTTTCCTTCCTTAGCCTTGTTGCCTTTGTGCCTTTTCAAAATGTAGCTTCCTTTAATGAACTACTTAGTTTAATTAACTAAGTACTTCAATTAATGAACTAGTTTAGTTCATTAATGGTGGCACCTGAAAATAGTGTAAATACAACAAATATTTGCCATATGATTTAGGCTTTAACGCTTCATGGCTCGTTAGCACGGCAACATTATATATGGGCTAAATAAGGCAAGTAATAAGCAATATCATGCACACGTTTGTTTATATCATGCACGTTTTATGTCATGCTCATTTTTGTGCACATTTAAATCAAGTATTTGAAAATCACTCAAACCCCTTTTTCTCTATAATCTCCCCCTTTTGATGATTTTCAAAATAACCTATACTCATGATTTAAATCCTATCGCTCCCCCTTCAATCATGCATAAAATCAAAACTTGAATTTTAAATTCCGAGTCGCTCCCCCTTAATTTATGCAATTAGTATCTCTCTCCCCCTTAAATCATGCTATCTCTCCCCTTTATTTTGAAAAGTAAATCAAAAGATGCCTGTAAAGATGAAGAAGAAAAAATCATGCATTTCATATAACGTGCATTTCTAAGGGTTATTTATTCAACCCTTTGAAAATGTCCCTTTTGGTACCCAAATTTGGGTGACCTTTCTAGGTCTTCCAAAAAGTGAGAAAGGTGATGAGAACGCAACATAATATATGTCAGGGACAAAGGTGTTTGGCCTTTGGCCAAGAATCCCATCATGCGTGTAGCATGGTTTCTGTTTTTGATAAGCATTTTGGTTTGCATGCACGGGACGTGATCTAGATGCATTTTTGTGATATGAGTGTCGCGTATGCATCACTTGTTTCTTCTCATATCTATATAGCACATAATTATATTTTGCATGATGTAAAGAAGAAGCACGTTGAGATGTCATAAGAAAAGGCCTATGCATCTTCTTATATGCCACATATGTCTTTGATGCATCTATTTTCTTAGATGGGATGAATTTGGTTGGTTTATTTTGTGGCTTACTTTCCTCAACGTATCCTAGTCCGGTTTTGTCACTATCATGCTTTTGAGAAGAAATGATGTGATCTAGCATGTTTGTTCTCGTGTCAAATTGTTTCACCTTTTTCTCTACATCCGCATTCCTTGACTTCAAGTTTGAAATCTCGGATTTCAATTTAGTGTTCTCGGATGTCAATGATGAAATTTCAGACTTTAATGAATTTATAATGCACGACGACTCTTCTTTTGAATCGTTTAATTGAGACACAAGATCTTTGTTAGAAGATTCTAACAATTTCTTGTCTTCAATTAACCGTTTCTTTTGTTTTGCAAGAGTTCTAGCAAACTTATGCAATTAAAGATATTCAACATATAAATCATCATAAGATAGTTCAGAATCCGAGTCGGAATCAGAATTTACCTCATTTTCAAATAGTGGAGGCATTTGGCTTGACATATCTTTTTCCTCGGTTTCGTGGCTAGTGGTTGCCATCTCACATGGATCGTTGGATCCTTTTGTTGTGAGTGTTCCTGCGCTCTGATACCAATTGTAGGATCTGCAAGGCACCACTAGAAGAGGGGTTGAATAGTGGGTGCGGAAAATGTGGTTTTTAAAATTAGTTTGAACCAAAAACCCAACTTCTGAAAACAGTTTCTGTTTTCAGGACCAGTTTTAAAACGTTTTGAAAACTATGTTTCAGGTCTTCAAAAATTCTGAAATTTGGAGAGAACTTAGACTCAGATGTTATGAGTATCTCCTAAAAAGTTCAGATTAAAATTCAACCTCTAACCCCTTGAAAAATCGTTGGTGGTCAGATTGCGCAAATCTGTCAAAAACGATACACTGATTTGAAAAATTAATTCCTATTTGTACACAACTCCAAATTCCCTGAAAATTTAAAGACTAACCCCTTATAAGCTTTATTTAAATGGGTTGAAACATTTTTGAATTTTTTTTTTGGGAAGTTAGTCAAATACAATCAAAGTCTCAACCTTTGCAAGCCTGAAAATCAGACTGCACTAGTCTCAGAACTTTTGACGTTTGGATGACTTATACTTGTCCAAAAGGGTTGAAACTTGAGCCAAAAGAACCCTAGAACGTCTGGCTATGTTTTGTGAAAGTTTCGTAATTTTTGATATTCGTTTACTATTTTTACGAACGTGATTAAAAACAGTAAACAGTGCTGAAACAGAAAATCAGTGCTGAAAGTAAATGACACCAAGAATTTTATACTGGTTCGGTTATCAACAACCTACTCCAGTCTTAAAGGAACACCTTACTTGTTTCACACTAATCACACAACTCAAATACACCTTACCACAGGGTTGATGGAGTTACACACCAACTCCAACCCTTTACAATACTTGTATGATGAATACAATTCGCACGAACACCACCACCTCGCAAGGATGAAGATTGATCACACCTTGATCAATCTTTTACAAAGATATATAATGGGTGGTGGCCTATAACAAGCCTATTCAAGAATATGAATGTAAGTACAATAGGCTTTCAAGAAAGAAGAAAGAAAGAGAGTGTAGAAGAATAAGGCTAGAACACTTTTTATCTTTCAATTTGCAACACTTGTTCTTGTTTTTGTTTTTGCTCTTCTCCTTTCCTTTTAAGCATATGGACGCCCCCTTGGAGTGCTCTCCCCCTCTTGAAAATTATCTTCTAATTCCTTGGGAGAATGAGTGGCACCATTGTGACATGATCTTGCTTACTTGGCACCTTCTCATTGTATGATCATTTAACCTTTGCTTACTTGGCACTTCATGATAGGTTGGATGTTGTCATCATTGATGACTTGGAAAAATCTGAGAATAACACTTAAACATGTGCCAAAATCATCACAAAATAATTTCCATAAATCATAAGATTATCACACAAATGTTGCAAGACAATTTTCTCACAAAACTGAGCCAAAAATTCGGCCATGCCATGCTGAATTTTCAGCATGTGCATCATTCCATTTCATTCAAAATAATGCCAAATTTAATTTGATTTTTCTTTATAAAATGAATCACCAATTGATGGTAAATAACTTTATCACATTGGAAATGAACATGGACATCTTTATGCTAAATAATTCGGCCACTCTATGTCTCACACATGCTAAAAAAATTTCAGCATGTAAGATATGTAGAATATCACACTTTATTAATTTAAATAATATTCAAATCATTTGCATTTCTTCTTCCAATAAATCATACAATAAAAGATGACAAATTATATCACATTTATGTCAAAAAATCGGCCAGCTTGTTTAGCATGCTGAAATTTTCAGCATGTGATATAAGAGAGATAAATTTTGAATTCTTACCATTTGTAGCTTCTCTCTTTAATTCACCAACATTGTATGATTGATCCTTGACCAATCAATATGCCAACAAGGCTCCAAATAAGCTCCATCTGAGCTGTAGGTTGCGTTGGATATGTATGTGCATGTGCTGAAATTTGTTTTTGCTAACTTTGTAAAATAATGCACATTTAATAATACACACATGTTATATTCCAATCAGCCCTTAATTTAATTTTCTAGAACACTTTAAGATGTATATCATATGTAAAAAATGTCTAGATACGTGTCACATGATGTACCAAAAACGTTCCATGTGTTGTGTGCGTAGAAAACCGAATTTTCGATATTTATCGATTACCCGGTTTTTCTCTAATTTAAATTCCAACTTTTGCACATGTTATATATATTATGTTATACATAATATATATAATATATACTTTAAATCTCAGCACTTGGCTGGTCTAAAGTGGTACCATTAACATGTGACAAAATTAAACTTGGAATCTTCACATTTTGGCCTTAATGTGGGGTGATTTGTGTGTGCCAACATGGAAAGTATTTTTGGCTGAATTTTTCATGTAACCCACGAAATTTTTATGGAATTTTGAAGTATAGGGGCTGGCCATTTATTTATGGCAAGTACGTGATACATTGGCGAAGTTTCGGTATTCGCCCGATACGACAATTTTCGGTTTAGAACCTTTTAACGCGTCGTATTTAATTTGTCATCACCATGACTTATATCATATGATATAAGACCTGAATATACTCATAAATATGAGTTAAGTATAGTGGTGTGACGTTAACGTAAGTACGTAAAATATATAACGTGTCGGTAGTACGTTGGAATACATGTGTATGTGCCTTTTAAAAAAAATCTGAAAATATATACTTATATATGTGTATATGGCGTGTATATTAATGAGGAGAGGAGGAGGAGACTTTCCTTCCTTAGCCTTGTTGCCTTTGTGCCTTTTCCAAATGTAGCTTCCTTTAATGAACTACTTAGTTTAATTAACTAAGTATTTCACTTAATGAACTAGTTTAGTTCATTAATGGTGGCACCTGAAAATAGTGTAAATACAACAAATATTTGCCATATGATTTAAGCTTTAACGCTTCATGGCTCGTTAGCACGGCAACATTATATATGGGCTAAATAAGGCAAGTAATAAGCAATATCATGCACACGTTTGTTTATATCATGCACGTTTTATGTCATGCTCATTTTTGTGCACATTTAAATCATGTATTTGAAAATCACTCAAACCCCTTTTTCTCTACAATCTCCCCCTTTTGATGATTTTCAAAATAACCTATACTCATGATTTAAATCCTATCGCTCCCCCTTCAATCATGCATAAAATCAAAACTTGAATTTTAAATTCCGAGTCGCTCCCCCTTAATTTATGCAATTAGTATCTCTCTCCCCCTTAAATCATGCTATCTCTCCCCCTTTATTTTGAGAAGTAAATCAAAAGATGCCTGTAAAGATGAAGAAGAAAAAAATCATGCATTTCATATAACGTGCGTTCGTAAGAGTTATTTATTCAACCCTTTGAAAATGTCCCTTTTGGTACCCAAATTTGGGTGACCTTTCTAGGCCTTCCAAAAAGTGAGAAAGGTGATGAGAACGCAACATAATATATGTCAGGGACAAATGCGTTTGGCCTTTGGCCAAGAATCCCATCATGCGTGTAGTATGGTTTCTGTTTTTGATAAGCATTTCTGTTTGTATGCACGGGACGTGATCTAGATGCATTTTTGTGATATGGGTGTCGCGTATGCATCACTTGTTTCTTCTCATATCTATATGGCACATAATTATATTTTGCATGATGTAAAGAAGAAGCACATTGAGATGTCATAAGAAAAGGCCTATGCGTCTTCTTAGATGCCACATATGTCTTTGATGCATCTATTTTCTTAGATGGGATGAATTTGGTTGGTTTATTTTGTGGCTTACTTTTCTCAACATATCCTAGTCCGGTTTTGTCACTATCATGCTTTTGAGAAGAAATGATGTGATCTAGCATGTTTGTTCTCGTGTCAAATTGTTTCACCTTTTTCTCTACATCCGCATTCCTTGACTTCAAGTTTGAAATCTCGGATTTCAATTTAGTGTCTCGGATGTCAATGATGAAATTTCAAACTTTAATGAATTTATAATGCACGACGACTCTTCTTTTGAATCGTTTAATTGAGACACAAGATCTTTGTTAGAAGATTCTAACAATTTCTTGTCTTCAATTAACCGTTTCTTTTGTTTTGCAAGAGTTCTAGCAAACTTATGCAATTCAAGATATTCAACATATAAATCATCATAAGATAGTTCAGAATCCGAGTCGGAATCAGAATTTACCTCATTTTCAAATAGTGGAGGCATTTGGCTTGACATATCTTTTTCCTCGGTTTCGTGGCTAGTGGTTGCCATCTCACATGGATCGTTGGATCCTTTTGTTGTGAGTGTTCCTGCACTCTGATACCAATTGTAGGATCTGCAAGGCACCACTAGAAGGGGGGGTTGAGTAGTGGGTGCGGAAAATGTGGTTTTTAAAATTAGTTTGAACCAAAAACCCAACTTCTGAAAACAGTTTCTGTTTTCAGGACCAGTTTTAAAACGTTTTGAAAACTAGGTTTCAGGTCTTCAAAAATTCTGAAATTTGGAGAGAACTTAGACTCAGATGTTATGAGTATCTCCTAAAAATTTCAGATTAAAATTCAACCTCTAACCCCTTGAAAAATCGTTGGTGGTCAGATTGCGCAAATCTGTCAGAAACGATACACTGATTTGAAAAATTAATTCCTATTTGTACACAACTCCAAATTCCCTGAAAATTTAAAGACTAACCCCTTATAAGTTGTATTTAAATGTATTGAAACAGTTTTGAAAAATTCTTTTGGGAAGTTAGTCAAATACGATCAAAGTCTCAACCTTTGTAAACCTGAAAATCAGACTGCACTAGTCTCAGAACTTTGGACGTTTGGATGATTTATACTTATCCAAAAGGGTTGAAACTTGTGCCACAAGAACCATAGAACGTCTGGCTATGTTTTCTGAAAGTTTCGTAATTTTTGAAATTCGTTTACTATTTTTACGAACGTGATTAAAAACAGTAAACAGTGCTGAAACAGAAAATCAGTGCTGAAAGTAAATGACACCAAGAATTTTATACTGGTTCGGTTATCAACAACCTACTCCAGTCTTCAAGGAACACCTTTCTTGGTTCACACTAATCACACAACTCAAATACACCTTACCACAGGGTTGATGGAGTTACACACCAACTCCAACCCTTTACAAACCTTGTATGATGAATACAATTCGCACGAACACCACCACCTCGCAAGGATGAAGATTGATCACACCTTGATCAATCTTTTACAAAGATATATAATGAGTGGTGGTCTATAACAAGACTATTCAAGAATATGAATGTAAGTACAATAGGCTTTCAAGAAAGAAGAAAGAAAGAGAGTGTAGAAGAATAAGGCTAGAACACTTTTTATCTTTCAATTTGCATCACTTGTTCTTGTTTTTGTTTTTGCTCTTCTCCTTTCCTTTTAAGCATATGGCCGCCCCCTTGGAGTGCTCTCCCATTCTTGAAAATTATCTTCTAATTCCTCGGGAGAATGAGTGGCACCATTGTGACATCATCTTGCTTACTTGGCACCTTCTCATTGTATTATCATTTAACCTTTGCTTACTTGACACTTCATGATAGGTTGGATGTTGTCATCATTGATGACTTGGAAAAATCTGAGAATAACACTTAAACATGTGTCAAAATCATCACAAAATAATTTCTATAAATCATAAGATTATCACACAAATGTTGCAAGACAATTTTCTCACAAAATTGAGCCAAAAATTCGGCCATGCCATGCTGAATTTTCAGCATGTGCATCATTCCATTTCATTCAAAATAATGCCAAATTTAATTTGATTTTTCTTTATAAAATGAATCACCAATTGATGGTAAATAACTTTATCACATTGGAAATGAACATGGACATCTTTATGCTAAATAATTCGGCCACTCTGTCTCACACATGCTAAAAAACATTTCAGCATGTGTGATATGTAGAATATCACACTTTATTAATTTAAATAATATTCAAATCATTTCCATTTCTTCTTCGAATCAATCACACAATAAAAGATGACAAATTATATCACATTTATGTCAAAAAATCGGCCAGCTTGTTTAGCATGCTGAAATTTTCAGCATGTGATATAAGAGAGATAAATTTTGAATTCTTACCATTTGTAGCTTTTCTCTTTAATTCACCAACATTTTATGATTGATCCTTGACCAATCAATATGCCAACAAGGCTCCAAATAAGCTCCATCTTAGCTGTAGGTGGCGTTGGATATGTATGTGCATGTGCTGAAATTTATTTTTGCTAACTTTGTAAAATAATGCACATTTAATAATACACACATGTTATATTCCAATCAGCCCTTAATTTAATTTTCTAGAACACTTTAAGATGTATATCATATGTAAAAATTGTCTAGATACGTGTCACATGATGTACCAAAAACGTTCCATGTGTTGTGTGCGTAGAAAACCGAATTTTCAATATTTATCGATTACCCGATTTTTCTTTAATTTAAATTCCAACTTTTGCACATGTTATATATATTATGTTATACATAATATATATAATATATACTTTAAATCTCAGCACTTGGCTGGTCTAAATTGGTACCATTAACATGTGACAAAATTAAACTTGGAATCTTCACATTTTGGCCTTAATGTGGGGTGATTTGTGTGTGCCAACATGGAAAGTATTTTTGGCTGAATTTTTCATGTAACCCACGAAATTTTTATGGAATTTTGAAGTATAGGGGCTGGCCATTTATTTATGGCAAATACGTGACACGTTGGCAAAGTTTCGGTATTCGCCCGATACGACAATTTTCGGTTTAGAACCTTTTAACGTGTTGTATTTAATTTGTCATCACCATGACTTATATCATATGATATAAGACCTGAATATACTCATAAATATGAGTTAAGTATAGTGGTGTGACGTTAACGTACGTACGTAAAATATATAACGTGTCGGTAGTACGTTGGAATACATGTGTATGTGCCTTTTAAAAAAATCTGAAAATATATACTTATATATGTGTATATGGCGTGTATATTAATGAGTAGAGGAGGAGGAGACTTTCCTTCCTTAGCCTTGTTGCCTTTGTGCCTTTTCAAAATGTAGCTTCCTTTAATGAACTACTTAGTTTAATTAACTAAGTACTTCACTTAATGAACTAGTTTAGTTCATTAATGGTGGAACCTGAAAATAGTGTAAATACAACAAATATTTGCCATATGATTTAAGCTTTAACGCTTCATGGCTCGTTAGCACGGCAACATTATGTACTGGCTAAATAAGGCAAGTAATAAGCAATACCATGCACACGTTTGTTTATATCATGCACGTTTTATGTCATGCTCATTTTTGTGCACATTTAAATCATGTATTTGAAAATCACTCAAACCCCTTTTTCTCTACAACCGGCTGCCTCCGGCGGCCGTATTTCGACCCCGATCTACATTTTTGCCTATTTCTAGTCTATGGGAACCTAGTCTAAGGCCAAAACAAGAATGGAAAATCCTAATAATGCAACAGTTTTACTATTTTGATTATCAAATTTTTCCCTAACATCAAATCCAAGACACGCAAAACAGTATACGCATTCCACAGTCATCAAAACTCATGCTTTTCACAATCTAACATCTTGCTAGAACAATCAAAACAACAAAGAAAACACTTAGAATATCACTAAAGCATGCTTGAATTGTATCAATTTGGAGGGGAAAAAGGAAACCTACATGATTGCTGACAATTTACACAAATATACGAACTAGCGAGTAGATTGAGACACCCGACTTCCCCTTTTCTTCTCTTCTTCTTCTCTCTTTTCCTCTTCCCTCTCTTCCTCTCTCTTTCCCCCTTCCTCTTGTTGCCGCTCAAACTTCCTCTGCGTCTCTCCTACTTCTTTTTTTCTGTTATTTTTCCAACCGAAACCCCCCCTGGCCATTTACATTTGATTTGCCGTAATTGGGGGAGGCAGTTTCTCCCCCATTTCACGTCCTTTTATTTTTTATTTTTTTTATTTTTTTTCAATTACTTTATCCTTATGCTATAGTACCTTTTGAATTTCTATATATTTTATTTATGGTTATTATTTTGTTTTATTTATCCATCCCATATTTATCCCTTATATATATATATATATATATATATATATAATACTCCATTTAAGATTATAAATCACTTGATTATACACAACTCGCTACGATTAATTTAATTTCGAGGGGTCGATACACTCAACGGCTAATCTAGTTTTAAATCACTACATAACGGCTAACTCAAAAATTTTCAGGGTATAACAACCGTACCCAAAAGAGATTTTCCCGCAGAGGCTAATAACAATGCTTCCTCTTCTGGTTACATGCTTGAATCTTCTTGTTTATAGCATTGTCGTTTGGGATATGTGAATTATAAGTCATTACAACATATGGTTAATCTTGTCTTGTTGCCCAAATTAAAATTTGTTAATGAGAACTGCCAAATATGTGTTGAAGCGAAGATGGCAAAGACGCCATTTCCTTCAACAGAAAGGAACACTGAACATTTGGATTTAATTCATACGATGTGTGTGATTTAAAGATTGTGCAAACGAGAGGTGATAAAAAGTATTTTGTAACTTTTATTGACGATTGCACACGATACTGTTATGTCTGTTTGCTAAGTAGCAAAGACGAGGCCCTTGATGCTTTCAAAGACTATAGAAATGAAGTTGAGAATCAACTTAGCAAACAAATTAAAGCAATTCGTAGTGATAAAGGTGGCGAATATGATGCACCGTTTAATGAATTCAGTTCAGAACATGGCATTATTCATCAAATGACTGCACCATATACACCTCAATCGAACGGTATTGCTGAACGCAAAAACCAAACTCTAAAAGAGATGATAAATGCTTGTTGATAAGTTCGGGATTACCTCAAAACTTGTGGGGGAAGCCATTCTCTCCGCTAACTTCATCTTAAATTGAATTCCATCCAAGCAGATGGGTGAAACCCCATACGATCTTTGGAAAGTCTACAAGCCTAGCTACACATACTTGAAAGTGTGGGGGTATCTAGCTAAGATTGATGTATCTAAACCAAGACAAGTGAGAATTGAGCCTAAAACGGTTGATTGCATAATAATCGGATATGCAACGAACGGTAGTGCATACCGTTTCCTGGTGCACAAATCGGATGTTCCTGACATACATGAAAACATTGTCATGGGGTCAAGGAATGCAGTGTTCTTCAAAGATGTCTTTCCAAGGAAAGACAAGAAATAAGAAGAAGAAACAAGAGCTAGTAAGCGAGTGCGTAAAACGACTCCTCAAGGAGATGAGGAACTTCGTCAAAGCAAGTGCGCTAGAATACCAACTTCATTTGGCCTGGATTTTCCAACCTATATGGTAGAAAATAAGCCAAGGAACTTTTTCGAGTCAATGTCAACTCCAGAAGCTCCATTCTGGAAAGAGGCAATTAACAGTGAGATATACTCGATTCTTCGAAATCACACTTGGGAGTTGGTTGAACTTCCACCAAGAAGTAAACCACTCAGGTGCAAGTGGATTTTTCAAGAAGAAAATGAGAGAGAATGGGTCTATTGAAAAGTATAAAGCCAAGTTGGTAGCTAAAGGCTATCGACAAAAGGAAGGCTTTGACTTTTTTGACACCCACTCACCAGTAACTAGAATCACTTCTGTAAGGATGTTAGTTGCTATTGCTGCACTCTATAATCTAGAAATCGATCAGATGGGTGTGAAGACTGCTTTTCTAAATGGTGAGTTAGATGAAGAAATCTATATGGAACAACCCAAAGGGTTTGTGGTTCCAGGACAAGAGTCGAAAGTCTATAGACTTGTTAAGTCGATGTACGAACTTAAGCAAGCACCTAAACAGTGGCACTTGCAATTTGATCAAGCTATGCCAGATAACAGTTTCAAGATCAATGAGTGTGACAAGTGTGTGTGCATCAAGAACACACCGAATGCATATGTGATAGTATGTCTCTATGGCGATGACATGCTAATCATAGAAAGTACTCGTGATATCATCTTAAGTACAAAGAAGATGTTGAAGAGGAACTTTGACATGAAGGATATGGGAGTTGCTAACGTTATTTTAGGAATTAAAATTTCTAGGATAACCGAAGGGCTCATGTTGTCACAAACTCACTATATTGAATTTGTTCTAAAACGTTTCAATATACTTGATGGGAAACCCGTGAAAACTCCACTCAACTTAAGTATACACTTAAGAAAGAATCGAGGCGAGCCAATAGCTCAATTGGAGTACTCGCAAGTAATTGGAAGTCTAATATACATAACAAACAGTACAAGGCCAGACTTAGTATGCTCAGTAAAACAAATTGAACAGGTTTACAAGTAATCCAAGTGATGAACATTGGAATGCTCTGAATAGAGTAATGAGATACTTAAAGTATACAATGAATCTTGGATTACATTACTGAAGATATCCAGCAATGGTGGAAGGTTATAGTGATGCCAACTGGATATCTGACATTAAAGATTCTAAGTCCACCAGTGGATATTCATTCACTGTAGGTGAAGGTGTTGTGTCGTGGAAATCCACAAAGCAAATGTGCATAGCTCGTTCCACGATGGAAGCGGAGTTTATAGCACTCGATAAAGCCGGAGAAGAGGCTGAATGGATTTGGAATTTCCTGAAAGATGTGCCCTGCTGGCCTAAGCCAATCGCTCCTATCAGCATACACTGTGATAGTCAGTCGACTACAGGATGAGCTCAAAGTAGCATCTATAATGGTAAATCTCGACACATGCATCGGAGACACAATACCATTAAATAGTTGATCTCTAATGGCTTGATTTCTATTGATTATATAAAATCAAAGGAGAATCTTGTGGATCTGCTTACAAAAGGCTTGCCTAGAGATTAGATGTCAATTTTAACAAACGGAATGGGAATAAAACCTATAATGCAAGAATCTTTATAACGGTAAACCAACCTTGTTGACTGGAGATCCCAGAATCTTGGTTCAATAGGACAACTAAGTTATGCAGTTCAGTAAGCACTTATCCATTCTGTCAAATAAAAGTGTTGTCTGCAGAGGAATGAGGTTAAGCTGAGGCTTTTAATGATTCATATATCTTGATATATCGAGTGGGGTATGGTAGAATACTCTTGATAGGAAACACCTATGTAAGTGTGAAGTATGACCGCTTCTATGAGGATTTTGTAAGGCCAAAGTTCTCTAATACACTTTCTGAAACCGAGTGGTTCAAATCCAAAACAAACACAATCATGATAACTAAAAAGGTGTTAAAGGAAATGTTGTGTGAGTACTGTTGTCTAGGTTCAAACTAAAATCCGGTTAGTTCAAGACATTAAGTTCACTAATTAGCCAAGTGGATCCGATAGTATTTCACTAAGAAAGGTTCAATGCCGAAAGCTACCTTATCTGTTGCAACATTTTCTTGTATGACTTCTCGGTAGAGTCTGCATAAATACTTTGCATTAATTCTCAATCATGTGGGGGATTGTTGGAGAAAATGGAAAGAAATTGAAATTGGGTCAAGTTGCAAACTGTGGTTAGCAACGTACTTTGAGCTAATATTATGATTAGTTTCACTAGTGATAAGTAGAAATTAATTAGTCCTTAATTATCTGTGTGACGAGTAGATAATTGTAGGCTTTTGAATCACTCGATTCCGATACCGGATGAATGAGAAATTAATGCTCAAAATAAAAGGAAAAGTTAGCTCAGCTTGGCTTCGTATCTGGGCGTGGGCTCAGGTAACGGACTGAGCTGCGTACCTGATGGGCTCAAGTTGCAGACTGGGGTACTAGTCGAGCTGCGGGCTGCAGGCTGCAGGCCGGATCCTATAGCATAGGTCGGATCTTATGAGCCAGGGAGGAGTTTGTTCCGTTCAAATTCTCCAGGTTGTTAAGATTAGGCTAAGGTTAAATTTTGAAAAGTTGTTGAACTTTAACTGGCCAAGCTGACCTGAATTTGTTATGATCTAACAGCTCAGATTGAATAGTTAGTTGATCTGATGGCTGAGGGAAAACCTGGTGCGGTTATCTTATCCAATGGTTCAGGCCGAGCTGGTAACTGATCTTACGTCTGAGATTGGACTGACTGTAACAGACTGACCTAAGAATTTCCCTATAAATAGTGGCCTATCTAACCTCTATAGTCACACACCCAGAAATCCAAATTTCTTCTCCTCTTTCTACAATCTCTTTCTGCATACTCACTCCCTCATATACATTTCTGCATCAGTAGTACCGAGAAGTTCAAGACATCTTAACAGGTTCGTAGAGTTCATACGCTGCAGTGCCGCTCGTCTGAACTGACATCCGTTGTATCCTGGGAGACAATTGCTCCATTCAGTTGGACATAGTATACCAGAGCAATACATCATAAGGATCGACTCCTGGACTCACCACGGATCTCTGTTCAGTAGAGCTATAAAGGTTATTGCCGAGCTGAGCTCTGCTTTATGCTGAGCCCAACTGATCGTGGGATAGTGCAGCACTGTTTGTTGCACAGTGTTGCCGTGTTGAGCTCTATTGTTGTAGCGCCCCGACCTGGACAACGGATCCAAACCGGTGCACCTGTCGTAGCCTACCGAGAAGACTACAAGAAGTTTCATCTCTCAAATACACGTCATCAATGACGTAAGAGATTAAGCACGGAGACACGTGCAAAATAAAATCTAAACCATCAAATTCGTACATCAAGATGTAGTGTGCTTACAAAAGATTGTTCATGGTAGTAGCCAACTAAACCCTCGAGTGAATGAAAGAAAGCTAAGATAATAAGAAACAGTCTAAACAATTCCAGTGATAACTTTAAGCATCCCACTCAGCCCACTCGTGTCGTCTTCTATGAAAATCATGTCATAACCAGGCTCATCTGCAAAACAACAGTAGTACCCTTAGCGAAAAACGCTAGCAAGTAACCCGCTTATAAGACATACGGGATCATCACATGGCAAGACATGAGTGGATATAATATCAAGGGATGATGGGGCACATGTCTTGTATAACTTCAAGAATATAGATTACTAGCATAATTGAATAAGAACAGTAAGTCATAAGCATTCAACAGTTCAATGACAATCCATTTACAAATCAATAATACCGTAACGACTCACGTGATGCATGGCAGTTCAAAATATGCACTACACTACACAATCACAAATGGTTATGCTTCGCTTTTCAAAAACAGTGCAATGCATTTCATAATGTCTGGTCACATAACTTTATACCATGCGATGGGACATAGCTTGTCTTTATACCCTGTGACGCACCACAACTTAACTTTATACCCTGTAATGTTCCACAGCTTGTCTTTATACCCTGTGTCACATTACGGCTCACTTTTGTTGGACCGTGCACCTGCAATAAACACCACTAGAGGGGGGGGTGAATAGTGGTTAGCGGAAATTACACTACAACCCTTTGTTAAAATCCCCTTTGAAAACAGAATCTGAAACCACCTCAGATTCAGAACCCGTTTTTCAAAAGTTCACAAATAATTGTACACAACTCGAAAAATTATGAAACTTTCTAGAATTGAACTTCCATGAGTTAGCAAGACTCTGTCCAAAAATCAGACAAAAATAAGATCGTTTGGCCCTTCAAATAAATAAAAAGATTCAGATGGTCAATCTGGACAGAATTGGACAGAATGTTGCTAATTTTGTAAAACGTGTTTCTCTTTGAATACTCAACCAAAAAGGTTGATCTTTATATCAAAACACTCCTTAGGATGTGTAGATGAAGTTTCCAAAAGTCCCTGACCTTAACCAACTCTTGAAAAATACAGAATTTAAGTTTTCTCAAAACTGGTCAGATTGCATCCAGATTGGAGCAGTTATCTTGCAAAGACTGAAAGACTAACTTTCCCTTGCTCAAATCAAGTGATTCTTGTTGCAAATGAAATCTAACAGTCTGAAGTATAACTCCACCAAAAATCACAAATTTTGAAAATGTTTAGCTATTTTTTCAAATTGTGAGAAGTTGTGTGAAAACTGCAGCAAAAAACGGGCAGAAAATAGAAATAAAGAAACAAGAGAAGAACACCGAGAATTTATCCTGGTTCGGTCAATGTGACCTACTCCAGTCCCAAGGAACACCTTTCCTTTGATTTCACTATCAAATGAACACCTTACAACAAGAGCCAAGCTTGATCCTTGGGTTATACACCAACCTTATTCAAGACTTGGATAATCACTTCTATGCAACTCTTGGTTACAACACCTCTACCACCTATTGATGTAGCCTTATAAATTTGGCTAATCAATCATACAAATCCAACTCAAGAAGGTGTGTATAGTGTAGCTGGACAACAAAGAAAATTGGAACACCTTAGCTACACAGAGTATGGACGAAAATATGAGAAGAGAATAGCAAGACAACAATCTTCAATTTTGCTTTCAAGTGTGTGTCTTCTCTTCTTCACCTTGCCTTCTATTTATAGAGTGAATTGATGGCATATTCCCTCCAACTTTTAGACCATGTGATAGCTGAGAATTTTGAATTAAAACACCTCCATAATCATCTCCAACAATCTTGTCTCCATTACATTCAAATTTGAAATTTCAAGTTGGCAACTTTTGCCAACTAGCTTGTTTTTGAATTTTCCACTTGTCCAAAAGTCATAAAATGAGTACACCACCTTCTCCACCTGTTTATGGACGTTTTTGATGTTGTATGTATGTATACCAACTCAAATTTTGTGAATAAAAAATAATGAATAAGTGTTGACAAGATTATGTCAACATATAACACCAAAATTCATACTTTCTTCTCCTTTACATATTGTGATGAATCTTGCACCAAGGACACCTTGTAATCTCTAAAAGATGATGATTAATATCCTCTTATAACATATATAAGAGGGTCTTCAAGAAAAAATAGAATGTGACAT
This sequence comes from Eustoma russellianum, assembly GCA_036186865.1. Taxonomy (NCBI): domain Eukaryota; kingdom Viridiplantae; phylum Streptophyta; class Magnoliopsida; order Gentianales; family Gentianaceae; genus Eustoma; species Eustoma russellianum. The sequence continues at coordinate 15,820,952 of AP025069.1, read as the reverse complement.
CTCAAATCGTCACATATCCAGCTATAGTCAATAATATCATCGGTTGAGAGAATAAGATATAAGATCACCATATAATCTTCAAAATAATAATAACACAGCTCCAAAATGAAGATAATAATATGCTCAACAGATTCCTTGAGTGAAAATACCAAAAATACCCTTGGGGGTAAAATGACCAAAATACCCCTGGTGTGAGAAAACTCCAAAACTGTCCCCGATGGTCAGAAATAATCATAATACCACCTTTGTCATGATAACCAAGATAATAATATGTACTTGAAATATTTTTCACCATATGATGTTCCTACAAAACTTAAAATACCAATTTTGCCCTTTTTGGTAAGTTGTAGAAACTTCCAAGGCACGTTAGTCACAAGACAATAATAATCACCAAAAACACATAATAATCACATAATGAGCATGTATGAATCATGCACAAATGAAAACAATCATTTTATCACTTCTTAGAAAATTATTTCTAAAAACTCTAGACATCGATAGATCGAAGTGCCTCAGCTTCATAGATCGATGTCTCACATAAAGGTTCAGGTTTTGTCTTTGACCTACATCGATCGATCGAAGTGAGAGTTCGATGTACATTGATCGATCGATGTGTCTTAGGTTTAGAGATCGATGTCAACTTGTTCAACTTATTCAACTTTTAATCACATATAACACCATGTGTGACATTTTTAAGTATTCATCACTTAAAATCATGACTTTGAAAATTATCCAAACATATTTCTCAACATTCTCCCCCTTTTGGATGATTTTCAAAATAACCTAACATGATTTTAATGTCACAACTTATAACCAAAAGTTTAACCAAATGTTTTCAACTATGTTTTCAACTTTTAAATAGTATGCCGCTCCCCTGCAACTCATACTCTCCCCCTTAACCTATGCTCCAAAATTTATACCATTACCAATTAAAACTTAGCATATGATTCATCATGACTTACCAACTAAAACATGACTTACCAACTAAAATCATGTTCTTATTCTATCTCCCCCTTTATTTTGCAAATCATACAAAAGATAGAACTATACAATGGTATCGTAAGTCATCATTCCTAATTTGGCTCGTAAGTTTTCAAAAGTAGCTTGATTAAGGGGTTTGGTGAAGATGTCAGCAATTTGGTGATCAGTTCTTATATGGTTTATCATTATGTCCTCATTTTGAACATGATCGCGAAGAAAGTGGTATCGCACCTCAATGTGTTTGGCCTTAGAATGAAGCACCGGATTCCGGGAAAGATTGATTGCACTTGTGCTATCGCAGAAAATTGGAATCTTATTTATTTTAATGCCAAAATCACTAAGTTGTTGTTTAAGCCAAAGTATTTGGATAGTACATAAACTCAAAGCGATATACTCGGCTTCAGTAGTAGAAAGAGCTACACTAGCTTGCTTTTTAGAAAACCAAGAGATCAAATTGGTTCCTATGAATTGACATGTATCACTAGTGGATTTTCTATCTAACCTGCAACCACCATAATCAGCATCACTATATGCGTGTAATTCCAACTTAGCGTTTCTATCATACCACAGTCCTAAGTGAGGTGTATGCTTAAGATATCTAAAGATCTTTTTAACTGCATTGTAATGTGATACCTTAGGACAAGATTGAAACCTAGCACACATACACACACTAAACATGATATCAGGTCTTGATGCAGTTAAGTATAATAGTGATCCAATCATAGACCTATAGAGTATGTCATCAAAAGTTTTACCATTTTCATCCTTGTCTAGTTTGGTGCTAACACTCATGGGGGTAGGTGTTGGTTTTAATTCTTCAAAGCCAAACTTCTTAATCATATCATTGACATACTTAAGTTGGCTAATGTGAATTCCTTGAGGGGTTTGTTTGATTTGAAGTCCTAAGAAATAATTCAACTCTCCTACCATTGACATTTCAAATTCTGACTTCATACATTCTTCGAAGTCTTTTACTAAGGTAGGGTTTGTTGAACCAAAGATTATATCATCTACATAGATTTGAACTATTAACAAATCATTACCTTTTCGTCTTAGAAATAATGTGTTGTCTATTGTCCCCCTTTGATAATTATTTATAATAAGAAAGTTTGCAAATCTATCATACCAAGCTCTTGGAGCTTGTTTTAAACCATATAGAGCTTTCTTAAGCTTATAAACATGGTTCGGATTCTTCGGATCTTCGAATCCAGGAGGTTTTTTGACAAACACTTCTTCTTGGATGTATCCATTCAAGAACGCACTCTTGACATCCATTTGGAAGAGCTTAATTTTGCTTATACTTGCAATCGCAAGTAACAATCTAATTGCTTCTAGTCGTGCAACGGGTGCAAAGGTTTCTTCATAATCTATTCCTTCTTGTTGATTATAACCTTGTGCGACTAGTCTAGCCTTATTCCTTGTAATTTTTCCTTGTTCATCCATTTTATTCCTGAAAACCCATTTAGTTCCTATGATAGACTTGTCTTCAGGTTTAGGTACTAAGTCCCACACGTTGTTCCTTGTGAATTGATTTAATTCCTCATGCATAGCATCTATCCATGATATGTCACCTAATGCTTCCTTTACGTTCTTAGGTTCTAATTCTGAGATTAAGCTATGTCCTTCAAGTTGACTTATGTTTCTACGTGTTCTAACCCCAACACTTGGATCACCAATGATTAGCTCTTTAGGGTGTTTATGTTTATCTTCTATAAGCCACCAATTCCTAAGTTGACTAGGTTCACCTTCTTCTAGTTCAAATGTTTCATTCGTGTGAACATTTTCATATACAATTGGAACATCCTGTAAGTTAGATAGATTATCTTCCAAATGTAAAATTTCTTGATTTATTTCACCTAAAGGTTCATGCACATCTTGTTCAGGGGAAGTTGGTTCTAGATGATCATGAACAGGCTCAAGTAATATATCATCATCATCAAACATATTTTCAATATTATTCTCTTGTTTCTTTTTATCACTTACATCAAAATATGCATTCTCATTGAATTTCACATGTATAGATTCAATTATTTTTCTAGATGCATGATTATAACACCTATATGCCTTTGAGTTAGTTGAATATCCAACAAATATGCATTCAATAGACTTTTGTTCAAATTTATCTAGATTATCTTTGGTATTAAGCACAAAACATTTACACCCAAATACTCTAAGATAATCTACCTTAGGTTGTCTATTATTCAATAACTCATATGGTGTTTTATTTAATTTCTTGCTAATAGAAAGCCTATTTATTATATAACATGCACAACTAACAGCTTCAGCCCACAAATATCTAGGTACTTTGTTTTCACACAACATAGTTCTAGCTATTTCTTGTAGTGTTCTATTTTTACGTTCAACAACTCCATTAAGTTGTGGTGTTCTTGGTGGTGAGAATTCATGTTTTATTCCATGTAATTCACAAAACTTAATTATATCTTTGTTTTTAAATTCTCCACGTCTATCACTTCTAATTCTTTTAACATTTTCTTCATAAAGATTTTCAAGTTGCTTAATAAGATTTTCGATTACCAATGGAGCATCGTCTTTGTGTGTTAAGAACAATGTCCATGTGTATCGTGAGTAATCATCTACTATGACACACACATAGTAGTGTCCACCTAGACTTCTTGTCCGACTTGGACCAAATAAGTCTAAGTGAAGCAGTTCTAGTACATGACTAGTACTCACTTCATGTTTTGATTTCATTGTCTCTTTTATATGTTTTCCTTTAATACATGTTTCACATAATTGAAAATTATGTAAGTCTAACTTAGGCATTCCTCTAATTAGATTCTTCTTAGATAATCTTTCTATGGTTGAAACTCCTATATGGCCTAGTCGTCTATGCCATAAGTTCACATCTAAGTCATGTGATACTAAACACTTAATCCTAGCATTTAATATGTTATTTAGTGATAGTGTGTAAATGTTACCATCCCTATTTCCTTTTAGTACAATTTCTCCCTTTTCATTTATTATATCACAACAATTAGGAAGAAAAGAAACATGATAACCAGAATCTATAAGTTGCGAAATACTTAATAAATTGTAAGAAAGATTGCTTACTAACAACACATTTCGTATTTGAAATGTGTTAGGGTCCCCAATTGTTCCTTTTCCAATAACCTTGCCTTGGTTGTTGTCACCGAATGTCACCTTTCCTCCATTATCGATTTGTTCCAGTTTGGTGAATAGTTTGGGGTTGCCCGTCATGTGCCTTGAACACCCGCTATCTAAAAACCATTTGGTTTTTAGATTCTTTGACTTTGTCTCCTTGCATTCCTTGCGTTTATCCTACAATGAAGACAAAGTTTTAGGTACCCTTTATTTGGGTCCTTGAATGTTAGGGGCACTATTCTTGTTTAGATATCCCTTAGGTATCCAAACTTGAATATACCTTTTAGGCACATTTTTAGCATTGTTATAATTTGGAAAATAAGAAGAATTAGTATATACATGATTATTCCACATAAGTGAAGATACATTGTTATACATATTGTGCCATGGTTGATAATCATTATAGGATGACCGAATTTTATAATGTGCATAAGGCATGCGATTTTGTTTCTTATATGGCGCTATATAAGTGTGTTTGTAGGCATTTCTATAAGACTTATAAGAGTGTTGCCTATATTTAGGTTCATAATAAGTTGTATGCATTTTATTCGGTCTAGTTGCATTTGTATACATGTAGGCATAATTTCTAGATTGTCTAGAAGCAAATTTTGGCCTAGATGTATAGTTATGCGTGTGTGTTTTTATGGGTGCATGCTGCATTTTTATCTTTGAATAAGAAGAAGAAGGAGTAGAAGAAGATTTAGCAGACAAGTTTGTTTTTATAACTTTATAAGGTTGTTTCGTAGTTGATGATACAAACTTAGTCTTTTTATCTAATTTTTCATCTTCTTCTTTATATCCCAATCCAGTTTTATCATTTCCATACTTTTGTGATGATATAAGTGTATCTAACATATTTGCACCAGATTTAAATTGTTCTATCATTTTTTCTAAGGTAAATTTAGAAGACTTCAGTTGTACTATTTCATTTTCACAACTTTCTAACTTGGATTTTAATATTTTATTTTCCATTTGTAACTTTTGTTCATCTTTCCTATATGATTCAATTTTATTCTCTAAAGAATCAAGAGTATTAGTAGACTCTTGTTTAAGAGATTCTAGTTGATCGGAGAATTCCAAGTTGGACGTCTTCAACTTGTCATTTTCTTCAACTAGTTTCTTCTTTTCTTTAGAGAGCCTCTTACAGTGAGCATGCATTCTTAAGAATTCTTCATACATTTCATCAAATGTCATGTCACTATCGGAATCACTATCAGAAGAAGAACATACCTCGTTGGATACGAAGCAGACTTGAGCTTCCTCAGTTTCGGATTCTGAGTCGGATGAGTCGCTCCATGTGCTCACCTTCATTGCTCGTTTCCCTTTTCTTGCCTTAGACTCTTTTGCCTTTGTCGTTTGAGCCTCCTTATCCTTGGCTTGTTTATTATTGTTGTTATTGTTATTATTTTTCTTCGTGGGACAGTCATATGAAATATGTCCTTTTTGACCGCATTCATAACACTTTAATTCTTTATTATACCATTTGTTTGTGTTATTCTTCCTAGGTTGAGAAGAAGAAGAAGAAAAGGAAGAATTACGTTGTCTATTCCTATTTGGACGTTTGAAAAACTTTCTAAGTTTTCTAGCTATCAATATCAAGTCATCATCTAATTCAGTATCACTATTACTATCATCGTTACTAGCATGTGTTTCGATTGTTTTGAAAGCTATTGACTTACCGGATGACTTAGACGATTCAGACTTTCGTTGGTTTAATTTAACCTCGTAAACTTTAAGAGACCCGATCAATTCATCCATCTTAGTGATTGACTTTGTCTCCTCGATTGCAGTCACCTTTGGATCCCATTCAGCAGGGAGGCTTCGTAACACCTTTTGAACCTTTTCACTGTTCGAAAATGACTTTCCTAAAGCTTCAAGGGCATTGAAAATATTAGTAATCCTCAAATCCATAGATGTTATGGATTCGTTTGGCAACATTTTGAAAGTCTCTAATTCAGTCATAAGCATGTTTATTTTTGACTCTTTAACACCACTAGTACCTTCATGCTTTAATACAAGTGATTTCCACATGTCGTGTGCGCTTGTGTAATTTGACACATATCCTGCTTCAGAAGTTGTAAGTCCATTCACAAGTAATTGCATAGCTTTAGCATTCATGGACATTTTCTTTTTATCATCTGATGACCATTCACTTTTACATTTTTCAACTTCTCGAGTTACTTCACTAACTTGTGTAACTTTCGTTGGAATGTATGGCCCATCTTCAACTATAGACCATAAATCGATGTCTATAGCCATTAAGAATAGCCTCATTCTTAGTTTCCAATGAACAAAATTATTGCCATCAAAAAGAGGAAGGCGTTGTGTAGACATACCTTCCAACTCACCTTTGTGAGAAACAATAGCCATAGTATGTACCTTGGATTTGAGACAAGCAGTATATAATGAATCGTCGTTTCTTGACCTTGTATGGTGTTGAATCTTGTTTCTTTAGAGTGGTGTTGGTCTGGCTCTGATACCAAATGTTGGATCGTGCACCTGCAATAAACACCACTAGAGGGAGGGTGAATAGTGGTTAGCGGAAATTACACTACTACCCTTTGTTAAAATCCCCTTTGAAAACAGAATCTGAAACCACCTCAGATTCAGAACCCGTTTTTCAAAAATTCACAAATAATTGTACACAACTCCAAAAATTATGAAAATCTCCAGAATTTAACTTCAATGAGTTAACAAGACTCTGTCCAAAAATCAGACAAAAATAAGATCGTTTGTCCTTTCAAACAAATAAAAAGATTCAGATGGTCAATCTAGACAGAATTGGACAGAATGTTGCTGATTTTGCAAAACGTATTTCTCTTTGAATACTCAACCCAAAAGGTTGATCTTTATATCAAAACACTCCTTAGGATGTGTAGATGAAGTTTCCAAAAGGCCCTGACCTTAAACAATTCTTGAAAAATACAGAATTTAAGTTTTCTCAAAACTGGTCAGATTGCAGCCAGATTGGAGCAGTTATCTTGCAAAGACTGAAAGACTAACTTTCCCTTGCTCAAATCAAGTGATTCTTATTGCAAATGAAAGCTAACAGTCTGAAGTATAACTCCACCAAAAATCACGAATTTTGAAAATGTTTAGCTATTTTTTCAAATTGTGAGAAGTTGTGTGAAAACTGCAGTCAAAAACGGACAGAAAACAGAAATAAAGAAACAAGAGAAGAACACCGAGAATTTATCCTGGTTCGGTCAATGTGACCTACTCCAGTCCCAAGGAACACCTTTCCTTGGATTTCACTATGGTATGAACCAAATTACAGCAAGAACCAAGCTTGATCCTTGGGTTAAACACCAACCCTATTCAAGACTTGGATGAACACCTTTATGCAACTCTTGGTTGCAACACCTCTATCACCTATTGATGTAGCCTTATAGATTTGGCTAATCAATCTTACAAATAAGACACAAGAAGGTGTGTGTAGTGTAGCTGGACAACAACTAGAAATGGAACACCTTAGCTACACAAAGTATGAACGAAAATATGAGAAGAGAATAGCAAGACAACAATCTTCAATTTTTGCTTTCAAGTGTGTGTCTTCTCTTCTTCACCTTGCCTCCTATTTATAGTGTGAATGGATGGCATATTCTCTCCAACTTTTAGACCATGTGATGGCTGAGAATTTTGAAATAAAGCACCTCCATAATCATCTCCAACAACCTTGTCTCCATTACATTCAAATTTGAAATTTCAAGTTGGCAACTTTTGCCAACTAGCTTGCTTTTGGTTTGTCTTCTTGTTTCCAACTCATAAAATGAGTACACCACCTTCTCCACCTGTTTATGGACGTTTTGGATGTTGTATGTATGTATACCAACTCAAATTTTGTGAATAAAAAATAATGAATAAGTGTTGACAAGATTATGTCAACATATAACACCAAAATTCATACTTTCTTCTCCTTTACATATTGTGATGAATCTTCCACCAAGGACACCTTGTAATCTCCAAAATATGATGATTAATATCCTCTTATAACATATATAAGAGGGTCTTCAAGAAAAAATAGAATGTGACATCTCAAATCGTCACATATCCAGCTATAGTCAATAATATCATCGGTTGAGAGAATAAGATATAAGATCACCATATAATCTTCAAAATAATAATAACACAGCTCCAGAATGAAGATAATAATATGCTCAAGAGATTCCTCGAGTGAAAATACCGAAACTGTCTTCGGGGGTAAAATGACCAAAATGCCCCTAGTGAGATAAACTCCAGAAATGACCCCGATGGTCAGAAATAATCACAATACCACCTTTGTCATGATAACCAAGATAATAATATGCACTTGAAATATTTTTCACCATATGATGTTCCTGCAAAACTTAAAATACCAATTTTGCCCTTTTTGGTAAGTTGTAGAAACTTCCAAGGCACGTTAGTCTCAAGACAATAATAATCACCAAAAACACATAATAAGCACATAATGAGCATGTATAAATCATGTACAAATGAAAACAACCATTTTATCACATTTTAGAAAATTATTTCTAAAAACTCTAGACATCGGTCGATCGAAGTGCCTTAGCTTCATAGATCGATGTCTCACATAAAGGTTCAGGTTTTGTCTCTGACCTACATCGATCGATCCAAGTAAGAGTTTGATATACATCGATCGATTGATGTGTCTTAGGTTTAGAGATCGATGTCTCACAGAAAGGTCTTAAACTTATCTGCCTTACATAGATCGATCGATGTGAACTTGTTCAACTTTTAATCACATATAACACCATGTGTGATATTTTTAAGTATTCATCACTTAAAATCATGACTTTGAAAATTATTCAAACATATTTCTCAACAACTTTATACCCTGTGATGGTTACAACTTGTCTTTATACCCTGTAACGCATCACAACTCATAGTCGCAAACTTTATACCAAATGCCGAGGCATAGCTATTATCAAATCATAATGCAAATGCAAGTGTCATGATGCAAGAATGCACGTTCACATGTCAATCAATCATTTGAAGCTCGTCTCATTCACATATTCAAGCGTATCATCACATGTTCAAGTCTACCTCACAAGACATTCATACTAGGGATACAAGGGATGAGATAGACACCCTTACACGTTCCATTTGAACCTTATCGAAGCCTCAAACGTTCATCCTTAACCCCTTAGAACATTCACGCTGACGTCCAATTCAAATACCCCACAAAGTCCTCACCGTTGATTCATCATCCTAAGTCGTGTTCCCAATACTTAGACTAACCTCAATCAGGTCATAATACATCCCTAAGGTCACCCGAAGGATCCCCTAGCTTCCCTTCTCCTTCCTCTATTTTCCCACAAAACTGGTTGACATCATCCCCTACATCGATCGATCGATGTCACTTCATGCCCTCACATCGATCGATCTATGTCCATCAGAATACTTTCCGGCTCACATCATACCCTACATCGAACGATCGAAGTACTTCATACCCTCACATCGATCGATCGATGTCCATCAGAATACTTCCTGTCTAACATCATACCTTACATCGATCGATCGAAGTACTTCATGCCCTCACATCGATCGATCGATGTCCATCAGATTACTTTCTGTCTCACATCATACCCTACATCGATCGATCGAAGTACTTCATACCCTCACATCTATCGATCGATGTCTACGATTCCAGAGAAGAAACTCTCCGATTTCTGCAGAAACTACAGAACCAGGACTCCAAACGATTCCAAACTTCATTCCAATCATTCCAGGCCTAATCCCTGCTATAATCTCATGCTTAAACTACAAATTAAACACTACACACATACCAATCAAAGATTCAAGCCTAACACTCAATTAATCCACCAAAACAAACTCCAAAATCCTACCTTTCACTCTCTTCTCCCCTCAACCGAAAATAGCAACAAAGAGAGGGTTCAAGTGATTGGGATTTGCAAGATTCCATCAAATCAACAACAACAACAACAAACGATTTTCAACATATAGTGGTCAAATCTCAAAACCAAAACACATAAATCACATATAGATTCACGGAAAGAAACTACTGCATGGTGATCCATTTTGAAATAAAAAATAGGCCTTTTTCTTTCGCAAATCGTAGGAACTCATAAGTAGATTACTTGCCTGTGATTACTCAAAGAAAATCCGAAGAACAAGTGAAGAACGAATCGAACATCTTCCCTAGGGTTGCAAGAGATGGAGAAATTGCCTAAGGAGAGGGGGAGAGAATGGCGTCGACGTTTCTGATGAAATGATTCAGAAACTGACGTTCTGTCAGTTTTGATAAGGGTAGGGATGAAATTGGAGTTTCTAAATTATATCCTATTTTCCATTTATCTTAAATGTTTTAAACTCAAATATTTAATTCTAAATTAAATACTAATTAATTCTAATATTTATTCCCTCAACAAATACTAATAAATCTGAAATTTTAATTCTTAATTCATTACCATTAATTGTCACTAATCTCAATTAATTTTCTTTTATCCTTTAATTATTCTATGGAGGGTGCGGGGCATAACATTCCACCATCCTTACAAAAAGTTTCGTCCTCAAAACTAACGCACCTTATTGGAGAAGATGTGGATATAACTCTTTCATTTGCTCCTCAAGCTCCCACGTGGCTTCACGCTCCGTATGATTACTCCATTGCACTTTGACATACGGAATCACGCGCTTGCGTAGGACTTGATCCTTCTTATCCACAATCTTCACTGGATGTTCTTCATATGTGACATCTTCTCTAACATCCAACGGTTGAGCCTCAAGGACATGGCTCGAGTCCGATATGTATTTCCTCAGTTGAGACACATGGAATACATTATGGACTTGCGACAAACTCAGAGCCAAAGCAAACCGATATGCTCTCTCACCAACTTTACCAAGAACCTCGTATGGACCAATATATCGAGGACTTAGCTTGCCTTTCAACCCAAATCTCGCAACTCCTTTCGTGGGTGAGACTCGTAAATATACCTTTTCACCAATTTCAAAGTCCAGGGGCCTTCTTTTGGAATCTGCCCAACTTTTGCTACGGTCTTGGGCCACCATTAACCTTTCTCTTATAACCTTCACTTTCCCAATTGTCTATTCGACCAACTCTGGTGCAGTGATCATCCTTTCCCCAACTTCGTCCCAACAAATCGGGGATCTGCACTTGCGTCCATAGAGAGCCTCAAACGGTGCCATGCCGATCGTACTGTGATGGCTATTATTGTATGAAAACTCTATCAATTTCAGCATACTATCCCAGTTTCCTTTAAAATCCAGTGCACAAGCTCTCAACATATCTTCTAAAGTATAAATGGTCCTCTCCGACTATCCATCCGTCTGATGATGATAAGCGGTACTCATTCTTAGCTCAATACCCATCGCTTTTTGAAATGCCATCCAAAACATAGAAGTAAATCTAGAATCACGGTCTGACACAATGCTGAGGGGAACTCCATGTAGACTCACAATGTTGTCCACGTACAAGTTCACCAATTTCTCGTACGAGGTACTGTGCGGCATAGCTAGGAAGTGTGCTAACTTTGTCAAACGGTCCACAATAACCCAAATCATGTCATTACCACTTTGGGTTCGTGGTAATCCCATCACGAAGTCCATTGTCACGTGTTCCCATTTCCATTCAGGAATTTCAAGTGGCATCATCAAACCACCAGGTCGTTGGTGTTCTGCTTTGACTAGTTGGCATACTAAACATCTCTCCACATATTCTGCAATGCTTCTCTTCATCCCTATCCACCAATAATTCATTTTGAGGTCCTTGTACATTTTTGTGCTTCCGAGGTGAATAGACATCCTCGAGTTATGCACTTCACATAGCGATTCTTTCTGAATTTCATCATTAGCTGGTATGCATAACCGATTCTGGAACCATAGACTTCTATCTTCTCTCAACTAGAAATCTTTTACTGGTCCTGTAGACAATTTGCCGCGGATCTCCTTCAGTGCCGCATCCTCATACTGCGCTCCTTTAATTCTATCTACCAAGTATGGACTGATAGACAGAGCTATAAGTACATTCGCCACTGAGTCTATAACATCTAGACCAAACTCTTCGATCTTGCGCTCTAAAGGAGACTGTCTTGCATGGCTAGATTTCCGGCTCAACGTGTCCGCCACTCTATTTGCTTTACCCGGATGATAGTTGATGGTTAGGTCGTAATCTTTAAGTAATTCCAACCATCTCCTTTGTCTCATGTTAAGCTCCTTTCGTGAGAATAAATATTTCAGGCTCTTATGATCCGTGAACACTGCATATTTCTCTCCATACAAATAGTGTCTCCAGATCTTAAGAGCAAACACTACAGCTGCAAGCTCCAAATCATGAGTCGGGTAATTCTGTTCATATGGCTTCAACTGTCTCGACGCGTACGAGATAACTCGTCCATTTTGCATCAAAACATAACCTATAAACAGAAAGTTAGTTTGAGACTGGCATATGTATATATAATGCATTAGTTGTAATGATATACATACATAGTCCCTTCTTGGACGCATCACTGTAAATCACAAAACCGTCGGTGCCGGAGGGTTGTGCCAACACCGGGGCTGTGGTCAATCTCTTCTTGAGCTTGGAAAAGCTCTGCTCGCATTCAGCAGTCCATTCAAACTTAGTCTTCTTCTGAGAAAGCCGGCTCAATGGAACTGCTATTGTCGAGAATCCCTCAACAAACTTCTTATAGTAGCCCGCCAAGCCTAAGAAGCTTCTGACTTCGGTCACATTTGTAGGTCTCGGCCATTCAGTGATTATTTCCACTTTCTTAAGATCCACTGAGATCATGTCCTCTGAAATTACATGACCGAGAAAGGCTACACTTCTTAGCCAAAATTCACACTTGCTGAATTTGGCATATAGCTTCTGTTGCCTCAAAATTCCCAACACCACTCTTAGGTGTTCAGCATGGGATTGTTCATCATGAGAGTAGACCAAGATATCATCGATGAACACCACCACAAACTGATCTAACTGTTCTCAAAAAACAGTGTTCATCGAATCCATAAAAGCTGCTGGGCATTAGTAAATCCGAAAAGGCATCACCAAAAACTCATAATGCCCATATCGAGTCCGGAAAGCTGTTTTTGGGACGTCACTTGCTTTCACGAGCAACTGATGGTACCCCTGACGAAGGTCAATTTCCGATAACCAACGTGCACCTTTTAACTGGTCAAATAAATCCTCGATCCTTGGCAGTGGGTACTTGTTCTTAATGGTTATCTTGTTCAGCTCTCTATAATCAATGCACAACCTTAAGCTGCCATCTTTCTTCTTGACAAATATAACTGGAGCTCCCCAAGGTGATACACTGGGATGAATCAACTTCTTATCTAACAACTCCTGAAGTTGTCCCTTTAGCTCCTTAAGTTCAGCTGGAGACATTATGTAAGGTGCCTTAGATATATGCTCGGCTCCTGGGATCAAATTGATTTCGAACTCTACCTCTCTTGATGGCAGAACTCCCGGTAAATCATCCAGAAATACGTCCTTAAATTCATTGGTTACCGGAATCTGATCCATTGAGGGAACTTCTTGCTTCGCGTCCAAAGTATACACCATAAGTCCCTCTGCTCCCTTCTTCAAAGCCTTGAAAGCCTTAATCGTCGTCAAGTATATCTTCTTCGGGGCTTTAGTTAGCTTGACGTTCCCTTGAACTATCACCTCGTTCATTTCGGGATCTTGACAGTTACCAACTTCAGTCTACAGTCAATATTGGCATGATACTTGGTCAGCCAGTCCATGCCCAATATCACATCGAAATCCCTCATCGCAATCGGGACTAATGTAAAGGGAAACACATTCCCATCCAACTCCAATTCACAGTCTTTATACTGGTGGTGTGAAACCAGTACTTGTTCACCAGCTGCCTGCACCCTGAAGGGGATTTCAAGCCACTCGGGTAGACGGTTAAGTCCTTTGGCGAATTTCTTAGATATGAATGAACGACTGGCACCACTATCAAACAACACATTCGCAGGCACCTTATTTACTAGAATAGCACCTAAACACAAAGAGTGTAACACATAAAAATTTTTCATGTATAGCACATTCAATTTCAACTTAAACGACTAAATTCAACTTAAACAGCTAAGATGTAACTAAATCGTACCTCTCACAACTCAGTGCTCTCCTGCACTTCAGTGTCGGTCATGAAATGTACTCTCGCGTTGGGCTTGGGCCTACCCCTTTGCTGCTGCGACGGCCCTGCTTCTCCCTGTGGCTTTTGCTTCCACTCGGGACAATCCTTTATTTTGTGGCCTGTCTTACCACATTTAAAGCAAGCTCCCGTCTTCTTCCAACATTCCCCAATATGATTTTTCTAACAATGTGGGCACACTTCAGACGCCTGACGATCAGACTGACTCTGCTATGGTGCCCTCTGAAACGGTCTTGTCTGGCCTTTTTGGGGAATATTGACCCAACGTCCGGGGTCTACCTCCACTCCTATCATCTCTAGACCTCTTGCCTGTGTCGTCACGAGCCTCTCTAGGCTGTGACCTGCGCATGTCGCTCTCCACCCGATAGCAGGCATCCAACATCTCCTATAAGGTTTTCAGACTAGACCCCACTATAGCAGTCCGAATGCGGGGGTTCAAACCTTGCTCAAACTTGAGCATCTTCATTCTGTTCTTTTCCAACACCATGGGCGTGAACTTTCCCAAGGAGTGGAACCTGTCAGCATAATCCGAAATAGACATCCTGTACTGCTCCAGCTTATCAAACTGCCTCATCTTCTCCAGAATGGCAGTTTCAGGCACGTAGTAATCTTTGTAGGCCTCAACGAATTGTCTCCACAAGATAGGAGGAGTCATCTTCGACAGAATACCATTCCACCAGGCATTTGCTCTGCCACTCAGTAAAGGCGTGGCCACATCGACCTTAAGTTCTTCAGGCACTTGCAACCAGCCTGAAGCACTTCTCAACTTCGTCCAACCAAAACTTGGCCACTTCTGGATCAGTGGTCCCTTCAAAGGTTGGGGCATGCATCTTCCGCATCTCCCCAATATAGTATCGGATACCGTGCTGAGGCGGTGGTGGCGGAGGGGGCTGTTGTTGCTGCTGCTGAGCAACATCCTGTGCTATTACCGTGATAGCGTCCATCAGGGCCTGTGGTACTACCATTTGTGGTGGCTGTGGGTTCTCGTTTCCGTTGCCACCGTTTCCAGAGTTATCCCTTCTAGGAGGCATCTTTCTGCAAGATCAGCGCTTATTAGCATTCAGCAATTCCAAAGATAAATACTGAAAGCCCATAGGCGTTGTACAGGACGGAACTCATAAAATAAAAGGAAAATAACGCTTATTGATTAATCTTATCACGCTCGCACACACCCACCCGAGTCATCTTATATCTAAAATCGGATGCTTAGACCTATAGATCAACTTAAGGTCAATATCATAGCTTAGGACTCTATATGACATAACCTAGGTCTCCGAGGTAGATTTGAAGCCTAAGCTCTGATACCATCTGTAGCGTCCCGACCCAGACAGCGGATTCAAACCGATGCACCTGTCGTAGCCTACCGAGAAGACTACAAGACGTCTCATCTCTCAAATACACATCATCAATGACGTAAGAGATTAAGCACAGAGACACGTGCAAAATAAAATCTAAACCATCAAATTCGTACATCAAGATGTAGTGTGTTTACAAAAGACTGTTCATGGTAGTAGCCAACTAAACCCTCGAGTGAATGAAAGAAAGCTAAGAAAATAAGAAACATTCTAAACAATTCCCAATGAGAACTTTAAGCACCCCACTCAGCCCACTCGCCGTCGTCTTCTATGAAAATCATGTCATAACCGGGCTCATCTGCAAAACAACGGTAGTACCCTTAGCGAAAAACGCTAGCAAGTAACCCGCTTATAAGACATACGGGATCATCACATGGCAAGACATGAGTGGATATAATATCAAAGGGTGATGAGGCACATGTCTTGTATAACTTCAAGAATATAGATTACTAGCATAAAAAAAGGACAGTAAATCATAAGCATTCAACAGTTCAATAACAATCCATTTACAAATCAATAATACCGTAACGACTCACGTGATGCATCGCAGTTCAAAATATGCACTACACTACACAATCACAAATGGTTATGCTTCGCTTTTCAAAAACCTGCGATGGGACACAGCTTGTCTTTATACCCTGTGACGCACCACAACTTAACTTTATACCCTGTAATGTTCCACAACTTGTCTTTATACCCTGTGTCATATTACAGCTCACTTTATACCCTGTGATGGTTACAACTTGTCTTTATACCCTGTAACGCATCACAGCTCATTTCGCAAACTTTATACCAAATGCTGAGGCATAGCTGTTATCAAATCATAATGCAAATGCAAGTGCCATGATGCAAGAATGCACGTTCACATGTCAATCAATCATTTGAAGCTCGTCTCATTCACATATTCAAGCGTATCATCACATGTTCAAGTCTACCTCACAAGACATTCATACTAGGGATACAAGGGATGAGATAACACCCTTACACGTTCCATTTGAACCTTATCGAAGCCTCAAACGTTCATCCTTAACCCCTTAGAACATTCACGCTGACGTCCAATTCAAATACCCCACAAAGTCCTCACTGTTGATTCAACATCCTAAGTCGTGTTCCCAATACTTAGACTAACCTCAATCAGGTCATAATACATCCCTAAGGTCACCCGAAGGATCCCCTAGCTTCCCTTCTCCTTCCTCTATTTTCCCACAAAACTGGTTGACATCATCCCCTACATCGATCGATCGATGTCACTTCATGCCCTCACATCGATCGATCTATGTCCATCAGAATACTTTCCGGCTCACATCATACCCTACATCGAACGATCGAAGTACTTCATACCCTCACATCGATCGATCGATGTCCATCAGAATACTTCCTGTCTAACATCATACCTTACATCGATCGATCGAAGTACTTCATGCCCTCACATCGATCGATCGATGTCCATCAGATTACTTCTGTCTCACATCATACCCTACATCGATCGATCAAAGTACTTCATACCCTCACATCGATCGATCGATGTCTACGATTCCAGAAAAGAAACTCTGCGATTTCTGCAGAAACTGCAGAACCAGACTCCAAACGATTCCAAACTTCATCCCAATCATTCCAGGCCTAATCCCTGCTATAATCTCATACTTAAACTACAAATTAAACACTTCACAAATACCAATCAAAGGTTCAAGCCTAACACTCAATTAATCCACCAAAACAAACTAAAAGATCCTAACTTTCACGCTCTTCTCCCCTCAACCGAAAATAGCAACAAAGAGAGGGTTCAAGGGATTGGGATTTGCAAGATTCCATCAAATCAACAACAACAACAACAAACGATTTTCAACATATAGTGGTCAAATCTCAAAACCAAAACACATAAATCACATATAGATTCACGGAAAGAAACTACTGCATGGTGATCCATTTTGAAATAAAAAATAGGCCTTTTTCTTTCGCAAATCGTAGGAACTCATAAGTAGATTACTTGCCTGTGATTACTCAAAGAAAATCCGAAGAACAAGTGAAGAACGAATCGAACATCTTCCCTAGGGTTGCAAGAGATGGAGAAATTGCCTAAAGAGAGGGGGAGAGAATGGCGTCGACGTTTATGATGAAATGATTCAGAAACTGACGTTCTGTCAGTTTTGATAAGGGTAGGGATGAAATTGGAGTTTCTAAATTATATCCTATTTTCCATTTATCTTAAATGTTTAAATTCAAATATTTAATTCTAAATTAAATACTAATTAATTCTAATATTTATTCCCTCAATAAATGATAATAAATCTGAAATTTTAATTCTTAATTCATTACCATTAATTGTCACTAATCTCAATTAATTTTTTTGTCCTTTAATTATTCTATGGAGGGTGCGGGGCATAACAGTTGTATTGCCGAGAACGTTCGTTGTTCTACAGCATTGCCATGCTGAGTTTAGCTTTGTGTTGAGCTCGGCTGAAGAGGCTAAAAGCTCAATTATTGTGGTTGTGCTAAGGTGCCAAGGTCGGCAGATTGGTCATCAGCCCAGAAAACAAATACAATTATGTCTGATCAAACTGACTTGAGTTCCGCTCGACTAGAATGCTGATAGCATAGAACTACTGTTTTGAGGTGTTATTGTGCTAAAGTCGGCAGTTTGGCTAACTATTCAGAACGCAAACTTAATTGCGCTATCTGAATTGTCCTGAATTAGTCGATCGGTCTAGCCTACCCTGAACTCGACAGGTCGACCACTGCTATACAGAAATCATTGTCTGACTTGAACTATTACCAACACATACTACCTAGTGGAGGCAGGGGATTCACGCTTTAAGTTGCCTCAGCGTTGTGAAGATTCTAAATAGGAAAACTAAGTTAGCAATATGCAGTAGCAAAACTTAATTTAATGTCAAAAATAATAGTACGGGATGAGGCTCCAATGGCTTATAGGCATGCAATTGAATCTTTTGAAGAAAGTACTTAGAGATTTAGCATATAGTTCTACACCTTTTGGTGGTAAAGTTATTGTTTTTGGAGGTGATTTTCTCCAAGTGTTCCTGTCATTTGATCAAGCTATGCTAGATAACAGTTTCAAGATCAATGAGTGTGACAAGTGTGTCTACATCAGGAACACACCGAATGCATATGTGATAGTATGTCTCTATGGTGATGACATGCTAATCATAGGAAGTACTCATGATATCATCTTAAGTACAAAGAAGTTGTTGACGAGGAACTTTGACATGAAAGATATGGGAGTTGCTAACGTTATTTTAGGAATTAAAATTTCTAGGATAACCGAAGGGCTCGTGTTGTCACAAACTCACTATATTGAATCTGTTCTAAAACGTTTCAATATACTTGATGGGAAACCTGTGAAAAGCCCACTCAACTTAAGTATACACTTAAGGAAGAATCGAGGCGAGCCAATAGCTCAATTGGAGTACTCGCAAGTAATTGGAAGTCTAATATACATAACAAACTATACATGGCAAGACTTAGTATGCTCAATAAAAAAAATTGAACAGGTTTACAAGTAATCCAAGTGATAAACATTGGAATGCTCTGAATAGAGTAATGAGATACTTAAAGTATACAATGAATCTTGGATTATATTACCGAAGATATCCAACAATGGTGGAAGGTTATAGTGATGCCAACTGGATATCTGACATTAAAGATTCTAAGTCCACCAGTGATATTTATTCACTGTGGGTGAAGGTGTTGTGTCATGGAAATCCACAAGGCAAATGTGTATAGCTCGTTCCATGGTGGAAGCGAGTTTATAGCACTCGATAAAGCTGGGGAAGAGGCTGAATGGATTTGGAATTTCCTGGAAGATGTGGCCCTGCTGGCCTAAGCCAATCGCTCCTATCAGCATACACTGTGATAGTCAGTCGACTATAGGATGAGCTCAAAGTAGCATCTATAATGGTAAATCTCGACACAATGCATCGGAGACACAATATCATTAAGCGTTGATCTCTAATGGCTTGATTTCTATTGATTATAAAATCAAGGAGAATCTTGTAGATCTGTTTACAAAAAGGCTTGCCTAGAGATCGGATGTCAATTTATAAACAAACATAATGGGAATAAACCTATAATGCATGAATCTTTATAGCGGTAAAAACCAACCTTGTTGACTGGAGATCCCAGAATCTTGGTTCAATAGGACAACTAAGTTATGCATTCAGTAAGCACTTATCCATTCTGTCAATATAAGGTGTTGTCTGCAGAGGAATGAGGTTAAGCTGAGGCTTTTAATGATTCATATATCTTGATATATCAAGTGGGGTATGGTAGAATACTCTTGATAGGAAACACCTATGTAAGTGTGAAGTGTGACCGCTTCTATGAGGATTTTGTAAGGCCAAAGTTCTCTAATACACTTTCTGAAACCGAGTGGTTCAAAGCCAAAACAAACACAATCATGAGAACTAAAAAGGTGTTAAAGGAAATGTTGTGTGAGTACTGTTGTTTAGGTTCACACTAAAATCCGGTTAGTTCAAGACATTAAGTTCACTAATTAACCGAGTGGATCCGATAGTATTTCTCTAAGAAAGGTTCAATGCCGAAAGCTACCTTATCTGATGCAACATTTTCTTGTCTGACTTCTCGGTAGAGTCTGCATAAATACTCTGCATTAAATCTCAATCATGTGGGGGATTGTTGGAGAAAATAGAAAGAAATTGAAATTGGGTCAAGTTGCAAACTGTGGTTAGCAACGTACTTTGAGCTAATATTATGATTAGTTTTCACTAGCGATAAGTGGAAATTAATTAGTCCTTAATTATCTGTGTGACGAGTAGATAATTGTAGGTTTTTGAATCACTCGATTCCGATACCGGATGAATGAGAAATTAATGCTCAAAATAAAAGGAAAAATTAGCTCAGCTTGGCTTCGTATCTGGGCGTGGGCTCAGGTAACGGACTGAGCGGCGTACCTAATGGGCTCAAGTTGCGGACTGGGTTATAAGTCGAGCTGCGGGCTGCAGAACTACAGGCCGGATCCTGTAGCATAGGTCGGATCTTATGAGCCAGGAAAGGAGTTTGTTCCGTTCAAATTCTCCAGGTTGTTAAGATTAGGCTAAGGTTAAATTTTGACCTGAATTTGTTATGATCTAACGGCTCAGATTGAATAGTTAGTTGATCTGATGGCTGAGGGCAAACCTGGTGCGGTTATCTTAATCCAATGGTTCAGGCCGAGCTGGTAAACTGATCTTACGGCTGAGATTGACTGACTGTAACAGACTGACCTAAGAATTTTCCTATAAATAGTGGCCTATCTAACTTCTATAGTCACACACCAGAAATCCAAATTTCTTCTCCTCTTTCTGCAATCTCCTTCTGCATACTCACTCTCTCATATACATTCTGCATCAATATTACCGAGAAGTTCAGGACATCTTAACAGGTTCGTAGAGTTCATACGCTACAGTGCCGCTCGTCTGAACTGGCATCCGTTGTATGCTGGGAGACAATTGCTCCATTCAGTTGGACACAGTATACCGGAGAAATACATCTTAAGGACCGACTTCTGGACTCACCTCGGATCTCTGTTCAGTAGAGCTATAAAGGTTATTGCCGAGCTGAGGCTCTGCTTTATGATGAGCCCAACAGATCGTAGGATAGTGTGTAGGAATATGAGGGTTTGAGTGATTTCAAAATAAAGAAATTTGAATATATATATATATATATATATATATATAAACGTGGATATATATATATATATAGTATATATATATATATATATATATATACACAAGTGTACATGTATGCATGATAACTTGCCTTATTTAGCTTATATATTATGTTGCCGAACTAACGAGCCATGAAGCTTTAAAGCTTACATCATATGGCGAACATTTGTTGAGTTTATACTATTTTCAGGTGCCACAATTAATGAACTAAAGTAGTTCATTAAGTGAAGTACTTAGTTTAATAAACTAAGTAGTTCATTAAAGGAAGATGCATTTGGAAAAGAC
Source organism: Eustoma russellianum (assembly GCA_036186865.1). Classification (NCBI taxonomy): domain Eukaryota; kingdom Viridiplantae; phylum Streptophyta; class Magnoliopsida; order Gentianales; family Gentianaceae; genus Eustoma; species Eustoma russellianum. The sequence goes on along the minus strand of AP025069.1, from coordinate 15,799,385 downwards.
ATGAAGGCAACATGGCTATGGAAGGAAAGTCCTCTCCTCCTCCCCACATCAATTTCACACGCCATTTATATATATAAACTATATATTTTCAGATTTTTTTTAAAAGGCACATACACATGTATTCCAACGTACTACTGACACGTTATATATCTTACGTACGTACGTTTACGTCACACCACTATACTTAACTCATATTTATGAGTACATTCAGGTCTTATATCATATGATATAAGATATGGTGATGACAAATTAAATACGACACGATAAAAGGTTCTAAACCGAAATTTGCGTATCGGGCGATACCGAAACTTCGCCAACGTGTCACGTACTTACCATAAATAAATGGCCAGCCCATATACATCAAAATTTATTAAAAATTTCGTGCCATACACTGTATATTGAGACAAAAATACTTTCCATGTTGGCACACACAAATTATCCCACATTTAGGCCCAAAATGTGAAGATTCCAATTTTATTTTTGTCACATGTTTAAGGTACCACTTAATCAGCCAAGTGCTGGAAATTAAAGTATATATTATATATATTATGTATAACATAATATATATAGCATGTGCAAAAGTTGGAATTTAAGTTAGAGAAAAATCGGGTAATCGATAAATATCGAAAATTTCGGTTTTCTTCTACGCAACTTGACATGGAACGTTTTTTTTTAACATGATGTGGCACGTATCTAGACACTTTTTACATATAATATACATCTTAAGGTGTTCTAGAAAATTAAATCAAGGGCTGATTGGAATATTACATGTGTGTAATATTAAATGTGCACTATTTTTCAAAGTTAGCAAAAATAAATTTCAGCACATGATATACACACTTAAAACGCTCCTACAGCTGATGTGGAGCACATGTGGAGCCTTGTTGGCATGTTGATTGGTCAAGAATCAATCATACAATGTTGATGAATCAAAGAGAGAAGCTACAAAAGGTAAGTTTTCAACATACACCTCTCTTATGTCACATGCTGAAAATTTCAGCATGTCACACCTAGCCATGGCCGATTTCTTCATCATTAAGGAATATATTTTGTTAATTTTTGCATTAAGGAATAAATCAAATGGGTTATGGAAATGTTTTGAATACTTTATGGAATAAAGGAAGTGATATTTTTGAATATCACACATGCTGAAAAATTCAGCATGTGTGTAGTGTATATGGCCGAAATATAGGCCACATGGTTGTCAATTTAGTTCTATACATGATGAGAATATTGTATACTTAATGATGATTGAATTCTTAAATTAAAACAATGCAAAATAGGCAACATTTTGAAGAAAGAGTGGATGTTACACATGCTGAAATTTCAGCATGTGCAAGACATGGTTGTGACCGTGAGTGAGGACCCTTTTGGTGTCCAATTCATTCTCAAAACTTGTAGCAAGACTTGCTTAAATATTGGTTGTATTTTTATGGAAGAAATTCAAAGAAAAATGGAAGAAATATTGATTTAATCTCACATGGTTAAATGCTGAAAATTTCAGCATTTACACTATGATATGGCCGATTTTGACTAGGTTGGAAAAGAGAGATTTGTGTCTCAAAACTTTATGACATATTGTGACTATTTGGCATGATTTGATAATTTATTATTTGGCATATATTTAGTGTTTTTTTTTCAGAATATCCATGTCATCAATGATGACACAATGAGCCAATCAGAGGTGCCAAGTAAGCAATGACTAAATGATGGTCCAATGGAGTGATGCCAAGTAAGCAAAATGTTGTCACTATGATGTCTCACACTCTCCCAAGCAATTAAAAGGAAATTTTCAAGAGGGAGAGAGGGTACAAGGGGACGGCCGACCTTCTATAAGGGGAAGAGAAGAACAAACAAAAAGAACACCAAGAATCATATTCAAAAGTGATCAAAGTGCAAAAGCTTTCTTCTCCTACACTTTCTTTCTTTCTTCTCTTGTAAAAAGCCTATTGTACTTTACTTCTTTCATCCTTGAATAGGCTTCATAGAAACCACCATTCATCATCATTGTACAAGATTGATCAAGGTGTGATCAATCTTCATTCTAGCGAGGTGGTGGTGTTCGTGCAAATTGTACTCACAATACAAGGTTTGTAAAGGGTTGGAGTTAAGGTGTAACTCTATCAACCCTGCGGTAAGGTGTACTGCGTGTGTGAAATTAGTGTGAACCAAGGAAGGTGTTCCTTGAAGACTGGAGTAGGTTGTTTATAACCGAACCAGTATAAAATTCTTGGTGCAATTTACTTTCTGCATTTACGTTTCAGTTTCTGCGCTGTTTACTCATATTGTTCACGTTCGCAAAAATAGTAAACGTTTTCTAAAATTATAAAAAATTTCCAGAAACATACATAAACGTTCTAGGGTTAATTGGCACAAGTTTCAACCCTTTTGGACAAGTATAGGTCAGTCCAAACATCAAGAAGTTCTGAGACTATGCAGGTCTGATTTTCAGACTTACAAAGGTTGAGACTTTGGGTGTATTTGACCTACTTCCCAAAAGAATTTTCAAAAACTGTTTCAACCCATTTAAATACAGTGTGTGAAGAGTTATTGGTCAAATTTCAGATCATTTGGACATTCACACAATAGGAATTAATTTTTCAAAACCATCTACCGTTTCTGGCAGATTGCACAATCTGAGTGCCAACGGTTTTTGAAGGGGTTAAGAGGTTGAATTTGATTTGAAATTTTAGGGGGACCCTCACAACATCTGAGGCTAAGTTCTCTCAAAATTTCATATTTTTGGAGACCTCTAACCTAGTTTTTAAAACGTTTTAAAACTGGTCCTGAAAACAGAATCTGTTTTCAGAACTTGAATTGGTTAGGTTTTAAAGAAAATTTTTAAAAAAAAACCATATTTCTTCTCCACCACCTATTCAACCCCCCCCCCTTCTAGTGGTGCCTTGCCAGATCCTACAAGTGGTATCAGAGCGGCAGGAATACTCACGACAAGGAATCCAACGATTCAGTGAGATGGCATCCACAAATCTCAAAACCGAACAAGAAGGGTATGGGTCGAGCCAAAGGGCCTCCACTCTTTGACGGTGAGTCTTTTATTCAATGGAAACTTAGGATGAAATTATTTCTTTATGGCTATAGACATAGACCTTTGTCATAATTGAAGATGGTCCATATGTCCCGTCTAAAATTGTCCATTGTAGATGGAGTCACACTAGAAGTAATTAAAACGATACAAGACTATACGAAGTGAAGACAAAAAGAAACTGAGTATGAATGCTAGGCCATGCAATTACTCTTAAATAAATGGCTTAAGTAAGAGTGAGTCTAGTTATGTGTCCAATTGTTCGAGTGCACAAGAAATGTGGAGAATCTTAGAAATGAAACACGAAGGCACGAGTCAAGTCAAAGAGTCTAAAATCAATATGCTTATGTCTACTCTTGAGTCTTTCAAGTTGTTGCCTAATGAGTCAATTGTTTGATATGGATCTTCGTTTTGACTGACATCTATAACTCTCTTGAGTCTCTCTTGGTAAGGCCTTTACAACGCAGGAAAAAGTACAGAAAGTCCTACGGAGCCTCCCTTCAGAATGGGATCCTAAAGTGACTGCCATAGAAGAAAGCAAGGAGACTAAGTCAATAAAAATGGAAGACTCATTGGTTCACTAAAAGTGTATGAAAACAAACTCATTATTCGGAAATCGGAATCAACCAAACAGGTAAGACAATTGCTTTAAATCAAATGAATACGTCTCCCCTCCCTCCGATCACATAGATGATAGTGATTCCGAATCGGATAATGATGACTTAATTCTATTGGCAAAAGGACTAAGAGATTCATGAGAAAATCATTTAGAAATAAAAACAAGGGCACTACATCTAAGAGAAATAAAAAACAAGTCAAATGATAAGGACATTAAATGTTATGATGCGGCAAACTCGGACACTTATCATATGACTGCCCCAACAAAGAAAAGCAAAACTAATAAGTACCCTGACAAGGAGCGGAACAAAAATAGACCCGTCTCAGATCCTAAACCAAAGGAAACGTGCACTAAAGGCCTCCACATGGAGTGACTCATCAGACTCTGAAACTGAGACCGAAGAGGAGACCGCTCAAGTTTGCTTCGCTTTCAAAGGCAGTCTAATGAGGTATCATCTGACTCTGACTCTGACTCTGAACCTTCTTACGATGATTATTTAGTCAATATCTTGAGTTACTAAATTATACTAAGACTCTCGCAAAAGAAAGAAACGTTTAATTGAAGACAAGAAACTGTTAGAATCTTCTAACGAGAATCTTGTCGCTCAATTAAGCGATTCAAAGAAAGAGTCTTCATGTGCCATCACTGCATTAAAAACCGAGATCTCATCATTAACTTCTCAAATAATGAAATGAAATCCGAGATTTCAAATTTGAAATCAAGGAATACAGATTTAGAGAAAATATGAAAACAATTGCGATACAGGGTCAAACATGCGGCATCGCATCATATATATCGCAAAAGCATGACAAGTGACAAAACTGGATTGGGGTACGTTGATACTAACGAAGTATCAACCAAACCAACCAAGTTTGTTGTGTCTAAAAAGGTAGACACCCCTAAGCATCAAGTGGCGTCTAAGATGACGCAGAAAGCACCCCCCTTCCACACGCCCCACTCCCTCATATCATGTGAAATATAATGTTGTACCATATAGATATGAGAAGAAGAGATCATGCATACACGGAATACATATCATCCACGCACCACGCACACACACACAAGGACATATCACAAACGTCCTTCATACAATGAGTATAGGGGAGTCCTTGGGCAAAGACCCAAAGTACATGCACCACATGTATACTATATCGCACCTTCATCTACTTTCTTGCCATTTGATAGACCGGAGAAGGATCACCCAAGTATGGGTACCAGAAAGGTACCTTTACTAAAAGGTGATTAACTAACTCGAAAGGACCCAAAATTAAAAGGGTACCTAAATCACCTTTTTACATTGCAGGTGAGACCACTTCATCAAAAGACACATCAATAAAGTGGTTCCTTGACAGTGGTTGCTCGAGGCACATGACAGGTGACCCGAGCCTATTCTCCAAATTGAGAAGGTCACAAAAGGCGGATCCGTGACCTTTGGAGACAACAATGAAGGCAAGATCATTGGTAAAGGTACGATTGGAAATCCCGGATACACTGCAAATCTCCAACGTGTTTTTGGTAAGCAACTTATCTACAATCTTCTTAGTATTTCGCAATTTGTTGACATGGTTTCAATGTGTGTTTTACTCACCCTTACTGTAATATAATAAAATAAAATGGAGAAACTGTTTTAAAAGGAAAACGTGAAGGAAATATATTCACACTATCTATGGATGATGTAGTCGATGCCAAAGTTAAATGCTTTATGTCAAATGAACCCAATGTGAATTTGTGGCATAGACGTCTAGGACACATAGGTATTTCTACACTAGAAAAATTGCAACGAAAAGAGCCTAGTACGGGGATTGCCTAAGCTTGATTTAGACAACTTTCAGTTGTGTGAATCTTGCATAAAGGCAAACAAACACGTGAGTCACTTAAGCCTAAAAAATGAGATAAGCACGACTAGAATACTAGAACTATTGCATATCGATTTGTTTGGTCCTAGTCGTACTACAAGCCTTGGTGGGCGTCACTATGCATGTGTACTTGTTGATGACTTTTCTCGTTATACTTGGACTTTATTCTTGCACATAAGGATGATAGCGCCGTAGAAATCGCTAAATTAATTAAACAACTTGAAAATCAATACGGCGTAAATGTGAAAAGAATAAGAAGCGATAGAGCTAGAGCGGTGAGTTTAAAAATAAAGAGATGATTTCATTCTGTGAAGAAAAAGGAATTAAACATGAGTTTTCGCCACCTAGAACTCCACAATTAAATGGAGTAGTAGTAGAGTAGTAGTAGAAGAAAGTAGTAAGTAGTAGAAAGAAAGAATCGCACACTACAAGAAATCGCTAGAACTATGCTTTGCGAAAATAAATTACCTAGATTTCTGTGGGCGGAAGCCGTAAATTGTGCATGCTATATTGTATATCGCCTATCTATAAGAAAGAAAATAAACAAGACGCCTTACGAAATTTTGAATGATCGCATGCCTAAGATAGATTATTTTCGTGTGTTTGGATGCAAATGTTTTGTCTTGAATACAAAAGATAACTTAGATAAATTTGAATCCAAATCGATTGAGTGCATTTTTATTGGGTATTCCATAAATTCAAAAGCATATAGATGTTATGATCCTCTCACTAGACAAATCATAGAATCTATTCATGTTAAATTCAATGAATTTGGAGAGGTTGATAAAGAAAAGGAATATGATGATGACTTTGATTTGAAACCCGTTTTGGATGAAGAAAATGAGTCTTTTGATATGCATGAGATGAATGAAACACTAGAAATGCATGATCATATAGAAATGCATGATAACTTAGAAAATAATCAACCAAGATGGCATAGAGATCACCCACATGATCTCATCATAGGCGACATCACTCACGGTGTGCGACCACGTAGAAGAATCACTTCGGATGAAATAAATGAATTTCATGCTATGATTTCTGAAATTGAGCCTAAAAATGTGCATGATGCTTTGAGTGATTCATCTTGGATTGATGCTATGCATGACGAACTTAATCAATTCGTTAGAAATGATGTATGGGATTTAGTGCCACGACCACAAGATAAGACAATAATAGGCACAAAGTGGGTATTTAGGAACAAAATGAATGAAGAAGGAAAGGTCGTTAGAAATAAAGCAAGACTCGTAGCTCAAGGATATAATCAAGAAGAAGGAATAGACTACGATGAAACATTTGCACCCGTAGCACGTTTAGAAGCATACGACTCTTACTTGCTATTGCTTGCATGAAAGATTTTAAATTATATCAAATGGACGTCAAAAGTGCTTTTCTAAATGGGTTTATACAAGAAGAAGTATACGTGAAGCAACCACCCGGTTTTGAAGATTTGAAACATCCTGATCACGTGTACAAACTAAAGAAGGCACTATATGGACTAAAGCAAGCGCCTAGAGCATGGTATGATCGTTTTGCTACTTTTCTTTTAGAAAATAATTTTAAACGTGGTACTATAGATAGTACACTATTTTTGAAACAAGAAAAAATCAGATTTACTTATTATTCAAATTTACGTAGATGACATTATTTTGGTTCTACCTCACATAGACTCGTTAAGGATTTTGAAAATTGTATGAAAGCTGAATTTGAAATGTCTATGGTTGGTGAACTTAATTATTTTCTTGGCTTGCAGATTAAGCAAACGAGTAAAGGAATTCATATAAGCCAAGCTAAGTACGTAAATGACATGATCAAGAAGTTCAATTTTGAAAATTTGAAACCATCCCCCACGCCTATGAGTGTTACTACTAAATTAGACAAAGATGAACATGGTAAAGACGTTGATAATGGATTATATCGATCTATGATAGGTTCTTTACTATATTTAACTGCTAGTAGGCCTGACATCATGTTTAGCGTATGCATGTGTGCTCGTTTTCAAAGTCAACCTAAGGTGTCACACTTAAATGCGGTAAAAAGAATATTCCGCTATATTAAGCACACGCCCACCTTAGGTATTTGGTACGATAAGGATTCTACATTCGACTTACATGCTTACACTGATGCAGATTATGGTGGCTGCAAAATAGATAGAAAAAGCACGAGCGGAACTTGCCAATTTATAGGAAATTCCCTTATTTCGTGGTTTTCCAAAAAGCAAGCAAGTGTTGCTTTGTCCACTACTGAGGCTGAGTATATGGCTCTTAGCCTTTGTTGCACACAGTTGTTGTGGATAAAACAACAACTTTCGGACTTTGGAATTACCGTAGATAAAATTCCTATATATTGTGATAGTATGAGTGCAATAAATTTGTCTAAGAACCCCGTATTACACTCTAAGGCTAAGCATATAGAAGTTCGCTATCATTTTCTTCGTGATCACGTTAACAATGGTAATATTGTCATAGATCACGTACGCACAGAATCACAAGTAGCGGATATATTTACAAAGGCCTTAAATCAAGCCACATTTGAATCTCTCCGTTCTAAATTAGGCATGCTTCCTGTTGATGTGATTTAATGCGATATCATTTGATTTACTTTCCTTTTTGACAGGAATCTTTTGATTAACTTTCCAAAATAAAGGGGGAGAGAGAAGCATGATTTAAGGGGAGAGAGATTTAAGGGGGAGAGAGATCACTGATTGATCCTAATTGCATGAATCAAGGGGGAGCCGGATTTGAAATTCGAAATTCAAATTTCAAATCTGTGCATAATTCAAGGGGGAGAGATAATACTTAAATCATGTACACTAGTTATTTTGAAAATCATCAAAAGGGGGAGATTGTAGAATATGAGGGTTTGAGTGATTTCAAAATAAAAAGAAATATATATATATATATATATATATATAAACGTTGGATATATATATATATATACACAAGTGTACATGTATGCATGATAACTTGCCTTATTTAGCTTATATATTATGTTGCCGAACTAACGAGCCATGAAGCTTTAAAGCTTACATCATATGGCGAACATTTGTTGAGTTTATACTATTTTCAGGTGCCACAATTAATGAACTAAAGTAGTTCATTAAGTGAAGTACTTAGTTTAATAAACTAAGTAGTTCATTAAAGGAAGATGCATTTGGAAAAGACATGAAGGCAACATGGCTATGGAAGGAAAGTTCTCTCCTCCTCCCCACATCAATTTCACACGCCATTTATATATATAAATATATATTTTCAGATTTTTTTAAAAGGCACATACACATGTATTCCAACGTACTATGACACGTTATATATCTTACGTACGTACGTTTACGTCACACCACTATACTTAACTCATATTTATGAGTACATTCAGGTCTTATATCATATGATATAAGATATGGTGATGACAAATTAAATACGACACGATAAAAGGTTCTAAACCGAAATTTGTCGTATCGGGCGATACCGAAACTTCGCCAACGTGTCACGTACTTGCCATAAATAAATGGCCAGCCCATATACATCAAAATTTATTAAAAATTTCGTGCCATACACTGTATATTGAGACAAAAATACTTTCCATGTTGGCACACACAAATCACCCCACATTTAGGCCAAAATGTGAAGATTCCAATTTTATTTTTGTCACATGTTTATGGTACCACTTTAAATCAGCCAAGTGCTGAAATTAAAGTATATATTATATATATTATGTATAACATAATATATATAGCATGTGCAAAAGTTGGAATTTAAATTAGAGAAAAATCGGGTAATCGATAAATATCGAAAATTCGGTTTTCTACGCACTTGACATGGAACGTTTTTCTTGAACATGATGTGGCACGTATCTAGACACTTTTTACATATAATATACATCTTAAAGTGTTCTAGAAAATTAAATTAAGGGCTGATTGGAATATTACATGTGTGTATATTAAATGTGCACTATTTTTCAAAGTTAGCAAAAATAAATTTCAGCACATGCATATACACACTTAAACGTACCTACAGCTGATGTGGAGCACATGTGGAGCCTTGTTGGCATGTTGATTGGTCAAGAATCAATCATACAATGTTGATGAATCAAAGAGAGAAGCTACAAAAGGTAAGTTTTCAACATACACCTCTCTTATGTCACATGCTGAAAATTTCAGCATGTCACACTAGCCATGGCCGATTTCTTCATCATTAAGGAAATATTTGTTAATTTTGCATTAAGGAATAAATCAAATGGGTTATGGAAATGTTTTGAATACTTTATGGAATAAAGGAAGTGATATTTTTGAATATCACACATGCTGAAAAATTCAGCATGTGTGTAGTGTATGGCCGAAATATAGGCCACATGGTTGTCAAATTTTATTCTATACATGATGAGAATATTGTATACTTAATGATGATTGAATTCTTAAATTAAAACAATGCAAAATAGGCAACATTTTGAAGAAAGAGTGGATGTTACACATGCTGAAATTTCAGCATGTGCAAGACATGTTGTGACCGTATGTGAGACCCTTTTGGTGTCCAAATTCATTCTCAAACTTGTAGCAAGACTTGCCTTAAATATTGGTTGTATTTTTATGGAAGAAATTCAAAGAAAAATGGAAGAAATATTGATTTAATCTCACATGGTAAATGCTGAAAATTTCAGCATTTACACTATGATATGGCCGATTTTGACTAGATGGAAAGAGAGATTTTTGTGTCTCAAACTTTATGACATATTGTGACTATTTTGGCATGATTTGATAATTGATTATTTGGCATATATTTAGTTTTTTTTCAGAATATCCATGTCATCAAATGATGACAACAATGAGCCAATCAAGAGGTGCCAAGTAAGCAATGACTAAATGATGGTCCAATGGAGTGATGCCAAGTAAGCAAAATGTTGTCACTATGATGTCTCACACTCTCCAAGCAATTAAAAGGAAATTTTCAAGAGGGAGAAGAGGTACAAGGGGACGGCCAAGACCTTCTATAAGGGGAAGAGAAGAACAAACAAAAGAACACCAAGAATCATATTGAAAAGTGATCAAAGTGCAAAAGCTTTCTTCTCCTACACTTTCTTTCTTTCTTCTCTTGTAAAAAGCCTATTGTACTTTACTTCTTTCATCCTTGAATAGGCTTCATAGAAACCACCATTCATTCATCATTGTACAAGATTGATCAAGGTGTGATCAATCTTCATTCTAGCGAGGTGGTGGTGTTCGTGCAAATTGTACTCACAATACAAGGTTTGTAAAGGGTTGGAGTTAAGGTGTAACTCTATCAACCCTGCGGTAAGGTGTACTGCGTGTGTGAAATTAGTGTGAACCAAGGAAGGTGTTCCTTGAAGACTGGAGTAGGTTGTTTATAACCGAACCAGTATAAAATTCTTGGTGCAATTTACTTTCTGCATTTACGTTTCAGTTTCTGCGCTGTTTACTCATATTGTTCACGTTCGCAAAAATAGTAAACGTTTTCTAAAAATTATAAAAATTTCCAGAAACATACATAAACGTTCTAGGGTTAATTTGGCACAAGTTTCAACCCTTTTGGACAAGTATAGTCATCAAACATCAAAAGTTCTGAGACTAGTGCAGTCTGATTTTCAGACTTGCAAAGGTTGAGACTTTGGGTGTATTTGACCTACTTCCCAAAAGAATTTTCAAAAACTGTTTCAACCCATTTAAATACAGTGTGTGAAGAGTTATTGGTCAAATTTTCAGATCATTTGGACATTCACACAAATAGGAATTAATTTTTCAAAACCATCTACCGTTTCTGGCAGATTTGCACAATCTGAGTGCCAACGGTTTTTGAAGGGGTTAAAGGTTGAATTTTGATTTGAAATTTTTAGGGGACCCTCACAACATCTGAGGCTAAGTTCTCTCAAAATTTCATAATTTTTGGAGACCTCTAACCTAGTTTTAAAACGTTTTAAAACTGGTCCTGAAAACAGAATCTGTTTTCAGAACTTGAATTGGTTAGGTTTAAAGAAATTTTAAAAACCATATTTTCCGCACCACCTATTCAACCCCCCCCCCTTCTAGTGGTGCCTTGCAGATCCTACATAGTGCAGCACTGTTTGTTGCACAGTGTTGCTGTGCTGAGCTCTGTTGTATTGCTGAGAACATTCGCTGTTCTACAGCATTGCCATGCTGAGTTTAGCTTTGCGTTGAGCTCGGCTGAAGAGGCTGAAAGCTCAATTATTGTGGTTGTGCTATGGTGCCAAGGTCGACAGATTGGTCATCAGCCCAAACACAAATACTATTGTGCTGACTGGACTGATCTGATCTGTCTGATCAAACTGACTTGAGTTCAGCTCGACTAGAATGCTGATAGCATAGAACTACTGTTCTGAGGTGTTATTGTGCTAAGGTCGGCAGGTCGGCTAACTATTCAGAACACAAACTTAATTGCGCTATCTGAACTGTCCTGACTTAGTTGATCGGTCTAGCCTACCCTGAACTCGGCAGGTCGACCACTACTATACAGAAATCATTGTCTGACTTGAATTATTACCAACACATACTACCTAGTGGAGGCAGGGGATTCACGCTTTAAGTTGCCTCAGCATTGTGAAGATTCTAAATGGGAAAACTAAGTTAGCAATATGCAGTAGCAAAACTTAATTTAATGTCAAAAATAATAATATGGGATGAGGCTCCAATGGCTTATAGGCATGCAATTGAATCTTTTGAAGAAATTACTTAGAGATTTAGCATATAGTTCTACACCTTTTGGTGGTAAAGTTATTGTTTTTGGAGGTGATTTTCTCCAAGTGTTCCTGTCATTAAAGAAGTGTTAAGAAAATAAAAGAAATAAATTCAAGTTTAGTGTCATCACATCTGTGGATTAAGATAAATTACAACTAACAGAAAATATGTGCCAGCGCTGACCCTTGGTTTATTGAATTCCTACTTAATGTTGGAAATGGAACTGAAAAAGTAGATGATAAAGGAAACACCAAGATTTGTAGATATGTTCATCCCTTTGTTGATAAAGAAATATCATTAGATCACTTAATTCACTATGTATATCCAGACATATAAGCATTTCTCCATGCACCAGGATGTTCTCTGTGCATTAGGCTCCCGCACTCACGTAGGGTTTTGAGAGGGGCCGGATCACTTCGAGATATAATGTACGCAGTCTTACTTTATACTTTGTGCAAGAGGTTGTTTCTGCGGCTCAAACCTACGACATCAAAGTCACAAAGCAGCAACTTTACCAGCTGCTCCAATGCCCGCCCTTTCTCCATGCACCAGAAAATGTAAAAACAGAGCATTATTGGCTCCAACTAATGAATGTGGTGTTGATGATATAACTGACAAAATGATAGCTTCATTTCCAGGTGAGAAGATTATATACCAGTACAGATGTTACACTTGATGAACAGAATCAAAGTTACTATGAAGATTTCATAAACTCAATAAATCCTAGCAGACAGGTGGTGCTTCAGCCAAGGTTCCTAGAAGACAGTGGGTCCGGAGAACCAGTATTCCAGCTGTTGAAACGTCTCCAGAAAATTTCTTGCTGACTATGTAGATTGTTTGTTCTCAGGATGTTCCAGGATCCGGCAGTGCGTGTGTGCAGTGGGAGCCGGTAGGGACCGAGGACGAGTCAAGGGTAGTTCAAGCCATGACTGATGGGTTGAAGCTCAGGAGAGTTTCAACGAGGTCTTCTTGGTGATCAAGAAGGCTGGTGGCAACTAGAGGTGGTGGAACATCAGTTCCGTTGACAGATTACAGAAGCACATGTATACTGTTGAAGCACAGGTGAACGCTGTTCCGTGACTTCAAGTGGGAGATTGTTGAGTGTGAAGCCACGAAAAGCATGTTTGGCTTAGTCAAAAGTGGAAAATAAAGAGAGTAGCTAGACTTGCTTTTAGGTTTAGCTTTAATCATTTTGATTCTCCAATCTTTTCTATATAAGAGATGATATATGCTTGTAATCGGGGAGGCTGTGAGTTGCGTGCAATAAATGAAATAAAATCCTCCTAGTTGCCCCGTGTGGAGTAGGTTGCAGTTGGCGACCGAACCACGTTATATCCTTGTGTCGTTTATCTTTCTGCAGTTGATTCGTGATTGTGTGTGTTGTTTCCGCGTGCGTTTATTCACAACAATTGGTATCAGAGCTCTGGCTCATTGACACACCAAAAATACGATCAGTAGAAACTAATCATAAACGGTGTCACCTGAGTTCTTTGGAGAAGAACTGTGTGCAGCAGCAGGAGTCGGAGTGAGGGCCGCTGCCGCCGGAGCACCACCATCCCCGCCGATCAACGGAACACTGCCTTGCTTGTACCTGGGGAGCCGCCGCCGGTCCGTCCAGCAGCCGCCGTTAGCCGCGCGCAGAGGAGCCGCTGCTTTGAGGTCGTGCAGCAAAGAGAGAGTCGTTGCTACCTCCATAGCTGTCTAGATCGCCCGCTGCTGGTTCTAGAAGAAGGAGAGAGACTGGGGCAGGTTGTTCGCCATTGTTCGCGAACCGCCGTAGCCTCCCCTCGTCAAGCCGCAGCCGACAGAGTAGGCAGATCCGCCGCCGTCGGTTGACCATCGCGAGCAGCACGGGAACGCATCCGCAGCATCAGAACCACTCGCCGACGCCGTCGCAAATCTCCATCCAGCCGGTGTCACCGCCTCTTACTGTGCACAGCACCGATCGAAAAAAAAGGTTGAAGTCCTTTTTTTCTTGGCAAATGCGAAAGTATTGTGCTTGATTGAAGAAAAAATGAAGCGTTGAATTGCTTTTATTTGGAGGTGCGTGATTGAATTTGGTGGGTGAGAGAAAGAAAAAAAAATAGAGGTGGGCCAATTTTTTGTGTTTTTTTGAGTGGAAGTGGCGTTATTGGTGGTAAAGTTTTTTTTTAAAAGGGTGGACCATTCCTTTTGGGAGTAGTGGTTTGACCTTGATTGGTGGAGCTTTTAGGGAGGTGCAAAATTTGTCCTAGATATTTTTCTGATAAAAATATCAAGATCTGAAACTAGGTGTACCGTGTATTTCATCTTGTCATTGGAGATGGCAGAAGATGGGAGGTTCCGAATTGAAAAATTTGATGGTACAGATTTCAGTTGGTGGAGAATGCAAATTGAAGATTCGCTCATTCAGAAAGATTTGGACGTGATTTTGGGTGACAAGCCAGAAAAGATGTTGGATACAGATTGGGCAGGTTTGGATCGGAAAGCTATGTCTGTGATCCGTCTCTCGTTGACCAAGAATGTTGCGTTCAACATTCTGAAGGAGACGACAGCGAAAGGCATTATGGAAGCATTGTCTAACATGTACGAGAAGCCATCTGCAGCAAACAAAGTGTTTCTGATTAGAGAATTGGTGAACACAAGGATGAAAAATGGCACTTCAGTTACCGAGCATATCAACAAGTTGAATTCGATCTTAGCCAGACTTTTGTCAGTGGGCATTAAGTTCGATGATGAAGTTCAAGCTTTACTACTGCTATCGTCTTTACCTGATAGTTGGTCCGGAACGGTTACAGCGGTTACCGGTTCAGTGGGACTCGATGGATTCACCTTTGATCAGATTCGAGATCTAGTTCTTGGCGAGGATGTCAGAAGAAAGAGTTCAGGGAGTCATCTGGTGAATTGCTTCATGTTGGTAGAGGCAGAAGGAATACAAGGTAGTGGGAGCAGGAACAGACGAAGGAGTCAGTCGAAGACTCGTGACAGCTCAGGTGTAACGTGCTGGAAGTGCAAGGAGGTGGGGCATTTTAGGAATCAATGCCCGAATGATAAAAACGTGAACATTGCTGAAGGCTCTGCGAGTGACGAGGAGGTCACTCTGACTTGCTGTGAGGAAAGAAATGTGGATTCGTGGGTCATGGATCTTGGTTGCTATCATTTCATGCTACCCACAGCGGTGAAGCATTGCAGATCTGGTAGTTGGGGACTTCGGAAAGGTACGACTTGCGGACGATAGAGCTCTTGATTTGCGGGCATGGGTGACATGGTGTTGAAGACCTCAGTCGGTTTATTGACTTTGAAAGATGTCAGAGTTGTTCCAGCCTTGAAGAAAAGTTTGATTTCTGTCAGGCAATTGGACGAACAGGGACACGAAGTGAAGTTCAAAGATGGACAGTGGAAGGTCGTGAAGGGAAATCTTGTCATGGCCCGCGGAAAAGAAGAGAGGTTCACTGTATATGGTCGAGTTACCATCTGAGGGAGTGACCGTCCCAGTTCAGAAGAAAAATGAAGTCCGGTTCACAGAGTCTCCTGGGCAGAAGAAGGTTGTTTTATGCAAGAGAGAAACCTAGAGCCACAGGTCAGACTCAGTGTGACGAGCGAGGAAAGGTTCAAGGAGGCCAGTCAGAGGTAGTCTGTGGCAGTGGGAGCACAGGTGGTGCTTCAGCCAAGGTTCTAGAAGACAAGTGGGTCCACGAACCAGTATTCCAGCTGTTGAAACGTCTCCAGAAGATTTCTTGCTGACTATGTAGATTGTTTGTTCTCAGGATGTTCCAGGATCCGATAGTGCGTGTGTGCAGTGGGAGCCGGTAGGGACCGAAGACGAGTCAAGGGGTAGTAGTTCACAAGCCATGACTGATTGGTTGAAACTCAGGAGAGTTTCAACGAGGTCTTCTTGGTGATCAAGAAGGCTGGGTGGCAACTAGAGGTGGTGGAACATCAGTTCCGTTGACAGATTACAGAAGCACATGTATACTGTTGAAGCGCAGGTGAACGCTGTCCGTGACTTCAAGTGGGAGATTGTGAGTGTGAAGCCACGAAAAGCATGTTTGGCTTAGTCAAAAGTGGAAAATAAAGAGAGTAGCTAGACTTGCTTTTAGGTTTAGCTTTAATCATTTTGATTCTCCAATCTTTTCTATATAAGAGATGATATGTGCTTGTAATCGGGGAGGCTGTGAGTTGCGTGCAACAAATGAAATAAAATCCTCCTAGTTGCCCCGTGTGGAGTAGGTTGCAGTTGGCGACCGAACCACGTTATATCCTTGTGTCGTTTATTTTTCTGCAGTTGATTCGTGATTGTGTGTGTTGTTTCCGCGTGCGTTTATTCACAACAATTTCCAGGTGAGAAGATTATATACCAGTACAGATGTTACACTTGATGAACAGAATCAAAGTTACTATGAAGATTTCATAAACTCAATAAATCCTAGCAGCCTTCCTCCCCATATTCTTGTGTTAAAGAAAACTGCCCAGCAATCTTAGAAATTTAAATCCTATTGAAGGCTTTTGTAATGGAAATAGGCTAATATGTAAAGAATTGAATAAAGTCACAATAGGAGTAGAGATAGCTACTGTCAATTACATTGGATACTTTGAATAAGATAGCTGCACATTCATCAGATGATGAATAAATCTGATATCCCCTTTAAAAGGTACCAATTTCCGATACGCATTTGTTTTGGAATGACAATAAATAAAACTCAAGGTAAAACTCTCGATTATCTTGGAATCTATTTAAGAGAATCTGTATTCACTCATGCGAGCGCGGGTTTTCTAACATTGAGGTCACGAGTTCGAGCTGTGGAAACAGTCTCTTGCACAAAATATAAGGTAAAGTTGTTACACAAAATATAGGGTAAAGCTGTGTACATCAGGTCGCAAAACGATCTGCTTCTCCCCAGATCCTGTATAAACACAGAAACCTAATGCACTCATAGACAGCGGTATGTTTCTTTTATCTCGAGCTAAAAGATCATGTAACATCAAGATTCTTATATTCCCTGCTACTTTTGAATGTGAAATATCACCAACATCTACTAGAAATGTTGTTTACGATGAAGTTCTAGAAAAAGCTGCACAAAGTTCTGTTAATAGTGAGAGAAAAAAAAGGACGCTCACTCTAAAAAAAATGGATCTACCTTCTCTCTAACCTCCTCTTCTAGCGGTAACTTCTCCGCTCTAACGGCAACTTTCTTCCTCCAAACCATCTCCTCCTCCCTTTTTCTCTCCTCTCCGGGATCTTCTCCATCACTTCAGAGCTTCCTCCAAGTGTCTCTCCACCCTAATCACCCTCTCCCTCTCATTCCCTCTCCTCTAAACACTGAACCCACGCTAGCGAAGGTAATTTTCAGCCAGGCAAGCCCCTTGGATCCCGCAAAAAGTGGTCGGAACACATACTTATCTTCTATTTCACCTCAAAATAGCCGAATTTTCACGATCTAGATTTGATTTATAACTCGTCCATGCGAAATCGGTTTGGACAAGTTTGCTCAAGCCGAAGTTCAAACCTGGAAAAACTTCTACCTTACTCTTGTACATGTTTGAGGTTGACATGGGTAAGGAATTTATTCCTATACCCCCATAAGAAGTTAGCAATTGGAAGTTAAAATAGATTGGTGCTGTTGTCGGACAAGTCATGGAAAACAGTGTTGTCGGACAAGTCATGGACAATGGTGCATCCTTTTACAATATAATAAATTTCATGGAGGAGAAAGGGTGCTGCAAGGGCCTCCTTGATACATAGAAACAGGACAAAGATAGTCTGAAATAACCAAGCAAGAGATACTGGACCTGTTGCCTATGTCATTTGGTAATAGAGTTCTCTTTCTCTGGACATGGACTTAAAAAAGGATTGAAAGATTAAAATTGAATGTCATTCCAGACTGAATGCGTTTTCCTTTCTTAAGGCTGCAATAACTTTACCACTCTTGGAAGACTTGGTACAATGACAGGGAAGCAAATGTTTATGATAGGCACACCATGCCAAACTAGAATTGCATATGCCATAATATATAATGAGATAAAAGTGGGTGATGATCTATCAAAAAAAGTTGAAGACAGTTGATGAATGTGACAAAGAAGTGCGGCAAGAAGTGGATTATGAATGGATGTCTGTCCAATGAACAAACCTATAGCAGATGGTAGGGGAAAGAACAAGGGTGGACAGGGATAGAAGCAGGAGCGGCTGCTAATGGCCATAGAACAAAGGATAGTAGGCAAAGGTAAAGGAACCCCATTAAATGATCCAACTGATGGAAAGTTACCTTAGTTGTGTAATAGAAAATATTGTGTATTGATGAAAATATTATCATTATCAAATCAAATTAGATCATAGATGATTGTAATTACCAAAAAAAGATACAGGACCAGTACGATAGAAAGAGGCTTTTGTACTCAGAAATTCTCAATGAAAACAAAAAACATTTTTCATTCTCCTGTTTAAGCTTTCATGGTATTGGAGCAGTGACAATCCTAGGACTCAGAAAACCCAGGATTCATCACAGTTCAAATTCACTGTTTGAAACCACAGTCAGCCACAAACAGAACCGAAAGAAACACACAAACCTCAAAACACAAGGCCAGCCGAGTTCCGTTTCTTTGGAACTCAGAAATAGCTTCATCACTGTTCCAGTCTACCTTTCTCAACGTTTATCCAAGATTAGGGCAGCCTCTACCTGCATACACAAAAACCAAACCATGTCAGGAAGCGGTGAACCAAAACCAGAAAACAACGAGTTGGCCATCCAGTTGGTTAACTTGCTCAAAAACAGTCTCAATATACAGATACCAAATGCAAATCCCGACAATATGTCAATAGACATCAATTTAAGTGGAGATAATTATCAATTATGGTCCATATTAATCATTAAAGCAATTGGAGGCAGTGATCAGAGTCAGCATCTCACCGGCAGTCCTCCTGCCCAAGGAATGACCACTGTGTCTTTACTTGGCTTATACAAAATATTGAATCAATAATGTATTACAGTATCCAATGGCTAAAGCTTTATGGAACGGACTAGCAATCACGTATGTCACAGGGACCGATTCATTGCTACGTTTTGATCTGCACAAAGGAGCAAGCACTGTCAAACAAGGAGGCAACACGTTAGAGGAACTGTGGAATAAACTCCACAGTTTATGGATGGAGATTGATAGGAGAGAACCAAATCCTATGAAGGACCCTGAGGATATCACCATATACAATAACAAGGTCCAAGAACAGAGGCTTTATCAGCTTCTGATGGTAGCAGACGAATGGTTTGAAACAGTAAAGAGGGAGTTGCTCAAGAGAGAGCCTTTACCCTCTCCAGAAATAGCTTATGGTGCATTCAGAAGAGAGGAAGCAAGGATGAACGTGTTAAGAGGTGACCCTTCCTCAGAATCCGGAGACTCATCATTGGGGATCAGGGCTGGGCTATGCGCTAAGGGTAATGGCCGGAGGAATGAGACTCCTCCACACTCGAAATCATCATCACGGGGAGGAGATAGTGATGACAAGATGAAATTGGTATGTTCCCACTGTGGAAAAAGGAAGCATACCAGAGAAGGATGCTTCGAACTGGTAGGGTGCCCCGGTTGGTGGGGAAGTAAGAAAGGAGGAATGAGAGAAACATGGACAGTAGGACGAGGCAGCAGCAATGGGCACCAGCAGCAGGGCTGGCGACAGCATTTATGGTGGACAAAAAGAAAAAGAACAGGAGACGAAGTCAGAAGAAGGAGGGAGCCAGAAGAATTCAGAAGGGGCCGAACAAACCGCAGGTAGGGTTGGAGAATTTATATTCCCCAACCCACTTCTTCTTTTTCCTAAAATGCCTTTAAACCTAAAGAAATTTTCTCCCAGTGCCACACACGCAAAAATGACAGTTTTACCCTCACAATTAAAATCTGAATCTCCTTCACCAAATTACCAAAATGCCCCTCATGCACTAAAAAACCAAAATATCCCTCACCATGACTTTTGACCCTACCGAATTCACCCATCTATCTGCCAAAACAATTCCTAAAACCCACATTGAAACTGCAAATGGAGAACTAATACCTGTCCATGGCAGTGGAACTATTATGCTTTTCCCCGATTTACAAATTCAGCAGTGTCTTTATGTTCCTGGCTTGTCTACTAAATTGTTATCTCTGAGTCAAATCATTAAACAACTTAACTGTGTCATCCTTATCTACCCTGATTTTTGCCTCTTGCAGGACATTCACACGAGGGAGATCATTGGGCGTGACACTAAGCACGGTGGTCTGTACTACATGGAGGAGGTTGCTCAAAAAGGCCGGTCCATGCTTGTCCACGGGACGGCTAACAGACAGCTGTGGTTATGGCATCGGCGATTGGGTCCTCCGTCCTTTGGTTACCTGTGTACTTTGTCTCCTTCTTTATTACTCAAACTAATAAACCTATTTCGTGTGACACATGTATTCTCGCCAAACATCACAAGGGCACGTTTCGCCCCAATAATACCAGAGTCGATCATTGTTTTCCACTAATTCACTCAGATGTCTAGGGATCCGCATCGTCTCTTGCACCTCAGGGCTACAAATACTTTGTCTTATTTGTTGATAATTATTGACATGGGTGTATTTCATAAAAAATAAGTTTGATGTCCATCTTCAGTTTATAGATTTCTTCCAGATGGTTGAAACTCAATTCAACAAAAAAATTCAAATTTTTCGTTCTGATAATGGGGGCGAGTATATGTCCCATCATCTAGAAGATTTTCTGAAAGGGCCATGGCATCATTCACCAGACTTCATGTCCTAACACCCTCCAACAAAACGGGGTTGCTGAATGCAAAAATCGTCTGCACTTGAAATGGCCCGGGCCATGATATTTGAAGCCAATGTTCCAAAATATTTCTGGCCCGAGGCGGTTGCTACATCTGTCTACCTTCTCAATCGTCTACCTACCCGCACTCTCCAACAACAAACTCCCATTCAATCTCTCTCTCTCCAAGTAAGCATTCCATCAATCATGACTCTTTCGCCCAAAGTCTTCGGCTGTACTGTATACACACATATTCCCAAACATGAGCGTACCAAACTAGATCCATGTGCGAAAAAATGTGTATTTGTTGGATATGTTACTCACCAGAAAGGTTATCAGTCCTATAATCCCCTTACACACCGTGTCTATATCACTTTTGACTCTATCTTACTTGAACCCAATATTTTTATTCTCACAGTACTCAGGCCCAGGGGGAAATTATAATGAGCCTTTCTACTGGTTACATACCCACAGATGGACTGAGGCTGGCTAATACAGGAAAGCAGGTGGCGCCACCGAGCAGGCCCAGTCCACTGTAGACAAGGCTAACGTTCCAGTTTCATTGCTTGACGAAACTCCCTCATTGAATGCCATGCACGAGGTAAGTAATCTGTCTCCTGATATACACTCTCATCATCATCCAGAGTCCTATACTACACCTATTGAATAGCCTGATATCCTTGATCAAGATCAGTTTACTGAGTCACAGGTACGAACACTTCCACCCAGAAGAAATCGAGGCGTTCCACCTCAGAGACACTCTCCGGATCAGACATCTGAAAACTCCATGTACCCAGTTAATGTGGTAGTGTCAGGGGAGTCAAAGGCATTCTTTACGACTCCATGTACTGAAAGTCATCCTAGAAATTTTGATGATGCAATTAAACAAAGGAAGTGGATAGAAGCAATGGAGATAGAAATGCAGGCTCTAAAAAAGAACAATACTTGGGAAATTTGTGCACTACCCAGAGGGGAAAAAACTGTGAGATGCCGATGGGTGTTCAGAGTAAAATACAAGGCAGATGGCACGGTTGAGCAATATAAGGCCAGATTGATTGCAAAGGGATATACGCAGACATACAGCATTGACTACTTAGAGACTTTTTCTCCAGTTGCCAAGATTGATACGATTAGAGTACTGTTTTCCATCGCTGTGAACAAGGTCTGGCCGTTGTATCAATACGACGTAAAAATGCCTTCCTACATGGGGAATTAAAAGAACAAGTGTACATGGAGGCACCACCAGGATTTGCAGACGAGTTCAGAGATGGTGAAGTCTGTAGACTTAAACGGGCACTCTATGGACTTAAACAGTTACCAAAAGCGTGGTTTGAAAGGTTTACACTCGTCATGAAAGAGAATGGATACAAACAGAGTAATGCTGATCACACGTTAACCTAAAGCGGAGAGGTAATTTGATTACATGCCTTATCATTTATGTAGATGACATGGTTATTACAGGAAATGATAAAGAGGAAATGACTCGGCTCAGAGAGAGCCTGTTCACTGAGTTCGAGATGAAGGATCTTAGAGAATTGAAGTATTTTCTGGGGATTGAAGTTCTTCGATCAAAGACATGATTTTTTATATATCAAAAGAAGTATACACTAGATCTATTGACTGAAGCAGGGATGTTTGATTGCAAGCCAAGCGAAACACCGTTTGCAACCAATCTGATGTTATAAATTAGAGAAGGAGCTTTAGCAGTAGACCGATAATAGTACCAAAGGCTGGTTTGAAAGCTTATATATTTCTCTCATACTCGGCAGGCATCGCGTATGCAATTGGAGTGGTCAGTCAGTTTATGCATCAACCTCAGGAAGAACACATGGACGCTGTAAAAATGAATTTTGAGGTATCTAAAGAAGACTCCAGACAAAGAGATATAGTTCAGGAGTCATGGACATCTGGAAGTAGAAGCCTTCACTAATGAAGACTGGGCAGGAAACCTAGTCATATGGAGGAGCAAGAAGAGAAGGTGGTGGCTCTATCAAGTGCCGCCGAGTTCAGGGAAATCTCCAAAGGGATTATGAAAGTTTGTGACTCGGTAAGTTACTAAAAGAAGTGGGGTTTCCAACTCAAAGTCCAGTAAAACTCAAGTGTGATAACAAGACAGCTATCAGCATTTCTGAAAATCCGGTTCAACATGATAGATTTCAGCATGTAGAAGTTGATAGACACTTTATCAAAGAAAAGCTCGATGCAGGACTAGTGGAGGTACCGTTTGTCCGGTCTGAGGACCAACTAGCTGACATTCTCACAAAAGGCGATTGTGTATTGATGAAAATATTATCATTATCAAATCAAAGCAAATTAGATCATATATGATTGTAATTACCATAAATAGATACAGGACTAGCACTATAGAAAGAGGCGGTTGTACTCAGAAATTCTCAATGAAAACAAAAAACGTTTTTCATTCTCATGTTTAAGATTTCACCAACATTACTGGAAATCATAACTGGCGACAATGTTAGAAAAATACTTTTCATCATCAACAATGTCAAATCAGCAAGGATCTAGGAAAGGGCCTGGACAAGGTTCCAAACCTGGGGCCTGCTCTCGGACCCTCTTTAAAGAGTAACTCCTTATGGGTGGAAATGCTCAAAAAGGACAAGCATAATGCGGTAGGACCCACACAGGCAGCTTCTCCCTTGGACTTTAAAAATTAATACCAACAAATTTAGTTTTCTTGTAGTTATTGATGATGACACTAATGAAGCCTTACAAAACTAAAACAAAGATGAGCTATGCCGGTTGGGATCACAGGAGGTAAGAAATGAGGTAAAAAATGAGACCTCCAATTACGCGATGCCACGTGTACAAAAGTGAAAGAAGTTTAATTTTTTTTTGGTTTTTAAAAAATAGTTACTTGTACACGTGGCATCGCGTGATTGGAGGCCTCATTTTTTACCTCATTTCTTACCTCCTGTGATCCCAACCGGAGCTATGCTGACAACATTAGAGATGAGTGTAGAGAGAGAATTCTCTCCTCCTTCTCTAGAGAGAAGGAGCACATCCTCATCTTCTAAAGAGAGTTTCCCATTGCTAGTACCCATCAAACACTTAAACACAACTTACCTACATCCCAAATATTGGATTAATCAACAGATTCTTCTTGGATCTATTTCGGTTCTATTCCTAAGTCCAAGCTAGTATTGTTGTGTCCTCCTTCTACATGAGCATTTCTTGAATGGGGCTTTCCAATGCACGGATCAAGAGCATCAATAACAAGAAGAAGGATTCTAATAGCTCTTCAACTAGCAAAAATGGAAAAAAAAAACAAAAAAGGGAAGAACAAGAAAAATTGTCCGGATTCTCCACTAGCCTCCATTGAGGTGGAGAAAGATGATTCTTTTTCATTTGACATTGAGGTTGACTCTTTTTATGAAGGAAACAACTCAAAGCTTGGAAGCCATACTAGGCAAGAAGAAAGAGACGAAGGCTGCTACGAAGGGCTGGCCGAATCGCAGGCTGCAAATGGGAGGAATTTGGAGAAGGAAACACCAAAAAAGGAGGAAGCACAAGAGGTATCTTCAAATGAATCCTCAAATGGGACTACAAGAATAGCGCCTAGGGAAGAAATACCTCCAATTCTTCCTGCAGAAGATGAAGATCTCGGTATGAAAAGGAAAGAGAAAATGCAGAAAGAGACAAAAGCAAAGTCTGCATCCATCTTACAAAATGACAGCAAAGTAAATACAATTTCAAATTTGAACCAAATAAATGAGGACCCAATAGAATTGTGCCACTTGGATAAGTCAAAGCCAACTTTGCTAATTTACAAAGAGTCTCCAGCGGGCACAACTGAAGGCACATCTGAGGCAAAAAGCTGGCGCCCAACTGAAGCTAAATCTCGGCAAAACAAGGCACACAATGAAAATGGTAATTCCTCTACTCTAAATAATTTACCAAAACCTTGGACATCCCTTTTCCACTCAAATAGAAAGGTTGACAATTGTGTGAAGCTTAAGCAATTGCCAACGGAAAAGAAGGGAATTGTAAAATTGCAAGTGAGCAATATTAAGCAAGACGAGGAGTTAGCTAATTGTTTAGTTGGTTGCATAATCGGCCGTTTCACCGGTAGACAAGCCATTTATGATCTTGCAAAGACTTGGAAGATGAAAGTAAACATTGAATTTCATGATCCCGGATGGATTATATTCAAATTTGCCAATGGTCAAGAACTAGAAAGTGTGCTCAAAAGAGGTCAATACTACATCTATGGCCGCTCCCTAGTGCTAAAAAAATTGCCACCATTCTTTACATTTGGGGAGATGAAAATGACTACGGTTCCAATTTGGGTGAAGTTCCCAAACTTACCGCTTGAGTTATGGAAGAAAGAATATTTGTCACCAATTTGTAGTGAGATTGGAAAACCTTTGATGATTGACCAATTTACATCTCAAAGGACAACTTGGAATTATGCAAGGGCGCTAATTGAAATAGATTTAGAGGAAGATCAAAAAGATACAATTGAGTTACACTTAGATAATGGGGTCTCCTTTGTTCAAAAAGTCATATATGAGAAGAAGCCTCCTTATTGCCGAAAGTGTAGCCAAATCGGCCACAATACCGCAACATGTAGGGTGAACATGCAAATGGATAAGATGGGGACCATGTCATCGGTATTGGAACCAAAAATCAAGCCTATGGCTCCTCAAGATAAGAAACATATACATCCATAACAAGAGAAATGGCGAACCCAAAAATCCAAGAAGACATTGCAACTTGAAAGGAAAGAGATGACACTAAAGAAGAATTATGATTCGACCAAACTTTGGAAACAAAAGAACAACGTGAATGAACAACAAGAAGATGAGAAACATAAAGTGCAAAAGGAAACCGAAGCAAAAGACGTCTCTTTGCAACCTCAAGGTAAAAATTTGGAGCATACCAATCAATTGATGCACGCTCTTAGTGAATCGGATTATGAGCAAATATTGGAAAAATGGTACATGCCCCTAACGGCCCCTGACTTGCCGACGAAGAATGAGGTATGTTGCTCACCACAAAATCAAATTGCCTTTATTTCTAGCACCTCTCAAGCTAATTCCGTATACAAAGATATCATGTCAATAGAATAGAGGAATTAAGCAAGCAAGGCATGCCCCCGAAGCCAAATAAAAATGGGAATGGTAGGCTAGATAGTGTAGCGGATAAGGATAAGAGTAGTCTCCCAATTACATGAAGATAGCATTTTGGAACATTAGGGGCTGTAATAAGCCCCTTAAACAAAACGGTCTTGTTCATTTTGTTAATAAAAACGGCATAGACATTGTAGGTATTTTGGAAACTAAATTGAATGAAAATATGCTCTCTAACCTACTTACGGTTAAATTTAGGCATTGGCACTCCCTTCATAATTTTCAAGCACATGCAGGGAAGATGATTCTTATTTTATGGAATCCAACAAAAGTACATATAGACATGCTTTCTCTAGATGCACAAAATATTTTTTGTAAGGCCTTAAGCTTAGTCACGGGAAAAACATTGTTAGTAACTTTTGTCTACGCACACAACACCAATGTAGCAAGGAGGTCATTATGGGAGAACTTAGAAAATCAAAATCAAATAGTAGATGCACCATGGGCTGTTATGGGAGACTTTAATTGTGTTTTAAGTGAGGAAGAAAAGGAAGGGGGTAGAGAGATATCACAGTATCAATTGCAAGATCAATTAAACTGCTTCTTTCACTGCGGACTAGTTGAACACACATATACCGGAATTTACCACACTTGGGATAATGGAACAGTCAAATCAAGGCTAGATAGAATCATGGTCAACGGACTGTTCCTTGAAGAATATCCACACAACTCCTTATACTTCCCAGCGCCTGGATGTCTAGTCCGATCACTCCCCTGGAATTTGCAATCTTGGTCATGGTCATAGTGGGACTTATAACTTGGGAGCGTTTAAATTCTTCAACATGTGGTCAACGCACGAATCCTATATACCTTTAGTAGCCCAAGTTTGGAATAGACAGTATCATGGCACCGCACAGTACATCCTCTGCAGAAAACTCAAAGATTTAAAAGGATATCTGAGACAACTAGGCAAAAATGAATTCTCTCACATCTCCTCTAGAGTGAAAAGATCTATCCACGAATTAGAAGTTTTACAGACATCTCAGAGTACTGATTGGGGCACGGACACGTGGAAAGCTCAAATGAAATCCAAGAAACACACAGCATTTCAACTCATGGAAGCTGAGAGAATATATTTTGCACAGATTGCTAAAAACAAGTACATTCTCCTTAGTGATAGAAACTCCAAATTCTACCATTCGATTATAAGGAGAAACAAGGCCAAAAATTACATAGCATCTGTGCAAATGTCAAATGGTCAAAACACAACCTCAGACAAAGAAGTTGGAGAACAATATGTTGAATATTTCACAAAGTTATTAGGCACACATCAGAACACCTCGGACATAAATCAAAACATGCTTACTCTTGGCCTCAAACTATCCTCAGCCAGCGCAGATGCAATAACACAAGCTATACAACAACAAGAAGTCAAAGAAGCAATTTTCAGTATAGGAAAGGACAAATCTCCTGGCCCTGATGGATACACATCTCACTTCTTCATCACTTCATGGAACATTGTGGGACCATTAGTTGTGGATGCTGTACTGGAATTCTTTCACAAGGGGAAGATCCTTAAACAACTCAACCACGCGCTGATTGCTTTGATACCAAAGTCAAACAATGTCACAAAGGTAGAGGACTACAGACCAATATCTTGCTGTAATGTCATCTATAAAACAATCTCCAAGATCTTAGCCAATAGACTTGCTCTAGTCATGACAGAATTCATGGACCAAGCACAATCTGGTTTTTAAAAGGAAGATCAATGATTGGAAACATTTTCTTGGTCCAAGAATTAATAAAAGAATATGGGAGGAAAAGGACTGCACCAAAATGCATGATGAAAGTTGACATAAGGAAAGCATTTGATTCCTTGAGCTGGGATTTCCTAAAATCAATGCTCTTAGTCTTAGGTTTTCCTTTGGTCTTTGTAGATTGGATTATGGAATGCGTAACCACTCCTACATATTCTATCGCAGTCAATGGAAATATACATGGATTCTTCAAGGGTAAAAGAGGTCTTAGGCAAGGGGATCCCCTATCCCCGTTCCTATTTGTCATTGGCATAGAGTACCTAGCCAGATTACTCAGACAACTGCACTCGGATCACGACTTTGGTTTCCACCCTAAGTGTCAAGAACAATCTATTAACCACCTCTGTTTTGCGGATGACCTGATAATTTTCTGTAGGGGTGATACCACTTCTCTACAGAAGATTATGGACAGGATCAAAGCTTTTGGGCAATGCTCAGGTTTACAGGCAAATCTCAACAAATCTCATTTTTTAGTTGCCGGAGTCAATGATAGTGAAGGTTTAAGGGCTATCACGGGCTTTCCATATGGATCAATGCCCTTTCACTATCTTGGTATCCCCATTGCAGGACACAAACTACGAAGCATACATTACATCCCGTATATTCCAAAACTGGTGGGCAAAATCAATGGATGGAGTAATCTGAAGCTCTCATATGCGGGGAAATTGGAACTACTCAGGTCGGTTGTGCAAGGGATCAATTGTTTCTGGTTGGGTGTCCTGCCCATCCCAGCATCTGTCCTATATCAGGTCAACAGAATTTGTCTTCACTTCCTGTGGGGGAAAAAATCCACCGGGGAATTCAGAAAAGCTTGGGTTTCTTGGAAAAACATCTGCAAACCCAAAAAAGAGGGAGGATTGGGAGTCTTGGAACTAAGAGCATGGAACAATGCCCTATTGGTAAAGCACCTATGGGACATACACAACAAAAAAGACACTTTGTGGGTGAAATGGATGTCGCATAGGTACAAACTTAATGAGAATATCTGGTCAAAGCATACTCAAAAGACTGATTCCCCCTTTTGAAAAAGCTGCCTACTATCACAGATACATTGCTTACCTCGGAAGGCTCCATTGATGGTGCCATTGCACTCCTTTCATCATGGGTCAGAGAGAATGCTGTGCGCCCTGCTTTGGCGTATGACCATTTCCGCAACAAGGGTTGCATAGTTCCTTGGTCTAAATTTGTTTGGGACAGTATCATCACACCAAAGCACTCTTTTGTCCTATGGCTAACCAGCCTTGGCGAACTTGCAACAAAGGATAAGCTCATGTTCATTCAAGATTAGGAATGTGTCTTATGTGGCCAACAACCGGAAACTATTTGTCACTTGATGTTTCATTGTCCGCAATCCAAACAAGTTTGGAAATATGTGTGTGATTGGTTACGACTACCGCAAAGTCTTCATTCTATTACTCGAGTACTTGCATGGTCCAAATCTAGACTAAGAGGGAAACACTAAGAAGCAAAGCCATCAGAATCCTTGTTGCATCTACTGTTTATTTTATCTGGCAATGGAGAAATAAGAAAATGTTCGAGGATATTGTTCAAACACCCAGTGACATCATCCATCGAGTCTGCACGCATGTGTATAGAGTAATGTACAGGACATTTCCACATTTGACACACCATTAGGTTGCATTAGTATAGGAGACATCACTTAGGCATGGTTCATTTTGGATGACTAAACTTTGACAATATAGTATTTTACTATCTGTCAAATCTTAGTCATTCTTACTACTTATCTCCTACAGTATGTCTACTATCCTTCTCACTTAGATTTGGTTGTAAGGGCATGTCTTGGGTACTTATTCATCTAATCTATTTACATTATGCTCTTGGTACTTGGAATTGCATGGTTGGTATTAGTTCTAAATGCAGGATGTTCTGTGATGAGACACATGGCGATTTCTTCCACCTGGGTTCTGCGTCGGGTTGGTTGCATTGTCTATTCCAGCTACTGCTCATATACCTTTGCATTAAGTGCGCATCAACATTGGCAACTCTCAAATTTGACCCTTGCTCTTGCGAAGCAGCTTTATTTTGCCCGGCTACCTCTAGTACATTCATCTCGATGTATTATCCTAGCTTGGCATTCTAATGTTGTCTTCCTTTGTTTTGCTATATTAGTATCTGGACGGGTAGCATCCCCTAGATGCATTGACATTCGCCATGATCGACTAGATCTTGTGCTTTCTGGGTATGATATTTGCATTTTCCCAAAAAAAAAGATGAGCTATGCTTACTGGGTCCAGGACAACTTTCTACAAAAGAGTGATGAGGATCAAGAGTTTTCTTCCTTTCATTCGGATGCCGTTTCAGAGGATAATGCAACCTCCCAAAAACATTTAATAAGCTTGGCAAATCAGGAACAACAAAATATCAGGGCTAGGAGAGAATACAGGGGTTCTTCAAAACACCTTTCTTACAGCTCCAGCTCCAAGGAGGACAATGCTAAAAAGTGTCCTCTAATCATGGAAAAAGAAATTTCATACAAATAAGTCAGGTATATCAGCAACCTTGAAGTCAAAAGTTACTCTGCCTAACGAGGATCTCTTGACATTGAATGCTGAGGTTGGGAAAGTCCAACCAATTCAATCTAGGTCAGAACAATAATTGATAATGGACAACAGTTCTACTCCAGTCAAACAATATAAGAAACAAGAGTAGGTGAGACCCATGGTGACTAAATTCAACAGATAATAAAGTTTGTTTGTTAGAATATAAAGGGATCAAACTCTCTTTCGAAATGAAAGAAGTAAAAAAATACATAGTAGAAAAAAATATTGGTATAATAGGTCTTATAAAAGTTAAAGTCAGACAACAAAATTTTAAAAAATTCAAAAATAGAGTCTTCAGAGGAGGGGAGTGTAGAAATGCATTGTATATACACACATATATAGCTACATATAGGTTACATAATTATACACACATAAATACATGTAAAATATATACTGATATACAGTCATGGAAGCCACCAAATCAGTGGCTTAAGGTCACTGGACCGTATTATTATTAAACAGCACTAGCTGTTAGGAAAATGGGCTTCCTAGCCTTTGGAAGTCTCAAGCCATATGCAGCATTTAATGTGCCTATATAAAGGACCAAACTGTGTATATTTGGGACTAATTGAACCAATAATATTCTTTCAATCTTTTATTGTATTAGAGTCACTTCCTTGATCATCTTCTTAACAAATTTGAATTTAAAAGAGGGCCTCATATCTGACTGAAGTTAGTGAAACTGAGACAACTTTCAACTTCAAACAACATTCAGGGGCAAAATCTAATGCCCATTTTAGATTTGATGTAGCTCCCATCATGATTACAAACCATAAACTCACTGGAAACAATTACATGTCATGGGACATGACAGTTGAAATGTTTATTACTCGTAAAGAGCAAGAGGACCGTCTCTTTAGAGATGTGTCATTCTAGCCCTTACAGCTCGAAATTTAGCGTTTCGAAATCTGAAAACTCAATGCTTATGTCATAGATAATAGGATCAATGTCCATAATATCAGTGATAATTTTATTCTTTACTCCACTCCAGCTGAGATATAGTTAGCAGTAAATGAGATGTATTCCAGAAAAGGATAACACCTCTGAACTGTATGAACTTGAAGCATATATTCAAACATTAAACGAGTAGATTTACTTGTTAGAAATAATATACTTCATTAGAATCTGACAACAGATTGACATGTTTGAAAGAAACATGAGGACCTGTTATGCTGATGATCAACTATTTACAAACAAGATTCCTCACTAGACTACACGAAGGTTTTGATGTCGTGAGAAGTAAAATACTTGGCACTAAACTCGTACCAAGTCTGAAAACTACTTTCTCGGAAATAAGACATAATGAAAGCATAATTAAACTTATGGTGAGATCACTTTCTACCCTTGCAACTGGGGGATTGCTAAGATAACTGAAAAACTTCAAACTGAAAATACTGGACCTCAACCTATTACTTATAACACTCAAGCTTCTGCACTTGTATCCAGAAGAACAAGGACTCCTAGCCAAGATGAGAGACCATTTTATAGATATTATCAGAAATGAAGATATATGATAGAAGAGCGTTGTAAACTACATAGAAAACCAGGGGAGGGGAGGCCACTAAGACCATCCAATAACTCTTGGAGAAATTGAAAAACTCACGTTGCCAACACAACAAACAGTTGTGGCAATAATGAACATACTCATGAAGCCCCAACACTTCCTACACTTAGCCAACTTGAAGCTCTAATTGAACTACTAAGTCAACAGAAGGTTGCATCACATTCCTCACTAATACAGGCATCCATGGGTCGTTTAGAAAAACTAAAGAGTAAAACTCATTCATGGATTATTGATTCTAGAGCCTCTGATCACATCACACGTAATAAAGATTTTCTACTTCATTATGAATCTTTTACAAACCCTAATACTGTCAAGATTGCAAGTGGACTAAACTTACTAATTCTTTGAAAATAAACAGTCAAGTTAACTGATAAAATGACGTTATATGATGTATTATATGTACCTTGTCTAAGTTTAACCTAATATTTGTTGGAAGAATAACACAAGATAATAATTGTTTTACATTGTTATCACCTTAAGAGTGTTGTTTCAAGAGACAACTATGGAGGAGATGACTGCCAATACTAAGAAAATAAATAGAATCTTTATTTTTGAAAGGCAAGAACAAAGAGGAAGAGAAGAAAGCCTGAAAAGATTAAGACATCATAACTTTTTGTGCCTGAAAAGACTTATGTCAGATTTATTTATCAAAGTTGATCCTATAAATCTCAACTATGAAGTCGTCAACTAGTAAAGCATACTAAAACTAGCTATCCTGCTAAGATATATAAATCAACATAACCATTTAACATAGTACACTCTGATATTCAGGACCTTCTAAAATTGCCAATATCAATAGTGCTAGGTGGTTTAACACATTTGTGGATGATCATACCAAAGTAACTTAGGTGTACCTTATTAAACATAAAATAGAAGTAAACTATATTTTGAAGAATTTTGTCAACTTAGCAACGAATCAATTTGGAGTCACAATAAAAACCTTAAGGTCAGATAATGGATCAGAGTATTTGTATAAGACATTGAGAGACTTCATGACCTACAACGATATATATCATCAAACCTCATGAACATATACACCTCAACATAATAGAATAGCAAAGATAAAGAATAGACATCTATTAGAAGTAATTAGAACAATTATGTTTTCAATGGATGTTCCAAAATTTTATTGAGAAGACTCACCTCTTACTGCCACATGCTTAATTAACAGAATACCATCTATGGTGCTATCTTATAAAACTCCTAAACATGCACTAACAGAATGCTATCTTAACACTAAATTGCTCTGTCTTACCTTTAAATTATTTGGTTGCATTGCATATGTTCATATGCAGCCCCATATGAGAAGTAAGCTAGACTATAGGTCTAATAAGTGTGTTTTCCTAGGGTATTCAGGTTCACAAAAGAGTTATAAATGTTATTGTCCTATTATTAAAAAGATGTACATCATTTTAGATGTCACATTTCATTAATAAACACATTTACTACTCAAAGAATTCTCTATTATCAGAATCTAAACACAGTAGTTTCCGGAGCATTATTGATATAGCCAAATCAATTGCTGCAGTAGGAAGTACCCAGACAAAAGAAACTAGAGAGACTAATATTAGAGAAAAATATAGAAACACAGAAAATAATGAGAACCAGCTGAGAGTTAATCTACCTATAACAAAATTTTACACTAGGATCACTACACAAACTGATAATACTCTACCAACCATAGGAATAGAAAACTATAGTGATCCAAAACCTGTCATAGACAATAAGGCCAATCGTCCTTAGAAAAGGTATAAGAGAGTGCTAAACATGTAGCAACCCATCCTGAACCCTATTACTCGAAACGACTCACCCGTCGTATCTCGCTAAGGACAATACAAGGCATCAATACAATTCAATTACATGTCAGCAAAATAACGTAAATCAAAGTCAGCGGAAGTCGTAAACTGAAAATCCTTAATAAAATAATCATCATTATTAATACAAACGTCACGGAAATTCTAAATCGATACAATGGTTAAATGTATATAAACACTAAACTCCAAAATACATAAACCTCAAATGCCGAAATAACAGTCTCAACTAAATCCTCGAAAGTCTCATCTGAATATCCTTAGTTTCAAAATCTCCAGTCTCGATCCTCCACGGGGTGCTAACTCATTTACCTGTCTATCTGCAAAATTGATTGGTAGAGGAGGGTGAGCGACATACATCGCCCAACAAGAAGACCGACTATATTTACTACGGGATCATACATGGAGAAGCAAGGGTAAAGCACACGCAACTAAGTCATCGCACACATAAGACAGTATAATCAAAAACCGTGATGCAACTTTTCAAAATCATGAACGCAATGACTCGATAACCACTTATCCTTTATTCATTTCCATTTCATATCCTATTTTTCCATTTCTCATATTGCATTTTCTATTTCATTTCTATTTTTCGATTAGGCGGTTACCCCTTGCGGTATCCCTATCAATATCCACCTCTGATATCCATATGCGATTACCCCTTTCGGCACTCATATGCGATATCCATTATTATTAATGCAATGCAATGGTCATGGCGCTTACCTTACAAATGACTTATATTGCAAAATTTACGACTTTGGTTCCCCAATGGTCAATATGTGTCCAGGCGGCCTAGCTCCGTACAGCCTAGTCAATATGTGCCTAGACGACCCAGCGACGGTCAATATGTGTCCGAGCGGCCTAGCTCTGTACAGCGTAGACAATATGTATTCAGACGGCCCGTTTGTTTGGAACCAAACCCAATTACGCAATATATTTCCTTTGTAAGGGTGAATTTTTTCGAAAACATGCAATTTCGCAAACACTTTTACAATTACCGTTATACTTTTCCGTTTATCATTTCACTTCCGTTTCAATTCCAATTTATAATCCACGTGTAAGTATACCCACGTATATACCCGCGCCTAAACACGTGTATACACGCGCTTATACTTGCGTGTTTTACCCTTGAATCACTAAAATCCCCTTTTTCAAAATTGATTTCTCTCTCTTTCGATGATAAAACCCTAATTCTCGTTATTTCATTTTTCTTTCAATTCAATTCATATTCTTCCATCATTATTCATCAAATTTACAGACTCACTGGTCAGCCTCATGTATGGGGATCTCGTTATCATTTGGTAGCTTGGAAACGACTATGTATTCCTGTAGAAGAAGGAGGATTGGGTATCAGAAATCTCCACCTGCTACAACACTCATATGATTGTAAATTGTGGTGGAATTTCCATTTCAAAAATTCTGTTTGGGCTATATACATGCGAGATTGCTATGGTTCCAGGCAAGACAACCGTCCACGTCTATATGACTCCCCAGGTTGGAAACGTCTTTGTTCTATTCATTTTTTCTGTGAGCAACATACCACTGCGACTGATTTTATGGTGTGGACCATTGCACCTTCGGGTGATTTTTCTTTGCATCAAGCTTATGAAGATTCACACTCTCCACATCCCATATTATTATCTCATAAGTATATATGTTGGAAGAACTTAAGAAAATCGGCAAGTTTCTTTATGTGGCGACTATATCATGGAGCTCTGTCAATCGAAGATAATTTGACATGGTTCGTTCAGACGCATCCCAATATGTGTCCCTTTTGCAAGTCTGCGTCTGCCACATTATCTCATATTTTCCTCACATGTATACATATCACACCTATTTGGCAGCAGCTAGCTTTGCTTCTAAATGGGCCTCTACCTCAGACATCCTCCATCCGGGTATATTTGATGACATGGTGGCTGCAATCTTCAACAAAATCTCTACAGGGACATTTTTGCATTGTTAAACCATCTATTATGTGGGGTCATTTGGAAGGTGTATAATAATATTATTCTTGACAAGGCCGACCTATCACATGGCAACATTTATGCTATGGTTTGACATTCTTGTTGTGCATGGGTATCTACTATATCTGGGACGAAAACTGCTGCAAATCTTCATCATTTAATAGACAGTGGTTTCTCTCCTTTCTTGAAGGTGGCAAGAGTTCAAGTGATCAAATGGATGCTTCATCCGACAGGTAAATTAAAGCTTAATGTTGATGCATCAGCGGGAAGACATCTGGTTTCAGCTGGAGCCATCCTAAGAGATTCTTCAGGAAGATTGATGGGTGCTTTATCCTATGCGCTACCTTGTTTACCACCATATTTGGCCGAACTTCAGGCTGTCATATACGGTATCATATACTTTGGGCTTTTTCACCATAATTTATTGGTCGAGACTGACTGTTTGATGCTACCCCGACCACCTCGGGATCTATCCGGCGTCCATTTGTATCACTTTAATCACTTACAATTCTTTCTGAGTCTGACAGGTAGTTCACTGCACCATATTCCACAGGATGCTAATATGATGGCCCATCATCTGGCATAGCATGGTCGTATGTTTCCCACCATAATGATTTACACCACACCATCTTCACTGCCGCCAGCTGCAAGAGGCTTTTTTTTCACAGATCAGACAACTGCTTCTTTACGCTTCTAGAGCCTTTGTGATGTATCTATACGGCAGAAAAAGATTTTATTCACAATGGAGGTTGCCTGTCATTTTGGTACAGGCAACGGCGGTATGACATATCCATTTTATTCTTACGTAAATTTATATGCTTCTATTTCATTATACTTGCTTACTATTTTATTATGCTTTGCACTTTGACGAGGCTATGGGGATCAAGTTACTGTACCAGAATCTACACTATTCAACACGTAGACATTAATGCATACGCCTCTATTATCTCAGAATGCAAGCGTCCCTGGTATGACTTCGTCTACTTTGTTTATACGATTTTCTTATAAATTTTCCACAGATTTCTCGCCACTCATTTCTTGTTTATGTTTACCTTATCTATGCAAACACGAGCTGCATGAGTTTCAAGACAGCAGACACAGAAGACTTATTATAATGTATGCTTTACTTTTCATGATTTCAAATTGTATTAACTTTCCTGTCTTAGACTCATTTTTTTGTCTTTACATTAGGAGAGTCTCCCGTCGCATTTCGGCATTTGATGCAACCACGGTATTCCTCCGCCACAAGTGAGGGCATCTAAATAAAATACCGGACGGTACCACCTGTCTTTCACTAAAAAAATTAATACTTTATATTACAAAATATTATATATGTACATAAAAGCACACCACTTTCGGCATGGACAGTGGCCTTCATATATAATTAATTATACCAAATTTTGATTTCCAATACATAGACATAAATATATAACACATATGATTACCTTTCTAGCAATTTCATATATTCAAGAATTATGGCCTATCAACCTCATCAATACTCAACCTTCATAAATCATTAACTTATTCATACAAAAATACATTCATTTAATACTCATATATTACATATATATATATATATATATATATATATATATATATATATATATATATATATATGTATGTTTCAGGTGGCCGCTGTCTAAGGAAAATAAGCGACCACCACATATTTTGCCCCAGTATCTGTAGCGCCCCGGCCCAAAACTATCATCGGAACCAGTGCACCTGCCGTAGTCTACTATGAGAACTACGAAGCGTCAAAGCAGATCAAGTGTACATCATTCATGATGTAAGATAAATCAGCGGAAACGTCGTAAAATTTAAAACTTCACCATCATTAATGTAACCAGAAAATACAGCGGAAATAAAAAGTATTTGATCAACTGGTTAACATAACTTCCAATACAACATAATAAACATTGAGTTTCCCAACTTAAAGAGAGTAATCAAGCATCTATCTACTTCCATGCCCGTCATCCCATTGAGCCCACTCGCCATCATCTTCGACAAATAACATTTCATATTCCGGCTCACCTGAAAAGGAATAGAGTATATGTTCTTAGCGAAAATATTGCCAGCAAGTAACCCGTCTATACACCTTACGGGATCACACACGTCGAGTCACCAGTGTATAAGTCATTGCCCAAAATAAGGTGCTCGGGTTAGCAAATAGCATCTTTATAAGAATTCCTCAAAACAGATAAATCACATAAATGATATGCGTATACGAGAACAAACATGTCTTAAAACACCATATCACATAAACAAGACATGACTAGTCACATTTATTGCATGTCAAATCTTATGCTTCGTGTATCATGATGCATGTACTTCTTTAAAACCACACACAACACCCATGCATATGTCTCCTTTCATAAACATGTCATGCGTGTCATTTCACAAAACATTTCATAACTCTTCTTATCATATTCTTCGCGTAGCAGAACTTTATACCCTGTGGGTGATCAGTCCAGAGCAAACAGAACTTTATACCCCGTGCTGAAAGGTCCACGACCCCATAACACATAACTTTATACCCCGTGCTGAAAGGTCCACGGTCCCATAAAATATTTTATACCCTGCTGTTGATTCACAGGTCAC
Organism: Eustoma russellianum; assembly: GCA_036186865.1. NCBI lineage: Eukaryota > Viridiplantae > Streptophyta > Magnoliopsida > Gentianales > Gentianaceae > Eustoma > Eustoma russellianum. The sequence goes on along the minus strand of AP025069.1, from coordinate 15,761,016 downwards.
GCTTTTATACCCTGCTTTCGCAGGCGTGACTTTTATACCCTGCGATCAACCAGCAGCCATAGTTTGCCTTTCGAAAACTTCAATCTTTTCTTGTAAACACATGTTCTTTCGCAAAGCAATTCTCAAGTCAAATGCAAGTGCCCATGTCATGATGCAGGATGCTCATGCAACTTCGTATAAAACATGTGACACCCACACACGCATCTTACATATCAAGTATACGGTCTTGCACCTAAAACACTCTATGTTCGTATCTTTCCAAGTCCGTTCGTCTCACTAATTCACTTGGGATTCAATCTTATTCTTACTTGTTCAAACTTACCATCTATTCCTCAATTACACCTTAATTACCCTTCCATTTTATGTTCAAAAGAAGTGTATTGAGTTACTACACATACATAGGGCGCCTAAAGGGTCAAAAAGACTACCAGTATACTTCGAACGCCACATGAGGCGCCTAAAGGGGACATAAGGCGCCTATTCTAGGCGTTCAAAGTGTTCGAGGATGTGCCATATACATCGAACGCCTACATGAAGCGCCTAATGTGACATGAAGCGCCTAATGTAGGTGTTCGAAGTGTACGGGGATGCTTTGGGACACATTGAACGCCTACATTAGGTGCCTAATGTGACTTGAAGCGCCTAATGTAGGTGTTTGAAGTGTTCTGACGGTTCAGAATTGTAGTTTTTTCTGCAGTAACTTCTCTCCCTCACCTTCCTCCTTCAACCTTTTCATGTTTACACTTCAAGATCCATCTTAGCACCTAGATCCATCATGCTTAACACCCAACTAACATGAGTTGATTCTTAAACACATAAACTAGTGTCCATCCTAAGCCCTCTATCAACCACACTTCCAATATCTCTTCAAACTTTCCAACACAACAAACCTACAACAATGTCATCTTTAATCCTTCAACCTTATGCAAATACACTCAAAACACTTAGGATGTACTTAATGAACTCAAGAACTCATACCAAAACAAGGAACACATTACGGATAATACTTTTATGGGCAAATTATCAACAAAGATCACAACATAACTATTTTCAGAAATTGGCCCAAAGAACATGACTATACACCATCAACAACAACAACAATTACATGTAGTAAAACATTTAACATAAACAAACCAAAGCTACTAATGTGTGATCCAAGTTTTCTCTTTGTAAGAACATAGGGCCTATGGTATCAAAATTTGCGTAAAGCATATAGAAAGATTACTTGCCTTGGTTTCTAGTTAGTCTTACGAATGTACTGCAGAATTTTGGTAAGGATTGAACCTAGATTGGCCTTCTTCCTTCCTTTTCTTCTTCTCTTCTTCTTCCTCTCCTTTTCTCCTTCTCTTTTCTCCTGCGGTTTCTCTTCCTTTTCCCTCTGTTTAACTGCGCCTTTAGACTAATGGGGAGTTATACTAAGTGTTGTGTAACTCCCCTATCCTTTAGTAGGGACCATTTTGGTAATTTTCCCTAATTACTTTTTATTCTACTTTTAACCCCTTTTTCTTGTTTTTCTATATTTTAAGTAACTATGTCTCACATCCTACAACATTAATTAAATTGCATTTAAGGTTGACCTTTAAGTATTGAAAGTTGTGCTTAAAAGTCACGGGGTATGACATTCCACCCCCCTTAAAGTTTCGTCCTCGAAACTTACGTACCTTAGTCAAAGAGTCGAGGATACTTCTCCCGCATTTGTTCTTCGAGCTCCCAAGTGGCTTCACGTTCCGTGTGGTTGCTCCACTGGACCTTTACATAAGGAATCACTTGCTTCCTCAGCACTTGATCCTTTCGGTCTACAATTTTCACGGGTATCTCTTCGTATGTAATATCGTCCTTGAGTTCCAAAGGTTGAGCTTCAAGTACACGACTTGGATCCGTCACGTACTTCCTTAATTGTGACACGTGGAATACGTTGTGAACTTGCGCCAACACCGGAGGTAACGCCAACCTATATGCTAAAGCTCCCACTTTCTCCAGTATTTCATAGGGACCAATAAAACGTGGACTCAGCTTTCCTTTGACTCCAAACCTCATAATGCCCTTCGTAGGTGATACTCTCAAATAAACTTTTTCACCCACATCAAATTCCAATGGTCGTCGTTTGGAATCTGTCCAACTTTTGTTGTGATCCTGAGCCACCTTGAGTCTTTCCCGGATGATTTTCACTTTTTCTAACGTCTTCTCCAAAAGTTCAGGTCCGGTGATGGTCCTCACGCTTACTTCGACCCAATAAAATGGGGCCTACACTTCTTTCCATACAAAGCTTCAAAAGGAGCCATATCAATTGCACTGTGGTAACTGTTGTTATAACAAAACTCCATCAGCTTTACCATTCCATCCCAACTCCCTTTAAAATCCAAAACGCAAGCCCTTAGCATATCTTCCAAGGTCTGAATTGTCCGCTCGGACTGTCCATCGGTTTGGGGATGATACGCCGTACTCAACCTTAATTCTTTACCCATGGCTTTCTGAAATGCTATCCAAAACTTAGATGTAAACCGTGAATCTCGGTCGGACACTATACTTACCGGAACACCATGCAAGCTAACAATATTCTCCACATATAAACTCACTAACTTGTCAAGAGGCGCTTCACTTGAAACGGGTAGGAAATGGGCAGACTTGGTCAATCGATCCACAATAACCCAAATCATATCATGTCCATTTCTAGTCTTTGGTAAACCCGCTATGAAATCCATCGCGACATGTTCCCATTTCCATTCTGGAACCTCTAACGGCATCAATAATCCATCCGGTCGTTGGTGTTCTGCCTTGACTTGTTGACAAACCAAACACCTCTCTATAAACTCCGCAATATGTCTTTTCATCCCGGACCACCAATAATATTGCTTAAGGTCTCTGTATATCTTGGTACTACCGGGATGTATGGATAGCCTTGAGTTGTGGGCTTCTTGCAAAATTTCTTTTCTAAGTTCATCAACTTCAGGCACACACAATCTTCCTCTGAACCATAGGCTCCCGTCCTCTTTGATCTGAAATCCTTCGACCTGTTCATGTTTCATCCTTCCCATTATTTCATTTAAGGTCTTATCATTCTTCTGAGCCTCTTTTACCCGGTCAATCAAATTTGGTGTAATGGTCAATGTTGTCAAAACGTTCACGATGGACTCCACTAAATCCAAACCAAATTCCTCAATCTCTCTTTCTAGTGGTGATTGCCTCGCATGGCTGGATTTCCTGCTTAAAGCGTCTGCTACCTTGTTAGCCTTTCCCGAGTGATAATGAATAGTCAGGTCATAATCTTTTAGCAATTCCAACCATCTCCGCTGCGTCATATTTAATTCCTTCTGTGAGAACAAATACTTTAAACTCTTATGGTCCGTGAATACCGCACACTTTTCTCCATATAAATAATGCCGCCAGATCTTCAAGGCGAACACCACTGCGGCAAGCTCAAGATCGTGTGTTGGATAATTTTGCTCATCAGGCTTAAGCTGTCTTGAGGCATATGCGATGACTCGTTCGTTTTGCATTAAAACACAACCTACAAACAAGGTATTAGTCTAAACTTAATTGGTATACAAGATCATAACCTTATACTACAATTTACGTACCTAAACCGTTTTTCAATGCATCGCTATAAATTACAAACACATCAGTTCAGGAGGGTTGAGCCAATACGGCAGATGTGATTAGTCTCTTCTTAAGCTCCGTGAAGCTTTGCTCGTATTCCGCCGTCCACTCAAACTTAGACTTCTTTTGGGTAAGGCAACTGAGAGGCACTGCTATCCTTGAGAATCCCTTGACAAACTTTCTGTAATAACCCGCTAGACCCAAGAAAATTCGTACTTCGGTGACATTAGCAGGTTTAGGCCATTCAGTGATAGCTTCTACCTTCTTTGGATCCACAGCAATCCCCTCCTCCGATATCACGTGGCCCAGAAAACCACACTTCTTAGCCAGAACTCACACTTGCTATACTTAGCGTATAGTTGTTTCTGCCTCAAAACACCCAGGACGGTTCTCAAATGCTCAGCATGAGTTTGCTCGTCAGGAGAATACACTAGAATATCGTCTATGAATACCACTACAAACTTGTCTAACTGTTCCCGAAAGACGGTATTCATAAGGTCCATAAAGGCTGCAGGGGCATTTGTTAATCCAAACGGCATCACCAAAAACTCATAGTGACCATATCGTGTGCGGAAGGCTGTCTTTGCGATGTCCTCAGCCTTCACTCTCAATTGATGATACCCTGATCGGAGATTAATTTTAGAGAAGATCTTGGCACCCTTGAGTTGATCAAACAAATCCTCAATTCGTGGAAGGGGATACTTATTCTTGATGGTAACTTTATTCAACTCTCGATAATCGATACAAAGTCTCATGCTACCATCCTTCTTCTTCACAAATAAAACGGGCGCTCCCCAAGGTGACACACTAGGGCGAATAAACTTCTTGTCCAATAGCTCCTGCAGTTGTTCCTTTAGCTCTCTCAACTCTGCCGGGGCCATTCTGTAAGGGGCTTTAGAAATAGGGTCAGTTCCTGGAATCAAGTTTATCTCGAACTCAACTTCCCTCGGGGGTGGTACTCCTGGTAAATCTTCTGAAACACGTCCAAAAACTCATTAACCACTGGAATTTGCTCGATAGACGGTACTTCCTGAGTAACATCCATGGCATACACTAGAAATCCCTCAGCACCCTTCCTTAAGGCTTTGCGTGCTTGTGCAACGGACACATATACCTTTTTGGGAACTATCTTTCGTTCCGCATCTCCTTGAAACATTACCTCTTCCATCTTAGCACTCTTGACTGTCACTTGCTTTAGTCGACAATCAATATTTGCGTGATACTTGGCCAACCATTCCATTCCCAATATCACGTCAAAGTCATACATCTGGATAGGAATCAGTGTGGCGGAGAACGTTTGTCCTTCAAACTCTATCTCGCAATCACGGTACTGCTGGTACAAAACCATAATTTGATCTCCGGCTGCTTGAACACGATACGGAGTTTCTAACCATTCAGGCAAACTACCAAGGTGCTTAGTGAATCTCTTTGCTACAAAGGAGTGGCTTGCGCCGCTATCGAAAAGCACGTTGACAGGTATCTTACTTACTAAAACCGCACCTAAGGCCATATCAAGTTTCACACAAAGAATTAAACACGTAAATACCTAATTCAATAAGAATTCAAACTTAATTTAAACAGTACCTGCTACTACATCGGTAGCCTCCTGCACATCAGTGTCCGTCATGAGATGTACATGGGCATTTGCTCGTGGCTTTGCTCTCGGCTGCTGAGCCGCTTCTCCCGGAGTATTTTTCTTCATCTCCGGACAGTCCCTAATCATATGACCCACTTGACCGCATCGAAAGCATGCTCCAGCCACCTTTCTACACTCTCCGACGTGATTCTTGTTGCAATGAGGACAAACTCCTATAGCCTGCTGAATTACTAGATTCTGGGGTGGAAGTCTCTGGAAATTTCCAACTGGGCCTCTTTTCAGAATCTTGACCCAACGTCCGGATCTACCGCCAACCCTCACATCTTCTCTTGGCCTTTTGCTTCTGTCAGACAATCCTGCACTTGCTTCTCTTGTCGCTACTCGGCGAAAATCACTCTCGACACGGAAACACGCATCTAGCATATCCTCATAAGTTTTCATCCCCGCATTCACTATCGCGGACTGTATCCTCGAGTCCAAACCCCTCTCGAACTTCGTCATCTTAAGGCGATTATCAGACATAATCGCAGGGGCAAACTTACCCAAGGCATGAAAACGATCCGCATACTCCGACACCGTCATCCTTCCTTGCTCCAATCTATCAAACACTCTTATCTTTTCCAATATCGCAGTCTCCGGTACGTAGTACTTTAGGAAAACATCACAAAACTGTGCCCATGAGATTGGTGGGGTCATTCTCAACACTATTCCGTCCCACCATTCACCAGCCTTGCCACTTAGAAGGGGTGTGGCCACATCAACCTTTATCTCCTCCGGTACTTGCACTAGCCGAAAACATTTCTCCACCTCAGCCAACCAGTGCTGAGCCTCCTCAGGATCAGTACATCCTCCAAACTCCGGCACCCTCATCTTTCTCATCTCTCCATAAAAGAACCAGATGTTATGCTGGGGCGGTGGAGGAGGCGGAGGCTGATGCTGTTGAGCAAACCCCTATGCGATCACCGTTAGCGCATCAGTGAGCACATGGGGTAAAACAACTTGTGGCTGGTTCTCCTGTTCGTTGTTGGAGTTCCCTGCGTTATCTCTTCTTGGAGGCATTTCTCTGAAAGATCAACCTTGCATTAGCATTCAGTAAATACAAGAGGTTACTGAAAGCTTGAATGCGTAAGAATGGGTGAGGTATGTAGTAAAACTATTAATACGAAATTAGAGGATAAACGCGCTCGCACACACCCAACCCCAGATCATACTTAAACTCTAGAGAAATTAGTACTTATAACTAAGGATCAAACTTAAGGGAAAATCATATCTTAAATTGCTAAAAGATCATGAACCTAAGTTTCCGAGATAGATCTGAAGCCTAGGCTCTGATACCACCTGTAGCGCCCCAGCCCGAAACCGTCATCGGAACCAGTGCACCTGCCGTAGTCTACTATGAGAACTACGAAGCGTCAAAGCAGATTAAGCGTACATCATTCATGACGTAAGACAAATCAGCAGAAACGTCGTAAAATTTAAAACTTCACCATCATTAATGTAACCAAAAAATACAGCGGAAATAAAAGGTGTTTGATCAACTGGCTAACATAAATTCCAGTACAACATAATAAACATTGAGTTTCCCAACTTAAAGAGAGTAATCAAGCATCTATCTACTTCCATGCCCGTCATCCCATTGAGCCCACTCGCCATCATCTTCGACAAATATCATTTCATATTCCGGCTCACCTGAAAAGGAATAGAGTATCTGTTGTTAGAGAAAATATCGCCAGCAAGTAACCCGTCTATACACCTTACGAGATCACACACGTCGAGTCACCAGTGTATAAGTCATTGCCCAAAATAAGGTGCTCAGGTTAGCAAATAGCATCTTTATAAGAATTCCTCAAAACAGATAAATCACATAGATGATATGCGTATACGAGAACAAACATGTCTTAAAACACCATATCACATAAACAAGACATGACTAGTCACATTTCTTGCATGTCAAATCTTATGCTTCGTGTATCATGATGCATGTACTTCTTTAAAACCACACACAACGCCCATGCATATGTCTCCTTTCATAAACATGTCATGCGTGTCATTTCACAAAACATTTCATAACTCTTCTTATCATATTCTTCGCGTAGCAGAACTTTATACCCTGTGGGTGATCAGTCCACAGCAAACAGAACTTTATACCCCGTGCTGAAAGGTCCACGGCCCCATAACACATAACTTTATACCCCGTGTTGAAAGGTCCACGGCCCCATAAAATATTTTATACCCTGCTGTTGATTCACAGGTCACGCTTTTATGCCCTGCTTTCGCAGGCGTGACTTTTATACCCTGCGATCAACCAGCAGCCATAGTTTGCCTTTCGAAAACTTCAATCTTTTCTTGTAAACACATGTTCTTTTGCAAAGCAATTCTCAAGTCAAATGCAAGTGCCCATGTCATGATGCAGGATGCTCATGCAACTTCGTATAAAACATGTGACACCCACACACGCATCTTACATATCAAGTATACGGTCTTGCACCTAAAACACTCTATGTTCGTATCTTTCCAAGTCCGTTCGTCTCACTAATTCACTTGGGATTCAATCTTATTCTTACTTGTTCAAACTTACCATCTATTCCTCAATTACACCTTAATTACCCTTCCATTTTATGTTCAAAAGAAGTGTATTGAGTTACTACACATACATAGGGCGCCTAAAGGGTCAAAAAGACTACCAGTATACTTCGAACGCCACATGAGGCGCCTAAAGGGGACATAAGGCGCCTATTCTAGGCGTTCAAAGTGTTCGAGGATGTGCCATATACATCGAACGCCTACATGAAGCGCCTAATGTGACATGAAGCGCCTAATGTAGGTGTTCGAAGTGTACGGGGATGCTTTGGGACACATTGAACGCCTACATTAGGTGCCTAATGTGACTTGAAGCGCCTAATGTAGGTGTTTGAAGTGTTCTGACGGTTCAGAATTGTAGTTTTTTCTGCAGTAACTTCTCTCCCTCACCTTCCTCCTTCAACCTTTTCATGTTTACACTTCAAGATCCATCTTAGCACCTAGATCCATCATGCTTAACACCCAACTAACATGAGTTGATTCTTAAACACATAAACTAGTGTCCATCCTAAGCCCTCTATCAACCACACTTCCAATATCTCTTCAAACTTTCCAACACAACAAACCTACAACAATGTCATCTTTAATCCTTCAACCTTATGCAAATACACTCAAAACACTTAGGATGTACTTAATGAACTCAAGAACTCATACCAAAACAAGGAACACATTACGGATAATACTTTTATGGGCAAATTATCAACAAAGATCACAACATAACTATTTTCAGAAATTGGCCCAAAGAACATGACTATACACCATCAACAACAACAACAATTACATGTAGTAAAGCAAACAAACCAAATCTACTAATGTGTGATCCAAGTTTTCTCTTTGTAAGAACATAGGGCCTATGGTATCAAAATTTGCGTAAAGCGTACAGAAAGATTACTTGCCTTGGTTTCTAGTTAGTCTTACGAATGTACTGCAGAATTTTGGCATGGATTGAACCTAGATTGGCCTTCTTCCTTCCTTTTCTTCTTCTCTTCTTCTTCCTCCTCTCCTTTTCTTCTTCTCTTTTCTCCTGCGGTTTCTCTTCCTTTTCCCTCTGTTTAACCGCCCCTTTAGACTAATGGAGAGTTATACTAAGTGTTGTGTAACTCCCCTATCCTTTAGTAGGGACCATTTTGGTAATTTTCCCTAATTACCTTTTATTCTACTTTTAACCCCTTTTTCTTGTTTTTCTATATTTTAAGTAACTAAGTCTCACATCCTACAACATTAATTAAATTGCATTTAAGGTTGACCTTTAAGTATTGAAAGTCGTACTTAAAAGTCACGGGGTATGACAGTATCTTACTATTTTAGCATGAAAAGATACATTATGGGAGCAACACCAAACACTAAAGTAATATATACTAAATTCATATATGTACAGAATGGCTGCACTTTCAAATCTAACCTTAATATTTTGGCCAGCCTTTTTATAGCATTACCTTCCCTTGTTTTCTTTTATCCATACAATTTTGGGCTCCCATGCATCGGCATCAACAATAATCCACATAATTTTGATATCATATGTACATATGTATATATATTTAAATCGATACATATAAGTAGACATATACACGCATACATCAACCATCTATGCAAATACAAATATGACATGCATGATCTGATTTGATACAAAAATAACATTACAATTTTGCAAAAACATAGCAAATATAACAAGGATACTTGCCTTAGCCTTGATTATGCGATACCGTATGAAGAATCGAGATGAAAACGGTCAAGAATTTTGCTCCTATTCTTTTCTTCTAGATGCAGCCGAAAGTTGCCATCAAGAGATTGTGGCTGCTGTTTATTTTCTTTTCCCAAGAATAGGTGTGGGTGATCTGTGAGATATATATATTTTTCCGAAAATATAAATTTTATTAAGCCTCACTTATGGCGGAGGAATACCATCATACAGTCTGAATCATCATATGAGAAATGATAATGCAAAGATCGAATAATTTGCGTTCTCCAATCATATATGATATGCCGCATTAAAACCTTGCCAAGTAAAACCACCCTTGTGGATAAAATCTTGGGGAAGGGAAAAGCGTACATATTTATATAATTAGAGTATTTACAGAGAAATAATGAATGACTATTAAATCCAAAAATGTTGCAGCAAGCTGCTGATGTTGTGTAGTCCAAACGATTGAGCCTTCTTAATGTCCAACCGAAACCTCCTCGATTGTGTATCAATTGAAATCGTAGGCGATGGCGTGGTGTCATGCAACATAAAAAGAACACAGCAATTAGTGATCTCATAAACTTTGCAGATGCATATAAACATGAGCCATTAGCGTGATGTAATATACCCATGTTGCCTGTATCCATGAATACAGGCAACCATAATTTTGTCCTAAGCCGTATCCAATGGAGTGCATAAATTCTAAGCAATGCACATGCAATAGAAGATGGTGCGCGTACCCGAGTTGCCATATCCTTGGATACGGGCAACTATGTCTATGCAATGCGTTATCCATGTCGAACGTGTGGTGTTGTCTCCATCTGATAACTTGCACGAGCTAATGGTGGTAAATTTGCAATGGTCGTGAACATAGAGAGATGGTTGTGCATTTGACCATATTGAGCAAGAAAGTGCGCTGGTTGGTTCACTTCCCTTGGGGCATATGATATCGATAATGATAATACTTGTAAGATGTGTCGAAGTCGGATGGCTGTATGCGATCGACTTTGTTGCATTTGAAGTAGTACACTCTGAGCATCCACCTCAATATCAATAGGAGTCCAATATCGAGCAAAGTATAAAAAACCATAGTATGCTGCCTGCAGTTTCACGTCTTCTGGAGTGGACAAAGGCAAGTGAAACGAAATAGCTCCAATAAATTCGCCTGCACTGTCTCTCAATATGGCACCCCCAGCTGCAGTAGTCCGCTCATGCGCCGCATCTGTATTGAGCTTAAATTTACCGGATGGATGATGCATCCAGCGTACAATCATGCATCTAAGAGATTTTAAAATCGGTGATAGTCCTTCTGCGATGAGTGAGAAGTCTGATTTCGCATACTTCTTACCCGATTGTGATGCTGCCCAATCATGAAAAGTCCTTCTAATCTGCTCCAAAGTGACCTGTCGACACCAATTTCCATCACCAAATGTGATGGATGCATATGATTTCCAGATTTCCCATATTATAATGGTTGGGGCAACTATGCGCATTCTGCCTTTAAAATAAGTAGCTCTAGTTGACGCCACCACTGCAATAAGTATTGCTGCAATGTTCCCCTCCACACATTTGGTCCATCTAAACAAGTACTGTAATAACGCCATATATATATAAGATCTCTGGACAGTGTAGAAATATGTGTTCTCGCGACACTTCAGCTTTATGACAAAACGGGCATTGTCTTGGGCAAATTGAAACAAAGCGAAGTAAATTTTCTAGGATAGGCAATGCTTTTTGATAAAGCCGCCACAAAAATAATCGTGTGTTGGGAGGAATAAGTTTGTGCCATATAAAATAATGCGATATTCGACTTATCCCAACCATACATATTGTATCATAATCCGCCTTCAAGGTAAACTGACCATCCGGAATCCCTGTATGAATATCTGGATGGTCTTGACAAAAGAAATGCACTCGACAGATTCGTTTCCATACTGGTGAGTCTGTGGTTCGAACGTCCATGGTCGAGCGATTGCCATACCTCGAGTGAAAAAACTTGCTCCAAAGCGAATGTTATGCCTGATATCTCCACCATAAACGACAAGAATGAGCCTTCTGAAGATCCTCTATTTTCCTGATCCCAAGTCCACCTTCTCCAATGGGCCGAAAGAGCTTGTCCCCAGAGACCCATGCATAGCGTATGCGTTTGTCGTTGCTTCCCCAAAAAAATTTGCAAATTTTGCGATGAAGTGTACGGACAATACTTGAGGAATTATACAGGCTGCCAGCATATGTAATGGCAATGCCGATAGGACATGCTTAATTAATATCAACCTTCCTGCATAATTCAGAAACTTGTTATGCCACATATTGAGCTCGGATTGAAATGAAGATAGTAGAGACATGAAATGTGCTGTTCGTTCCTTGCCTTTGTGAAGATGGACTCCCAAATACTTGATAGGCTGTGCAATGGCAGACATTTGGAGTTCCTGCTCCATCCGTCTAATAGAAGAGGCAGGTACATAGGAGGCCGCTACAAAATGGCTCTTCTGAAAATTAACTGCTTGACCCGAAATTTGTTGATATTGTTGCAAAAATATTCTAAATTGTCTCAAATTAGACAGATCCCCATTTACAAACACCAATAAATCATCCGCAAAGGCTAGATGTGTTATGCATGGTCGTGCTCTCCCGACATGAAAATATTTAATATGTCCAGTTGCTGCTAAAGAGTTGAGACCCTTAAAGAATGCTTCTGATGCTAGGATAAATAATAAAGCAGACAACGGATCCCCCTGCTGAACCCCTTAGTCAGCTGAAAATATCCAGAAGGGACTCCATTCACCAATATTGATAAATATGTTTCCTTTCAGTGGTTGAAAATAAGATTGTTGAATTGAGGCGCGAATCCAAAGCGAAGTAATAATTTTGATAGGAAGGACCAATTGACTCTATCAAATGCTTTCATCATATCTAATTTAATCATTACATTCGTCCCCTGTACCTTCTTATCCAACAAATGTACCATTTCTCTAGCCATGACAATATGATCCGAGATATCTCTGCCTTTGATGAATCCTGCTTGTTCAATCGAAATTATCCTCCCTAAGATCGGTTGTAATCTTGTTGCAATAATACGAGTTGCAACTTTAGAGATAAAGTTGGCCAGGCTTATTGGTCGAAAATCTGCGAATGTGCTTGGATTTGGGACCTTTGGAAGTATTGTTATTAATGTGCTGTCCATTGCACGTGGAAGTGGTAAGCCCAAAAAGAATTCTTGAATTGATTTAAGTACATCAGTCTGTACGATATGCCAACATGTACGAAGAAATTGGCCATTGTAGCCATCAGGACCCGGTGCACTATTGGGATCCAATGCCCACACCGCCTCTTTAACTTCTGACATCAAATGGAATCTGCAACAAAGACTGATTTTCCACATTCGATATTAGTTGAGGTATGTAATGCGATATCTCATTATCTTTAGTATTCAGCTTTGCTGAGAACAAACTGGTGTAATAAGCTATTGCTGCTTGCTGAATTGAGGTTTGCGTGTTACATATTGCACCAGCACTATCACGAATTGATGTGATAGTTTGACGTCGATGTCGATCCTTCACGATATTATGAAAGTATGGTGTGTTGGCATCCCCTTCTGAAATCCATTTAATTCGAGCCTTTTGAGACCAATATAATAGATGTTTTTGGGCTGCTAGTTTGTACTGTGCCTTGGATGCATGATATTGCGTTCTATTCTCTGGCGTAGGATCATTACCAAAATTAGTCTCACATTGTTGAAGCTCCTGCTCAGAATGATGTAGATGATAAAAAAATTCCCAAATACTGCAGTATTCCATATCCTCAAATCCTTTTTTAGTAGCTGCAATTTATTATACAATCCACGCATTCCACCAATTGTAGAGTAAGAATTCCAATAAGCCTGTACATAAGCCGTGAAATCTGCATGTTCCTTCCACATATTTTGAAAGCGAAATGCCTTAGGACCCTGATAATCATTATTTATACATCTTAGTAATAATGGTGTGTGATCCGATGTCAGACGGGATAAATGGCATACACGCAAATTTGGAAATAAATGATTAAATTCCTCAGAACATAATATTTGATCCAGTCTCCGTTTAACAATTCCTAATCCTTGCCCACTTACCCATGTACATAGGACCATCATATGGAAGAACAGGAAGAAACACAATCATTAAATTCCTCAAGCGACAATAACAAAGGACGTGATAACCCCATATGTTCTTCAATTGAGAGATGTATTGAAATCTCCTCTGATTAACCATGGGTCTGAAATATTTTCAGAATGTTGTTGTAAAGCCAGCCATAGACGCCTTCGTTCAGTGACCATATGTAACCTATATACCGGTGTGAACCATGCAACAATATCCGAGCCAACCATATGATATGTAAAGTGAGAACATTGTTCATCATGAATGCTAGCTAATAATCGAAAAGTTTTATTATTCCAAAAAATCCATATGCATTTGAAAACTTGAGCTTTGCCATAATTCCTGAGAGATGTGGACTGTCTTTTTTCGGCTCTATAATCACTAATAATTGAATCTTATGAAACTTTACAAGTCTTTGGAGGTGTACCAAAGAGGTAGCAATCCCACACACATTCCAGATAAGACAATTCATTGGGAGGATGTAATGTTAAAATTTGAAGAACGCATAACCCGATCCGGTGCTTGTGAATACAATGCTACCATCTCTTTTTTAGTCCTGCGCTGGCAAGATAAAGGTTGTGGGTTTTGTAATTCCTGAATCAGTTGATCTGTAGATTTCTCTGATGATGTAAAAACGTCCATTCTCCGTTGTAATGTGTCAGACGATTCATTCATCATGGTTTTCCAGTCTGACGAAACTATGGAAACAATATATGTGGATAGATCATCAAGGAACTGGACTTCAGTTTCTACCTTAGTATTGTTGTCATGAGTTTGTAGTTCAGAATCTGAAACTGTCCCAACCAATAAGCCATCTGATTCCTCCAGAATGCATTCAAATGATCTTCATAATCGGGAGCTAGATTGTTTAAGAGGAATGTTCCCCAGTATGTCCAACTGATCCTTATTTGTGGTCCTCTGTGGAGTTGTATTATTTTGCAAGGTGGTGTCAAGGATTTCCACGCCTAGTTGCTCTGTGTCATTCCCTTGCTCGTTCTCTAGAGTCTGATGCTCAGGTTGTGGAGGCACACGTATGGCTTGACTCTTTTTCGGAGTCCATCTTTTGGATTTATCAGTTTGCACCTTAGATAAAGAAGGTACCAATTTTTCCATAGTTCCTTGCGTTTTAAGAATCCCTTGAACAATCTTTTAGTTCATGCCCTAGAGTACGACAAGTGGTGCAAAATTGAGGTACATTTTCATATTCCATTGTAGGATAAATTTCGCGATCTCCACTTTGAATATGCAGACGTGGGGGTAAAGCTATTGAGATGTCAGTTTCTATACATAATCATATGACTGATGGGCGTAATCCGTTTGCTGTAGCCGAGTCCATTTTGAGTGAAAAGCCAATCATTTGTGCAATGTCCCACAATGCTGATGTATTCTGAAGATAAAGAAGCAATCCTCTGATAGAAATCCACATAGGAACAATTGGTTTATCGACTTTGGGGTCAAAATCAGGAGTCCATTTAGTGATGCGCATAAGGTATCCGTTTACTGTCCATGTTCTACGTAAAAAGCATCGCTGATAATCTTCCGGCTGGGTAAATGTCAATAACACATGTTGATCATCAAGAAGACCTAATTTTGGCGTAGATTTAAATCCAATACGTTCCATGCAAACAACCAATTGCTTAATATTAGGGCGATAATGCCAAAATGATCTAACTAGTGTGTATTTATATGGCAATGAATATCAATCAACTTCTCGGATGTAAATCAAATGGATGGCATACATTTATATCGTGTTATCGGACGTTGATGGGATGCCTTGTCCGTCTTCACTCCACCTTCCTTCTTCGCTGCGATCCAGTCCCATCTTTCTACTTTCGTTCCTTTTCCTTTTCTGATTCCATAGGCATGGCATGCATGCCATCACAGCAGAACCCTACGGCCATGCCATCAACTGTAGTTTCGGCACCACCAGAAACTTATGCATCGCTATTTGCGTCAACATCTACAACCATGGTGTAGAAGCACATTCAATGATCTCATTTACGGAAGAGGAAATTCAATCTTTGGCTGCTCCATATCGCTTTACACTGGTGGGCACTTTCTGATATGGCCGCCCGCCCACATTGGTTTCATGGGAGCTGTCAAAGTCGGCTTGCTCGATGCAATGCATGTTTTGCTCCACTTCGATCATGAGCAAGATTATTTTTTCTGTTTCTCCTGTCGCAGTTGGATGATTTCTGGCAAACATATGAGAATCACCAAGTGGATGCCGGATTATGATCCGACAATAGAAGTTCCCGTTGTTTCGATTTTTAGATAGCCCAGATGGTGGGAACGTCTTTGAAGTTAGACGCGGCCACCAAGGCCGCCAACCGTCCATCGGTAGCCCGTATCTGTATTGAACTGGATGTATCGAAGGAGTTGCCGCAACGGGTTTTTATTCAGGCTCCTTCACGGGTAATCATGCAACCGGTAGAATATGAAGATTTGCTGTCATATTGTTCAGGATGTCTTTGTCTGGGGCATACTCACGCCGACTGTGGTAAATTGCCGTCGGACAAACCGACTGAGCGCGATCCATCTCACAAACTGGGTACATTAGAGGTTAAGAGTCACAAGCACTCGGATAAAGGCAAAAATCAACATTGGGCACCAAAAAAACCTTTGCCTGACAAAGCCCCAGTAGCCAAAACAGCAACTGCTACAACCATCCAACGGCCTGTCGATGCTATTTTGCAGCCCTCAGCGATTTTAGAAGCTCTGCCACCATTCCCAGGCATGAATACTCTGCCTGCGGTTTCGTACGTGCAAGACCTATCATGCTTACGGGGAGTCGATGATTGTACCTTGGGAGATACCCCAGTGCATGAAGCAGATTCCGCCCTCTCAGACAGTGAGTTGGTCCTCCTGCTAAATGTCAGTCAGCTGGATGCTCAAGATCGTGACATTTATGACGCTATGGCTAATCTTTTTGAAGCCACATATTTAGATACGAGCCGATCAATGGCACCACAGGAGCCAACCGCTGACTCCCAGTCTTGTGTGGCCCCGCGACTTCCGCGTCATAGCCACCATGCGGCCCCCACTTCACCAAGGATAACAACGTTATGGGCTGCTCACATCTCTAACTCTTTTGATGCTTTATCGTAATGAAGATAATAATATGGAATGTTAGAGGTATACGTAGCTCAATGAATCATTTGCTTTCACTTGTTCTTCGTCATCATCTACATATACTAATTGTTATCGAACCTAAAGCTAGGGCCTCATTGTTGTTGTTGTATAGATTACGATTCGGTTTTTCAAAAGCTTTGTCTGCCTGCAATGATCATATTTGATTTTTTTGGAAGGACTCTATACTATCGCTGGAGGAGGAGCTGTCGGAGCAGCAAAATTACTCCATAAAGTTTAATTGGTTAGCATCTGGTGAGAGATTTTGGATTACCGCGGTTTATAGACTGCACTCTATCTCTGCTAGACGGCCTTTGTGGACTGATCTACAATTGTTCCATACTTGGCTCACTATCTTTGGCTGATGGGTGGGGATTTCAACACGTTTCGCTCTTTGGATGAGCATTGGGGGCGGTCGACGCCAACGTTGCTTTCATTACAAGATTTTAATGACTGTATAGCTGCATGTGGCTTGCAAGAGATATCATTTCAAGGGTCTTTATACACATGGTGTGATGTATGTAGGACCTGCAAGGCACCACTAGAAGGGAGGGTTGAATAGTGGGTGCGAAAAATTTGGTTTTTAAAATTGTTTTAACCAAAAACCCAACCTCTGAAAACAGTTTCTGTTTTCAGGACCTATTTTGCAACGTTTTAAAAACTAGGTTACAGGTCTTCACAAATTCTAAAATTTTGAGAGATCTTAGTCTCAGATGTTCTGAGTATCTCCTAAAAATTTTAGATTAAAAATCAACCTTTAACCCTTTCAAAAATCGTTGATGGTCAGATTGCGCAAATCTGCCAAAAACGGTAGTCTGATTTGAAAAATTAATTCCGATTAAAGCGTAACTCCAAATGGTCTAAAAATTTAATACAAAACCCGTTATTATATTTATTTAATCGGGTTGAAACAGGTTTGAAAAATTCCTTTGGAAAGTTAGTCAAATACGTTCAAAGTCTCAACCTTTGCAAGCCTGAAAATCAGACTGCACTAGTCTCAGAACTTTTGACGTTTGGATAACTTATACTTGTCCAAAAGGGTTGAAACTTACGTCAAATGAACCTTAAAACATGTGGCTATGTTTCTGGAAAGTTTGATGATTTTTGAAGTTCATTTTCTATTTTTAAGAACATGATGAAAACGATGCACTGTGCTGGAAACTGAAAGTAAGTGCTGAAAAGTAAAGAACACAAGGAATTTTATACTGGTTCGGTTAAATCAACCTACTCCAGTCTTCGAGGACACCTTCCTCGGTTATCACTAATCACAAAAAAACAAACAAAACCTTACCACACAGGGTTGATGGAGTTACACACCAACTCCAACCCTTTATAAACCTTGTAAGCGATTACAATGATCACGAACACCACCACCGAGCGAATGCAAGATTGATCACACCTTGATCAATCTTTTACAACAATATAGCGTGTATGGTGGTATATGTGAAGCCTATTCAATATGTATGAATATGAATACAAAAGGCTTTAAGAGAGAAGAAAGAAAGAAAAGTAGAAGAAAGAGATGTAGGCAACGTTTTTAGCTCTTGGAATTGTAAGACTTATCTTGTATTTTCTTTGCTCTCCTTCTTTCCTTTTTATCAAGAAGTGGCCACCCTCTATGTCTTGTTCTTTCCCTTGAAAATTATCTTTTAAGTCATTGGAAGAATATCTTGCATCATTGTGACATTCACTTGCTTACTTGACAACTCCTCATTGGATGATCATTATAGCCTTGCTTAGTTGGCACTCATTGATTGGATGAGAGTTGTCATCATTTGATGACTGTATAAATCTTAAAATAACACTTAAAAACATGTTCCAATTAGTCATAAAAATTTTGCCATAAGTCACATAATAAATTCCATAAAATTTGCAAGACAATTCATCATCATTAAACACCATAAAAATTGGCCAGCTCACTTTAACACATGCTGAAATTTTCAGCATGTGCTTTATCCAAGACCCATTCAAATTGTTGACATGTTGGTATTAGATTAATTCCTTGAAAATGAAAAATCAAATATGTTAAATTCCAAGACCTAATTTTCGGCCATATTCATTCAACACATGCTGAAATTTTCAGCATGTATGATATTTCAAATATCATCACAATATTTCCTAAATCTTCAAATCAATCATAATATTGAAGAGGCAAATAATTCATCATTTATGTTAAGAAATTCGGCCAGCTCAAGTGCACACATGCTGAAATTTTCAGCATGTGTTACAAATGTGACATAGTTTGAAATATTACCTTGTGTAGCTCCTTCCTTTATGTCACCAACCTTGTATACTTCATTCTTGGCCAATCAAGATGTCAACTAGGCTCCACATATGCTCCATTAAGCTGATCTAGGCGTGTGATGTTGCTTGTACATGTGCTGAATTTTATTTTTGCAAACTTTGTAAAATAGTGCACAATAATTATACACATATGGTATATTCCAATCAGCCCTTAACTGATTTTTCTAGACCACCTTAGAATGTATAGAGTATGTAAAAAGTGTCTAGATACTGTTATATGTCATGCCAAAAGCGTTCCATGTGTCGTGTTCGTAGAAAACCGAATTTTCGACTTTTGTCGATTACACGATTTTTTTCCGAATGAATTCAAACTTTTTGCACATTTTATATATATTATGTCACAAATGATATACATAGAATAACTTGAATATTCAGCTCTAATGTCTGAAGTAAGTGGCGCCCCATGTGCTTAAAATGTTGAATTTGAAATCTCCACAATTTGGCCTTAATTGGGGGTGATTTGTGTGTGCCAACAAGGAATTATTTCATGGATTAATATAACATGTAGACCACGAAATTTCTGGTCATTTTTGAAGTGTAGGGGCTGGCCATCTATATATGTCAAGTACATGACACGTTGGCGAAGTTTCGGTATTCACCCGATGCGACAATTTTTGGTTTAGAACCTTGTAACGTGTCGTAATAATTTTGTCATCAACACGACTTATATCATATGATATAAGACCTGAATATACTCATAAATATGAGGTAAATATAGTGGTGTGACGTTAACGTACGTTCGTAAAATATATAACGTGTCGATAGTATGTTGGAATATATGTGTATAGTGCCTTTTTAAAAAAAAATCTGAATATATATATATATATATATATATATATATATATATATATATATATATATATATATAAACATGTAGAGATATACGTGGGAGAGAACTTTCCATTCTTCAATTTGTTGCATTTGTGCCTTTTCCAAATATGGCTTCATTTAATGAACTACTTAGTTCATTTAACTAAGTACGTCACTTAATGAACTAGTTTAGTTCATTAATGGTGGCACCTGAAAATAGTTCAAACACAACAAATGTTTGCCATTTGATGTAAGCTTTAAAGCTTCATGGCTCGTTAGTACGACAACATTATATATGAACTATATAAGGCAGGTTTCATGCAAAAACGTGTCAAGTCATGAAACGTGTCATGCATTTCTTTAGTACATGTTATTTAAATCATGCATTTTGTAATCACTCAAACCCCTTTTTCTCAACAATCTCTCCCTTTTGATGATTTACAAAATAATCCTAGTACATGATTTAAATTTGATTGCTCCCCCTCCAATTATGCACAATTTCAAATTTCAAATTTTGAATGTTCTCCCTCTTGATTTGTGCAATCACTCTTAATCAAATCTCAATCAATCTCTCTCTCCCCCCTTAAATCGTGCATTCTCTCCCCCTTCATTTTGGAAAGACAATCAAAAGCGCATGTAAAGATGGAAAGAGATATCAAATCAAATCAGCAGACATCATGCCTAATTTAGAACGAAGATTTTCATACATGGCTTGATTTAGTGCTTTTGTGAAGATGTCAGCTACTTGTGCCTCAGTGCGTACGTGATCTATGACATATCACCATTATTTACGTGATCACGAAGGAAATGATAGCGTACTTCTATATGCTTTGCCTTAGAATGTAGAACTGGGTTCTTAGATAAGTTTATGGCACTCATACTATCACAATAAATTGGAATTTGATTTACAGTAATCTCAAAGTCAAAAAGTTGTTGTTTTAGCCATAGTAATTGTGTGCAACAAAGACTAAGTGCCATGTATTCAGCTTCAGTGGTAGATAAGGATGCGCTTGCTTGCTTTTTAGAAAACCATGAAATAAGTGAATTTCCTATAAATTGACAAGTACCACTCGTGCTTATTTCATTTTTAGGTTTAAGTGACTCGCGTGTTTGTTTGCCTTTAATATAAGATTCACATAACTGAAAGTTGTCTAAATCGAGTTTAGGCAATCCTCATATTAAGTTCTTTCGTTGAAGTTTTTCAAGTGTAGAAATACATATGTGTCCCAAACGTCTATGCCACAAATTTACGTTAGGTTCATTTGATATAAAACACTTAATCTTAGCGTCTAACATATCATCCATGGAAAGTGTGAAAATATTTACTTCCCTTTTTTCCTTTTAAAACCATTTCTCCATTTTTATTTATTATATTACAATATGGATGAGTAAAGCATACATCAAAGCCGTTGTCAATAAATTGTGATATGCTAAGAAGATTATAGGATAGATTACTTACCATGAAGACGTTGGAGATTTGAAAGGGTACTTGGACTTCCGATTGTACCTTTTCCAATGATTTTGCCTTCATTGTTGTCTCCAAAGGTCACGAATCCACCTTTTGTGACCTTCAATTTTTTGAACAAGCTCGGGTCACCCGTCATGTGCCTCGAGAAACCACTGTCAAGGAACCATTTGATAGATGTGTCTTTTGATGTGTGGGTTCCCTGCAATGTACAACAATGATTTAGGTACCCTTTTAATTTTGGGTCCTTACGAGTTAGTTATTCACCTCTTAGTAAAAGTACCTTTCGGTACCCATACTTGGGTGATCCTTCTCGGTCTAGCAAATGGTAAGAATGTAGATGAAGGAGCAATGTAGTATACATGTGGTGAGTGGACTTTAGGCCTTTGGCCGAGAATCCCTTTATGCGCATCATATGGCGTGCGTTTTTGATATGTTCTCGTCTTGGTGTGCATAGTGCGTGATCTAGATGGATGATATGAATGTCGTGTATGCATCACTTGTTTCTTCTCATATTTATACGGCACATAATTATATTTCGTATTCCTTGATTTTTGAAGTTCGTTTGCTATTTTTAAGAACATGATGAAAATGATGCACTGTGCTGGAAACTGAAAGTAAGTGCTGAAAAGTAAAGAACACAAGGAATTTTATAATGGTTCGGTTAAATCAACCTACTCCAGTCTTCGAGGACACCTTCCTCGGTTATCACTAATCACAAAACAACAAACAAAACCTTACCACACAGGGTTGATGGAGTTACACACCAACTCCAACCCTTTATAAACCTTGTAAGCGATTACAATGATCACGGACACCACCACTGAGCGAATGCAAGATTGATCACACCTTGATCAATCTTTTACAACAATATAGCGTGTATGGTGGTATATGTGAAGCCTATTCAATATGTATGAATATGAATACAAAAGGCTTTAAGAGAGAAGAAAGAAAGAAAGGTAGAAGAAAGAGATGTAGGCAACGTTTTTAGCTCTTGGAATTGTAAGACTTGTCTTGTATTTTCTTTGCTCTCCTTCTTTCCTTTTTATCAAGAAGTGGCCGCCCCCTATATATATATATAACATGCAGAGATAGGTGGGAGAGAACTTTCCATTCTTCAATTTGTTGTCTTTGTGCCTTTTTCAAATATGGCTTCATTTAATGAACTACTTAGTTCATTTAACTAAGTACTTCACTTAATGAACTAGTTTAGTTCATTAATGACGGCACCTGAAAATAGTTCAAACACAACAAATGTTCGCCATTTGATGTAAGTTTTAAAGCTTCATGGCTCGTTAGTACGACAACATTATATATGAACTATATAAGGCTGGTTTCATGCAAAAACGTGTCAAGTCATGAAACGCGTCATGCATTTCTTTAGTACACGTTATTTAAATCATGTATTTTGTAATCACTCAAACCCCTTTTTCTCAACAATGGCTGTGGCTTGGGCCATGTTTGGCAACGTCTTGATCGCTTTTTTGCTCTCCGTCTTTTTTGGATATGTTTCTAATTACACATGTACAGTATCTTACGCGGGCTACCTCTGATCATGCTTCACTTTATTTGACATGTGATATCGACAATCCAAGGGGGCCTGCTACCTTTAGATATCTTGATGTCTAGGCTACACATCCAGACTTTGATGCGTTGGTTCAACATCATTGGAGATCTTTTCCTACAGTGGGAGGTATGTGGGGTTTTTTTATAAGCTTCGCCGTTTACAGACTCATTTAAAGCCATAAGTAGGTCTTTGGAAACATCTTCAACACGGTGGCACAGGCCAAAGATGAAGTAGCTACTCGGGAACGGGCATTTGATTCTAATCCCACTGAGTCTACGCGCGAATGGTATCATCACAGTGTTGCGCAGTTAAAGCTTGCGTAGACACGAGCATTTCTTTATTGGAAGCAAAAGGCGAATGTTAAATGGCTTAAGGAAGGGGATGCAAATACTTTGTTTTATTATCAAACGGTCAAGGATAAGAGGAGAAGACAATCTATTCACAAAATCTTACGTCCGGATGGTAAAGAATGTGTGCTTGATCCAGATATCGAAGCAGATGCCGTGCGATATTATTCAGCCCTTTTTGCAGTGTAGCCGGTAGATGTCTGTGAGACTATTCTTCGGCACATTCCGGCGATATTGACATCGGATGATAATGGTATGTTGCAATGCCGACTTTGCAGGAGGTCAAGCAGGCAGCGTGGGATCTTAGCCCATCTAGTGCTGTAGGTCCAGATGGATATCTGGGCTCTTTCTACAGACGATTTTGGCAGGTCATACATCAAGATGTCCTTAAGGCAGTTCAAGAATTTTATTTAGGCGTGTTGATGCCAAAACAAGTGGCCGCGGCTACAATAATCTTGATTCCTAAAGTACAGAATCCTAAGACATTAGAAGATTTCAGGCCTATTTGTTTGACAAATTTTGTATCTAAAGTAATTACGAGGTTGATCTCTACTCGGCTAGACCGATTACTGCCAAAACTCATTTCGCCGAAGCAAGCAGGATTTATGAAAGGATGAGGTATCACAGAACAAATCCTTCTAGCCCAAGAAATGGTGCATATATTGGATAAGCGGTCTAGGGGGGCCATGTTATGGTAAATCTAGATATGACTAAAGCTTTTGATCGTGTCAGTTGGCGATATCTTGAGCTTCTTCTACAAAAATTGGGTTTCAACTCCAGACTAGTTCGTATTTTGATAAATAACTTGCGAGCTTCCTGATGTTCAATCCTTATAAATGGCAAACAAGCAAGTTTCTTTTCTGTAGGACGAGGTGTAAAGCAGGATGACCCATTATCACCCTTACTATTTATTCTTTCCTCAGAAGGTTTCTCCTGTGGCTTGAATGCATTGATGGAGGCGGGAACGATAAAGAGGTTTGCTGTAGGTCGTGTGCTGCGTGTTTCGCATTTGGGCTTTGCAGATGATTTATTGATATTCTTAAATGGATCAAGCCGAAATTTGGAGAGGTTTCATTCTTTTTGACTTCTTATTAGAAGGCATCTGGGCAGTTTGTTAATTATCATAAGAGCCAAATAGTGGTGGGCAGGGGGGGTCTCCGGCGTTGCAACATCAAATGCTTTGGGTTTGCGGTTATCGTCCTTACCAATTAAATATCTTGGCTTATTTCTCTATAAAGGCATAAACAGATCCAAGTATTGCGCATCTCTCATTGCTCATTTTGACACTAAGCTAACATCTTGGTCATCTAAGTTGTTGTCAATGGCTTGTCGGGTAGTGTTACTAAAGCATGTCTTAAGCTCGATGCCCACACATATTATTGCTAGTTCACGATTACCAAAGAGCGTAATTGATGTACTGCATCGTAAAATGGCAGATTTCCTTTGGAAAGGAAGGTATCATTGGAGATCATGACCTTCCTTATGCCTTGCGACAGAAAAGGGTGGTTTGGGAATACGCAATCTAGTGGATATTCAGAAGGCTTATGATTGTCAGCTTTGATGGAAGTATTTTCACTCTAACACGCTATGGGCGGATTTTAGTAAGCAGAAATATGGTCATCGGCCTTCGATATGCTCGCATATTT
Organism: Eustoma russellianum; assembly: GCA_036186865.1. Lineage (NCBI taxonomy): Eukaryota > Viridiplantae > Streptophyta > Magnoliopsida > Gentianales > Gentianaceae > Eustoma > Eustoma russellianum. The sequence goes on along the minus strand of AP025069.1, from coordinate 15,736,160 downwards.
ATGATTCCCCGGTATGGAAGCGATTATGTAGCATAAATGACTTTATGGAATCAAAGGTGGAACGCACACAGAATGTTATGCAATGGCTGACAGATGCTAATGGACAGTTCTCGATAAAATCTGCCCATACTATCATAGCTGCATCAGATAGTCGTTTTGATGAGTCCTGATATGTGTGGCGGAAACATTCACAGCTTGGACTACATCTATTTTTATGGAGACTTTGGACAAGATCCTTGCCAATGGTAGATAATTTACGATGCTGGCAAACAGTGTTCCCTTCGTAATGCACTTTCTGTTGTCAGAACTTGAATACTCAGGATCACATCTTTCTTCATTGCTCATAGATACGACCACTATGGACAGAAATCTCCATCATTTTTTTGGGTCCTATGCCTTACAGCCGCACCATTAAAGCACACTTAAGTCGATGGTGGCACCTATCAAATAAAACATCTATGACAAGTCAGCTTCGGGCGGTAGTCCCATCGATTGTCACATGGAGTGTCTCGAAAGAGTGGAGCAGAAAATTTCATTTATAGGCGGTTATTTGACAAAGTACGCTCATCAGTTTATTCATGGTGCTCTGAAATGAATGGAAAGAAGTTTGCATCAAATATGTCTCACTTAGTTGCCTTGGCCTTCTCTCCTCTAATGCGGCCAAAGCAATTGAGGATCATTAGATGGGAGTTTCCCCCATCGGGAAAGATTAAATTAAATGTAGACGCAGTGGTGGGAAGATGTCAAGCTGCAGGGGGAGCTGTATTGTGAAACGACCAGGGGCAGTTAGTGTCGGCCATATGTTTTGCCCTACCTCGGGTAGCCCGCCACGCGCAGAGTTATTGACATTGACGCTGACACCGATACATTATGGGCATGAGTGGGACAATATTATCGTTGAGATGGATTGTTACTCCATTATTTCCATGTTATCGACTACCTAGCCATCTACTGGTTTTTTGGCTGCTGATCTCGCACGGGCAATTCTGTTCTTATCCCTTAACCAAGCCACCATTCAATATTGTCCGCGAGAGGCCAACACAGCGTCTCACATGCTAGCTCGACATGGCTGTAGAATAGCATGTCTCCGACATTATAATACTCTCCAAGGCCTTCCCTGTGAAGTTCAAGGAGCAATATCTATGGATGTGCAACTACCTGCTTTGCGTCATTGATAAATGTCTCACATAGTGTTGGCAAAAATCTGTATTGGTTGCCTGTGTAGCCAAATGGCACAGGCAACATTGGTGTGATTTCTCTCCTCTCATTGGTGTCTTTTGCCAGTTTTACATGTTATGAGATTATGTTTATACTTACATAATTTCTTTTGCTTGGATTCGCAATCTTCTTGGCTGCAATGCTTTATGTGAGGTATCTACACTTCTGTACTACTTTGTTGAGGTACGTGGCTGAGGACCGGTCTTTCCTACTGAAGACACATAGTTTGAAGGGCTTGCTTTATACAAGGAGACGGCTTCTATCGCAGGTGTCACCTTGGTTCATATTGAATCAAGGCGGCATGGGTATGTGCTATCTCCTAGTTTATACTTTTGCATACGTTATTTTCACGATACTTGCATCTAAATTTCATGTGACTTGCTGTGAGGTGCGCTGGATCTCAAGGCATGGCAATAGCACATCGCCACACTCAGCTTCAGCTTCCATTGCAGTGACTTGCTTTCCTCTCCATTGTTCCGCGACGAGAGCCTACGCGTTTGGGCCGACAATGCCATACCATTTTCTACTGTACCATGCGATCTTTCAAACTGTATTGGCACGACGCTCTAATAGTATAAATATGTAAGCCTTTTCCTTCGCAAAGGTTTTATCCACAAGGGTGGTTTTACTTGGCAATGTTTTAGTGCGGCATATCATATACGATTGGAGGTTTGCACTCATTAGCTCACTACATTAGTTATTTTCGTATGATGACGTTTTTTATAATATGGTATTCCTCCGCCAAAAGTGAGGCTGCATAATAATAAAATATTTCTTTGAAAAATATATATATACACACACACGCAGATATATATATATATATATATATATATATATATATATATATATATATATAAGGTATTTTTTTGAGAAAACGAAAAAAACGTGGGAGGGCTCTGACGGAATGCGATCATCGGCGCTGGCTCCTCGGCGCTGACTGCGGCTCCAGCCGCCGCCACATACTGCCGGAACAGTCTCAATTTCCGGTAACTTCCTTCTTCACGGTTTCAATCGCTTCGGTTTTATTTTCATCCCCTCGATCATCCAGTTTGGGATATGACGGCGCCAACTTTCGCGGATGTGGTCACCGGCTCCGGCGGCTCATCGGCTCAATCCATCACCATATCCCCCAAAACGGTTTCACGATACAAAGGTATTCCATTAATCTCCTTTTCCGATTCAGAGATTGATGAACTGGCTGCTCCTTTCAAATATTCCTTAGTGGGTACATTCTGGTATGGGAGGCCATCATTGAAGGTGATTAGGGATGTATTTGAGAAAATTGGTTTTCATCAGGATCTGCGTATCACTCTAATTGACCAGGCACATATTTTATTAACTTTTCGCAATGAGGCAGACTATTTACGCTGTTTTTATCGACGTTCCTGGCTTATTTCTGGCTGTCATATGAGAATCACAAAGTGGACAGTTGATTTTGATCCTTCTACGGATGTTCCTATAGTACCAATTTGGGTTGCATTTCCTGGTCTTCCGGTCCATCTACATCGCAAGGAAGCTTTATTTGAGATTGTAAAGCCAATAGGTCTTCCCCTTAAACTTGATGTTGCCACAACGGATTGCTTACGGCCTTCAGTTGCGCGAGTTTGTGTAGAAGTTGATGTTTCGCAGGACTTACCACAAAAGATTTATCTTCATGTGAAGGGCCGATATATCCTACAAAACATAATTTATGAAGAATTACCATTGTTTTGTACATCTTGTCGTCGGTTGGGACACGCCACCACCTCATGTCATACGCAGCAGAGGTCCACTATTCCGCCACCGCCTCCACCTCCTCCGAAACGGCCTCAAGCCCAGCGTTGGACACCAGTCAAAACTCGTCCAGCGCCCCAGTCAGTGACTGCGCCTGCTATGCATCAGCCTCCATCGGATCAATTACCGGGTTCCCCAGTTCCACCAGGCTCCCCCAATCCGCATACAGCACCGCCTGAGGAGCCGACTTTGATTATTTCACCATCCGACGAGCACAACGCTGAACCTATAGCCTCTCAGCTGGAAAATTCTGATGCATGCGAAATGGGTCATTCTTCTGACAATGACTTACCAGAGATTCATAATCAGGAAATACCAGTCGTCCCAGAAGAGGTTGCAAGTCGCATCCACTTAATCCCTCCATCCCCTGATACGGACACTTTAATTTCACGTTTACAGGATTCAACAGAAGAATTTATACCGGTGGTTCCTCGTAGAAAACGTCGTGCTAAGAAGGATCTTCCTCCTTTGCCGCCATCGTCTATTCTTACGCGCAGTGCATCACATGCCATTCAGGGAAGTGACACTTCACTTTTACAATGAATTTCTTAATTTGGAATCTTCGGGGTTTACGGACCTCAAAACCACGCCTGCATCAATTAATACATGAGCATCGCTTGAACATTCTTATTATTATAGAGCCTAAACATGCATCAGTAGATATATCTCGTTATGCTTTGGAGTTTGGTTTCTCTCATTCATATGCCTCTCGTTCTGAGCGTATTTGGTTTTTCTGCCGTGATTCTCTTTTTGACCTCGTCGCAGTACATGATGAAGACCAGGTGGTACATTTTACTTTAACATATAGGCCCCTACAGTATACTTTTGCTTTGTCAGCAGTATATGGTAATCATACTCCATATCAACGTCGCTCTCTGTGGAATTCATTATGCTCTTTCTCAGCAAATACAGCTTTACCTTGGGTTCTCGGTGGAGATTTTAATACCTTCCGATCTCTATCTGATCATGACGGCCGTTCGCGCCCATCCTTATCAGTTTTACAGGACTTTAATGATTGTATCGATTCCTGTGCTTTGATGTCGCCCCCATTTCAGGGAACTAGATTCACATGGTCTGACGGTCGTGGCCTTGGAAGGGTTCGTCGACGCCTAGACTGGATTTTTCTGAATACTGCATTCCATGATAAATTTGAAGATCTACAGCTTACACATCTCCCGAAAATTACTTCAGATCATACCCCGTTGTTGCTCAAATGCCGAACAGTGGAGGCTTCTCCATATCGAACATTCCGATTTTTGGATTCGTGGCTACATCATCCAGATTTCTATAATTACATGCGCGATGCATGGGCTTCTTACCCAACAACGGGTGGTATGCATGGTCTTTATACAAAGCTAGCTAATTTCAGAAAGGATGTCCGACAATGGAATAAGAATATTTTCGGGAATATTTTCTCTAAAGTACAGCAGGCTGAGGATATTCTTGCTCGTGCGGAAGAGCGCTGGGAAACGTACCCTACAGAGGCAAATCGAATAGATTATCATCGTGCTAAAGCGGAGTTTCTTCAGGCTTCTACTTATGAGATGCATTTTTGGAAGCAAAAAGCGAGAGTTAGATGGTTAAAAGAAGGAGATGCAAACACTCGCTACTACCATACAATTGTTAAGGGCCGCCGATTGCATCTTCGAATCCAGCAAATTCAAGCAGCGAATGGCACGATTTGTACAACCCATGAAGATATTAGTGCCGAAGCAGTGACATTTTATACAGCATTATTTGCGAAGGAGCCGGCAGTCAACTGTGAGCTGATTACGCGTCATATACCACGTCTTCTTACTTCAGAGGATAACACCGCACTAACGCAGTTGCCATTGCCAGATGAAATAAAAAATGCAGTTTGGCACTTAGACCCCCATAGTGCGGCTGGGCCTGATGGTTTTGATGGAAATTTTTATAGATCATGTTGGTCCATAATTCATAAGGATGTGATTTTAGCAGTGCAGGAATTCTTTCTTGGTGTGCCTCAGCCGCGAGTAATGGCAAGTGCATTAATTACTTTGATTCCAAAGAAATCTGCTCCGATTAATTTTAGTGATTATCGTCCCATCTGCCTTACTAATTTCATTAGTAAAGTATGCACCAGAATTGTTGCTAGCCGCCTGTGTAAACTATTATCACGACTTATCTCTCCAGAGCAAACAGGCTTCTTACCAGGTACAGATATTTCGACACAGGTGTTACTTGCTCGTGAAATGATTCATATGCTTGACAAAGGTGGTTCGCAGTTATGCCTTAAGTTGGACATGATGAAGGCATTTGACAGAGTTAGCTGGGAGTATTTGGAGCTAGTTTTCCAAGCCTTTGGTTTCTCGGGATTCTTCACCCGGATTATTTTGAATCATTTGCGAGCTACAACTCTAGCAGTGCTGATTAATGGTCAACCTTCATCATACTTTAGACCATATCGGGGGGTTAAACAAGGTGATCCTTTGTCTCCTTTATTATTTATTCTAGCAGCAGAGGGTTTTAGCAGGGGATTGAAGGCATTCACGGCATCAGGGGAATTACAGCCTTTTCGATTGGGTCGTATTCCCTTTACCATTACACATTTAGCGTATGCGGATGATTTGCTGGTATTCCTTCGAGGCACTCAGCGTAATCTCCACCGCTTCCGCATATTTCTCACACAGTATGAAGCTGCTTCTGGGCAAAAAGTTAACTATCAAAAGAGCAGTATTATTCCTTCTGCTCATATCCCGTCTCATCGACAACAGATCTTTGCAAATCTTCTGGATATGCGTCTTTCCAGTCTTCTATTCCGTTATCTTGGCTCTTATTTGCATAAAGGCATTACTCGTTCACATCACTGTGCTCCGTTACTTCAACATATTGATGACAGACTCCAAGGGTGGAGCTCCAAATTATTATCTACAGCTGGTCGCTTAGTATTGCTTCAATCAGTCATTGCTGCATTACCTCTTCACATTATGGCAGGTGGAGGCATACCAAAATCAGTTATTAAGGTCATTCATCGTAAGATGGCCACTTTTTATTGGGGTCCTAGACATCATTGGGTCTCCTGGTCTAAACTCTCTAAACCGCAGGACGAAGGAGGAATAGGGCTTCGCGATTTAAATAGTTTACAACAGGCTTTCTATTGTCGCATTTGGTGGTTATATCATCAGAATTCTACTTTATGGAGCAGCTACATGCGTGTGAAATATGGGCAACGTCATGATTATATCCCTCGTTTGCCAGACTCTCCTATCTGGAAAGCTATATGTCGGATTCATTCCTTGTGCATCACACATGTTGAACAGCAGGCTGATCAATACTCCTGGGTGCCGAATCAGCTGGGCGAATTCTCCATCAAAAGTGCTTACGAGATATGTCGGCCGGCTTCCTCAAAGTTGTTGTCTGCCTCTTTTATTTGGTCGAAACATCTTTCTCCGACTATAAGGATATTTTTATGGCGACTTTTTCATTCTGCCTTGCCATTTGAGGATTATATTGGTTCCTACATCCAGGCTCGACCAACACAATGTCCATTCTGCAAGAATGAGTCGGCAAAGGTGGATCATGTGTTTATATACTGTCCAATAGTGCTTCCAATTTGGTGCTATTTTGCCAGTGAGCTACATTGTCCGCTTCCCGCATCTATATCGCTTCGTCCATATCTTCTATCATGGTGGTATAGATCATCTATTTCCACACTTCTTGGAGTTTATAAAATTGTTATCCCAGCGATAATTGTACATCGTATCTGGTGTGCTTATACCTCCCTGGTCTATGGGGACGGCGCTAATCTCACAGCATCTTCCATTCGTTTGTCGATACAATATGAGATTTCACTGTGGCACAAAAAGATTGAAGGTAATAAATTGTCTGCTACGTCAAAACAAGTGTTCAGTTGGCTACCGGTAGCTCGACCTTCTCGCCCGATTATTGTGCGGTGGTACTCGCCACCTACAGGGAGATTAAAATTAAATGTAGATGCAGCTGTGGGTCGTCATTATGCGGCTGGCGGTGCTTTACTACGGGATCATAGGGGATCCTGCATTGGGGCGATTTCCTTTCGTCTCCCTTTAAGCCCACCCTTACAGGCGGAGATTCAAGCAGCAGTTTTTGGACTTCTTTATTTTTTACCCCTACACCGACATGTTATACTGGAATCCGACTGTTCCCAGTTGATTGATCGATTGATTCGACCAACAACGGTTCATGGTAATCAACATCTCCACCGGCTACATTCTCTGGTTCATACGCACCGTCTCCCTTGTTATCACGTTTATCGCGAGGCGAACCTCCCAGCACATTATTTAGCGCAGCATGCGATGGCACACCCATGCACGGAGCGGTTCACCTCAACCACTTTGCCGTCGTTAGTCCGTGCGGCGGTCACATTGGATCTTACTACTGTTAATTTACGGGTGCCATGACTGCAGTCTTCCATATGGATTGGCGATCAATATTTCCTCCTGCCTGTTATCTTCATGTAACAGGCAGGATAGGTATGGCCAACAAACCATCACTCGACAATTTATTCTTTATCCTACTTATGTATAATGTGTTTTTTTGTATCATGCGAACATTTTGGATACATCACTCCCTGTTTTGCTCTTTGTCGCGGATGGCCATACTGAATTTCGGAGCTCACCTTTGCAAGCATCTTCATCGGTTTGGGCTCCCCATGGCTGATATCATACTAATGTCGCCTTGGCCCTATGGTCAAGGCGACTCGGGTACGCATTTTCATCCCTGGTTAATTTTTTTTCATTTGGACACTGCTGATCTATTTACGTCCTATTCATGGTTGTGCGAGTTTCAAATCATACTGGCAAGAAATCGTCCGTGTGTCCGTGCAACACCTTCGGCCCTACTGATGCGGCAATCGCTGGCTTTCATATCTTATTCACCACCTTGGTACTTCAACTACCAAGGTGGCCCCGGTGCGTACTTGCTCTATCAATCTTTGCTTTTATGTCTCCAAGCTTATAGTGCTCATTTGCTCTGGGTGTTTTCTGAGGTTGGAACTTTCAAGAATATTTCAAGCCAAGGACGCGGTCACATAATCTTCATCAGCGTTTCAATGTACAAGCTAGCGATATTCATGGATTTGTTCCAAGACTTATATTCTCATCATATCAATGACAGTCATATAAATATGTACGCTTTTTCCTTCGCCAAGGTTTTGTCCACAAGGGTGGTTTTTCTTGGCAAGGTTTTAATGCGGCATATCATATATGACTGGAGATATATCATTCTTGTTTCGTTATTTCATTACTTCGAATACTCTGATAATGTAATATGGTTTTCCTCCGCCACAAGTGAGGCTTTGTTTCAATAAATAAATAGCGTTTTTTAAAAAAAAAAAAAAAAAATATATATAAGGAAAAACGGCTCTGGCAACTGGCGATTCTGCAGCACGACGGATCCGCATCTTGCAGCCCCTGTGATCAGCTGCCGCCTGCCGCCGCTGACTTCTTCCACTCCCTCTTGTTCTAACATCGGCCAGCCGCATCTCATGGCATCTCCTTCCTCTGATCCGATCCCAGCCATTCCATTAGCGATCATAGGAAAATCATATGCCTCATTGTTTTCATCATCCTCCGCTGTTCCGAATGCTGTAAAGCCAATTCAGCGATACAAGGGCGCTCCAATGATACAATTTTCCGATGATGAAGTAGCCGCATTGGCGGTGACTTATCGCCATACGTTGGTCGGTTCTTTTTGGTATGGCAGACCTACATTAGCCACCATTCGCGCAAGTATGGATCGTATTGGATTTACAGGTAACATCAAGATTGGTCTCCTTGGCTCCATGCATATATTGATTCATTTTGATCAGGAAGTGGACTTCCTACGATGTTTTGCTCGCCAAAGATGGACCATCACTGGGAAATACATGCGGGTGATGAAATGGACACCTGATTTTGATCCGAAGGTTGATGTACCAATCGTTCATATTTGGGTATCATTACCAGGGTTACCTGTGCATTTTCATCAAAAGGATGCTCTTTTTCAAATAAGGCGCATGCTGGGTACTCCAATGAAATTAGACGCAGCCACAGCTTCAGTTTTATGTCCATCAATTGCACGTATATGTGTAGAAATCGATATCTCTCAAGAACTCCCTACACGAGTACATATTCAGGTTTCTTGTCGAATGATCACGCAATCAGTTGTTTCTGAAGATTTACCTTCATATTGCACATCCTGTTATCGGTTGGGACACAAGATGACATCTTGCGGCAAACAGGATGGCAAAACGCCAGCAGAACCACCCTTGACAACAATGGTGAAGCCCCCAAAGTGCAAGGAAAATAATTCACAGCGCTGGACTCCTAAAAAGCATCCTGTTGTACAGGAGCCAAACAACGTTCCCGCCACGTTGCAGTCGGCGCCATTATCTTTGCGATCACAAGACTTATATCCTGCTGCCTCCATTTCTTTCTCTCAGAATTTATCGTGATTACGAGGTATAGATGACTACTTGTTAGCAGATTTGCCCGATAACTCTGCTTTATATACTATTTCAGACAGTGAAGTTGCCATCGATGGGACACAACCAGAACTAGTTGAGACGCCGACAGATGACAGTATCATGGAGCATATTGAAAACTTGGTCCAGTCAATTATTATTGATCTCACGTCGCAGGAACGTCTTCCGTCGACCCCTCTTCCGTCTGGTGAGGCGGTGGATTTTTAGGTTCTACCTCGTCTTTTAAGACGTCAAAATCGTTTGGTAACTCCTTTATCTCCTCCGCTTACTCGCTCTAGGGCTGCCCTCTCAAACTCATTTGAAGTATTATCAGACCAATGAAGATATTGCTATGGAATGTTAGAGGGCTTCGTACTTCTGCCGATAGGATACTGTCTTTGTTACGTCGTTATCATTTGCATGTTTTGGACATTATTGAACCAAAATCTAGACTCTCAATGCTTACAACATATCGACTAAGATTTGGCTTTTCACATGTTGTATCGGCTTGCGATGATCATATCTGGGCAAAGTGCAGTTCTTCAGCTAGCAGGTGAACGTTATGGGGTGCAAAATCATTCTTTGCGTTTTAATTGGTTGACATCGGGAGACTCTTTTTGGACAACTTTTTTTTATGGCATGCATACATTGGCATCGCGCAGGCCACTGTGGTCTGATCTAGTTGACATGCATAGAACTCTTGACATCCCGTGGTTGATTGGAGGAGACTTCAAGACTTTTTTTTATCATTGGATGAACATAAGTGCCGTTCTTCACCATCTCTACAATCTCTTGATGATTTTAAAGACTGTGTAGATGTCTGCTCTCTGCAGCATATCAACCTTCAAGGCTCAACTTTTACATGGAGTGATGGTCGTGGTTTGGGCAGAGTGTGACGTCGTTTGGATCGTTTTCTATGTTCTGCAGATTTTTTTGATCTTTTCTCTTCGGTGTCTTATCAGCATCTCAATAGGACTACTTCTGATCATGCTCCCTTATTTCTCGAATGTGCGGTTGATTCTAATACAACGGCATCCTCTTTTCGATATCTGGATGTATGGGCTACACACTCTGACTTTGACAGCTTTGTCATTCATCATTGGAAGTCCTTCCCTACAGTCGGTGGCATGAGAGGTTTTTATTTCAAACTAAATCAGATTAAGAAACAGTTATGTAGGTGGAATAAGGAGGTTTTTGGGAATGTTTTTGATGCGGTGGCTGAGGCTGAGGCAGTCACGTTGCACTGTGAAGCAGCGTATGATTCATCTCCTTCGGAGGTCACAAGGAATGCATATCACCGCAGTATGGCCATTCTTTGCTTACCTCAGTCTAGGGTATTATTGTATTGGAAGTAAAAAGCAAATGTCAAATGGCTACGTGAAGGTGATGCGAACACTAAATTTTTCCATCAAACTGTGAAAGACAGGCGCCGCAGGCAATTGATTCAACGTATATTGAAACCGGATAGAGGATAGTGTGTAACTGCGACAGACATAGAAGCAGAGGCAGTTCGTTTCTTTCAGGCGTTGTTCACGGAGGAACGCACTACGTCATGTCATTCTATACTTAGTTACATCCCTACATTGCTATCTGCGGAAGATAATAATATGTTAATGGCTATACCAGAAATGCTAAGAGGTGAAAACTACAGTTTGGGATCTTAGTCCCACAAGCGCAGCAGGTCCAGATGGATTCCCAGGCTCATTTTATCGCCGTTTTTGGCCAGTTATACAGACGGATGTGCATAAGGCAGTGCATGAATTTTTCTTAGGTATTCCTCTGCCGCGATAGGTTGCTGCTTCACTTATTACCTTAATACCAAAAGTTCTGAATCCGCAAACATTCTCTGATTATCGGCCCATTTGTTTGACAAACTTCTTGGCCAAGGTAATCACTCGCTTAACTGCTACTCGTTTGGAAAATCATTTACATCGACTAATCTCTCCAGAGCAGGCGGGCTTTCTGAAGGGTTGTGATATTACTGAGCAAATATTATTGGCGCAAGAAATGGTGCATGTATTGGACCGACCAGTACGTGGTGTTCATGTTATTGTTAAACTCGATATGGCTAAAGCCTTTGACAGGGTAAACTGGTCCTATCTTAGTCAGGTATTATTGACTATGGGATTTCATGAGCGCTTTGTTCGTATCATTTTAAATAATTTGTCTGCTACGAAGTTTTCTGTGCTCATTAATGGTAAGCCAGCAGGATTCTTTCCAGTCTCTAGGGTGGTTAAGCAGGGAGATCCATTATCTCCGTTATTATTTATTCTAGCTGCAGAGGGTTTTCTCGTGGGCTTAAATCATTGATGCAGGATGGAACCATTATTAGTTTTAATGCGGGCCGTGTACCCCAAATATCGCATTTGGGGTTTGCTGATGACCTGGTGGTATTCCTTAATGGTTCAGTTGCAAACTTGCAACGTTTCAGGTCCTTTTTAGATGATTATCAACATGCTTCGGGACAGTTAGTCAATTTTCACAAAAGTCAGGTGGTCGTAAGTGCGAGCGTTTCAGGAACAAGAGCCTCGCATACGCTAGGCATGCGATTGACGCAATTGCCAATGAAATACTTGGGTTCATATTTATACAAAGGTATTAATCGTGCAGCTTATTGCACATCCTTGTTAGCTCATGTAGACGCTAAATTGAATTCATGGGCTTCAAAGCTTTTATCCTTTGCGGATAGATTGGTCTTGATTCGTCATGTTCTAGGATCTATACCATTGCATATTATGGCGAGCTCAAAGCTTCCGGAAAGTGTAGTGCAGGCAATTCAAAAGTGCGTGGCCCATTATCTTTGGAAAGATCGTTATCATTGGCGCGCTTGGGACAAGATTTGCTGCCCAACAGAATTTGGGGGCTTGGGAATCCGTAATTTGGACTTGTTACAACATGCTTATGACAGTCTTTTATGGTGGCGCTTTCACACTTCAAACAGCCTTTGGGGCAACATTCAATCGAGAACGGTATTGGAGACGGGGAGTAGTTTCCGCTAACTTGTATGATTATCCCACTTGGAAGCGCATTTGTAGAATTCATTCATACATGGAACATCATGTTGCTTATACACCTGATGGCGTTTCCTGGACTACAGATTCGACGGGGCAGTTTTCATTGAGATCAGCTTATAGCCAATTATGTACTCATATGAGCTCTTTTGAGTGTTCCAAGTTTGTTTGGTGGCCGACGTTACCTTCTGGGGCAAAACTATTTCTGTGGAAGTTTTGGATGCATGCATTGCCGTTAGTTGATAATCTATGCTCATGACAAGTGATCTTCCTGTCGCAATGTGTCTTTTGCAAGACTCATTCTGACAGGCAAGACCACATTTTTCTACATTGTCCGCTAATTCTACCTCTTTAGCATGAGCTTTCAGTCTTATTTAATGGACCTTTTCCTCAGCGGCATACGATTCAAGGATATCTAATTCGTTGGTGGCGCACATCTTCAGCCACTACCTTGGTCGGCCAACTACGTGCCACGGTTCCATCCCTCGCTGTATGAGTGATTTGGAAAGAGTGTACATCTATACGATTTGGAGATAGTTCTTTTTCATATAGACATTTATTTGAGCGAATTTGTGAACAAATATATGTTTGGTGTGCATCGACTAAAGGACGTAAATTTTTGATGTCGCTGTCTCATCTGGTGGATAGGCGATTTTCGCCATCAATGCTTCATAGACGGCATCGTCTAGTTTGCTGGGAGTTACCCCCTTCAGGTAGATTGAAACTCAACGTTGATGCTTCGGTGGGAAGGTTAGGTGCTGCAGCAGCGGCCATACTTCATAATGACTTGGGGGAGTTTATTTCGGGGGTTGCTTTTTCTCTACCGTCAGTCACGCCCCTGCGTGCTGAGCTTATGGAGTTGACTTATAGCCTCTTATATTACGCGAGAGAATATGATAGGCTAATTGTGGAGACTGATTGTCGCTTGCTGTTATCCTTATTGTCAAGCCCAGATCGATATCCTTGTAGTTTATTGGTGGATCTACGTCGAGCTAGTCACTTTCTTTGTCTTAATGCTTCAACACTGCAGCATTGTCCACGCGAAGCAAATGCAGCAGCACATTCTCTTTCTCGTCATGGGCTGCATGCATCAGGAGCGGTTATGTTTTCTTTATTCACAAGATTGCCATGCGAGGTTCGAGGAGCTATATTATTGGATCCTTCGATTCCACATTTGCGCCTTTGATTCTTGTCTCCCATTGGGTTGGCTTTCTTGCGCTATTGTTGCCAATATCACTGATTGATAATGGCAACATTGGTATGTTTTCTTTTTTCGTTTTGCCTTTCGATTATGTTTATCCTAATTCTACAGATAAAGATGTTTTTTATGATCATGCGAGGATGTTCACTCCTGAACGGCGCCAATACCCGACTACCACACAGCGGACTTTTATTGGAGTTGCCTGTATTCATATTTAATGCAGGCAACATGGATACGTCTTCAAATTATGGTACTTTATTCTTCATCTCTCCGACATTATTCTTTCTGATCTTTTTTGTTTTGTGGAACAACACATTATGGAGTGCTGGTTACCTACATTCACGTATCTTAGCGTCAGCCAGCTACATGTCTGCAGTAGGTGCAATTCAACCATCTGGAAGCTGCATCGCCTACATCATCTTGATTCATATATTTTACACTTTGTGGTGCTTTACATGTTAATACAACATTTGCCAATTTACATTCCGCAAATTATGTCATTCCTTTTTAGCTGGTGCTTTTGTACACATTTTGCATTTCATTTACTATTTTGTAGGAGAGTCTCCTACAACCCATGTAACCATGGTATTCCTCCGCCACAAGTGAGGGCAAATTATTAATAAAAAGCCAGACGGTACCGCCTGTCTTTCACTAAATATGTATATATATATATATTATATGAAGGCGAATTTTATTAAAATTCCTCACTTGTGGTGTGCAAAAACCATATTACATGAAAGAAAGTGTCTTCATAAGAAAATAGCGCATGAAGAGATGCAAGTATGTGCAACCTCCAGTCATATATGATATGCCGCATTAAAACCTTGTCAAGTAAAACCACCCTTGTGGATAAAACCTTGATGAAGGAAAAAGCGTACATATTTATATGAAGAGACAGTTGATTAGAAGTCGAATACAATAAAGTAAATGATAACAACAGCACAACCCTAAGCAATGGATGTTGCATGATGCAGTTGGGGTTGAATGTACCAGCAAGAAATTTTGATTGTCGGAGACCTGCCCGCGTCTGTCCGCTCCTCTCCAAGTGAGTACCTCACACATCACGTTGAGCATTAATCCAGCTACCTTTGTCGGTCCGAAATAGAGCTTTAAGAGAAGAAAACCATACCCAAGTTGCCCATAGCACAACGACTATGGGCAACCTCCAAATAAATTTGCAGCAGTGATGAGTCCAGAGTGACAGCAACATTTGTGTTGTCCATTCCTCAGTGTACGGGCAAAAAATAAATACGTTACCCATAATCATAACGCAAAGAATAATGAAAGTAATGCAGAGACAGCGAAAGCAGGTAGAGAAGAAGACATACCAAGGCTGCCTACACCAATTGCTGGTATAGGCAACCTCCAAAATTGAACACCAGTCCATCAGAGTCGAAGATTGGGTAAAGAAGTATCCAGAATCAGGGAGCCGCGTACATTGCAAGGCAAAGAAGTTGCTGATGTATAGATTTGGACTCCTGCTGCATGGAGTCCATAGCGTGCTAAACCATGCGCAGCCGTGTATAGCAAAGAGTAGAGGCATTTAGATGCAATAGCATTGTAGCTCGTTGTATATCCAAGAGAAATGAGCCTGTATATTGTGAGGGATGACGCACCAAACAAAGTAGCTGACGGCAATCCGTTTCTACGTACAACGCATCATAAGTCATGGCATAATAAAGAAGGGATAAAGACACAACCATCAATTCAGCTCGAACCAGAGAAACACATGGTAGTACATAACAAATCGCCGAGATAAATTGTCCAAGTTCATTACGCAAAATAGCACCTGCAGCTGCTTTGTTACGACCGACAGCAGCATCCACATTCAATTTCATTCGGCCGGAAGGCGGCAACGTCCATTTAACTAATCTGTGTCGGCGGATTTTTAATTATGGCGAAAATCCTTGAGCAACTAGATGAGGCAGAGACTGAGCGAATTTACGACCTTGCACAGAGGCACATCACGTAGATACATTTGCACGGATTTGATTAAATAAGTGATTGGCCGAGAAGGTGTTATCTCCAAACTTGATAGAGGTATACTCTTTCCAAATAACCCAAGAAACTAATGCTGGTACCACCACCCGTAAATGACCCTGCATTGTGTCAGCCGAAGATTGGCGCCACAGGACGAAAGATAAGCTTGGATAGTAGTGTGACGAGGCATAGGGCCTGAGAATAAGATTGCTACTTGAATCCACGTTGTCTTGACTGCTGGGCAATGTAAGAATATATGATCTCTAGTATCTGACTATGTTAAGCAGAAAACACATTGTGAGGGATAGATTGCTTGCCATGCTCGTAGATTATTTGTCAAAGGAAGAGAGCGACACCATAAACGCCACAAGAACACTTTAACCCCCGGGGGTGATGTGGACCACCAAATTTGTTTGGAGAAAGCAAATAAGGGGTTTTGTGAATGTAACAAAGAGTAGGATGATTTAAACTAGAAAAAATCCCACTGGCTTACCATTGATGAGTACCGAGCATCTAGTTGCAGAGAGATTGTTTAGAATAATCCGCACGAGCTTGGCATCCAACCCAAATTTTAGCAAAAGCTGACGCAGATATGTCCAATCCACTCTATCAAAAGCCTTAGCCATATCTAGTTTAACTATAACATGACCTCCATGAACATGCTTATCCAGCATATGAACCATTTCTTGAGCTAACAAAATATGATCAGTAATGCCACGTCCCTTTAGAAATCCTGCTTGTTCCGAAGATATGAGACGAGGCAAAAAATCCGATAAATGCGTAGCTAACAGACGTGTGATCACTTTGGCCAACAAATTAGTCAAGCAAATGGGAAGGAAATCATTAAACGATTGTGGATTCGTTACCTTTGGGATGAGAGTAATAAGAGACACCGCAAGTTGATTAGGAGGTCTTACTCCAAGAAAGAATTCTTGGACAGCTTTATGCACATCAGTTTTAATTATAGGCCAAAATGTACGATAGAATGAACCAGGGAATCCATCTGGGCCAGCTGCACTGGTAGGGCTAAGATCCCAAACTGCACTCTGTACTTCCTGGAGATCCAGCAAAGCCATCAAGATGTCATTATCTGATGGTGTTAAAATAGTGGGAACATATTGGAGCAATGAAGATGAATCTGTCAATTGTTCCGCTGTAAATAGAGATTGAAAGTAGTTAACTACCTGCTGCTGAATGTCGACATGATGTTGATATTCCATGCCATTAGAGTCAACAATTCGACTAATTGTCTGACGACACTGTTTATCCTTGACTATTTGGTGATAATATCGTGTGTTTGCATCACCCTCTTTCATCCACTTTACGTTTGCTTTTTTGCTTCCAGAATAATGTAGCTCGATGTTGCAGTTTCAATAAGGTGGACATACTTCGATGATATAATTCACGGGACTCTTCCGTGGGACAATTATCGTACTCCTTCTCCAAGCGAAGTGTCTCTGATTCCGCCTGCGCAATAGAATCAAAAATATTGCCAAAAACATGCTTATTCCATTGCTTTAAATGTTGTTTGAGTTGCCGAAGTTTGATGTAAAACCCTCTCATACCACCTATCGTGTCAAAAGATTGCCAGTGGTGTGATACAAAATGATGAAAGTCTGAGTATGTGGTCCATACGTCCAGATAGCGAAAAGAAGCTGTATGATCAGGTCTGTCTGCTAAACATTCAAGATAGATTGGACAATGATCCGATGTTGTGCGACTGAGGTGCTGATAAGAGACTGTCGTAAATAAGTCAAAGAAACTAGACGTGCAGATATATCTATCCAATCTCCGCCAAAAACGGCCAAGTCCTCTTCCATCATTCCATGTAAACTTCGATCCTTGATAATTAATAGGCTGAAGCGAGCATAAAGCTACATAATCATTAAAGTCCTACAATGTTCGAAGAGGAGGGGATGATCGACCTTTGTGCTCATCTAACGATAAATAAGTATTGAAATCTCCCCCAATAGCAAAGGGATATCAATCTCAAAATGAATGGTCCTGATATCTTCCCAAAGAGGGCGACGTGACGCAACAGTGTGTAATCCATAAATAAAAGTATTGTAAAAGCGATGGCCTGTAGGTATCCACTAGAATTGCATGAATTGATTTTGAACTCCCAAACGTTCCTCCTCCAAACGTAAAAAGGCTGCACTACAGAAAATCCATATTTTATCATGGCAGACTGATAGTGCTTGTGTGAAGCCGAGTTTTAGATGATAAGACACTAACGCAGCAGGCCTCAGTTTTGGCTCAATGAGAACTAAGATATGTAAATTATATCGACGTAGTAATGATAAGAGACGCTGAAGTGAAGTGCGAATACCCCGGATATTCCAAATCACAATCTTCATTGAGTGGATAAGCAATCAAAAGAGTTAGAGAGTGTTGCCCTTGATCTTGTATGAGGTGGGGAAGAGGGCTCTAAATGACGACATTGACGACGAAGAAGACGGGGTGGTGCTTGAAATGGCATGTCTGAGTTTTTATCTGTGGGTGTAGATGCCTGATCATAAACATTGGGGATTTGAGCTAAAGAGATAACTGCCTGCATAATGTCATTAAGGACCTCTGATACAACTGCTGCAGCCGATGTATCTTCAGTCTACAAATCTGGCTGTTCCAATTGATCTGGCGTAAGTTCACTGTCGGATACAGAAAATGGCTGTGAAGGAGGAGGATGAGAATGAGATATATCTGCAATAAAACTATCATCAACTCCCTAAAGTCTGGCAAGGTCCTGAACATACGAGACCATGTGTGTCGTTGTTAAGTCTGGTGAAGCTGACAATGGTTTGTCAACATTATCCTGCTGCTGTACCTAATATTGAGGCTTCCTAGGGGTCCATCGCTGTTCCTTGGATGGACCAGCAGCAATCTGCTTGGTTTTCTGCTTAGCTTCTTTGGGTTGCTGCATAATGTCTTTGGGCTGTTGCATATCGATGGTATTTCCTTCATGATTACTTTTGCAGTCAATAGCCTTATGCCCTAGTTTGAAACACTTCGAACAGTATGCGGGCAAGTCCTCATATATTACTTGCTGCGTAATCACCCTGTTTAACGCTTGAATAAACATTCTTGTGGGAAGTTCCTGCGAAACATCAATTTCCACACACAAACGAGCAACGGATGGATGAAGAGATTCCGCTGTTGCTGTATCTAACTTTATTGGTGTACCCAACATCCTGCCAATCTGCATCATCGCAGATTTTTGATGATAATCTAGCGGAAGTCCTGGGAATGACACCCAAACCGGGACAATCGGGACATATACAGAAGGATCATATGTTGGAGTCCATTTGGTAACTCTCATGTATTTCCCTACTATCATCCAACTCTGCCTTGCAAAAAATCTTAAATAATCTTGTTCATGCTTAAAATGGAGAATCACGAGTGAAGTATCTAAAAGACCCACCTGCACTAGACCTGTGAAGCCTATCATGTCCATAGTTGAATGTATTGTGGCGATCGGCGGCTTGCCATACCAAAAAGTTCCAACCAACGAGAATTTGTATGGTTCCGCTAGAGAAGCAATTTCATCATCTGTAAATGATATCATTGGACTCCCCTTGTATCTTTGAATTGTTTTCGGTGGAATGTCGGTCGAAGTCGACGTATGGAAGAGGGAAACAAATCTTTTTTTCTGCGTCAACCCCGTAGGGTTTGCGGTAGTTTCCGCCTCCGCCATTGTTGTTTGAAAAGTTTTGATTTTTATGAAGAAGATAGAAAAGGAATAGATAGAAACGGATGAAAAATATGTAAAAGTCGAAGGAAACGCAATGTCGGTCGGGGTTAGTGCCGGCGGCCGACGTAATCGCCATGAACGCCATGATCGCCACTCATCGTTTTTTTCATTATATATATATATATATATATATCCGCCATAAGTGAGGTTCGTCTATTAATAAAATTGTCTCTTATATATATATATAAAGGGATTGGATTCTTTCCTTCCAAACTCGTTCTTTAAGAAAAAAGAATCCCATTTGATCACTTTCAGCAGCATAAGACGTACCACACAGATCGACTATTTTCTGATGAGACGTGAAGACCGGCAGTTGTGGAGGGACTGCAAGGATATACCAGGGGAGGCAGCAGTGACGCAACACCGTTTACTAGTTGTAGTTATAGCCTTGAGCCAAAAACTGAGCAAGAGGGTTAGAAAATTACCACCCAGGATTCGATGGAGAAGTTTGAAGGACAAAAAAATTAACATATTCAGAGACAAGGTCATTGCGGTGACATCAGATCAACTAGTTGAAGACACAAACCAGATGTGGGAGGCTATGGCAACTACCATCACTCACGCGGCAAGGGAAACTCTTGGGGTAACAACAGGAAAGACAACTGTACATAAAGAGTCGTGATGGTGGAACAAGAATGTGCAACAAAAAATAAGGAATAAGCAAAAGAGTTTTAGAGAGGTGTTAAGCTGCACAGACGGGGAGGAGAAAGTGAGAGTGAAGAACAACTACAAAATCGCTAGGAAAGAGGAGAAGAAGGCAGTGACAGAGGCAAAGAATGCAGCCTATAAAAGGATGTACGAAAGATTAGAAACAAAAGACGGAGAGCGTGATATGTTCAAGATTGCTAAAGCTAGAGATCGAAAGAGGCAAGATCTAGGCGTCATGAAGTTTATAAAAGGAGAAGATGGACATGTTTTAGCCAAAGAACAAGACATCAAGGGGCAGTGGCAAACATACTTTCACAACCTCTTTAACAGCGTAAGAGTCGATCACGAAGAAAGAGAAAGCACCACTACCCAAAAAAGATATGTAATAACTGCGAGTGTCGTAGCATCACACAAGGACAGGCGAAGATAGCACTTAATAAGATGGGAAGAGCTAAGGCAGTTGGCTTGGATAACATATCCATTGAGGTGTGGAAGTGTTTGGGAGAAGAAGGAGTTCAATGGCTAACTATTCCGTTCAACTTTATTTTCAAAACAAATGCCAGATGAGTGGAGAAGGAGCGTATTGGTCCCTTTATATAAGAAAAAAGGAGACGCGCAGTATTGTGGGAATTATAGAGGGATTAAAATGCTAAGTCATACTATGAAATTATAGGAGAGAGTAATCGACACTAGAATTAGGGGAGAGACTCAAGTTACGATAAACCAATTTGGTTTTATGCCAGGACGATCAACTACGGAAGCAATACACATTTTAAGGATATTGATGGAGAAGTATAGGAAGAAGAAACGCGATCTACATATGGTTTTCATCGATCTTGAAAAAGCGTATAATAGTGTGCCACGCAAACTGATATGGGATTGCCTGGATGCAAGAGGGGTTCCTGTGAAGTATATAGACAAAATTAGGGATATATATATTAGGACGAAAACAACTGTTCATACACCTGTAGGGAATACGGACTTCTTCCTAGTGGAGGTAGGCCTCCATCAAGGGTCTGCTTTGAGCCCATTCCTTTTTGCAGTTGTCCTAGATGAGTTGTCAAAGGCGATCCAAGAGACAGTTCCATGGTGTATGCTTTTTGTTGACGATATTTTTTTAGTCGCAGAAAGTAGACATAACCTGAGTATGAGACTAGAGGAGTGGCTAGGTGCTTTAAAGAGAAAAGGCTTAAGGATTAGTCGTTCCAAGACTGAGTATCTGCACTGTGACTTCAGTGGTGCAGCCGACGATGAGAATAGCCAACTCACCATCGAGGGTCAAGTGGTCCCAAAGGTAAGTAAGTTCAAATACCTAGGATCATTTGTACATAAAGATGGAGACATAGATAGTGACGTAGCACACCGAGTTCAGGCAGATTGGTGTAGGTGGAGGGCAGCCTCAGGGGTGCTGTGTGACAAGAATTTTCCAATTAAATTAAAGGAAATATTTTATAGGTTGGCGTGCAGCCTGCAATGTTATATAGAATAGACTGCTGGGTCATCAAGAGGACACAATCTCAGAAGATGGAAGTGGCAGAGATGAAGATGCTGAGGTGGATGTGTGGGCATACAAGGCTAGACAAGATAAGAAATGAGGTATACAGAAAAAGATTAGGGGTGACTAGTGTAACAGATAAGATAAGAGAGAGAAGACTGAGATGGTTTGGGCATGTTAAGAGGAGACAGACAACGGCGTCTGTCAGAGCAATGGAAAGCTTCAATGTAGAAGGAAGAGGAGTAAAGGCAAACCCAAATTGACGTGGGATGAGCAGATTAGACATGAATTACTAGAGTTGCACCTCTCCGAGGACATGGTCTAAGATAGGAGTTTATGGAGACAGAGGATTAAGGTTAAGGAGGGGTAGACATGATATAGGACACCTTAGAGCATACCTAGAGGATTAGATAGTATTTGCACTTTACTTTGATTTTGCCTATTTTGTTTCAGTCTTTTTCTTTTAATTATTTGTGCATGTTCACTATTATGAATAGTTTAATATCGGAATACTGTTATATAGGTTTAATAAAATAGCTTCACTAGTACATATTTTTGTTATTATGATATCGGTGCAGGTACTTATAGAGCCGGGGGTCTCACTGGAACGAAACTCTCTATCCCTTGGGATAGGGGTATTGTTTGTATGCCTCCCACCCTCCCCAGACCCTAACGATAGCTGGTGCTGTCGTTGGGATATACTGGGCATGATTGTGATTGTGGTTGTTTCCTTCCTCCTGGAAATGATGTCGCTGATTCTTCAATTGGGGTGGGGGAATTTCGGCTGGCAAAGAAAGGAGAAAAGAAGGCAGCATGGCTGCCATTCATCTTGGGGCTGCCGAGGTTAGGGGGGGGGGGATTTGGTTATTTTATAGATATAGTTGATATTATCCTAATATGATTAGGATTTTTTTTAGTTTAAAATTTTATCTTTTTTTTATTCCTTTCCTAGTATGATTAGGATGCTAGGCTTTATCCTACCTTATTTATTTATTTATTTTTTCATATTGCAACAACATTGTGTGTACATCTTATATATATATATATATTATTTTATTTTATTTTATTTTTTTAGGTGAAGGACGTGCGGTACCGTCATGGTGTTTTATTAATTATAAACCCTCACTTGTGGCGGAGGAATACCGTGGTTACATCAAGCATATATCTAAGACGGGAGACTCTCCCAAACTAAGCAAAACAATAAAGTAAATACAAGTAAAATTTGATAAATCGTTATAATCAAATGTTTATCTAATGCAAGAATATATAAAGTATGTATAGCTCCTTCATCCTAGTGGCAAAATCCTTTAGGCGAAAGATGTTGGAAACCGTTACTGCCTTTGACTATACTCCAGTGATCAGCTTCGCAACCCAAGAAAGCAAGCATAAACTTTGTCATAGATGAACTGTATATAGGATGTTGAGAAGACAGTATGAATAGTAGAAGAAGTACATTACCTAGGTTGCCTGAAACCAAGGAGGTATCGGGCAACAGAAATGTGAACCAGCTCTGGCCAGACATGTCACCGTATGCAAGCGCGAGTGAGGAAGATAGAAGCCTCAGCATTTGAAAATCATCAAATATTAGGAACCTAGTAAGACGCAAAAGGACAACAGAAAAATTAGAGAAGTAGACGTACCCAACCGCCCACATCAGTATGATGCAGGCAGGCAAATGATAGACGCTCCATTGCTGCTCCTTATATGCGGACATATGGTGTATGTATGTCAGTCTGTATGCTGCCACGCACAAGAGGTGGAAGAGTTGCCAGTAGAGTGAAGACATTTTTGTGGCCGTGCATTATACCATATTGCGCTAGAAAACATGGCACAGTTTATCTCCCTTGGCCCAAATGATAGCATCACATGCATTGCAGAAAGAAGTAATCTCAACCAGGACAGATCCGATTGTAGTCGCAGAGATACAGCTGCCGACTGGTTTATTGTGTTCAGGAGCTCCATGCAATCTACTTCCACTTTCAGATTTTCATACCCTTGTGTGACAAAAAAATGAGGGAGAACAATAAAGCCTGTAATTCCGCATGCATGGGAGGTAAAGCTGGCAGCATAAAGCAAATTGCTTGTATTAGCTGCCCCGTCTCATCACGTAATATGTTCGCGCTGCTGCTGCTTTTCTACCAACTGCTGCATCAACGTTCAATTTTAACTTGCCCGATGGCGGAAGCTGACATCTCAATACCGTGAGTCTTTTAGATTTCAACGGGGGTGAATAATGCATCGCAAGCAAATGTGGAATTGACTCAGCATATTTAGTCCCCGACGCAGACAAACACCATGTATAAATACCATGACGGATCCCTTCCCATAATATAGCATGAGAAAAGCTGTCATCTCCAAAATTTACAGCCGCATACGCTTTCCAGATTATCCAGAATGCAATTAAAGGAACCACCGCTGATAGTTGGCCAAACATCTTTTGTTGATCCGCACAAGACCACTATCTACATAAATATTGTTTAAAAGTGCTATCCCTTGGCATAGGCCCTTGAAAAACGTTTGCCAAATGTATCCAAAGTTGTGTTATAATTGGACATTTATAAAAGACATGATTGAGATCCATTCCAGCCCCTCTACAGAACGCGCAACAAGTGGGAAAAGAGACAATCCATCTGCTTAAATTTTCTGGAAATGGTAAGGCATTAAACCATAATCGCCAAATAAAAACGTTGACCGCCGATGCTATACCTGGCCACCAAATATACTTTGCATATGCGAAAAGCATACCTCTTGTTCTACAATTGTCATAAGCTATACGGAGATTGAACTGGCCATTAGACACATTGTCCCATAACAAACCGTCAGCAGTTGGTATCGAATTTAATGAACAAAATGGATGAATACAAAATAACCTCTTCCAATCCACTGAGTCGTAAATATTTGCCGTTATTTCTGGTCGCTGACCATACTTACATCGTAAAAACTATGCCCACAATGAAGAAGATGTTTGATATAGCCATCATAATTTACATTCGTAGGCTTTCTGCAAAGTAGATAAACTGCGTAGCCCCAAACCACCCTCTTCCTTTGAATAGCATACGGCTGCCCAGGCCCGCCAATGATGCCGATTTCCCCATAGAAAATTTGACATTTTCCTATTTAGCTCAACAATAACACTCGCTGGTAACTTTGCCGCAGCCATGACGTGAAGGGGCATGGTAGACAGGACCGACTGAATAAGCGCGAGTCTGCCTACCATGCCTAATAACTTGTGCGACCATCCCGCTAGACACGCATCGAAATGAGCCAATAGAGAAGTACAATATTAGAATCGATTGATCCCTTTAAACAGATAAGATCCCAAGTATGTAATAGGCAACTCAGCAATGCGCATATTTAACACTGGCTCAATTCGATTCCACGAAACTCCCTCCCCGCCACCAACTGACTTTTATGATAATTGACTAGCTGCCCTGATGCACTTTGATATTGTTCCAGAAATAATTTAAAGCGTCGTAGATTATCAACTGATCCATTCAAGAAGACTAACAAATCATCTGCGAAGCCAAGATGAGAAACTACCTGTGACCGTCCACCATGAAAACCCCGTAGCAAGCCTGACTGAAACAAAGCATTAATACCCCGTGAAAATCCCTCTGAAGCCAAGATAAAGAGTAAAGGCAATAACGGATCACCTTGTCTTACACCTCTTGACGGCGCAAGAAAACCACACGGCTTACCATTAACCAGTACTGAGCAATGAGTAGCTGACATATTATTCATAATGAGACGGATAAATCTTGGATTAAATCCAAAGGCTTGAAGGAGCTTTTCCAAATACTGCGAAGAGACTCGATCAAATGCCTTTGCCATATCGAGCTTGATCATAACCTGACCCCCTCGACAATTTTGATGTAATATATAGACCATTTCCTTTGCTAACAATATTTGTTCCGAGATTCCTCGTCCTGGCATAAACCCTGCTTGTTCCGAAGAAATCAGTCTAGGCAACAAAAGGCTTAAACGGCTGGAGATAATGCGCGTGACCACCTTAGACAGGAAATTTGTCAAACAAATGGGGCGATAGTCCGCAAATGTATTTGGGTTTGAACTCTTTATGATCAAACATATTGAAGCTGCAATCGCTTTGGGTATATTAATGCCTAGGAAAAACTCCTGTGCCGCCAGCAGAACATCCAATTGAATCACCTCCCAAAAAGTCTATAAAATGAACCAAGAAAGCCATCTGGGCCCGGGGCACTGGATGGACTTAGTTGCCACACTGCTGATCTTACCTCACTCATCTAAGGTAAGTCTAACAATGCCTCATTATCGTCTGCAATCAAAACTGAAGGGATATATTGTAGCACTGAATCATGACCAGTGGTTTCTTCTGCCGTAAAGAGATGATGAAAAATTGCACTGCTTCATCTTATATGGAAGCTTCATCATCACACATTGTACCATCTGACTTGCGGATGGTAAGTATGGACTGGCGCTGCCTCCTAACCTTAACTACTCGATGATAGTAAGCTGTATTTGAGTCTCCCTCTTTAAGACACTTGACATTAGCCTTTTGCTTCCAGTAGAGATTGGCTCGCTGCTGAATTCTTATAAGCACCGCTTTTGCCCGATGATAGGATGCTCTGTTGTCTTCCGATGGAGAGGAATCATATGCTTTTTCTGTTCTGACCGTTTCCTCCTCTGCTGCCTATAGATCCGTGAAGATATTTCCAAAGATACTTCGATTCCATGCTCTATGATCTGACTTAAGACGGCGCAGCTTATCGTAAAAACCATACATACCCCCACTGTTGGATACGACTTCCATTGCGCTCGAACATAAGAATCAAAATCCGCATGAGTAGTCCAAGCCTCTAAATAACGAAATGAAGTAGGGCCCCTGGGAGATGCCAATTGACACTTTAAGATTAAAGGAGTGTGATCAGAAGTTGCCCGATGAAGATGCTGAATTTGACATTTCTCAAAAAATCCAAAAAATCTGTTGAAGCCAAAAAAACGATCTAGGCGGCGCCATACTCTACCGAGACTACGTCCGTCTGACCATGTAAAACAAGAACCTTGGTACGGAATATCTACTAATTCACCTGACTCCACAAATTGCCTAAAGTCAGCAAGCGTGCGAATTGATGGAGTAGATCGTCCTTTGTGCTCGTCCAAAGATAAAAATGTGTTGAAGTCGCCTCCAATAAGCCATGGCTGTGTCATCCGCTCTCGAAATCCTAAAAGATCCTGCCACAGAGGCTTTTGTGCCGCCACTGTATGATGGCCATAGACTGCTGTGATCCAAAAGTCACGCTGGCTAACTAACCATCTAAACTGTAAAGATATATTCTGCACCGCTTGTCTCATATCTAACAATTGGATGAAGGATGCGCGCCACAGTACCCAAATCGTGGAGTCATCAGAAGAACAAGCGTGAGAGAAACCTAATTGCAAACGGTATTGTTCCAAGCGCATTCGTCTGAGCTTTGGTTCAATAACCACCAAGAGTTGTAACCTATGTTGACGAATTAATATTGCAGTCTATCTATAGAGGTCTGAATACCTCTTAAATTCCAAAGCAAGACATTCATTGATCAGACTGTAAGGCAAAAGTTGATCTGCCGCTCGTGTTACAATTGTTGTCGAAGGCTCAGTAGGCATGTCGCTTCTCTTACGACGCAGACGACGTTTACAGACCTTCAATAAATTATCTACCGCCAGTGTAACCTCTGGATGTGTGACATTGGGATTTCCATCATCTGCAGGGGGTATAGCCGATAACACCCTAGCAACTTCTAACACTGCAGAGCGCAATTCCACCGCATCTACGTGGGCCTCATCACGTATTTCAGAGTCAGAAGAGGGCAGCAACACTGGATCAGGTTCCTGAATCTGAGAAGGGGCTAAGGTTGCAGATGAACAATTCAAGCGCATCAAATCTTGCTGATTAGAAATCTCCTCAATGAGTTTATGCTGAGTATCTATTGCGTCTAGCTGACGATCCGCCGTAGTAGATGGAATAGTGTCGTCCAGAATGACCTGGGGGACATCAGGATCTTGCTGTCTGGCTGTCTCATCAAGCAGAGTGTCTGTCCCGTCTAGCTGGTGTGCCATCGGGAGTGATCCATTATCATGCTGGCCCATCATAATATTGGTACTTGGTTGGCCTGCTTCTGACTGAATATTCTTGTCTGCCTTTTTGGTGTCCATCTTTGTGCATGCTGAGGTCTGGAAGAAGTTGGAAGAGGAGCACTCTTGACTGAAGGTGGCAAAGGATCTGGTTGCTAACCCCTCCTACATGAAGACGCTGAATGCCCAAGAATGCGACATGTTGCACAGTACGCAAGTAAATTCTCATACTCAATAGATTGAAAGAAAGAATAATCATCACTCTGTATATATAAACATTGGGGAAGCTCTTTGGAAACATCGATCTCAACGCAAATACGCATTACAGATGGTCGCAGCAATTGTAATGTCGCTCAATCCGCTTTTAGTGGTGTACCAATCATATGCGCAATTTCAAAGAGTGCCTCTGCATTATGTAGATAAATTGGAAGACCTGGCAAAGAGATCCAGACTGGAACGATGGGCATATCAATCTTGGGATCAAAATCATGGGTCCATTTAGTAACTCGCATGTGATAACCCAAGACCGTCCATGTGCGACGTGAAAAACAGCGATAGTAATCAGTTTCCGAATCAAAGTGCAAAAGAATATGCATGGAGTCCAACAACGTAATTTTTACCACGGCAGAGAAACCTATTCGATCAAAACACTTACGCATAGCATCAAGTTTTGGGCGGCCATACCAAAAAGTACCTACCAAGCAATATTTGAAAGAATCCGCCAATGCTGTGACTTCCTCCCGAGTAAATTTAATCGCCGGTACCCCCTTAAACTTAGTGATCTCGCGAGGTTGGATCGTTGTTGCAGCGGTTTTAAAAAGAGAAGCATAGGATCGATTTTGATCCATGGCTCCAAGAGAGTTGCCGCCGCCAGTAGAGCCTGTTAGTTATAGAAGGACGGATGGTACCGTCTGAGATTTTATTAATAATATACCCTCATTTGTGGCGAAGAAATACCGTGGTTACATATGAGAAAAGAGACTCTCCCACCGAGTAAAAGCAAATTCAAAAACAAATGAGAAGCAAATGAGAATCTATAGTCTGAGATATTGTGCAAGATATGAAACAAGGAATCTAATAAGAATTAAAGCTAGCAACTTCTGTGATGGTCTGAGTTGAGGAGTGAGCCCTCCCATGATCGTGATTGTCCCAGAGTGTATGGCACACAAAGAAAAAGATCAGTATAATGAGTGAGGTGTATAATCGAATAAATGAAATAGTCATGCACATACCCATGTTGCCTGCATTCACAACAAACGCAGGCAACAACAGCATAAAGCAGCCAGAAAGTCGTATCGTGATAGCGCCCAGTCGAAAATGATGATAGCCCTCATGATGCACAAAGATAAAAACAATGTTATCCAACCAAGCTAGAAATATATGATATTCGGAGAGAGTAGATAAAGAAGAGGAAGCAAACGTACCACCGTTGCCTATGCCAAATGATGACACAGGCAACACACATGTTGAAAGTATAGAGAATTCAGATGGAGAAGGGAAAGCAAGGGTGCAGTTGGAATGTTGAATGATCACAGACCTGCCCGTGACTATTGATGCGACAGTTCATCCCAATCGTTGAATAAGAGGTTTAATCCGTGGTGTTCACTAGTTGCGTGATGAAATGAAGAACCTAGAGGTGTGGTCACGGGATGAGCATGAGGAGTGGTGTACGGGAAGCAGCTGGTGCAAGGGAGAAGAAGAAGTCGAAGGCGGGAGAATTAAATTGGGGAGAAGTTACTAATTTACCCCTGGCTGAGTTTCTATGGATAGTTTAGTAGTGAGGGTATCTTTGTAATTTCAGGCCAATTCTGTTATAACCGCCTCTTTTCTTTCCTCTGTATTTGTATTCGAAGAATGTAGCATTTTCGGACGGGTGAAGAATAATCAATTGAGCAGTTATCAAATTTATCTCTCTCTAGTTTTGTTTCCTCTCTTCTCTCTCTAGTTCAATCTGCTCGGTCCAGATTGATTCAGCTCCGCACGCTTGTGTTCTCTGTGATGATCATGGCATGACCGTAGCCATGAATGCTTAAGTTGTTCAGCTCTTAATATTTTAACATGGTATCAGAGCTTTTGATCGGGTAACTGATGAATTTTGGTACGTTTATGGCTTCGAATCAAGCATCCCCGAGCAGTTCTACTCAATCTCCAGTGAACATCTCACAAGGTGCAGCTCCAATCGATCCATCAGAGGATCCATTGTATATTCATCCTGGAGACAGCCCTTCGCTGGTACTCGTTCAACCTTTATTGGATGGGAACAACTATCACGGATGGAGCAGGACTTTTCGTAGAGCTCTTGAGTCGAAGAATAAAATTGGCTTCATTACAGGTACTATTCTTAAACCAATGGAAACTAGTCGTAGATTCGCTGCTTGGACGAAGGCGAATAATATGGTTGCATCTTGGATTGTAAATTCTGTTATTCCGTCCATTAGACAAAGCGTAATGTGGTTTGATAATGCCTTAGACATTTGGAATGATTTGAAGCATAGGTACGGTAATGTAGACGTTTTTCGTTTATCAGACCTGCAAGAGCAGTTTTATGCCACTAAGCAAGGAGATAGCTCGGTAACTGAGTATTATACGAAGCTTAAGGTCCTTTGGGAGGAATTAATGGTGTTGAGAGCTATTCCTAATTGTGTATGCAATAGGTGTACATGTAATGTATCTAGTCAGATAAATAAATTTGTGGAGGATGATCACGTTATAAGGTTCATTAAAGGTCTTAATGATGAGTATGAACCGGTGAAGTCACAGGTGCTTCTATCCACTCCATTACCGGACCTGAAAACAACCTTTGCTATGGCAGCTAAGTTGGAGAGGAAGCTACACTATGCTGGTGGTCAAAACCAGTTTGCTAATAACCAATCACTTGTCCTTAATGCTGGTGGTGTGCCTAGACAGGGCAGTTTTGGTTACAGGACAATGAGTCCTAGTGGTACTAGTAGTAATTGGCAGAAGTCTGGAGGTAGAGGTGGTAGGAGAGAGTTCATGAGCCAAAAGTCTGGCTATGGCTCTAAGGCCCCCGTGTGTACTCACTGCAATATGGTTGGCCACACCGTGGATAGATGCTATAGGAAGCATGGTTTTCCCCCCGGATATAAAGGCAAGGGACAGGTGAATTGTGTAAGTAATGAAGTTGATGTGGTGCAGAACAATGTGGAGTATGCACAATCTGGTGCTGAGTTCTGTCAAGCAAATGAGGTGATGAATGATCCTGTGATGCAAATGGCTCCTGCTTTGACACATGAGCAGTATATGAAACTTATGGGGTTGTTGCAAGAGCATAAGGACAGAGGCACAGTGATGAGTCCTAATGCTGCAGAGCCATCACATAGTCATCACGCAGTGTTGTCTGCTCAGCAGGTCAATGGTTCAGGTAAGTGGAAAGGTAATGTGCAATCTAATATTTCTAGTGTATGGATATTGGACTCAGGTGCCACAGATCACATCTCTTGTTCCCTCTCTTTCTTTGATTCCTATAAACCTGTGACTGGAATGTCAGTTAAGTTGCCTAATAATCAAACTGTTAGTGTTGAGAATGTTGGCACGGTGAGTGTCCTTCCAAATCTGACGTTGCATCATGTGCTTCATATCCCAGCCTTTTCCTTCAATCTCATATCCCTTAGTAAACTCACAATGAC
Organism: Eustoma russellianum; assembly: GCA_036186865.1. Lineage (NCBI taxonomy): Eukaryota > Viridiplantae > Streptophyta > Magnoliopsida > Gentianales > Gentianaceae > Eustoma > Eustoma russellianum. Next base: position 15,704,904 of record AP025069.1, on the reverse strand, counting down.
TGGTGATATTGATCTGTCATTTCATTCAAATATGTGCTGCATTCAGGAACATCTGAGCAGGAAGACGATTGGTTCAGCTGAAGTCCGTTATGACCTGTACCATCTAGATGACCAGCCTTTGTGTAGAGCACCTGTTTTTGATCCGTGCCAGACATTAGCAGTCTCCAAGTCTTCTTCTTCTTCTTTCCTTTGGCATTCCAGACTTGGGCATCAAGCCTTATCCAGAATGAAGGAGATCAACAAGCTTGACTCCTCAGTTGATGTTTCTTCTTTTACAGAACCTTGTACTGTATGCCCTTTAGCCAAACAAAAAAGGCTCCCTTTTCCCGTCTCAAATTCTGTAACTCATTCACCCTTCTCTCTTATTCACATGGATATTTGGGGCCCCTATAAACATCCTACTATGTTTAGCCAGAGATATTTTCTCACCATTGTAGATGATTACAGTAGATATTGCTGGATTTTTTTGATGAAAGCAAAATCAGAAACTAGATCTGTTGTTGAGAGTTTCTGGAACTTTGTACGTGTGCAGTTCGATACCAATATAAAAATTGTTCGTTCGGACAATGGTCTTGAGTTTAGTATGCCTGCTTTCTTTTCTTCTAAAGGCATTATACACCAAACAAGTTGTACTTATACGCCTCACCAAAATGGGACAGTTGAGAGAAAACAGCAGCACATATTGAACGTAGCCAGAGCACTTAAAATCCAATCCCATGTCCCTGCCTCCTATTGGGGGTTCTGCGTGCAACACGCTGTTTACCTCATCAACCTCACCCCTTCTCCTCTTCTTCATCAACAGACTCCTCATGAGATTCTCCACAATAGTCCTCCCTCCTATGCCAATCTCAAAGTATTTGGTTGTTTATGCTATGCTACGATTACTTGCCCATCTAGAGATAAGTTCAGCCCAAGATCAAAAAGATGCATTTTTCTGGGCCTATCTCACACTACAAAAGGATATATCCTTCAAGATCTTGAGTCCAGAGATATATTCATCTCCAGGGACGTTGTGTTTTTTGAGACAGTTTTCCCTTACTTGGCAAATTCTGTTGTTTCCTTACCACATCTGTCTGATCATTCTCTTTCTTCTGATACTGAGTTCCATTTCTCTAATTCTAGATGTGACACTGAATCTTCCATGCCAATACCAGTTGTCACATCTAGGGGGGCCCAACATAACCAACATAACCACTCAAATGACCATGCCACACCACAGCCACAGCCACATCAGCCTAACCAACATCATGCCACACCACAGCCACAGCCACATCAGCCTAACCAACATCATGCCACACCACAGCCACAAGCCACACTTCAACATATTCATCCCAGCCAATGCTCCTCCCGGCCTGTACTCAACCACCACTCAAATGACCACCATCCGACAATCCAAGATTCATCTACAGCAGTCCAAGGTTCGTCTGATGACCATGACCTCTCCCATAATGCCAATGAGTCAAGATCAGTACCTATCAGCTCCATTAATATAGAACTTCCCATCACAAGACCTCACAGAAACAGACATCCTCCCTCTTACTTGCAACAATATCATTGTGGCCAAGTCTCAAATCAAGCTATAAACCCACAGAAACCAACCAAAACCAAAACGTCTCCACATCATGTGTCTAAATATCTAACCTTTGATCTGTTGACACCTAAGTTCAAAGCATATGTTTTAAATATTAGTGCGTGCACAGAGCCCAAAACTTATGCTGAAGCAGCAGCCTCAGTTGAGTGGCAAAGAGCCATGAAAGCCGAGATAACTGCTCTGGAAGAGAATAAGACCTGGGTGCTAACATCGTTGCCACCAGGGAAGAAAGCTGTAGGTTGTAAGTGGGTGTATAAGGTAAAGCATAAAGCTGATGGGACAGTTGAGAGGTTTAAGGCAAGGTTGGTTGCTAAGGGATATACGCAACAACTAGGAATAGATTATCAAGATACGTTCTCTCCGGTAGCGAAGATGAGCACAGTGAGAATGTTGCTAGCCATGGCTGCCAGACAAAAATGGCATGTGCATCAGCTAGATGTAAACAATGCATTCTTACATGGTGAGCTACACGAAGAAATTTACATGGTGCCACCTCCGGGACTGGCTTTGCCACAAGAAGGAATGGTGTGTAAGTTACAAAGATCTCTATACGGATTAAAGCAAGCGAGCAGAGAATGGAATGCAAGGCTTACTGCATTCTTGATATCAAATGGCTTCACACAATCTAAGAATGACTACACCTTGTTTACAAAGAAAACGAAGGGCTCATTATTGATACTTTTGGTGTATGTAGATGACTTGATCTTAGCTTGTGATGACTTGGGGGAAATTGAGTGGATTAAGGAGGCATTGCACAGGGAGTTCAAGATTAAAAATCTTGGTGATCTAAAGTTCTTCCTAGGCATAGAGGTTGCACGATCAAAGAAAGGGATGCTGATTAACCAAAGGAAGTATGTGGTGGAGTTGTTAGAAGAATTTGGTTTTTCAGATTGCAAACCTGCTGTCAGTCCAATGGAGATGCATTTAAAACTGACACATAATGATTCACAACTGTTTGAGGACGTTGCCATTTACAGAAGACTCATAGGAAAGTTGATCTATCTCACTATCACTAGACCGGATATCTCGTTTGTTGTGCAGCAGCTGAGTCAGTTTCTTGACTGTCCCACGCTTAATCATGTACGAGCAGCCCACAGAGTGCTAAGGTATCTAAAGGGGACCATTGGACAAGGGCTGTTGCTACCCAGCACTGGAGACTTGAGGTTGAGGGCCTTTGTTGATTCGGACTGGGCTGGTTGTAAGGAAACAAGAAAGTCCGTTTCTGGGTATTGTGTATTCCTTGGTGAAGCATTAATTTCTTGGAAGGCTAAGAAGCAAACCACGGTGTCCCGATCTTCAGCAGAAGCGGAGTACAGGGCTATGGCATCTGCTGTGTGTGAAGTGCAATGGTTGCTGTATCTAGGTGGTGATTTGGGACTGAAGGGTCAGGAGCCTGTGGAGATGTTCTGTGACAGCAAGAGTGCACTCTATATAGCTGAAAATCCAGTCTTTCACGAACGTACGAAGCACATTGAGATAGATTGCCACATTGTGAGAAACAAAGTTCAAGAAAAGGTGATTAAGTTGATGCCAATAAGAACGGAATTTCAGCTTGCAGATTTGTTTACTAAGGCGTTGGACAGCAAGCGTTTGGGTGAGCTTTTGGGAAAGCTTGGGGTGTGCAACATTTATGGCAAGCATGGCTTGAGGGGGGGTGTTGAAAGTATAGAGAATTCAGATGGAGAAGGGAAAGCAAGGGTGCAGTTGGAATGTTGAATGATCACAGACCTGCCCGTGACTATTGATGCGACAGTTCATCCCAATCGTTGAATAAGAGGTTTAATCCGTGGTGTTCACTAGTTGCGTGATGAAATGAAGAACCTAGAGGTGTGGTCACGGGATGAGCATGAGGAGTGGTGTACGGGAAGCAGCTGGTGCAAGGGAGAAGAAGAAGTCGAAGGCGGGAGAATTAAATTGGGGAGAAGTTACTAATTTACCCCTGGCTGAGTTTCTATGGATAGTTTAGTAGTGAGGGTATCTTTGTAATTTCAGGCCAATTCTGTTATAACCGCCTCTTTTCTTTCCTCTGTATTTGTATTCGAAGAATGTAGCATTTTCGGACGGGTGAAGAATAATCAATTGAGCAGTTATCAAATTTATCTCTCTCTAGTTTTGTTTCCTCTCTTCTCTCTCTAGTTCAATCTGCTCGGTCCAGATTGATTCAGCTCCGCACGCTTGTGTTCTCTGTGATGATCATGGCATGACCGTAGCCATGAATGCTTAAGTTGTTCAGCTCTTAATATTTTAACACACATGTAACATCGCAAACCCACTGGGAGACATGAAGCATAACTACCGTTTTCATAATCGGAGATGAGGGACTGAGGCATCTAAAGTGATTGCACCTTTCACTTTGCAGGGTAACAATGAGAAGGTGGCGTAAAAAGTGACTCCCGCCGAATGTCGACCGTACTTGGCCAGGTAGTGAGCCGCTGAATTCGCCTCTCTGGGACTATATGAAATCAAAGCAGAGTTCATACTTAAGAAAGCTATGGTGCACCGCAGAGATGAAGAATACGAGCCTGTGAATCTTTCAGGTTGCGAAAGGTGCTATAGCAATCCTTTGCAGTCGGTCTCTACCATAAGAGATGTATAATTTGGAGAATAATAAATCAGAACATATAAAACGGCCATTAACTCTGCATGAAGTGGCGGAGTGAATGGCAAAGCAAATCTCAATGCATACACAAAATTCCCAGTGTCACCACGTAATACTGCCCCTGTCGCAGCATAAGAACGTCCCACGGCGGCGTCCACATTCAATTTAAACCTACCCGACGGAGGTAGCTCCCAACGAACCACCCGTGGATGACGAGAGCATAAATGTGCCGAATAAGATTGAGCAATCAAACTCTGAATGGATTGGGAGAATTTGCATCCCTGAGTAGACGCACACCAATTATATATATTATCCCTCACTCGCTCACACAGTCTCCCATACAAAAAGCTGCTATCCCCAAAGCGAATGGAGGCATACTTCTTCCAAACAACCCAGGCAACTAACGCAGGAACAACTGCATGCAGTTGTCCTGCCATTGTATGAGGCGATGCCACCCGCCACCAGCGCACCAGATGAGCCCGAACTGTAGTCTAACAGGGCAATGGGCCCGAAAACAAATAGGACATCTGCTGCCTAAGGGCTTAATCACTAGACAACATAAAAATATATGATCCTGCTGATCTGCATGAGATAGACAAAAAACACATTGGGATGGGTAAATGGCCTGCCAAACAACAAGATTATCAACAAGCGGTAACGCTCGTTGCCAAAGTCTCCAAAGAAAAACACACGCCTCCCTTAGCAACTTGGGCCACCAAATATGTTTTGCATAATCAAAGGTAGAAACATCCGAGTAAAGCAGCTGATAGACCAACTTTAAGGAGAATTGTCCCATAGGGTCAGCGTTCCAATGAGGTCCATCCACTGTGAAACTGACGCGAGTCTGCAATACGGATGAATACGGCTGATACGTTTCCAAACAGGCGAATCATATATATATATGCGGTCATAGATACTCTACGGCCATATTTAGCTCGACAATACTCCGCCCACAAAGATGAAGAATTATGAAACTTCAACCATAAAAGACTATCGTATGTCTGCTGCAGCAGCTCCAAATTTCGAATGTCCAAACCATCCAACTGAGTGGGGCAACAAACGCTGACCCAAGAACGCTAGTGATAACGCCCATTCCACAAAAAACATGACATCTTTCGCTGCAATGTCACTAAAACACTCTTGGGCAATCTGGAGCTAGCAATAATATGCAACGGAACAGAATAAAGAACATGTGCAAGCAAAACTATCCGGCCCACCATAGAAAGAAGTTTGGAAGACCAAGAGTTCAATTTCATGTCAAAATACTCCATCAATGAAGTGCAGTATGCAGCCCTATTAATGCCTTTATACAAAAATGATCCGAGATATTTAATCGGCAATGTAGCCAAGCGCATCCCCAAAACTTGAGACACCCTCGGTCCCAATACCCCCGCACCCACAACAAATTGACTTTTATGAAAATTTGTCAGCTGCCCTGAGGCCCGCTGATAAGAGTCCAAAAAACGCTTAAAGCGCTACAGATTCCAAATAGAGCCATTCAAAAAGATCACCAGGTCATCTGCAAAACCTAAATGTGACACCTGAGCACTCTGCCTGCCTGAAATCCATGTATTTCTCCTGCCATCATAAGAGATTTGAGGCCTCTCGAAAAACCTTCTAACGCAAGAATAAATAACAAAGGTGATAATGGGTCACCCTGTTCAACTCCTCGAGTGACAAGAAAGTAGCCCACTGCTTTACCATTTACTCACATAGAACATCGGGTAGCAGCTAAATTGTTAAGTAAGCCGGACGAGTCGCGGTTGAAACTCCATTTTAAGCAAAAGCTGCTGAATACATACCCAGTTGACCCTGTCAAACGCCTTGGCCATATCTAGCTTAATGATAACATGTCCTCCTCATACCGGGCGATCTAAGACATGTACCATTTCCTGAGATAACAAAATTTGCTCAGTAATATCGCGTCCTTTCATAAAACCAGCTTGCTCCGGAGAGATAAGTTTCAGGAGCAGAGCCATCAAACGCGTAGCATATAACCGCGTAATAACCTTAGACAAAAAATTTGTCAAGCAAATAGGCCGAAAATCCACAAAAGTATGTGGATTAGGAACCTTCGGAATGAGAGTAATCAAAGATGACGCCACCTAAGCAGGTGGATGGATACCAAGGAAGAACTCCTGAACCGCTTTGTGGACGTCCGTATGCAAGACATCCCAAAATCAACGATAGAAAGAACCCAGAAAGCCATCCGGACCGGCAGCACTATAAGACTCAAATCCCAGACAGCCTGCTTGACCTCTTGTAAATCAGGCAATGCAGATAAGAGTAGATTATCTTCATCTAATAGCAACCGCAGGATATAACGAAGATGAGGTTCAGAGGTGGCGGGTTCATCAGCCGAAAATTATTCTTGATAATATCGAACAGCTTCTTGTTCAATATCCTGTGGCATAGTGCACTCAACTCCATCGCCCCTCATTATTCGGCGGATAGCTTGCTGTCACCGGTGTGCCTTAATGATTTGGTGAAAAAATTTGGTATTAGCGTCGCCCTCTTGCATCCATTTGAAATTCGCTTTTTTTCCAATATAAGTGGGCACAAGATTGAGCAAGACGCAAAGAAGCCATACTACGATGATAAGCCACGCACGTTTCATCAGTAGGATTGTCATCATAATCTCTTTTGAGTCTCAAAACTTCAGATTCTGCCGCTTCAACTGCATCAAATATACTCCTAAACACATCTTTATTCCAATGATGCAGATGTTGCTTTAGCTGACGTAGCTTGGAATAAAAGCCCCACATGCTACCAATAGTAGAAAAAGAGCGCCATGTATGTCGAACAAAATTATCAAAATCTACATGAGTTGTCCAAACATCTAAATACCGAAAGGCATAAATTGTGGAAGAACGATCAACAAAACACTCTAAATAAAGCGGACAGTGATCTGAAGAAGTGCGATTAAGATGTGGATAACGCACATCCAAAAATAGGTTGAAAAAAGCAGGAGAGCATAGAAAACCTACCATCACACCAGGTATACGGAGATCCCTGAAAACTAATTTCCTGAAGGGAACAAGTAGCCACACAATCTCCAAAGTCCTGCAACGTGCGCAAGGAGGGTGTTGACCAGCCCTTATGCTCGGCAAGATTTAAAAAGGTATTGAAATCACCCCCTACTAGCCACGGTAAATCAATAGCGTTGTGAATAGAGACGATATCATCCTATAATGGGCGACGAGCGACCACAGAATGCAAGCCATATACGAAAGTGCACCCAAAAGAATCACCTGAGTTTAACCAGTTAAATTTTAGTGAATGGTTTTGTATACCTGGCCGTTCACTTTCTAAACGCAAAGAAGTATCCCGCCAAAAGATCCAAATGTGGTCATTGCAAGTAGAGACCCCATGAGAAAAACCCAATCACATACGGTAATTAACCAACGAAGAAAGCATGGGTTTCGGTTCAATAATAACAGGAGATTTAGATGATAACAACGAACAACAGATAATATACGATCAATGGAGGTACGAAGACCCCTAACATTCCAGACGATAACCTTCATTGGGAAGATAACACATCAAACGGGTTTGTGAGTGTGGCCCAAGACCGAGTGACCAGAGGAGAAAATGGCAAGGGAGGTCGACAGTGCCTACGCAACAATTTAGGGGGAACATGGAATATCCCATCATCACCAACAGTGCGTGGTGTGGATGGCGAAGAATCTTGGGAGATGCCCTGAAAAACTTGCTCAAGTATTATATCCACAAGATGATTATAAATATCCTCATCCGAAGATATAACAGCCAAGGAAGTATGACCCTTAGCCGCTTGAGCCTCACTATCAGAAATCGAATGCACTTCAGAATGCACAGATAATTCACTTTGCATGCTATCATTGTTAGGAAATACAGCAAACAAGCAAGAAGATGTAATCAAACAAAGCCGAGACGAGTCTCAAGATGACTCTGTGCTTAAAGCAATTTAGTCTCTACCAACGAGCAAGGTAGACAACAAGACTAATGCTTCCCAAGATATAACGGCTGTCTTCTTTTCCTTTGCTCTAGGAGAAGAATGAACTTGCTTTAGAAAAGAAAGATAATGAAGAGAATGGTAGAAAGATTGCTGAAATTTCTATAGAATTTTGCAAGAATGTTATGCATATTGAAGATATCAAGATCTCATATATATAGACCTTGGATTGTGTTAAAAACCATGTTTGAAACTCATTTCAGCAGTTTTTCTATCAGTTATGGCAGTTGATTACCGTTCATAGGTGAAGGGAGATGATCCTTGATCAAAAGTTGCAACCCAAAATGAAAGGTTCTGTCTGCTGGCACGTCGAACCCTCACGTTGATCGATCGACGTACGTCGATCTCTCACGTCGATCGATCGACGTACGTAAACTGCTGAAATGAGTTTCAAACATAGTTTTTAACACAATCCAAGATCTATATATATGAGATCTTGCTATCTTCAATATACATAACATTCTTGCAAAATTCTATAGAAATTTCAGCAATCTTTCTACCATTCTCTTCATTATCTTTCTCTTCTAAAGCAAGTTCATTCTTCTTCTCCTAGAACAAAGGAAAAGAAGACAGCCGTTATATCTTGGGAAGCATTAGTCTTGTTGTCTACCTTGCTCGTTGGTAGAGACTAAATTGCTTTAAGGACAGAGTCATCTTGAGACTCGTCTCGGCTTTGTTTGATTACATCTTCTTGCTTGTTTGCTGTATTTCCTAACATTTATACATTCTATATAAGTTTAGAGCACACGAAAAGGTACTTTAACGTACTTTTTCCAACAATCATCAATGCCCTTTAACCGAGAAACATCCTGCGCATAAGATATGTGAACATTACGTAAAATATCAGGAGTATGAAGAATATCAACCTGCGCAGACTTTTGTGTGTGTGTGGGGGGGGGGGGGGGGTAAATATCCGATGGAATGGTCTCATCCACAATCTGTGGCTGAGCCTTTTTAGGTGTCCACCTTTGCATTACCTCTTTGGGCTTGGAAACATCTACAGGTTTAGTCTGTTCATGTGAAGCTTGCTTAGCATGCGGAACGCATGCAGTGGCCTTATGCCCTAATTGCATACAATTAGTACAGTATCATGGAGTGTCCTCATATATGACCGGCTGTGGGATAATGCGATTAGGGACTTGAACATAAACGCGCATAGGTAAATCTTGTGATATATCAACCTCGACACATATGCGTGCCACTGACGGACACAATCCTACAGAAGTTGCAGAGTCCAATTTCATGGGAGTACCTAGCATGCGGCCGATTTGAAATAAGGCATCCTGCCTATGAAAGTGAACGGGCAATCCCGACAGATAAATCCAAACAGGAACAATAGGAACATCTATTTTCGGATCAAAGTTAGGAGTCCACTTTGTCACCCGCATATATTTTCCTGCTACTGTCCAGCTTTGACGAGCAAAACATCGTAAATAATCTTCTTCGTGCTGAAAATGCAAAAGAATATGCATTGAATCAAGGAGGCCAATGCGGACAGACGAAAATCCGATTCTGTCAATACTCATGAGGATGGTGGCCATCGAGGGACGTCAATACCAAAAAGATCCCACCAATGTAAATCGATAAGGAGCCGCCAAAGAGGAGATTTCGTCATCTGAAAATTCTATCACGGGACTGTCTTTAAAACAGTGAATTGGTTTGGATTGAATTGCAGCTGCTGGTGACGAAAATAGCGACGCGTACAGCTTACCTGCAACCGACTTCGACAATGGCGGCTGCGACAGCCGGTTCGTCGCAGCGAGCTCCATCATCGTAATCTCCGGCAACTGAGAAAATAGCAGTCGATCAGAAGAAGCGAAGATCGTGGAAGAAGGGCAGCTGCGGCGCTAGGCCGCCAGAAAATCGCCAGATGCCTGCATCGTTTTATACATATATATATATATATTATGAAGTAATTGATATCTCGAAGTTGTTAATTTGTGTGCGTGCGTGTGTGTGTGTGTGTGTCTATATATATATATATATATATATATATATATATATATATATATATATATATATATATATATCTTTTTTCTCAGACATCATGAACACGAATCTCCTGTACTCGCCGTGCTTATAGTCTCATTTGTTAGCTTGGTGGTTTTGGGCATCCACAAATACACTTCTAGGAACATTGCGGATAGTGATACCAGGTATTATAGTCTATAGTATATGGCGCGCATATGCTGCTTTGACATATGGTGAGGCCACACATTATACTGCTGATGCGCTTGTGGCTATTATCCGAACGGATATTTATTTGAGGGGCAAAACTATTGATGGTACTAAGATTGCATTGGATTTTGGCAAAATATCACATTTACATTTGTTGCCGCCTCTTCGTCCGAATCGGTCCATAGTGGTCTGATGGCTCCTTCCTCCTTCAGGGTGAATGAAGCTCAATGTAGACGCGGCGGTTGGCCGTAATTATGCCGCAGGAGGGGCAATCTTGCGAGACAGCTCTGGCGTATGTGTTGCAGCAATCTCTTTCAGACTGCCGCCATGCCCCCCTCTTGCTGCTGAAATGCAAGCAGCATTATTTGGGTTGCTCTATGTTTTGCTGTTACATCGTCATCTTATTTTGGAGACGGATTGTCAACAATTAATCTAGCAGCTTTATCGGCACAATACGGCGGATGCATCTTATCATCTCCGTCTGCTTCGGTGGCTACAGCTACATACGCAATATGATGTACATCATGTTTTCAGGGAGGCCAATATGGCAGCACATTATTTAGCGCAGCATGGTTTGATGAATCGTACGACGGGTTATTATACCTGACACACACTTCCTCCACTGGTTCGTAGTTGTGTCTCTCTTGATCTTACCATGGTCAATCTTTGGCTTGCATCAACGTCCTCTTCTCTGCACTATCCTTGATTGTCTTCCATATGGATTGGCTATGCTACACATATTCTGCCTGCTCTCTATAGAGTGCAGGCAGTTTGGGTACGATCTCCTCTTCCTGGCTATACATGCTTTTTCTTCCGTTATTGGCTTATATCTCTTTCTCATATTGGACCTTCTGTTTTTACATGGACACTCTTGGGAGCTGTTGGTGGCTTCACCGTGAGTTGACTTGGATGGATGGAGTTGGAGCTGTCTTTTCATTCTATACTGCATGTTTCAAATGTGGTAAATATGTACTCTTTTTACTTCGTGCAGGATTTTATCCACAAAGGTGGTTTTATCTGCCAAGGTTTTGATGAGGCATATATTATCACATTTGAACAATTTTCCCTCCACACGTTTGGGTTTACAGAGCTGTATTTTCCATCTCCTCAGTAGTTACATTCGACTGTGTTATGACTTTATTTGCATTAAAGGTATTCCTCCACCATAAGTGAGGTTTTTTTCTCATAAATAAAATCTGGAGACCTGGGCTCCTTCATTTCAAAAATACATATATATTTTTTTTGAGCAATAAAGGGTGTATTTTATTATGCCTCACTTATGGCGGAGGAAAACCATATTACAATGCTTATCAATGTAAGATCAAAAATACATATATATATATATATATATATATATATATATATATATATATATCTTTTGTTGAGAAAAAGTGTTTGCATGATTTACAAATGAAAGATTTAAATAGTACAAGTTTACGAAATGCACAAATAAAGAATTTTGAATTTAATCGGAGAAAAATAGTGTAATCGACGAAAGTCGAAAATTCGGTTTTCTACGAACATACCACATGGAACGTTTTGTTGGCATGAGATGTAACATGTATCTAGACATTTTTATACATTCAAGACACGTTAAAGTGTTCTAAAAAATTCAAAATATGGCTGATTATTATTTACCATATATATGTAAATACTGTACAATATTTGACAAAGCTTACTAAAATGAAATTTCAGCACATGTTCATTCATTCCACACGCCATTTTCAGCCATGGTTGAGCCTAGGTGGAGCTTATTTGGTATTTCAATTAGTGAAGAATATGCCACACAAGATTTGTGACATTGAAGAGGGCACCACACAAGGAAAGATTTCAAAATGCAACACATGCTGAAAATTCAGCACATGCTACTAAGAGTGGCGTTTTCTTGGTCTTAATGTACCTCAAATTTGTCTCCCAAATTCAAGGGATTGAAAGGTGATAGTATGGTAATGTTTTGACTACTTTTGAGCACATATTTTGTAAGTTTTTTTTTTCCAGATTTTACAGCTCATTAAAGGATGCCTAGTTGGACCAATCATCAAGTGACAAGTAAGCAAGGTCAAGTCATCCTTCCAATCATAGTATGCCAAGTAATCAAGATGGTGTCATCTCTACACAAGGAAATCTTCCAGGGGAATTAAATAGAATTCTCAAGATGGAAATGCCCTAAAAGGGGCGGCCACATGTGGATAAAAAGGGGAGAATAGTGCAAACAAGGCTAAGGCTACAACTCACATTCTCTCAAGTGCAATAAGCTTTACTTCTTTCTTCTTCTCCTTTTCTTTCTTTTTCTTCTTCTCTCAAGCCTATTGTTCATATATTCTACATATTTTATAGGCTTTTAATATACCACCCACACTCGTTCATTGTTGTAAAAGATTGATCAAGGTGTGATCAAACCTTCATTCGATCGGTGGTGGTGTTCGTGATTCGTTTGCTCGATTGCATTGTTTGTAAAAGGGTGGAGTGGTTAACTCCAGTCACCCTTGTGGTAAGGTGCTTATTGTATTTAGTGATAATCGAGGAAGGTGTCCTCGAAGACTAGAGTAGGTTGATTTAACCGAACCAGTATAAAATCCTTGATGTTCTTACTTTACTGCACCTTGCTTTCAGTTTTAAGCTTTCTACATTGAGTTCGTTGCAATGGTAAAAATAGTAAAATAATTTAAAAAATTATAACATTTTGCAGAAAAATAGTCACATATCATAGCTTTCATTTGGCATAAGTTTCAACTGATTTGGATAAGTATAAGTCAGTCAAACATGAATAGTTCTGAGACTAGTGAAATCTGATTTTCAGATTTGCAAAGGTTGAGAACATCAACGTGGTTGACATACTTTCCAAAGGAATTTTCAAAAACTGTTTCAACCCACTAAAATAAATATCTTGAGAGTCTTGTCATAAACGTTTCAGACCATTTGGATTCATCAATTAATAGGAATAAAAATTTCAAGTCGGAGCATGGTTTATTGCAGATTTGCGCAACCTGAGTAAAAATGTATTTTCAACAGGTTAGGAGTGGATTTTTAATTTGAAATTTTTGTGAGACACTCACAACATCTGAGAGTACATTCTCACTGAATTTCATAATTTTTGGAGGTCTGAAACTAGGTCATTGAAATATTGCAAATCAGGTTCTGAAAACAGAAACTGTTTTCAGAAGTGAGGTTTTTGGTCCAAAAGTTTTTAAAAACCAAAATTTCTGCATTCACTATTCAAACCTCCCTTCTAGTGGTGCTATATAGGTCCTACAAGTGGTATCAGAGCACAGACACACTCACGACAAGAGGATCCAACGATCTTTGTGAGATGGCAACCACTAGTCACAAGACCGAACAAGAAGGTATGTCGAGTCAAAGGCCTCCTCTTTTTGACGGTGAGTCCTTCATGCAATAGAAAATTAGAATGAAACTTTTTCTTATGGCCATTGATATAGACTTATGGTCCATTATAGAAGATGGTCCTTTTATTCTTTCTAAGTTATCTACTGCTGACGGTGTCAAACTAGAGGTCGTAAATCCGAAACAAGAATATACTAGTGATGACAAAAAGAAATTAAGCATGAGTGCTAGAGCCATACAGCTTCTTTTAAACGGGTTGAGTAAAAGTGAATCAAGTTATGTGTCTAATTGCTATAGTGCCCAAGAGATGTGGAGAATTCTCGAAATAAAACATGAAGGGACTAGTCAAGTTAAAGAGTCTAAAATAAATATGCTTATGAATCTATGTTGATACGGACTTATGCTTGACTAACATCTACAATTCTCTTGAGTCCTTATTGGAAAAGCTTTTTCTACACAGGAAAAGGTTCAAAAGGGGCCAAGTAGTCTCCCATCCGAATGGGATCCCAAAGTCACAGCAATTGATGAAAGTAATGAAACAAGATCAATAAAAATGGAGGAATTAATCGGATCATTAAAGATATATGAAAACAAACTCACTCTAAGAAATTCTGAATCTACTTCTAAACAAGATAAGGTTATAGCGTTTAAATCAAATGAATACGTCTCTACTTCTTATAATCGCGTAGATGATAGTGACACAGATTCCGAAGATGAAGATCTAATGACGTTGGTTAAAAGATTAAGAAAGATCATGAGAAAATCACTTAAAAACAAACCTAAGCCTACTTCATCTAAGAATCATAGAAATAAAAACAATGAGGATATTAAGTGTTATACTTGTGGAAGACTTGGACATATCTCTTATGACTGCCCGAACAAGGACAAAACAATGAACAAAAACCATGACAAGGATCGGACAAAAACTAGACCCGTCTCAGAACCCAAACAAAGGAGAAGAGCTCTCAAAGCCTCCACATGGAGTGATTCATCCAATTCCGAAAATGAAGAAGCCGAAAAAGAAATGGCTCAAGTATGACTTGCATCTAAAGCATCAAACGAGGTATCTTTTGATTCTGATTCTGATTTTGAGCCTTCATATGATGATTTGTTTTGTCAATATCTTGAGTTGCATAGTTTGCTAAGACTCTTGCAAAAGAAAAGAAACGCTTAATTGAAGACAAGAAATTGTTAGAATCTTCTAACACAAATCTTGTATCTCAATTAAACGATTCAAAAGAAGAGTCGTCTTGCATGATAAATTCATTAAAATCTGAGATTTCCTCCTTAAAATCCGAGATAAAAGTCGAGATTTCGAATTTGAGATCAAGAAATGCGGATTTAGTTTAGACTATAAAACAATTCGATTAGGGTACATGCATGCTAGATCGTCTTATTTCCTCCCAAAAGCATGAAAATGATAAAACCGGATTAGGGTATGTGGAAGATAATAAAGTACAAAATAAGTCTACCAACTTTATTTTATCTAAGAAGTCGAGTTCATTCAAGACAACTATACGGCCTAAGAAGATATCAAGTGCACCACCCACTATATCTCATTGCACTTCTTCTTTTTTATCTCATACGAAATATAATCATGTGCTGTACCGATATGAAAGGAAACCATTGATGCATACACAAAATTCATACAATAAAAATGCATCTAGATCACGGACCATGCATACTAACACAGAGGCATATCAAAAACAAAAACCATATTATGTGCATGATGGCGTACTCGGCCATAGGCCAAATGGATTTGCACCTAACATTTATTATATTGCTTCTCCATCTCTTTTCTCACCTTCTGTAAGATCGAGAAAGGTCATCGAAGTTTGGGTACCAAAAGGTACTTTTGCAAAGGGTTAAATTAATAACTCTTAAGAACGCACTTTAAATGCATGATTTTTGTTGATATACTATAAACTGCTATTTCTTTCCATTCTTGCATGTACTTTTGATGCCATTTACAAAAAAAAAGAGAGAAAAAAGCATGATTTAAGGGGCAGATAAGCATGATTTAAAGGGGAGCACAAGACGATATGAAATTCAAAATTCAAAATTCAAATTTATGCATAATTGGAGGGGGACCGATCACATTTAAATCATGAACCAATGTTATTTTGTAAATCATCAAAAGAGGGAGATTGTTGAGAAAAAGTGTTTCAGTGATTTACAAATGCATGATTTATATGGTACAAGTTTACGAAATGCACAAATAAATTATTACTTGACACGTTTATGTGATATACATGCTTCATATGCTTATATATATTGTTGCTGTACTAACAAGCCATGAAGCGTTAAAGATTACATCATATGGCAAAAATTTGTTGTCTTTGTACTATTTTCAGGTGCCACAATTAATGAACTAAACTAGTTCATTAAGTGGAATGCTTAAGTTAATGAACTAACTAGTTCATTAAATGGAGATATATTTGGTGGAAGCTACATGGCAACAAATTTGGAAATGGAAAGTCTCCTTTCTACTTATATTACACGCCTATATATATGTATTATATATGTATTCATATTTTTTGTTAAAAAGGCACAATACACATATATTCCGACATACTACCGACACGTTACATATATTACAAACGTACGTCGACGTCACACCACTATATACACCTCATATTTATGAGTATATTCAGGTCTTATATCATATGACATAAATCATGATGATGACAAAATTATAACGACACGTTACAAGGTCATAAAACAAAAACTGTTATATCGGGTACTACAGAAACTTCACCGACGTGTCACATATTTGCCATATAAAGATGGCTAGACCATATACATCAAAAATAACCAAAAATTTCGTAATATCAGCCATTAAATCATTTCACAATGGCACACACAAATCACACACAATTTATGCTAAATTTGTGGAGAATACAAACACAACTTCATTAGTGCACATGTGGCGTTTTTGCTTAAGCTATTTGAGCTGAATATACACTTTATTTTATTTATATTATCTGTGACATAATATATATTACATGTGCCAGAAGTTTGAATTTAATTGGAGAAAAATCGTGTAATCGACGAAAGTCAAAAATTCTGTTTTCTACGAACATACCACATGGAACGTTTTTTTTGGCATGAGATGTAACATGCATCTAGACATTTTTTACACATTCAAGACATTTTAAAGTGTTCTACAAAATTCAAAATAGGGCTGATTATTATTTACCATATATGTGTAAATATTGCGCATTATTTGACAATGCTTACTAAAATGAAATTTCAGCACATGTTAATTCATTCCACACGCCATCTTCAGCATGGTGGAGCCTAGGTGGAGCTTATTTGACATTTCAATTTGTGGAGAATATACCACACAAGATTGGTGACATTAAAGAGGGTACCACACAAGGAAAGATTTCAAAATGCAACACATGCTGAAAATTCAGCACATGCTACTAAAAGTGGCGTTTTCTTGGTTTTAATGTACCTCAAATTTGTCTCCCAAATTCAAGGGATTGAAAGGTGATAGTATGGTAATGTTTTGACTACTTTTGAGCACATGTTTTGTAAGTTTTTTTCAGATTTTACAGCTCGCTAAAAGATGCCAAGTTAGACCAATCATCAAGTGACAATTAAGCAAGATCAAGTCATCCTTCCAATCATAGTGTGCCAAGTAATCAAGATGATGTCATCTCTACACAAGAAAATCTTCCAAGGGCATTAAAGAGAATTCTCAAGATGGAAGAAAGCCCTAAAGGGGGCGGCCACATGTGGATAAAAAGGGGAGAATAGTACAAACAAGGCTGAGGCTATAACTCACATTCTCTCAAGTGCAAGAAGCTATACTACTTTCTTTTTCTCATTTTCTTTCTTTTTCTTCTTCTCTCAAGCCTATTATTCATATATTCTACATCTTGTATAGGCTTTGAACATACCATCCACACTCGTTCATTATTGTAATAGGTTGATCAAGGTGTGATCAAACCTTCATTCGATCGATGGTGGTGTCCGTGATTCGTTTGCTCGATTGTATTGTTTGTAAAAGGGTGGAGTTAGTGGTTAACTCCAGTCACCCTTGTGGTAAGGTGTTGATTGTGTTTAGTGATAACCGACGAAGGTGTCCTCGAAGACTGGAGTAGGTTGATTTAACCGAACCAGTATAAAATCCTTGGTGTTCTTACTTCTCTGCACTTTACTTTCAGCTTTCAATTTTCTGCATTGAGTTTGTTGCAATGGTAAAAATAGTAAACGATTTTCAAAAATTAAAAAATTTTGCACAAAAGTATTCACATATCCTGGCTTTCATTTGGCATAAGTTTTAGCTCATTTGGATAAGTATAAGTCAGTAAAACTTGAATAGTTCTGAGACTAGTGCAATCTGATTTTGCAGATTTGCAAAGGTTGAGAACATCAACGTGGTTGACATATTTTCCAAAGGAATTTTCTAAAACTGTTTCAACCCACTGAAACAAGTATCTTGAGGGTCTTGTCATAAAAGTTTCAGACCATGTGGAGTCATAAATTAATAGGAATAAATTTTTTAAGTCGGAGTACGGTTTCTGGCAGATTTGCGCAATATGAGCAAAAACGTATTTTCAACAGGTTAGGAGTGGAGTTTTAATTTGAAATTTTTGTGAGACACTCAAAACATCCGAGGGTACATTCTCACCGAATTTTATAATTTTTAGAGGCCTTCAACTAGGTCATTTAAATATTGCAAATCAGGATCTGAAAACAGAAATTGTTTTCAGAAGTGAGGTATTTGGTCCAAAGCTTTTAAAAAACAAATTTTCCGCACTCACTGTTCAACCCCTCCCTTCTAGTGGTGCTATACAGGTCCTACATCTTTTATATGCTTAATGAAAGTCAAGGGTCATAACATTCCTCCCCCTTACATAAAGTTTCATCCTCGAAACTTCGTACGACGTAAGCAATGACTTAGTATGGTTCTACTTAATCATTCACCTAGATAATGGCCTTGCTAATTATCCATTGCATATGTTAATATGTTAACATTAATGCCCTCGACATAGGTCTAAATCCTTAAAATCATTCCTTGTATATCTTTAAGGTAATTTCTAAGTCCATTATTCTCTGCTAACTAATATCATATCATACCTTCTTAAAATTCTAGTATCAAACTTATGGGTATTATCATCATACTGGGGGTTTCATACCCCGATCGCCAATCGATATCATGCTTATATCTACGATCATCAGCAGCATTCTAAGATCCGTTCTTAGGTGTACTATGATCTTTAACTTAATTATCTATAATTACAACTTATAAACCTCCACGTGCACCACTTGATGTGTGTCATTCAACTTATTGCAATCTACAATTTCATATTCCTAACTTCATCACATATGATTCATCTTCTGGTTACATGACCATCCGAAACATCTATAGAGTCCTCCAATACGTTAACCATCACTCTCCCTTATCATCAAATTTCTCGAAATCAATTCTTAAACCTATGAGCTAGTTCTATGATCATACTCTTAATTTTCGGAGATATCATCAACAACCTAATATACGATGTAGCGCCCCACTCGAAACTAGGGTTTCGGCCCAGTGCACCCGCCGTAATCTGCTATGAGGAGTACAAGGCGTCGATACTATACATTTGCATGTCGACATGAATAATGAATCGATAAGCGGAAGCAACATAATTTAAACAAATCATAATTGACATGCAATACACTACATCATAATATGTACAAGTCATAATATACAGAATACTGAAATCTTATGAAATACATCATAAACCAAGACCTAATGCCTTCAAAGCAATTTTCTCGGTATGTTTTGTCATTATCAATTGTCTATCTAGCCTATCCTCAACAAGCCTGTGTAGTGATACCTGTTATATGTAATGTGATAAGACAAGTACGAGTGATAGCCAACTTTTAATCGCTCAGCAAGTAGTCTTACTAGATACGACATGTGGATCATGCATGGGAAGACGGGATGACAAAGTATAATATCCATGTATAACGAATATAATAAGCATGTCACCATTTTAACAAGTAAAATATCATAGCATAGGTGTAAACTAAAAGCAGGTAAACAAGGAAAATTTCTCTACGTAACACAGCAACATCTCGTTCTGCTTAATCCGTAACATCATATAGTATCCGTACTTAACGTCTAATCCATATCTAATACTATCCTCGCATATCTTACATGTACTACGCTTTCATGCTTAAACACCACATTGACCATTGTAGTGTCATCATAGACTTAAAGAATTCTTATCATAACCCTAAGGTGACATGATCATGACATGATGCATAAAACATGTCTTTCATAAATATATCCTAAGATAAGGCATAAAACATGACTTTTCGTAAGCATATCGTCATTTTCTTTCAAAAACATACATGACTTGGCATTTCATAAATCATAACATGACTTTGCATTTTATAATCCAAAAACATGACATCTCATGATGCCTATATCACTTCCTAGGAATAATAGCACACGACGAACCGATTGATTCCCCATATAGTACATGTACGATATAAAACATCATAAACCTATGTACATGTACTAACGGTGACGTGCTATGACGAATTTTCCGTGTCCCAGACCCAGTGTTACACTCTGCCATAAACGTAATCATAGGCCCATGACACCTACCACCTCGGTGCCAATGTCACACTGGCGAACATAACATAATCATAACATAACATATCGTGTGTCGATGAAATCAATCGTCTCGCATTTATTATTCACATGCATATGATTTTTTAAATATGTAATGCGATAAAATCACTTTTCAAACTTTCATTTCATGAAGTATGAGACTCGGTCAAATGAGAGTATCTTGGTCATACTACCACTAGTAACATCACTTACTTACTTACAGTCTACTTATCATGACTTAAGAAAATACATAACCATACTTTCTTAATGCCTAAACTACACATGTATTTCATAATTCATAACTTAGATACATAGAACATATAACTCCTAATTACTATAATATACCAACTAGGAATTTCATAACTTGTATCATGACTTACATATTATTCTCTATTACACATATGAATATAAATAACATGAAATAAAATCATTTATGTCATAACATCGTGTTTGACCGTGTGTATATTTTTATGTACAAATATATACTTTCATACATATGAGTGTTCTTTAAGTGTGTATATGTGTACTATAAAGTATATATACCAGATCATATATATACTAGATCATATTTCATAAATATATACATAAAACATAATAAGGTCGTTCTTTTCATATCTTAAAATCTATATCATGCATATATACATATGTATAAAATATAATAAAGTCATTTTGTCATAAATGGCCAAATGGTTGAATATATGTAGTGTGTATACATATATATAATCATTTTATGATATATTATATAATATTTAAAACTTATTCATTTTCATATCTTTAGCATATATATATTATACATTATACATAAAACATATTTACATATCATATACGATTGGAGGCTAGACCTCCTTAGCTCTTTACATTATTTGTTTGCGTATGATGAGGATTTGTAATATGGTTTTCTTCCGCCAAAAGTGAGGTATTCTAATAAAAATATATTTCTTCAAAAAAACATATTTAACCATATTTTAGCATTAAAATGGCCTTACGGCCGAATTGCATATGCAATGTGTATACATATATATATAATCCTTTTATAATACATTATATATACCCAAAACTTACTCATTTTCATATTTTAACATACATACGTGTATATAGATATTTTAAAATCATTTTAATATTAAATACTCCATGGTTGAAAAGTGTAAGGAGTATACTTATATGTATGTTCATTTTATGACATGTAATATACATACTTAGTCACTTATATATTTTAACACATATATTATACAAGTATATGTCTATATAATATATTAACACTTTTCAACATTGAGAGTAATATTGGCCGAATATATGTATAAATATGTACATGTATAAGTAACAATTTTATAACATATTTTATATTATCCAAAACTTATTCATTTTCATATCTTAACATATATATGTGTATATACATATGTTAAAATCATTTTAACCTTAAATACTTTATGGCCGAAAAGTGTATATATATATACTTATATTTATGCACTTTCTTTTCATAGGGGGATATATTATCAGAAAAAAAGGGGCGGCGCTCATGGGCGATTTCTCTGAAATTCATGGCCGATGTCGTTGAAGGCGGCGGCATCAAGCCGCTGTCATCCTCAACTGTCCTTCTCTTACTGCCTCCCCATTCATTTCTGCAATCCAGCATTATTAAAAAGTTTGATCTTTTCTGCGAGAATCATTCGCGATCGTCTACGGTGATCAGCCATGGAACCAAAACGATCATATGCCTCGATTCTCAAACCTTCAACACTGCATATCCCACCTCGCGAAATCACAAGATTCAAAGGAGTTCCTGCAATAAAATTTACACGTGAGGAGGTAACGGAATTATCGGCCCCTTTTCAACATTGTCTGGTAGGAACGTTTTGGTATGGTCGTCCTACGTTAGATGCCATTCGAAAATGCTTTGAAAAGATTGGATTTTCTGCAGCAGTTAAAATCACATTGCTTGATCCTACTCATATTTTGCTGAATTTTGATGCTGAAGTAGACTATTATCGTTGTTTCTCTTGCCGCACATGGACAATTCTAGGTTATCACATGAGAGTTACCAAATGGACATACAATTTTGATCCAAAATTAGATGTACCCATTGTGCCTGTTTGGATATCACTGCCAGGACTACCTATTTTCCTTCAAAAGCAGGAAGCACTGTTTGAGATAGGACACATGGTAGGGACGCCCTTACGTCCAGATGCAGCAACGAAAAATTTATTACGACCTTCGGTTGCTAGAATCTGTGTAGAGATTGATGTTTCACAAGAACTTCCATAGAAATTGTTTATTCAAAGTGCAGATCATCACTTCTTCCAACCAGTTGAATACGAAAATTTGCCATCATACTGTGACACATGCAGAACTTTAGGTCACTCCGCCAGTTCATGCACAAAAGATGCTCCAAAAGAGGTTGATGCGACTCTTGTATCTCAAGTACCTATTCTCACGAAGCAAGCTCCAAAACCACCACAACGTTGGACACCAAAAAAAGGTGTTTCAACAACATCTGACATTCAACCCAAAAGTTTGAATACCACAGCTATACACAGAATGATGGAGAAGAATATAGTGGATAGCGATATCATGGACGAAGAAGAAGATACTGGGACAAGAAATATGCATGCAGACCCAATAACAGTCCCGGTACCCCTCCCAGAGCCAAACGTTGCTACAGATTTTGATCTTCAAGTCTCTGACAAACAGGATATAACACGTCTTATTTCGACAACTGTGGAACCTTTGCCAGAGACTACACAAATTTGTTCGCCGAGATCGGGTCATGTATTTGACACAGAGGAACATCTATTACAGCCATTAGAGGAAACACAAAATCTTTTGCTCGCAGCTGAGGATCTCTCATTGAGAATGCAACATGGAGGGAACTCACAGACAAACAACACAGTGAAGAGCGCAATTTAGATATGATGGTGATGGGTGGCATAATAGATTGCACGCAGAAAAGACATCGCACAAAGAAAAAAGATATGGCTTGTCCACCACCATCTGGAATTGTAACCAGATCTTCATCAAGCTTGGAGCCCCGTCTCCATCATGAACTGCTTAATGTGGAACGTTAGGGGTTTGCGCACCTCCTATAATCGTGTGCATTATTTGGTGCGATAGCATCATATTCATTTACTTGTCATCATTGAACCAAAGTTGCCAGATTCTAAGTTAGAATTTTATCGACTAAAGCTATGGTTTACCAAAGCAGCAGTTTCGTCTGATGATAATATCTGGAGTTTTTGGCCAACGTCACTGCTGAATCATTTAGAGACAAAACAAGGTTACAGAAATATTTCCTTTCGATTTAACTGGATTCCTTACGATAAAAGTTTCTGGTGGACAGCAGTATACGGTCCTCACACTATGGCAGCGTGTAGGGAATTGTGGTCCGATCTGCTAAATTTTTCGACTAACATTCAAGAGCCTTGGATTATAGGCAGAAACTTTAATACGTTCGCTACATTGGATGAACATAGAGGGGCATCTGCGCCCACAGTCCGACAAACAACAGATTTTGCAGGATGGATTAACACAGTTGGTTTGGTTGAATTGCCATATCAGGGTTCCAAATACACTTGGTCGGATGGAAGAGGTCTTGGTAGAGTGAGTAGACGACTTGATAGAATTCTTTGCTCCACGTCTTTCTATGATACCTTTGGCACTTTACTGGTTCAACATCTAAACCGTGCTACTTCGGACCATGCATTGTTATTTCTCACGTGCCGTGATACGCAAGTAACAGGCCCAAGGTCTTTTCGTTTTCTGGATGTGTGGTTGACCCATCCAGACTTTATGCAATTTATGAAGCATTCCTAGAATTCATATCCTACCACGGGAGGTATGCGTGGATTTTGCACGAAACTACACCGTCTCAAGATTGATCTGCATCAATGGAATAAAATGGTATTTGGAAATGTGTTTGACACAGTCGCAGAAGCAGAATCAAAGGTTGTGCAGAAGGAGAGAACTTATGATGATTGTCCAACTGACCACAATCGTGAGCAATACCATCAAGCAAAGGCTGCTTTACAATTAGCGCAGTCAAGAGTTTGCCAATATTGGCAATAGAAAGCAAGAGTACATTGGATGCAGGAAGGTGACGCTAACACGGCCTACTTTCACAACATTGTGAAAGACAAAAGACGACAACAGCGGCTAGTAAGAATAAAATCTGTTCAGGGCCAAGAATATGAGCTGGAAAGTGATATACAAGCTGAGGCAGTTAGATATTTTTCAGACATATTTCAATCGGAGGCCACATCAAATCATGATAATGTTCTACAATATCTCCTCCCAATGATAACGTAGGCAGAAAATGCAAGCCTGATTGCCATACCACAATTATTAGAAGTGAAAGAAGCAGTATGGATGCTGAGTCCAACAAGTGTTGCTGGTCCAGATGGATACAATGGACGTTTTTACAGAAGTTGCTGGGATTTCATTCAAAATGATGTTCTCAAAGCAGTACAGGAATTTTTCATTGGGATAAGGGTGCCTACTGCAATGG
This sequence comes from Eustoma russellianum, assembly GCA_036186865.1. Classification (NCBI taxonomy): domain Eukaryota; kingdom Viridiplantae; phylum Streptophyta; class Magnoliopsida; order Gentianales; family Gentianaceae; genus Eustoma; species Eustoma russellianum. Next base: position 15,680,080 of record AP025069.1, on the reverse strand, counting down.
CGTCTGCGTTGATTACGTTGATACCAAAGGTTACTTCGCCAAACACTTTTGCAGATTTTTGACCTATATGTCTCACTAACTTTATATCAAAGGTCATAACGCGTCTGATAGCAACTCGTCTCATTCCGATACTACCCAAATTGATCTCACCTGAGCAATCGGGCTTTATGCCAAGACGTGGCATTACAGAACAAATTCTTTTGGACAAGGAAATGGTTCAAATTCTTGACAAACCACAGAGGGGTGGTCGTGCAATTGTAAAACTAGATATGGCTAAGGCCTTTGACAGAGTGAATTGGGAGTATTTACGCCTGCTGATGTTAAAGATTGGCTTCCAACCTTTTTTTGTACGACTTATACTCAACAACTTAGAGGCTACAAAGTGTTCGATTTTAATTAATGGGAAACCGTGTGGATTTTTTAGTCCATGCCGTGGTGTCAAACAAGGTGACCCATTGTCTCCCATTTTATTCATAATGGTATCAGAAGGATTTAGCAGAGGATTGAAAGCATTGACGGAGGCTCAATGGATACATGGTTTTCATGAAGGAAGGGTGTCAATGCCATCACATCTGGGTTATGCAGATGACTTACTAATTTTCTTAAATGCAACACCTAGAAATTTACGTCGTTTCATTTGTTTTCTACAAATGTATCAGCAAGCCTCAGGACAACAAGTAAATTTTCATAAAAGCTCGGTGGTGGTAGGAGAAAGACAAAATGGTCAGCGCACGGCGGCAACTCTTGGCATGAGGCTCGCTACATTGCCAATGCGTTATCCTGGAGCGCCAATACATAAAGGCATCTATCGCAATACATACTGCTCAGCTTTGTTACAACACTTCGACAAAAGACTGTTTGGATGGTCAACTAAATTGCTCAGTGCAGCAGGCGGGTTAGTCCTCATTAATTCGGTACTGTCATCCATACCATTGCATCTATTTCCAGCTTTGAGGCTGCCAGTCAGTGTTATAAAGGAGCTAGAAAAGAAAATGTCTACTTTCTTTTGGGCTAATAAGCATCACTGGCGCTCATGGCAAGATTTATGTTTCCCGGTCTCAGAGGATGGTATTGGTGTTAGATCTTTTTACTCGATCTAAAAATCTTTTGATTGTAAAATTTGGTGGTCATATCATCAAGGATAAACATTATGGTCGACATATATGCAGCAAAAATATGGCAGGCGAATACATTTCAGAATTCTATTATACGATTCTCTCGTGTGGAAAAGAATATGTAGGATCAATGATTTTTGTCAGGAAAGGGTAAATGTAGGCCCAGCAGGTGTTATATGGCAACCGGATTCAAATGGTCAGTTTACACTAAAAGGTGCATATGAAGAATGCAGAAAATCGCGCGTCACATTACGAAGTTGCAGATATATTTGGTGGCCAGGTCTACCGGCTTCTTGCAAAATGTTTGTATGGAAACTTTGCTTTGGTGCATTGCCTATACCAGAGAACTTATCAACATTTATGCATTCATTCCTCACGCGGTGCCCCTTTTGCAAAAGAGACAACAGTGATAGTACTCACTTATTTTTGAATTGTCCCATGGCCGCAGCAATATGGCAAAAGTATTCTTTGTTGATTGATGGCCCACGGTACTCTCCTACCTCATTGCGTTCCCACTCAATGAGCTGGTGGCTACAGTCCTCTCCATCATCTATGAAGGGTCAGCTAAAAGTTGTAGTTCCACACTTTATATGCTGGAATATATGGAAGGAATATACTCGCTTTGTTTTCGGGTTGGAACAAAATAAGCAAGACCGTTTGGAAGAGAGAATTTGTATGGATATACATAGTTGGTGTGCGGCAGTATCTGGGAAAAAATTTGCGGCTCCAATCCCACTTTTAATTTCAGCGGGTTTGTCTCCCAATATTCGTTCACGCCGTCTTTCAATAGTCCGTTGGCACCCCCTCCATCCGGTAGATTGAAGCTCAACGTAGATGCTGAAGTAGGACGAGAGCGTGCTGCAGCGGGAGCCATTGTCCGAGAGTCTACAGGGCGTTTCTTGAAGGCAATAGCATTTGCCTTGCCAAAATTATCTCCATTGCGAGCAGAACTACAAGCTCTGCTGTATTCACTTATATACTTCTCATGTAATCATACGGACCTCATTCTAGAAACTGATTGTTTAGCCATACAACAATTACTAGCCACTAACGGTTCTACGGGAGACCTTCGGACAGACCTGGATCGTCTGCGTAATTTTTTTACAGATCACTCGATCAGAATTACGTCATACACCAAGAGAAGCAAATGCGGCATCACATCATCTGGCATCCTATGCGATGCAGCATCCGACTTTCAATATATTTACAGCATCAGCAGAACTACCACCTGTGGTCCGAGGATGCATTTTCACAGACTTATCAACTCCATACTTGCGTCAAGAACATGGCTAGTTTGCTTTTCTCGCAGCCCTGGTACTCTGTGAATTCTACTGCTGCTTATGCAATACCATACTTCAATTTTATTCTAACTACGCTTATGTCTTTTCTCGGCTAATGCTGCTGCGAGGTATATTGATGGTAACATGGGCGCATCACTGGGGGGAGTCTCTTTGCAGTGGCTTCTGATCATACTGCCAGTCATAACTTGCTGGTTGTCTGTATTCCAATGGAGTGCAGACAACATCGGTACGTTCTTTAAATGCACAAGGATAGGTATATTTCATATCTATAAGTATGGCATTAACTTTTGGTCTTAAAATGCATTTTCCCTGGGCTGCTGTCACACGGATCATACGACTGCGAGGGCTTGGGAGTACACAACATTTACAGCATCAACAATCAAACACAACTTCAATCAAGCAGGAGCAACTATTTCATGTTTTAAGCTGACAATTCCTTTCATATTGTACATTGCCATATCCACACACTCCAATTATATAAATATGTATGCTTTTTCCTTCGCCAAGGTTTTATCCACAAGGGTGGTTTTACTTGACAAGGTTTTAATGCGGCATATCATATATGATTGGAGACTGGCAATCATTAGCTCGTTACATTACCACTTTGCTTACGATGACTTTTCGTGTATTATGGTTTTCCTCCGCCATAAGTGAGGCCTTACATCAATAAAATTTTGCTTAAAAAATTGCACTTTCTTTTCATATTATTTAGTATACATATCTTGGTCACTCTTGTACCTTAATTTATATACAATACATATTTATATTCATAAAGTGAGTTTAAACTATTTTTATCAAATAAAGGCCTATTAGCCGAAAATACATATATGTATATACTATATATATATTACTCCTATTTTAATATATCCTTGTACATAAATGTATACATAACATATAATAAAAATCACTTTTATTATGAAATGCCCCCTTTAGGGTAGTATGTTATGTATATAGTACACACACACACACATATATATATAGGTGATTCCGGCCCTACGATCTGCACTCCGACATTCTGCAATCTGCTTCCCTTTTTTGTTTTCAATATTCTATAACATTATTTTCCTTCTGTTCGTGACTCTTTGCTGATCAGCGCTGCTATGGCGCAAAAGGCCAGAACTTTTGCTTCATTATTTCGGACAGGCGCGTCAACGTCTGCTTTGCCTCTTGGGAGATAGCTCGCTACAAGGGAGTCCATGCAATCAAATTCACTCGGGAGGAGGTAACCACTTTGGCTGATTCCTTTAAATATTGTTTGGTGGGAAGTTTTTGGTATGGACGCCCAAAGATCGATGCGGTAGGTAAATGTTTCAACAGAATTGGCTTCTTGGCCTCCGTTAAGATCACATTGCTAGATTCTACTCATATTTTTATGCAATTCGATGATGAAGCCGATTACTATAGATGTTTTGCTCGACAGACATGGATGGTTCTAGGGTTTCACATGCGTGTCCTTAAATGATCATATGACTATGATCCCAAAGTCGATATTCCAATCGTATCATTGCCAGGACTACCAATATACCTACATAAGAAAGAGGCATTGTTTGAGATTGCCAAAATGATAGGCACTCTCTTGAAAGCTGATTTCACCACTATGCAATCGCTACGGCCCTCTGTTGCTCGCGTTTGTGTTGAGATTGATATTTCCAAATAACTTCCCCAGCGGTTATATATTCAGTGTGATGAGTATAATTACTTCCAACCAGTGGAGTATGAAGCACTGTCTTCTTATTGTTCTTCCTGCCGGGTGTTGGGTCTTTTGTTATCTGCATGCACAACAGAAAAGATCTCTCATGATGCCGTTGATCCAATGCTGCCTGGGATGCTGTAGAAATCTAAGTCGTTGCTACAATCGCAAGCCCAGAGATGGACGCCCAAGAAGATGCCACAGGAGACGCTAACAGGAGAAATGGACAATATTGATCATGGGATTTCTGCAGACCCAGTTGTGATATTAGTAGGTGTCGAACAACACGAAGTACAAGATCCATCAGTTGAGGACAGTGGTGCAGAACCTATTGTCCATCCGGTTTTGAACCCATACCCTCCCAGCTCACCAACTGCACAATTAGCAGGCATTTCCAACGTGCAAGATTTGTCTCGCTTGCATTGTTCATCAACTACAGAATGGAACCTACAAATGAAGATACACAACATAGATTATTGCATTCTTCAGATTCAGAGCTCCATGAGGATCATGCATTCGATCCCAATGACTTACTAACGGTTGTTTTGGATGTCACGAAAGTGGTGGCAAATACGGCACCTTCTGTAGATGGATCTGTTAATGTCGATCACCCTGATGTGATACAGGCAGTTGATAATCTGATGCAAATTCGTATTCGACGCCCAAGACGCAGGAAAGTAGACATGCCGATGGCTCCCCCATCATCCATGATTACACCGGCTTCAGTAAGTAGAGCGAGCACTTATTTTTCCACTGATATTTCTAAATGAAGATGCTATTATAGAATCTTTGGGGGGCTCGGACCTCGCTCACGCACATCCTTTCTCTCATTCATCAGTATCCTCTACATTTACTTGTTTTGATTGAACCTAAAGTTTGCTGCACACGCTTGGAATCTTTTCGACTGCAATTTGGTTTTTCTCATGCATGCTCTTCTAGTGATGATAACATTTGGTTTTTTTGGCGTGAATCTTTCTTTGAGTTTCTCGACATTTGACATGGAGTTCAAAACACATCTGTGTGTATGAAATGGTTAGCAAATGGGCAGAAAGTTTCGTTCACTGCAGTGTATGCAAGGCATACGGTGGCAAATCGGAGACTATTGTGGACTAACTTGATGCTAAGGGCATCTATTGCATGCCCTTGGCTTGTTGGGGGAGATTTTAATACTTTCGTTTCTTTGGATGAGCATAAAGGTCGATCTACTCCATCTTTACGTACACTTGTTGATTTTAAAGACTTTGTGGAAGCTGCTAAATTGTTGGATGTCCCATTTTGTGGTTCTAAATTCACATGGTCGGATGGGCGGGGCCTAGGACAGGTGTGGCATCGTCTGGATTAGTTTTTCTACACATAGGTTTTTCCAGATATCTTTGGTAGCTGTTTGGTCGCCCATTTGCATCGATCCACATCGGATCATGCTCTTTTATTATTGCAGTGCGCACTGATGGACTCTACTAGACCATCCTCGTTTCGTTATCTTGATGTATGGCTCACACATGCGGATTTTGATATTTTTGTTCGAACCCAGTGGGCTGTATATCCAACCTCGGGTGGAATGTATGGTTTCTATGATAAACTAAGGCGCTTAAAGCGGGATTTGAGACAATGGAATAAAGAGGTCTTTGGAAATATTTTTAACAAATTATTAATAGCAGAACAGGACACAATCAGAGCGGAGAAGGTCTATGATGCATCTCCAAATGAGCATACTCAGGCTGCATATCATCTAGCCAAGGCCGAACTATTAAAGTTGCAAAATCAATCTTATCTCTTTTGGAAACAAAAGGCTAATGTCAACTGGCTTAAAGACTGCGATGCTAATATATCGTATTTTCATCAACTAGTCAAGAAAAGAAGGAGAGACAAGCTATGGTTGCTATTTAACGAGCAGACGAAACTGTCAGTGAGTCCGCATCAGATATTGAAGAGGAAGCAGTCTGCTTTTTCTCGTCCTTGTTCAGTGCTGAGCCTACAGAAGATCTCAGCTAATATTGCAGAATATCCCTCATATTTTGACAGCATCGGATAATGATGCTCTATTAACATTACCGCAGGTAGATGAGGTTAAAGCAGTAGTGTGGCAGTTGAGTCCCTCCAGCGCAGCAGGCCCTGATGGTATCCCTGGCTCCTTTTACCGTCATTTTTGGCAAGTATTGGAATTAGATGTGTTACTTGCAATTCAGGAATTCTTTCTGGGTAGTCGGGTTCCTAGGGTGATGTCCGCTTCATTGATATGTTTGATTCCCAAGACGTCTAGCCCAAACACATCCACATATTTCCACTCGATATGTTTGACTAATTTTATTTTCAAGGTTGTTACTCGAGTTATTTCCTCTCGGCTCGCAGCACTATTACCTCGCTTGATATCTCAGGAGCAGACAGGCTTTATGCCTGGCCGTAATATCGCGGAACAAGTGTTGATGGCAAAGGAAATGGTACACATATTAGATCATAAATATCGTTGAGGGCAAGTCATGAATAAGTTGGATATGGCCAAAGCATTCGACCGTGTATCCTGGATATATCTAGAGGAGTGCTTCTACTGTTCAGCTTCCATTCTCGGTTTGTCCGGCTCATATTAAATAATTGGATTCGACTCATTGCTCTGTTTTAATTAATGGCAAGCAGCATGCTTCTTTTAACCATCCAGGGGGTGAAGCAAGGAGATCCCTTATCCCCTATACTTTTTATTTTAGCTTCTGAAGGATTCTCTAGGGGATTGAATTCTTTATTTCAAAATGGACGTTTAACAGGATTTCATAGTGGTCGTGTGCCGGTGGTGTCACATCTTGGGTTTGCCGATAATCTGTTAATGTTCTTGAATTGCTCGATTCATAATTTGCAGGTATTCAAGATCTTCTTAGAGCAATATCAGCGTGCCTCAGGCCAATTAGTTAACTATCATAAAAGTCAATTAGTGGTTGGTGGTAATGCATCCCCTCAGTGGGCGATCTCGATATTGAATATGCGTGTGACTGCCCTTCCTATTAAATACTTGGGTTCTTATCTGTTCAAGGCATTAATAGATCGCATTAATGTACATCTCTGTTGGCTCATTTTGATGCACGGTTAACGGGCTGGCCGTAATAAATTCTCAGTATGGCAGGGAGATTAAACCTCATCCAGTCGATTTTATCGGCCATACCTCTGCATATAATGGTTAGTGCTCGACTTCCTAAAAGTGTTATCACAGAATTGAATCGCAAAATGTCTCAGTTTTTATTGGGAGGTAGACATCACTAGAGAGCATGGGTCACTATTTGTTGTCCTAAGGAAGAAGGTGGACTGGGAATTCGTAGTCTCGAGGTGTTGCAAAAGGCATACGAATGTAAGTTGTGGTGGATATATCAAACTTCGGAATCGTCTTGGGCTCAGTATCTTTGACAGAAGTATGGGATTAGAGGTGAAATGCGTGCGTCACTATATGATTCTGCGGATTGAAAATGGTTGTGTAATATTCATCCCTTTTGTGAGCTACATGCGCACAATACACAGGATGGTTTATCTTGGTTAGACGCAGAGTATGGTCAATTCACACTTCGCAATGGATATTCAACGTGTTGAACTCCAGGGAATATATTTCCTTATAGCAGGTATATATGGTGGCGTGGGACTCGTCCTCAAGGTCAAGTGTTCTTGTGGCGATTGTGGTACAACGCACATCCTATGCCGGATAATATTGGTGAGTGGCTAGTGGCTAGTGGCTAATCCTACGTGTTGCATTTTCTTTAGGAGGCACTCAGCGGACCAAAATCATATATTCTTTATGTGTTCAGTGATCCGAGATATATGGAGACATCTTTCTCTGATCTTTTCGGGGCCAATGCCAACAGGTTTCTCTTTCAAACAATATCTTATGCCTGGTGGAGTATAGTAACGAGGGCTACTATGATGGGGCAATTAGAGGTTGTTGTTCCTATACTGACATCTTGGTCCATTTGGAAAGAGTATGCAGCAGTATATTTTGTGGATGAAGCCTTCTCCATTTTACGTCTTCAAGAACGAATAAGAGTAGCTATATATACTTGGTGTTCGGCTGCTTCAAGGAGTAAATTCACAACCTCCATTCAGCTTTTGATTTCTACACGCTACTCGCCGCCTTTACGAGCGCAGAAAATACAGATTATACGCTGCACCTTCATGCAAGCTAAAGCTTAACGTTGACGCTGCTGCAGAACGTCGGGGGATAGCAGGAGGAGCGATTTTGCGGAATGATGAGGGTTGACTTATCTTGGCTATTTACTTTCCTTTGCTATTATTTATTTTGCGACTCGGGCCTTCACTGGGTTTGGCATTGAGCTAGATTGCAAACCATTGCTCGACATGCTCAACAATCCTGTGCCTTTAGCATCAAGACTGGGACGGGATTATGCGCGTGTGTTGATGATGAGATCATGCATGGCCATTTCCATTTCATATATACCGCGTGAGGGGAACAGCGTTGCACATTTCCTAGCACAGCATGGACTAATGAGCGGGCATCTATGTACTTTTGTTTGGCCGATTGACCTTCCACCAATGGCTCGTGGCAACTTCATGACGGATATTCACACACCATATATACGTCGATGACATCTATGTTGGACATCTTCTCCTATCTCGCCTGCATCCATTTGATGCAGGCGGCTGGGGTACGTTATCATAAAGTGTTTACATTCATTATTTTTAAGCTTTTGGTCATCCTGCTGAGGTTTGAATATCTTTTGATGAGGATCAATATTGGAGGCATATATAAGAATGGATGGAGTGGTTCAGTGGATCAGGTACTAGGAGGGAAGCACCGCGGCCTTATAATTGGACAGCGCTGGTTTAAGACACGTGCACATATTGCTGTATATTTCCTACTGTAACTTTGGACGGGAATTGTATCGACCCGTCCCGAGCCCTAGTACTCGAAACAACTCACCCGCCGTATCTCGCTAAGGAGAATACAAGGAGTCGGTACAAATCAACTACACGTCATCATAATAATGTAAATTGATGTCAGAGGAAGTCATTACTAAAATCCTCGATAAAATAATCATCATCATTAATACAATAGTCAAATGTATGTAAACACTAATCTCGAAAATACATAAACTTCGAATATCAAAATAACTGCCTCAACCAACCCTCGAAAGTCTTTTCTGAATATCCTTAGTCTTGAAATCTCCCGTCTCGATCTTCCACGGTATACTAACTCCTGTGTAAGCATACCGTAACAGCTCCTACCTGCAAAACTGGTGAGTGATGGTGTGAGCCATATCAACGGGCTCAGTAAGCAACCTATCTATACCCATTATGGAAATCATACATGCGGAGACAATTACAGTTAACATTTACAAATCAACATACATGTCTCTAGTACTCCATTAAATTCACTCGAATATCTTTAACAGTTGACACATCGAGAATAGTCAAACACGATCCATTATTCAATCTACATTACCGTGATGCATGCTCTTCTCAAATATGACATACACAACAAACAAATAATCACATAAACAAAGAAGAGAACAATACATGTCAATGGAATAAATAAACTGTGGAAAGTAAGTCACTCCACATAATAATGCGCAACTTCATGATGCATGCCTTTTTTTACGTGTCACACGCAACAACAGTCATGTCACGCATGATGCTCATATCTCTACTGTGCAACGCATGATCCTGGGACCTAACTGAGTGCCTGAGGCCTATATCCCCAGTACACCATCTAGATGCCTACGGCCTATATCCGCAGTACATCATCTAGATGCATGTGGCCTATATCCACGGTACATCATCTGGATGCCTGTGGCCTGTATCCACAGTACATCATACTCTGACATTCATGTCCATCTCTACATGACCTGCCATGCAATGCATGTACCATGAATGCAAATGCATAATCTCTTATAATCTGTACTCATACATGTGCTCGCACTCATACACATGCATATATTCGTGCATGTATACCCCTATGCATCCATATACATATGCAATATGCATCAAAATCGTACAACCATACATACATCCAGTTTACATGTATATACATATCTCACATATACACACAACTCGCATATAGAGAAAATCCAATTACAGATATGCAACAAACAACACACCGATGTATGATAAACATAACAAGCACAAATAGACCACTTACACCTGATGCATGACGACATAATGAGCACAAATAGACCACTTACATCTGATGTATGACAACATAACGAGTACAAATAGACCACTTACATCTGATGTATGACAACATAACGAGTACATATAGACCACTTACCTCTTATTGAGTGCTTAACTTCTTCTCGTTCCACGCTTGAATCTAAACAATTATAGTAGAAAGATTAACACTTGACAATACAACTGATATAATCCACTTCATACGATGATTTATTATTTTTCCCCAATCTCCTTTTTCATTTCTCTACTTACGTTTCGTTCAATACCCCTCAATTTGTTAACTTCAGTAGCATCAATCCTTACAACCTGAGATAAAATGAAATGTGCAGATTGCACCTTGTTTACCATGGCAAACCAATTAGAATTTCATATTAGCAAAAGAACCCCCAAAACCTTTGTTCTAAATAGTTTACGAAATATATATATATATATATATATATATATATATATATATATATATATACATATATATATATATACACATATATAACTTGTTCTAAACTGTTTGACATTCCACGTAAATATGTTAAGTATACTACAATATGTATGTATTACGCAAATCGGCTGGACAACAAGTATCTTACATATATATAATTGAAACCGGAAGTATTATGAATCAATGGTTATTAATCCAATTGAAACCATACGCTCATAAATGCTCAAATCTTAGCCGGAACAGTACATTTTTTTCTTCTCCTAAAATTACTCCAACAATTTTCTGAAATTAAGCATGGGGATTATACCCAAACAGCATACATGCATATAAATATATTATTTTAAAGCATTTTATATACACACAAAGAATGTGAACAAAATAGTAAATAAATAGTGATACAAATTCTGAAAAAGAATAGTAATAATTATACAATGATAATTCTGAAATGTAACTGTATGTTTATGTGTGTATGTATACACATATACATTTTTTTAATGAAGGACGGACGATACCATCCGGGATTTTATTAATATATTGCCCTCACATATGGCAGAGGAATACCGTGGTTACATGTGAGCCCTGTAGCTACGGGAGACTCTCCCAGAAAATGTAAAACATGATATACAAGAGTCCTGATATAATGTAAACAAAATATAATCTATTTTCTATAAGCTAAATGAAAAGATAGCGCCCAATAATTCTGTAGCGCGAGTGGCCCGGTGTCGGTGTGGTCCTCATGTAGCATTGAAACAAGAGGTTAAAATGATGTGACTTGAAAGAAGGGATAAAATAGATAAAGCATGAAAACGTACCCATGTTGCCTTGGCCAAAGAGACCAAGGTAATTATCCAAAAAAGCAAGCCAACCCATATGGGAGGATTCCAGCATGGCTCGTTGTAGTCACAACTCCAAAACAAATGAAACAGAGGAATTAATAGGAAGAAACACAACTGTATGAGGAATGATAATAGAGGAAGTAAAGTCATACCAACATTTCCTTTAGATGATGAGACTACAGGCAACAGATAGTAGTTACGGCCAACCCTTATGGGAGACAAGTGCTGAATCTCTGCGTCATGGTGGCCGCGGTGATACGAATATGGTTCGTATTTTGATGTTGTCCCGATCTTTCTTCACTCTCCAAACGTCCCTCAAGCCTTGAATGTGATGGACAATGGTGCCAAGCAACCACCTTCCCTTCAAGCCTCCAAATTCGTTTGGTTGTTATGTGTTTCAATCCGTCCAATCCAACCAGTCACTCCTAATCCTTGGATTGTGGATCACCAACAAGGAACACACAATCCTTAATTGGGTCTAGCCTTGATTTAGATATGTGTAAACAAAAGGAAAAACACAAACTTTTATTCAAGAACTCAAGAACAAAGACAATACAAAAACCGTATGGTTCTCGTCTCAAAGGTGCGAAAATAGTCTGGCTACCAAAAGAAATGCTAAGTGATCAATATATTTGATTACAAGTCTTGTTGGCCTTCCCCAAAAAACATCTAGGTGCATCTTGGAGCCTCAATGCTTGCGCCATTTCCTTCCTTGAGATGCAAATCTGATTTGTTATTTTAGGTAAGTTTCTCTCTCTTGGCAAATCCACACTTATTGTCTCAATCACCACTTATTGCCTCATTGACCATCCTTCTAGAACTTGTCTTGTGTATCCATGTGCCTTCAATACACGCCATTCAGCCCCCATTGTGACACAAGATCAGATTTGCTAACTTTGGTAACTTTCTCTCACTTGAATTATCTCCTTAAATGCCCCAAATCTTCAATTATGACTCCATAATTCATTTCCAATCATCCCAATCTGATTTATCACATTCTAGAAGGTCTCTTAATTGCATTTGATGATAAGATGCGGCTGCCACACTCTCAAGAAGACCGAAAACCCTAATTTGCACAATTGGGCTTGTTTTGGACTTCTTCCTTGCAACTCTTGTAACTATTTTTGTGGACTGATTTTGACAAAACCCAAAACATGAAAGATGCTCTAAATTAAGTCTACTTCAAGGTCCAGCTGGTCCCATGCACGCCCAATCTCACTTGATAGCCCAAAACCATAAAACAGCCTTGTATGGACAAGCTTGGTCCAAATCTGAGAAACCTTCCTTTCCAAAGCCCAAGGCGTTTGATCCAAGACCTATAACACCTACAAATCACACTCATACACCAAACATAAGTATTCTAAAACAAACTTTAAAAGAATCAAAAGAAAGGAGCAACTAAAAGCCACAGAAACGGCACCAACAAGCGGACTGACTATCCTGCCCTCCCACCAACCCTTTAACTTATTTATTGACATTGAAAATCATTGGATAATCAGTTCCTAAGCTCAACAATGAGCACCCATTTAGGAGGAACGTTCATTGGTTCATCTTGCACATGTTTGGTTAGAAAGGAGCCAACATCAAAACCAACTTGAAGACAATTGATCCTCTTAGTTTGGCTCCTTGTCAAAGGCCCCTTATGGTTAAGGGCACCTTGTGCAAGCTCCTCATTAGGGGGCTGCTCCTCAGCCTCATCAATCCCCCCCTCCTCAAAAGGATTCGCCCTCGAATCATCAAGATAAAAATGCTCAAAAGGGGAAAGATCACTTACATTGAAGGTGTTGGAAACTGAACCATACCTGTCTTGAGGAAGATCAAGCACATAAGCATTTGGACCAACCTTTTGAATGACCTTAAAAGGTCTATCTCCTCTAGGCATAAGCTTGGACTTCCTCTCCTTAGGAAACCGTTCCTTCCTTAAATGCAACCAAACAAGATCTCCAGGATAAAACACAACATCTCGTCTATGCTTGTTAGCTTGTTTGGCATACTGTCTATTCTTTCTTTCAAGTTGGAGTTTAACCTTTTCATGCAACTTTTTGATCATTTCAGCTCGTTGTTTACCATCCATGCTAGTACGCTCATCAATTGGAATAGGCAACAAATCAAGTGGGGAGTGGGGTAGAAAACCATAGACAACTTCAAAAGGGGAATACAAAGACCCACTATGAACAGCCCTATTGTAAGCAAACTCAATGTGTGGTAAACATTCTTCCCAATTTTTCAGATTGCTTTGAATTAACGCACGCAACATTTGTGACAAGGTCCTATTTACCACTTCAGTTTGGCCATCTGTTTGTGGATGTGCAGTAGTAGAAAACAAAAGCTTAGTTCCCAACTTGCTCCAAAGCACACGCCAAAAATGACTCAAGAATTTACTGTCCCTATCACTAACAATTGTTTTAGGCATGCCATGCAACCTAACAACTTCTTTAAAGAATAGATTTGCAATGTAGGAAGCATCATCTACTTTGTGACAAGCAATAAAGTGTGCCATCTTAGAGAATCTGTCTACCACAACAAAGACACTATCTCTACCACCTTTTGATCTAGGTAAGCCAAGAACAAAGTCCATAGAAATGTCCTCCCAAGGTGCACTAGGTACGTCCAAGGGTGTGTACAAACCATGAGGTTGTGCTTTGGACTTAGCTTGCCCACAAGTGATGCAACTACTACAAGCCTTTGCAACATCTGATTTCATGTGAGGCCAAAAGAAATGTTCCTTTAAAGTTTCTAAAGTTTTAAAAACTCCAAAGTGTCCCATCAACCCGCCCCCATGTGCTTCCTTAACCAACAATTCACGCATTGATCCCTTAGGAATGCATAATCGTTTCTCCTTAAACAAATAGCCATCATGCAAATAGAATTTACCAAAAGGAGAATCAACACATGCATCATAAATGGAAGCAAAATCAGAATCATCCTTATACAATTCCTTAACAAATTCAAAGCCAAGCAAGTGTGAAGACAACTTAGTAATCAAAGTATACCTTCTAGACAAAGCATCAGCAACTATGTTATCTTTTCCTTGCTTATACTTAATGACATAAGGAAATTGCTCAATAAACTCAACCCACTTTGCATGCCTCTTATTCAGTTTTCCTTGACTCTTAAGGTACTTCAAACTTTCATGATCAGTATGAATGACAAACTCTTTGGGTTGCAAGTAGTGTTGCCAAGTTTGTAAGGACCTTACTAAAGCATACAACTCCTTATCATAAGTAGGATAGTTCAATGCAGCCCCTTTCAACTTCTCACTAAAATAAGCAATAGGATGCTTACCTTGGGTTAGAACAGCTCCAATTCCCACGCCACTTGCATCACACTCTACCTCAAATGTATCATCAAAGTTTGGCAACTTCAAGATAGGTGCTGTAGTGAGACGTCTTTTAAGCTCATCAAACGCCCTTTGTTGGGCTTCCCCCCAATGGAATCCAACCTCTTTCTTGACTATCTCATTCAATGGTGCGGCTACGGTTGAAAAGTCTTTGACAAACCGCCTATAAAAACCTGCCAAACCATGAAAGCTCCTCACTTCTCCCACACTCTTTGGTGTAGGCCATTCAAGGATGGATTTCACCTTGTCTTGATCCATTTCAATCCCTGCAGAACTGATTACAAAGCCAAGAAAAACAACTTTGTCCAAACAAAAAGAACATTTCTTAAAGTTAGCATAAAGTTTTTCTTTTCTTAGCTTTTCAAAAATAGCCCTTATGTGATCTAAATGCTCTTCTAAGGACTTAGAATAGATCAAGATGTCATCAAAATAAACCACAACAAACTTCCCAATAAAAGCTCTCAAAACTTCATTCATTAGCCTCATGAATGTACTAGGTGCATTAGTTAACCCAAAAGGCATAACTAACCATTCATACAATCCAAATTTAGTTTTAAAAGCTGTTTTCCATTCATCACCCTCTCTTATTCTCACTTGAAAATAACCACTTTTCAAATCAATTTTCGTATACCATTGTGAACCATGCAACATATCAAGCATATCATCAAGTCTAGGAATGGGATACCTATACTTTACAGTGATTTTGTTGATGGCCCTACAATCTGTACACATCCTCCAAGTGCCATCCTTTTTCGGGACAAGGATGACTGGAACTGCACTTGGGCTCATACTTTCCCTTACCTTCTCTTTGGCTAAGAGATCCTCCACTTGCCTTTGTATTTCCTTTGTTTCCTCCGGATTGGCCCTATAAGCTGGCCTATTAGGTAGGACAGCCCCTGGAATAAAGTCAATGTGGTACTCAATCTCTCTTAAAGGTGGCAACCCATGTGGTTCCTCCTCGGGAAACAAATCTGCAAATTCTTCCAACAAAGAAACAACACCACTAGGCAAGGTAGATGGTAAGTCATTCTTAGAATACAAGCATTCAACACTATCTTTGTAAAGCATCACCAAAACAGTTTTATTATCATACAATACATGTGTAACTTCACGAGATTTTTCAAAGAAAGCATGCTTCTTAGGTGGATGTGAAATTTGTGAGGTGGATGCTTGTGAAAGTGTTTGAGCCGTGGGTGAGGGTGGATTGATTTGGGCCGTGGGTTGTGTACCCTTGGCCGAGGAGTTTGTGGCCTCCAATAGGCTTCTTCTCTCCTTTTTAAGAACCTCTAAGAACCTTTTTTCAGCCTCCTTTTCCTTAGGGTCTGAATGGTTCTTCTTCATCCTCTTAGCATCCTCATAAACTTTATGTGGAGACAATGCATGTAACTTAAACTTTTTGCCGTTAAAAGTAAAAGCATACATGTTCAATCTACCATCATAAATAACATGCTTGTCAAATTGCCAAGGCCTACCTAACAAAATATGACTAGCATGCATAGGAGCTACATCACACAAAATTTCATCTTTGTAGCCACCAATAGATAAAGAAATCAGAACTTGCTTAGACACATGAATCTCACCACAATCATTTAGCCAAGATAACCTATAGGGATGGGGATGATCAATCATAGGTAAATCTAACTTTCTAACAAGTTCAATACTCGCAACATTAGCACAAGAACCACTATCAATAATTAAAGTGCAAGTTTTGCCTTTTACCAAACAATGGATGTGGAAAATGTTCTCCCTTTGCAAGTTTTCTTCTTCCTCCTTCATGTGTGCACTTAAGGCTTTTCTTACCACAAGAAAGTCCTTATATGCACCCTCTTCATCACTCTTTACCTCCTCAGCTGAGTCCTCTTGGTACTCCTCCTTTGTTGCTTCTTCTTCCTCCTCTTCTGAATAGAATTCATTAGTTTCCTCAAGGTACAACACTTTCTTGGCATTAGGGCAGTCCCTTGCATAATGCCCTCTCCCTCTACATTTAAAACACTCAATCTCCCTTGTCCTTGGAGGGTTTGCGGTTGCCTTGCCTTTGCCTTTGTCATTTTGACCTTGATTTGCACCATTGGTCCTTTGAGTGAAGTGTGGTTTATTTGGAGTGTTAGAACTGTTTTGGCCGAATGTGTTTGAACTTGTCCGTGCCCCTCCATTGCCATTAGACCTAGGCTGCACTTTAGAAATAGAAGAAGCATTAGTTCTAAGACCAAATCCACTAGTAGAAGAACGTACCTTTAGTTGGCGCTCAATTTTCTCAGCTTTGTGAACCATGGAATTTAGATCAACATAGGTAGTGAGTTCAAGTTGAAACCCAATCTCCCTATTAAGACCTCCCAAAAACCGAGCCATGGTTGCCTCCTCAGTTTCTTCAGTATCAGTTTTTATCAACAAACTTTCTAACTCTTTAAAGTATTCATCCACACTTTTATTTCCTTGAGTTAGGCATTGCAACTTTTGGAACATGGACCTCTCGTAAGATTCTGGAATGAATTTCTTTCTCATCTCATATTTCATGTCATCCCAAGTTCCAATTGTTGGTTGTCTAGTCCTTCTTCTTATACTTTGAGTTTGGTCCCACCAAATCAAGGCATAATCCAAGAACTCTATACTTGCATATCTCACTTTTTGCAACTCAGTATAGTTGGTATAGGAAAAGATCATGTCAACTTTTCTTTCCCACTCAATGTAGGCTTCAGGGTCACTTTTGCCATAAAAGGGTGGAATGTTTATTTTGGTTTTCAAATAATCATCCTCTTGAGGCACATGCCTCCTAGGTTGCATTCGGCCTTGAGGCCTTGGGTATACCTCCTCAACCTCTTCCTCTTCATAGTAATCATTCCATTCCTCCCTAACAGGTTGTTGTCTCATTCCTTGCCTCCTATCTCCTCTACCCCTTGCTCCTCCTCTACCTCCCATGCTTGTGGACCCCTTAGGTTCAGGTCCACGGGATGTTTGGCCTTGGTTTTGAGGTGGGGGCTGTTCTTGGGTAGGAGGTGTGTTGGATGTCATCCTTGCTTCCCACTCATCCATCCTAGATTGCATATTACTAAGCATCTGTGCAATCTTTTCCATTGAATATTCCACTTTGTCTCCTCCTCCTTGGGTACCGTTTGAACCATCCATGGCAACCTGAAACGCTATCACAAACAAGAAAAGAAGAAAACTAACACAAGAAACAAAAGTGAGTTGTTAGCGAAAACAATAAGGAAAACGAAAATCTGTTTGGCCCTTTTTTGTCCTCCCTTGTTTTCTCTCAATTGCTCAAGTGTTTTCCTTGGCCAATCTTGAGCCAGAATCTCTTAAGGAAGGTCCCAAATTGGCTAACCACAATCTGCTTTGTTTTCTGTCCTTGCAAGCTTCTTTTGCCTTCAAAACACCAATTGATCAACAAGTGGTAAAACAGCTTCAAGAAGTTTAGAGCACAATTTAAACACACTTAATAACTATGATTCAAAGAAACAAGAAACCAAAAAGTGATGTAGTTGGCTGATCCAAAGAATTGCTAGGGGTTGTCCTGGGCAATCTTTAATTAAACCAACTTATGCAATATCAAATGCAAGCTCTTTGATTGATAGTATGAATGTGTATCCAAGGTTGAGAATTGAAGGTTTTATGTGTGTTGTTTTGGGGTCAAACACACGGTTTTTGTTTTGCTTCTTTTCTTTTTTTTTTTTGCTTTTGTCAACTTGGATAGTAGATGCAAAAAGATGGAACTTTTGTACAAAAGGAACTTCTTTTCTCTTCCTTTCGCTTGTGCACTTTTCTTTTCTTTTTTTTTGTGCACGTTTTCTTTTCCTTTTTTTTAACGTCCAAATCAGCCTTGTTGCAACCTTTGTTTGCTTTTGCAAGAATCAGTTGTGTATGTTTGAATAGACTGCTTATGTGTAGGAAAGATGATTCTTTTTTTGTTTGTATGGATGTTTAGTAGAAAACAGATTTTCCTTGGATACCAATACAACCAAAACAAACAAACTTGTATTCAATATCACACAAGCAAATTTAATTAAAAGCTTCGATAACAACAAGGTGTGTGACTCAAGGGTATCTTCTTTTAGGCCTTGGGCTGATTTTAGATGGAGTTAAATCCTATTCAATGCAAACAACAATGATCCTATGATTAAATGTGTTGAAGATGAGATCTTTAATGATAGGTGATCAATATTGATGCAAAAGATGAAGCCCTTTTTTTGTGGTTTTTTTTTTGTTGAACTGAAGAAAAGAACAATCTTTGTTTTTGTTTCTGAAAAGAAACGTTTTTTTTGAATGATTGAGAATAACAAGAATGACACAAAAAAATGGATGAATAGATGAAGATTTGAAGACGGGGATGAAAAGAACAAGAATGACGCAAATGACACAAGAAAAGATATTTGAGATGAAGATAAACGAGAGCTCTGACACCACTTGATACGAATATGGTTCGTATTTTGATGTTGTCCCGATCTTTCTTCACTCTCCAAACGTCCCTCAAGCCTTGAATGTGATGGACAATGGTGCCAAGCAACCACCTTCCCTTCAAGCCTCCAAATTCGTTTGGTTGTTATGTGTTTCAATCCGTCCAATCCAACCAGTCACTCCTAATCCTTGGATTGTGGATCACCAACAAGGAACACACAATCCTTAATTGGGTCTAGCCTTGATTTAGATATGTGTAAACCAAAGGAAAAACACAAACTTTTATTCAAGAACTCAAGAACAAAGACAATACAAAAACCGTATGGTTCTCGTCTCAAAGGTGCGAAAATAGTCTGGCTACCAAAAGAAATGCTAAGTGATCAATATATTTGATTACAAGTCTTGTTGGCCTTCCCAAAAAAACGTCTAGGTGCATCTTGGAGCCTCAATGCTTGCGCCATTTCCTTCCTTGAGATGCAAATCTGATTTGTTATTTTAGGTAAGTTTCTCTCTCTTGGCAAATCCACACTTATTGTCTCAATCACCACTTATTGCCTCATTGACCATCTTTCTAGAACTTGCCTTGTGTATCCATGTGCCTTCAATACACGCCATTCAGCCCCCATTGTGACACAAGATCAGATTTGCTAACTTTGGTAACTTTCTCTCACTTGAATTATCTCCTTAAATGCCCCAAATCTTCAATTATGACTCCATAATTCATTTCCAATCATCCCAATCTGATTTATCACATTCTAGAAGGTCTCTTAATTGCATTTGATGATAAGATGCGGCTGCCACACTCTCAAGAAGACCGAAAACCCTAATTTGCACAATTGGGCTTGTTTTGGACTTCTTCCTTGCAACTCTTGTAACTATTTTTGTGGACTGATTTTGACAAAACCCAAAACATGAAAGATGCTCTAAATTAAGTCTACTTCAAGGTCCAGCTGGTCCCATGCACGCCCAATCTCACTTGATAGCCCAAAACCACAAAACAGCCTTGTATGGACAAGCTTGGTCCAAATCTGAGAAACCTTCCTTTCCAAAGCCCAAGGCATTTGATCCAAGACCTATAACACCTACAAATCACACTCATACACCAAACATAAGTATTCTAAAACAAACTTTAAAAGAATCAAAAGAAAGGAGCAACTAAAAGCCACAGAAACGGCACCAACAAGCGGACTGACTATCCTGCCCTCCCACCAACCCTTTAACTTATTTATTGACATTGAAAATCATTGGATAATCAGTTCCTAAGCTCAACAATGAGCACCCATTTAGGAGGAACGTTCATTGGTTCATCTTGCACATGTTTGGTTAGAAAGGAGCCAACATCAAAACCAACTTGAAGACAATTGATCCTCTTAGTTTGGCTCCTTGTCAAAGGCCCCTTATGGTTAAGGGCACCTTGTGCAAGCTCCTCATTAGGGGGCTGCTCCTCAGCCTCATCACGCGGTCCAGTATGTATAGCGTGATCATGGTGACGGAATGTAGGAAGTGACGCATCTGTCATGGTGGTGCCTCTCAAACGTGATGGTAATGCCGACAGTGAATCATAAGCTGTAAAATTCTGAGTGGTGAGCACGATCTGAGCCATGTGATGTGCAGGTTGATTTGTTTCTCGATACGTATGTACCAAGGTCACAAATGTGATGGATAAGAGAGAACGGAGACGAGCTAAATCCGGTGCTAGAAGTGATGTAGATGAGGCAGAGTAACGTAGCAATTCCACACAATCAACTTCCAAAAAGACTGGCCCATAACGTGGGAGATAATATAAAAGAGCAAGCACAGCAGCTTGAGCTTCCACTCTCAAGGGCATGTCTAGGCATAGAGGAAAAGATATTCCATGAAGGAAAGTGCATGTTGAGTCTCTAAGAATGGCTCTACCACTAGCATCTATACGTCCAAATATAAATATATATATATATATACACACACTAGCATGTATATATGCATATATACATATATATATATGTATATATGTATATATATACATATATACATATTTTTTGAAATAAAATATATATTCATGTGGCAATAATCATATAACCTTAAGTAAATATGTATATATACATATGAATAAATCTGACAATCCATTTTACCATAAATTTCCTAAATCAAAAGACCCCTGCTTCAAAAAAAGAGTCTCTACTTATTTACCCGTGGAGGTGTGCGCACCATTGAGTTGGATGGTCAAATTTACCGAGGTCACATAGTTGAAGTCATAAATGATTTCCTCCAGACAGACAGAAAGTTGAAATAGTAAATAAATATAGAGAGTTTTGCTTGGTTGTTAACCAGGATGAGAAAAAGAAAAAAGATGCACAAAGGAAAGGGAGCGAGCTTCTGATTCTGTTGTGAACCCATATGATAGGGTTGCTGTTCAGTTTAGTCCCTTGGGTGGATGTATAAGTTTGACTTGCCAACTAGGAATTCGAGATATACCTATTTCATGTCTAAAGCATTTGCACTTTTGATACGTGCAAGAATGGACATTTCTTTAACTCTAAAGCTCCTCCTCCAAATATGGTTTAGGCACAATGAAGATAGCTTCACCTTGCTTCCAAATAAGTTAAAGAAAACCTTTTGAACATAAGTCCTCCAATGAGTTCTACATAACCCAAGCAAGATACCTCCCTCTTGGATGTTTCTCTCCCCGGAATTGGACAACTCTCACAAGGATGCTCAAGCCTTGAAAGATTCTAGCCTTGATTTTGAATATGAACCAATAAAACACACAAGAATTACTCTTGAACAAGAAGAAATTTTCATTGAAGGTGTGAGATTACAAAGCTTCTCTTATGTGCCTTTTTAGGCAAAAAATATCACAAGACAACAAACTATCTTACAAATTGAAATAATGATTGAAAAGACTACACACTTCTACAAACTATTCATGTAGGCTCCATAAAAACTAGTCTTGCAAGTCTTGAATGATGATTTTCAAAGTAGGTCCTCCAAGTACTATTCATGGAAGACTTTAAACATTTGTCTTCATCTTGAAATCATTTCCAGTTTGTGACTGATTTTTGGACATCTTCCAATCCGAATTAGGCCTTGCTCTTTCTTAGAGAATTGTAGCCAATTGAGTGTAGAAAACAAGCATATAAATTTCTTTGCATTTGGCCAAACCATTGAGGAGATACATCCAAATTACTGAAGGTATGTCACAGAATTCGGTAGAAACAGTACTTCCATTTGCATGCTCTTTTTGAATGCTAAGACGACCAATTTTGGAAAAGTACAAAACATGAAAGTTGTATATCTTTGTCTTATCTTTCTAATGCATCCTGAAACTCTTAATTTGTCCTTGTGGTTGGAGAGATACGTCAATTCTACCAAAACGGGTCCTGCAGAAACTCACAATCCGAGATGAGCCTAAACTAATACAACATAAACATTTAAAAAAACAAAATAAAGAACACATTCTATACTAATGATATTTTACAATGGTTCTAAAATTTCTTACAAATCATGTTGTAGGTTCAATAAGGTGAATCCAATGTATAAGTTCTCTTGGTTCATCTTGCACATGTTTAAATAGGAAGACCCCCACTTCATGCATTAGTTTCTTAGTTTTCCTTCTTGTTAAGGGTCCTTAATCTTGCACTTTTGTAAAATTATGTGCATTCTCATTATCTTCGCATGTATGAGGGTTATGGACCTCATCATTCTCCCCTTCTTCAAAAGGATTCGACCTCGAATCTAATTCATCATCAAAAGGAGTAAGATCAGCAACGTTAGAAGTATGAGAAATTGAACCATATTTACTCTCCGGAAGGTCAAGAATGTAAGCATTATCTCCAACCTTTTGAAGTACTTTGAAATGGCCATCTCCTCTTGGCATGAGTTTAGATTTCCTTTGTCTGGGAAACCTTTCTTTCCTTAAATGCAGCCAAACAAGATCACCTGGTTCAAATAAAACTTCCTTGCGTCCTTTGTTAGCTTGTTTTGCATACTGTTTATTTTTGTTCTCAAATTGTAGCTTAACCTTAGCATGCAATTTCTTAATTAGATCAGCCTTATTCTTACCATCAATACTTGCACGTTCATGAACAGGAATAGGCACAAGATCAAGTGGAGACAAAGGATTGAAACCATATACAACTTCAAATGGTGAATGAGTGGTGCCGCTGTGAACACTTCTATTATAAGCAAATTCAATATATGGCAAGCAATCTTCCCAATTCTTAAGGTTCTCCTGAATTATAGCACGCAATAATTGAGACAAAGTTCTATTCACAACTTCAGTTTGACCATCTGTTTGGGGGTGAGCAGTAGTAGTAGAAAATAAGAGTCTTGTTCCAAGTTTACCCCACAACACACGCCAAAAGTGACTTAAGAACTTAGCATCTTTATCACTAACAATGGTTCTAGGCATGCCATGTAGACGTACAACTTCCTGAAAGAACAAGTTTGCAACGTGAGATGCATCATCAACCTTTTTACAAGCTATGAAGTGTGCCATTTTAGAAAATCTGTCAACGACGACAAACACACTATCACTTCCATTTTTTGATCTAGGTAATCCCAAGACAAAGTCCATAGATATATCAATCCAAGGTGACATAGGGACAGGTAATAAGGTGTAAAAACCATGTTGATGTGATGTAGATTTAGCTTTCTTGCAAGTTATACAACTTCCACAAACCTTCTCTACATCAACTCTCATATGAGGCCAGAAGAAACGTTCCTTTAACATCTCTAATGTCTTAAAGATGCCAAAGTGACCCATTAAACCTCCACCATGCGCTTCTTTGACAAGTATCTCTCTGACAGAACACTTAGGTATGCACAATTTTCTTTCTTTAAACAAATATCCATCATGTAAATAATACTTACCAAATGGAGAATCAGCACATGCATCAAATATTGACTG
The DNA here is from genome assembly GCA_036186865.1 of Eustoma russellianum. Taxonomy (NCBI): domain Eukaryota; kingdom Viridiplantae; phylum Streptophyta; class Magnoliopsida; order Gentianales; family Gentianaceae; genus Eustoma; species Eustoma russellianum. The sequence continues at coordinate 15,655,923 of AP025069.1, read as the reverse complement.
AAAGTCAGGATCAGATATATACAATTCCTTGATGCACTCAAATCCAAGCAAATGAGATGACAATGTAGTAATCAAAGAATATCTCCTAGATAATGCATCAGCTACAATGTTATCTTTTCCTTGCTTATATTTTATCACATAAGGAAATTGTTCAATGAATTCAACCCATTTTGCATGCCTCTTATTTAACTTTCCTTGGCTTTTAAGGAACTTAAGACTTTCGTGATCAGTATGAACCACAAACTTCTTATGTTGCAAATAATGTTGCCAAGTCTGCAATGATCTAACAAGTGTATACAACTCTTTGTCATAGGTTGAATAATTCAATTGCGCTCCCTTAAGCTTTTCACTAAAGTAAGCAATCGGTTGTTTAGACTGAGATAGTACAGCTCCTATACCAACACCACTAGCATCACATTCAATTTCAAATGTTTCATCAAAGGTTGGTAGTCTTAGAATAGGTGCAGAAGTTAACCTTGCTTTAAGTTCATTAAAGGCTTTCTGTTGTGACTCTCCCCACTAAAATCCTACGTCTTTTTTAACAATTTCATTCAAATGTGCAACAATAGCGGAAAAGTCCTTAACAAATCTTCTATAGAAACTAGCCAACCCATGAAAGCTTCTCACCTCTCCAACAGTTGTGGGAATTGGCCATTCTAAAATTGAGTTCACTTTATCTTGGTCCATTTCAATTCCATTTGCACTAACCACAAATCCTAGAAACACAACTTTTTCCATACAAAAAAGAACACTTCTTGAAATTTGCATATAATTGTTCTTTCTTCAATGCTTCAAAAATGCTTCTTAGATGGCCTATGTGTTCATGCAAAGCCTTAGAGTAAATCAATATATCGTCAAAGTACACAACAACAAATTTTCCAATGAATGCACGTAAGACTTCATTCATTAATCTCATGAAAGTACTAGGTGCATTAGTTAAGCCAAATGGCATGACTAACCACTCATACAATCCAAACTTAGTATTAAATGCAGTTTTCCATTCATCACCTTCTTTAATGCGTACTTGAAAGTAACCACTTTTAAGATCAATCTTGGTAAAATACTTAGCACCGTACAATTCATCAAGCATATCATCAAGTCTCGGAATGGGGTACCTGTATTTTACAGTTATCTTGTTGATGGCTCTACAATCAGTACGCATCCTCCATGTACCATCTTTCTTTGGTACAACAATCACAGGAACATCACAAGGACTCATGCTTTCCCTCACCTTTCCTTTGGCCAAGAGTTCTTCTACTTGGCGTTGAATTTCCTTTGTTTCAGCAAGGTTTTCTCTGCAGGCTGGCCTATTAGGCAGGATAGCACCAGGTATGAAGTTTATTTGGTGCTTAATTCCTCTTAAAGGCGGCAAACCAGAAGGTTCTTCTTCAGGAAACAACCCTGAAAACTCATCAAGCAAAGATACAACTCCACTAGGCAAAGTGGAGGGTAAGACACTCATAGAAAACAAAGACTCCTTAAACATCAAAACGTAGACAGTTTTCTTTGAGTTTAGGGCATGTGACACTTCACTTGGTTTGGAAAAGAAAGCAAATTTCTTTTGAGATTTGTCTTCATCAATGTTTACTATCTCTTTGCCTTTAGACTCATTTTTCTTTCTTTCACTCTTAATACACTCAAGAAATCTCTTTTCTGCCTCTTTCTCCTTAGGGTCATTCCTATTCTTACACATTCTCTTTTGATCTTCAAATACCTTGTGTGAGGGTAATGCATGTAGCTTAAACAACTTATTGTTAAACCTGAACAAATACCTATTCAAGTATCCATCATAAGTAACTTTCTTATCAAACTGTCATGGTCTACCTAACAGGATATGACTTGCATGCATAGGAGCTACATCACATAAGATATCATCTTTATACCCACCAATAGGCAATGAGATCAAAACTTGTTTGCTAACACTCACTTCTCCACAATCATTCAACCAAGATAGTTTATAAGGGTGTGGATGGATAAGTAATGGCAAATCAAGTTTTCTAACGAGTTCAACACTTGCCACATTAGTACAGGATCCAGAGTAAATAATCAAAGTACAAAATTTCCCTTTAACCATGCAATGGATATGAAAAATGTTGTCTCTATGTTAATCTTGTTCATCAATCTTAACATGTGCATTAAGAGCTCTTCTAACAACCAAGAATTCTTTTGATGCAAGTTCTTCATCCTCACTCACACTTTCTTCATTTTCATCATGATTTTCCTCAACATTAACATGTTCCACTTCCTCATCATCAAAATAATATTCATTAGATTCTTCAATGAACATGATACGTTTAGGGTTGGGACATTGATTTGCAAAATGACCTTTACCTAAACATTTATAGCATTGAATGTCTCTAAATCTAGTAGTGGAATTAGAAATGTTACCTTCAACCTTGTTTTTCCCTTTATCCAAGTTTTGTTGAGGTGGTTGAGGTGGTCTTTGATTTGGTTGAGTCTTGCCTTGGAATCCACGGCCTTGAGGTGCAGTTGGCCTGAAACTTGTGCCTTGATTTGTCCTAGGTGGCATTCTTGGATAGGATGAAGAATTAGCTCGAAAAGATAAACTAGATGCAAAGGGTTTTACCTTGAGTTGTCTCTCAATTTTTTCAGCTTTATGAACCATGGAAGTCATATCAATATATGTGGTAAGTTCAACTCTGTTTGCAATTTCCTTGTTCAATCCAGCTAGAAATCTAGCCATGGTAGCTTCCTCTGGTTCTTCAATGTTAGCTCTTATCAATAAGATCTCTAACTCTTTGAAATACTCATCTATACTACGGCTTCCTTGAGTGAGTTTTTGCAAGTTTTGGTAGATGGTTCTTTCATAGTCTGAAGGAATGAATTTTTTTCTCATCTCAATTTTCATTTCTTCCCAAGTAGAGATTGGTGCTTGTCTGATTCTTCTCCTTACGTTGTGTAGTTGATCCCACCAAATTAAGGCATAATCTGCAAACTCTATAGCTTCATAGCGCACTTTAGTCAAATCAGTATAATTTGTACAAGAGTATATGAGATCTACCTTTTTCTCCCATTCAAAATATGCCTCAGCATCACCCTTTCAATAGAATGTGGGGATGTTCACTTTTGTTTTGATGAATTCATCTTCTTGTGGGTTATTCTTTTGATTCCCACGGTTTCAAAATTGGTTGTACTCTTCTTCAATGTTATAGTCATCAAACATTTGGTGTGGTTCTTCTTCTCTTTCATCAAAGGTCCTCATAGGTATGAAATCCCTATTAAGCCCTCTTCCTCTGCCTCTGCCTCTGCCTCTACCTCTTCCTCTTTCCAGAGCAAAAGACCCATGGCTTTCAAGCCTATGTTCCAGTATATGTGATGTTTGTCCTTTATGTAAAGGATTTTGTAGATGAGATTGTGACTATTTTTTAGGCCCTCTACACGGCTACTCATCAACTTCATTTCCCATAATATCTTTTGCATTAGTTGTGCTAAAAAGGTCTTGTGGTTGGAGAGATACGTCAATTCTACCAAAATAGGTCCTGCAGAAACTCACAATCCGAGATGGGCCTAAACTAATACAACATAAACATTTAAAAAACAAAATAAAGAACACATTCTATACTAATATATTTTACAATGGTTCTAAAATTTCTTACAAATCATGTTGTATGTTTAATAAGGTGAATCCAATGTATAAGTTTCCTTGGTTCATCTTGCACATATTTAAATAGGAAGACCCCCACTTCATGCATTAGTTTCTTAGTTTTACTTCTTGTTAAGGGTCCTTGATCTTGCATTTTTGTAAAATTATGTGCATTCTCATTATCTTGGCATGTATGAGGGTTATGGACCTCATCAACTTTGAAACAATGTAAAGAGCAAGAAATAGATTCATGACACTTGTTTTTCTTGGAAGAAAATTCACAAGCCGTACATATAAAGTTCTGGGTTGCATACATGCCAAATATATGGAAAAATTCTCCCAATGTGGTCCCTTGCTAACGAAGAGCCAATATCAACCGATGTAATCGTCTCGGCTCCGGAAGGAATAGTGTATCCGTCTAAGTTCTTGCTTGGATTGCACGTCCAGTAGTGGTTTTCCTTGGTAGCTCATTTGCCTGCACAACTCAAAGCGGATGCCACTTTGTTTGGTCCTCCTTTGCCTTGGCTGCCCATGCCTCAGTTTCAGTCTCGACATGTGTGAATCGCTTGAGACCATATGAAGCCAATCTGATGTTGAGCTGCCCCCTTGGCATCTTTGTCCTCATCCTTTTGACGAGGCTTGTCCTCTCGATATCTCTCCTGGTGAGGAGGCCGGTGAAAAGCGAGCATGTTATGTAATCTAGATTTTGAGTTATAAAACCCCTACAGGTAACACAAGATGATCAGGCGCTCATTCTCTTAGTCAGATGTTTACTATCCTCGGTATCATGACCAATGTCTTTGTGAAATCTGTAGTACAGCTTAGGGTTTCTCTTCTTCCTTGGCCCAACCAATGGTTCTAGGTACTCTTTCAACCCGTCTTCTTTCATTACAACCAAGATATGTTCTTTGGAGGCCAACAGAAGAAACTCTTCTTTGCATTGACCTATTAACTAATCAAAGGCACCACATTTGCCCTTTGACCCATTGTGGGCCACTTTGCCACTCCGGCTTGGTGCCTGACACATGCTTAAGGCAACACAAGAAAATTTTCGAGGGCTTTTCTGCCGACGGTGAAAGCTTAGTCTGAGGCTTAATACCTTTCCCTTTGGCATCTCCCATGAATTTACCCTTTGGTTTAGGGGAATATCTGGATAATTAGGAGAATATTCTGGGCCTTTATGTCTTTCCTGATAGACGTAAGGAAGGTGTTCAATACCATATGCTGTTGCTAGAGCCTCATCTTTGATTTGCTCGACCACATCCTGAAACACGTCTATGTTTTGAGCCACATATGAGATGGCTCTTATGTGTTCTTTGCGAGCGAGTCCCAGAAAAGCATCTGGGCCCATATCCTGTCCATCGGAGGCCTCCTCTGATGGATAGTTGGTGGCGCCTATATGTCTTATGTGGTAGAAAGATCTGCACCTTCACTTTGGGCATTTTTACCCATTTTTGAGGGTATTATACAAGTTTCAAACATAGAATTTTATGGAGATACTGCATGGTTGGCCCTTCATCTAGTGTTGGATGGTGAAGTCGAATATTCACCTAGACTAGAGATGATCCAAATAAGGGAAAACGTTGTCAAAGTCTTGCACAGACGTAGTTTGATGCCATAACTAATGTTTCCAGAAATCTATACAAGTTGAACAACGTTAGAGGTCTAGTAGCTAGTGCTCTAGAGAAAATCCTCCAATGCTCAAGTCAGTTATGGGTTTTACCATGTTCGTATGCTAGAATATTAGAGAAATTGTCGGATTTTTTAAGTTGTGTCTATAATGCATGTTCATTTGCTTGAACAATGAACTTAGACTGTTGAAAGGCATCTTTTTTGTTTTATATGGTTTAGACAGCCAATGCATGTTAAGGAGCCATGGAAGAGTGCCATGTGACATGTTTTGCTTGTACGTGACTGCCACATGTTGCCACGTGTCAAGTTGTACGTTTAAGTTGCTTGCATTGAAGATGCTTGCTTTGTCGAGCTCACCAACCAAGGTCAAGGTACCAGGTCTATGGCCAACCCGAGGGACATGGTTGAGGTGCATGCTAATGCCGAGGTGACATGTGAGACTGTGCTAAAAAGCAAAGACTGAGGTGATGCATGCGGCTGAGCTGGTAGATACAGCTGAGGTAATGCTTGCGACTGAAGTGTCCAATCCTCAACATCTCTAGGCGAATTTTAGTAATACTGACATGAGATTCTTACCGACGCCGAGGTGGCACCCTGGGTCCCCTGAGCTGTGCTAGCTTGTCTGTGTGCTTAGACCCGCACAGCTGGTGTGAGCCTAAAGTGACATTCGCCCTAGTAAGGTCGAATAACATTAACTGTGACCCGAATGAGTTGGTAACGCTTGTCGTTATCTAGGTTGATGGTTTTGTCATCATCCGCTTGGAAGGCACCGATTCGAATAGAATATGGTTATTCTGCTGGTTGCCGAACAAATCTATAAATTGAAAGGAAAAGGCATGATACAATGCAAATTGTGGAGATCTTCCTCATGGGTGGGGAAGGATGGAATAATTACACTATTTGGATCCAATCAATCGGTGTCTGTTCGGTGAGTGGAGTTTTACAATTTGCTTATTCTATGATTTGAAAGGGAAGAGGGGTGTAACTCAATATATGCGAGGACGCACAGCTAAATGGTCTAAGTCAGCCGCCTCTAAAACTGACATGTCCACTTTCTGCCAATTAATGACTGTTGGCAGGTTTTGCAGCCTTGGTGCTTCTTTCTAGGACTCTTTGTTCGCCCTCAGATTGTTAGCCTTGCCAGCCTTCGAGATCTGTGACTCTTGTAGACCTTCTTTCTAGATAAAGAAAAACCAACCTTTCTAGTTCTTGTTAAACGTCGGTATGTTCACAGGAAAATTGGATTCACTATTGGGAGATTGTTTGCTAATTTAATACCAACTATTCGATGACTTGCACATAAAAAGCTCCAAAAGGTCCTAAGGTCAAACTTGGCTTCAACCACTCTCAAAAACAGAAGAAAACAAATAATTGATTCAAGCCGTTGGGTTTTATTTGCGGCAACCTAAGCCTATAGAACTCTAAAATCACCTTCAAAGGCTTAGGGAGAGGAAGACGAAAACAGATCTGAAATACTCCTCGTACACTACTCATACACCGCTTATGGGTCATATGCAGTTTGACCAGGAAGAGGCACAAGGGGACTAAATAGATTGTAGTCTAATCTATACACCTCGTGGAGACGTACAAGATCAGTCCCCTTCGCAAAGCCTTGAAAGCCTTGATCGCAGTCAGACAAATTTTCTTGGGGGCCTTTGTCAGCTTGACATTTCCTTGGACAGTCACCGCATTCATCTTGGGATCCTTAATGGTTACTTGCTTAAGTCTACAGTCGATATTGGCATGATACTTAGTCAACCAGTCCATGCCCAATATCACATCAAAATCCTGCATCGTGATTGGGACTAATGTAGCGGAAAACACCTTCTCATCTAACTCCAACTCACGGTCTTTATACTGATGATGTGAAACTAGTACCTGATCACCAGCTGCCTGCACCCTGAAGGGGGTCTCAAGCCACTCGGGCAAACAATCAAGTCCCTTGGCGAATTTCTTAGATATAAACGAGTGACTTGCACCACTATCAAACAACACATTCGCAGGCACTTTATTTGCTAGAATAGCACCTATCAACGAAGAGCATGGCACATAAAATCTCATGTAAAGCATATTTAATTCCAACTTAAACGACTAAAATTCAACTTAAGTCATACATGTTACGACGTCGGTGTTCTCCTGCACCCCGGCATCCGTCATGACATGGACTTGGGCATTGGTTTTGGGCCTAGCTCTCTGTGGTTGCTGTGGCCCCGAGTCTCCCTGTGGCCTCTGCTTCCACTCGGGACAATCCTTTATCCTGTGGTCGGTCTTGCCACACTTGAAACATCCCCGTGTCTTCACAAGCCTCTCTAGACTGAGACCTACGCATGTCGCTCTCCACCCGATAACAGGCATCCAACATCTCAGCAAAGGTCTTTAAGCTGGATCCTGCTATAGCTATCCGAATTCGGGGGTTCAAACCTTACTCGAACTTGAGCATCTTTATCCTGTTATTTTCCAATACCATGGGCGTGAATTTTCCCAAGGCGTGGAAACTATCAGCGTAATCAGAGATAGACATCCTGTCTTGCTCCAGCTTATCAAACTGCCTCATCTTCTCTAGTATCGCAGTCTCAGGTACGTAATAGTCCTTATAAGCCTCAATGAATTGTCTCCACAAAATAGGAGGAGCATCTTTGGAAGGATGCCATTCCACCAGGCATTTGCTCTACCACTTAGCAAGGGCGTGGCCACATCCACCTTATGTTCTTCAGGCACTTGCACTAGCCTAAAGCACTTTTCTACTTCGTCCAACCAAAACTCATCCACCTCTGGATCAGTGGCCCCTTTAAGGTGGGGGCATGCATCTTCCACATTTCCCTAATATAATACCGTATACCATGCTGAGGCGGTGGTGGAGGAGGAGGTGGCTGCTGCTGCTGAGCAACTCCTTGGGCAATCACCGCCAGCGCATCCATCAACGCCTAGGGCATTACCATCTGTGGTGGCTGTGGGTTTTCATTCGCGTTCCCACCATTTCCAGGGTTTTCTCTTCTAGGAGGTATCTTTCTGCAAGATCAGTACTTATCAGCGTCCAGTAATTCAAAAGACAGTACTAAAGGCTCATATGTGTTGTACGGAACGGAACTTGCATACGTTAAGAAGTATAATCATATAGTCATTAGCCAAATTTTATATCGCACTCGCACACACCCAACCCAATTCATCTTATAACTAAGTCAAATACTTAGGCCTGTGGATCAACTTAAGGTCAAAATCATAGCTTAAGACTCTATATGACATAACCTAGGTTTCCGAGGTAGATTTGAAGCCTAAGCTCTGATACCACCTGTAACGCCCCGGCTCAGACAGCGGACCTGAACCGGTGCACCCGTCGTAGCCTACTAAGAGGACTACCAGACGTCATTACTCTCACATACGCATCATCGTTGACGTAAGAGAAATAAGTGCAGAACACACGCAAATTAAAATTCTAAATCAATCAAATCTGTATTCCAAAAAGCATAAGTAAATAAAACTGTTTATGGACGCAGCCATCTAATTCCTCAAATGGATGAAAGAAGGTTGAAATAACCAATAGCAGTCTAGGACAATTCTCAATATAGGCTCTAAGCACCCCACTCAGCCCACTCGCCATTGTCCTCAATAAAGATCATATCATACTCGGGCTCATCTGTAAAACAACATGGTAAAACCCTTAGCGAAAAACGCTAGCAAGTAACCCGCTTATAAGACATATGGGATCATCATATGGCAAGACATGAGTGGATAGTAACACCAAGGGGAATAGGGGCATATGTCCTGAGTTATTCAAAAGTTCGAATTTACTTGCATAATAAAAGAAAGAACAGATAACACACAAGTAACAACGAATCACTTACGTATCAACCATACAGGAACGAAACATATGATGCATGCCAATTCAAATCATGCTCTACACTACACAGTCACAAATGCTTATGCAATGCTTTTCAAAACAATGCAATGCATGTCACATAGTCCGGTCACATAACTTTATACCCTATGATGGGCCACAGCTTGTCTTTATGCCCTGTGACACATCACAGCTTTACTTTATACCCTGTAATGTTCCACAGCTTGTCTTTATACCATGTGTCACATTACAGCTCACTTTATACCCTGTGATGGTTACAACTTGTCTTTATACCCTGTAACACAGCACAGCTCATTTCGTAAAACTTTATACCCTGTACCAAAGCACAGCTCTTATCAAAACATAATGCAAATGCAAGTGCCATGATGCAAATATGCACATCCAACATATCATTCAATCACTCGAGGCTCATCTCATTCACAAATTCAAGCGTATCACTACATGCTCAGGTCTACCTCACATAAACATTCATACTGGGCATACAAGGGATGAAGTAGACACATTCACACGCTCCATTTGAACCTTATCGATGCCTCAAGCATTCACTCTTAACCACTTAGATCACTCACACTAAAGTCCATTTCAAAATACCTCACAAAGTCCTCACCGTTGATTCACCATATTAAGACACGTTTCCAAGACTTACACTAACCTTAATCAGGTCCTAAGAAGTCTCTAGGGTCACCCAATTGGTCCTCTGGCTTCCCTTTCTCTCTTATATTCTTCCCACAAAACCGGTTGACATCAAACCCTACATCGATTGATCGATGTCACATCATACCTTGACATCGATCGATCGAAGTCCATCAGAAAGTTTCTGTCTCACATCAGTCGATCCCCCAGCCTACATCGATCGATCGAAGTGACTTCATACCCTAACTTCGATCGATCAAAGTCCATCAGAAAGTTTCTGTCTTACATCAGTCTCTCCTTAACCCTACATAGATCGATCGATGTACATCATTTGATGACATCGATCGATCGATGTCTGCGATTCCAGAAAGGAAACTTTGCGACTTCTGCAGAAACTGTAAAACCAAAATTCCACTTGTTCCCAAACTCCATCCCAATCATTCCATGCCTAATTCCTGCTATCTCTCATGCTTAAACTACAAATTGAACCCTATACACATGCGCAACAAAGATTCAAGCCTAGAACTCGAGGATCTCAACCCTACAAACTCAAAGGCCTCACCTTTCTGTAGGATCTTCAAGGCACCACTAGAAGGGGGGTTGAATAGTTGGTGCGGAAAGTGTGGTTTTTAAAATTTGTTTAAAACTAACCAACTTAACTTCTGAAAACAGATTCTGTTTTCAGGACCAGTTTTAAAACATTTTTAAAACTAGGTTATAGGTCTCCAAAAATTCTGACATTTTGAGAGAACTTAGCCTCAGATGTTATGAGGGTCTCCTAAAAATTTCAAATTTAAATTCAACCTTTAACCCCTTCAAAAATCGTTGGTGGTCAGATTGCGCGAATCTGCCAGAAACGGTAGACTGTTTTGAAAAAATTATTCCTTTTTGTTCTCAACTCCAATTGCTCTGAAATTTTGACCACTAACCCCTTATATGTTTTATTTTAATGGGTTGAAACAATTTTAAAAAATGCTTTCGGGAAGTTAGTCAAATACACTCAAAGTCTCAACCTTTACAAGCCTGAAAATCAGACTGCATTAGTCTCAGAACGTTGGATGTTTGAGTGACTTATACTTATCCAAAAGGGTTGAAATTTGTGCCAAATTAACCCTAAGACGTGTGGCTATGTTTCTGAAAATTTTCGTGATTTTTGAAAATCATTTACTATTTTTACGAACGTAAACAAAAAGAGTAAACAGTGCAGAAACAGAATATAAGTGCTGAAAGTAAATGACACCGAGAATTTTGTACTAGTCGGTTATAAACAACCTACTCCAATCTTTGAGGAACACCTTTCTCGGTTCACACTAGTCAAACACACGCAATACACCTTACCACAGGGTTGATGGAGTTACACACTAACTCCAACCCTTTACAAACCTTGTACGATGAATACAATTCGCACGAACACCACCACCTTGCAAGAATGAAGATTGATCACACCTTGATCAATCTTTTACAAAGATATAGAGTATGTGGTGGTATGTTACAATCCTATTCAAGAATCAGAATATAAGTACAATAGGATTTCAAGAAGAAGAAAGAAAGAGAATGTAGAAGAAGAGAAGGCTAGGCATTTTTGATCTCAAGATTGTAATACTTCTTCTTGTCTTTTGTTTTTGCTCATCTTCTTTCCTTTTAAGCTTGAATGCCGTCCACCTATAGGTTCCTTCCCCTCTTGAAAATTATCTTCTAAGTCCTTGGAAGAATGTATGACATCAATGTGACATGATCTTGTTTACTTGGCACCTTCTCATTGGATGATCATTAACCTTTGCTTACTTGGCACTTCAAGATTGGTTGAATGTTGTCATCATTTGATGACTTGGAAAATCTGAATATTTCACTAAAAACATGTGTCAAAATCAACATAGAATAATTTCCATAATCCACAAGATTGTCACATGAAGTAAGCAAGATAATATTTGTTCACATTAAGGGAAAAAATTCGGCCATTAAGAGTGGTTAACATGCTGAAATTTCAGCATGTGATACATGGCTCTTTAATTCAAATTATTTCCATTTTTCTTTGATTTTTCTTTTTAAAATAAATCACCAATTGGTAGCAAATATTCTTATCAAATTGGAAATGAAATGTGGACATCAATATGGCCATAAAATCGGCCAAGGTACATTCTACACATGCTGAAAAATTTCAGCATGTGTGATATTCAAGATATCACAATTTATGGCTTTCTATTTCATTCAAATTTCTTCCATTTCTTCTTCCAATTATCCACATAATTCAAGACACAAAATATAGCCTAATTTATGGAGAAATTCGGCCAGCCTAGTATTCACAAGCTGAAATTTTCAGCATGTGTTTCAAATGAGACAAAGTTTGAAACCTTACCATTTGTAGCTTCTTTCTTTAAATCACCAACATTGTATGATTAATTCTTGACCAATCAATATGCCAACAAGGCTCCACATATGCTCCATCTCAGCTGTATTAGGCGTGTATACATGTATATGCATGTGCTGAATTTCATTTTTGCTAACTTTGTAAAATAGTGCACATTTAATAATACACACATGTTATATTCCAATCAGCCCTTAATTTAATTTTCTAGAACACTTTAAGATGTATGACATATCTAAAAAATGTCTAGATACGTGTCGTATGATGTGCCAAAAATGTTCCATGTATTGTGTACGTAGAAAACCGAATTTTCGATATTTATCGATTACCTGATTTTTCTCTAATTAAATTCCAACTTTTTGCACATGTTATATATATTATGTTACACATAATATATATAATATAAACTTTAATTCTCAGCACTTGGCTGATATAAAGTGGCGCCATTAACATGTGACAAAATTAAAATTGGAATCTCCACAATTTGGCCTTAATGTGGGGAGATTTGTGTGTGCCAACATGGAATGATTTTATGACTGAAAATATCATCATAGCCACAAAATTAATAATGATTTTTGAGGTGTAGGGGCTGGCCATCTATTTATGGCAAGTACGTGACACGTTGACGAAGTTTCGGTATTCGCCCAATACGACAATTTTCGGTTTAGAACCTTTTAACGTGTCGTATTTAATTTGTCATCACCATGACTTATATCATATGATATAAGACCTGAATATACTCATAAATATGAGTTAAGTATGGTGGCGTGACGTTAACGTGTGTACGTAAAATATATAACGTGTCGGTAGTACGTTGGAATACATGTGTATGTGCTTTTTTCAAAAAAATCTGAAAATATATATGTATATATATAACCCTACACAACAATGAAATCACAGCAAAACAGATTCAAGGGGGTAGGGATTTGCAGGAATCCATATATTCATCAACATCATCCAGATTTTCAACATACGATGGCCAAAACATCAAAACCAAAACACAGGAATTGCACAGAATTCACAAAATGATAAACAAGGGTAGAATACTGCATGGTGATCCAATTTGATATAAAAGTAGGTCCTTTTTCTTCACAAATCGTAGGAACTTATAAGATGATTACTTGCCTTTGATTATTAAAAATTGGATTGAACAACGAACAGAGATTGGTTGGTTCCCGGAGGCTGACTTCCTCTTCTACGCTGTTAGAGAATCGGCTAGGGCTTGGGAGGGGGGGAAGTCGACGGTTTCTGAGAGATAATGGGAAAAACTGACGCTCTGTCAGTTTTGTTATGGGAAAGGGCAAAACTGGAATTCCTAAATTGTATTTTAATTGAATCCTTTTTCTTTAATTCTTAAATTCTAATATTTAATCCATAATCAATTGAAATCAATTTGGGTATTAATTTCTTAAGATTCTTTCTCTCATTTAATTACGTTCCGGAGGGTGCGGGGCATAACATTCATTGACTTTAGCTATGAGGAACATAGGAGGGCTATTCAATATGTAGACCAAAATCCCAGTGTGTTCCAGGTGGTGGTGAGAGAAATGAAGGGAAAAGCGCCTGTTGCTAGACCCAGTGAAGTCCATCCCAGTTACTCCGATCAGAGAAGAGAGCTCATGGAGTATTCTCCAGCTCGCCCCTAATACTATCCAGAACCTCATGGTGAGTTCATGGCCGAGGCTAGACGCTCAGGTCAGCGAGCTAGCCGCCAGCACATTATGTCCGAGCCACTGGAAGCTCTGGACTATCATTTGAAACGCACACGGAAAGCGTTGCTGCCACTCAGACATGGCAGAGAAGTTGACAAGGAGGCCAGAGCCCCACTGCATGAAAAACGCACTGCTCATCAGAGGCTAGGCGACCGAGACAAGGAAAGGGTGCCTCTGTTGGCCTCCAAGGCCCATATTCTATCCGATATGAGGAAGGAAGTCCTAACAAGGGATCACAAGCCCTTGTGAGGACCCATCCATAAAAGGATCCCCGGTTATACTGCCTCTTCCATCATGATATTGGGCATGATACAGAGGACTGTAGACAGCTCACCCAAGAAATTGAGCTCCTAATTGAACTAGGTTATCTACAGCACTACTACAACCCCATGTCAAAGCTGCACAACAGGTTGGACTTCACTCAGCCTCTTCCTGATGAAAGGTGCCGACCAGATCATAGACGCCGGCTACTTGAAGATGAAGACCCAGATATGGCTGGCCAGATGCGGCAGAGTTCTGAACTGATAAGGTTGACCTGAAGGCGAAGGTCGTCAACCCTGTGGATCATAGTCCAATTCCCCCCACATGTATCCAAAGCTTTTTGTACATATTTGTACATTATTTAAAGCTAATGTTTCATCTATCAATGTTTATTCCAAATTTGCTATTGCAAATAAGCTTCCTAGACATGAAGCAAGGTGCATCTCGGCTAACAGGGCATAGAGATCCCTAATCACTTTGTTCAGATTTTTGGCCCATCTCAGCCCGGCCTACTATTCTATCTGGCATTTAGCCTGCGTTGGAGGCTTAATTATTGATCCTTCATTGTGGTTCATGAGAAGTTTCACCTAGACTACGAGAAAAGTTCTGTGCCTACCTGACGTCCATTTTATGGTTCATAACAGAATTTGGGCCTAACAAAATTCGCGCTTAGCCGATCTCTGCCTTATGGCTCACGATAGGACTCAGGACACAAACTTTCCCATCTCTGTGACTTCTCTCTTGTGGCTCATGAGATTAGAGATACGATATATTTTGCACCCAACAACAGTAAAGGTTTACCTCGGCCTTAAGGCTTGTCAGGGGTTCACCTTGGCATGTATATCCGCCTTACGGTGGGCCTCGGTCTTAAGGCTTGTCAAGGGTTTACCTTGATTTCCTCCAGGCCTCTGCCTTATGGGTTAGGAGGGCCTCGGCTCGGACAAAAATGCCTTCCCACGTTGGGAGTTCAACCATTTGCTCTCTGCCTTATGGTTTTAAGGGAGCCACCGGATGCGACAGGTTTCACACCTCCGGTATGGTGGCCTAAGTAGCCACCATCGTTCTCTGTCTTATGGTTTTAATGGAACCTCGAATATGACATGTTTCACTTCTCGGCAAAATGACCCAAGTGGTCTTAACTCCTCTGCCTTATGATTCTAAGGGGTCTAAATCGGCCGTTACAAGAGAAATCTGGGCCATACAATTTCATCTCGGCCGCAACAAGTGAAGCCTCGACCAGATGAGCTCAAATCGGCTCAATAGCCTCTGGCTTAATCGAAGACAAGCTCTCAGCTTCAAAGCTCTCAAGGCAAAATGGGTCAGTTATTGTCTAGGCCTGAGTAGCCGAGCAGAGGTCGGCGATATAGCATGCCTTGTAGCAGCTAAGGAATTTCCTTAGATTAATTCTAAGATTTTATTTAAGCCTACTCTCGGCTGAAACAGATCAAGTTTGTCAGCTCAGCTTGACAGCTTGGCAGACCTTATCCTTACTCTAAAAGTTGGCTCAACCCAGCAGGGTAACAGGTATGTTCCAAACTTAAAGTTTGTAGATTTAGTTCATTTTATTAAAAACTGTTGCAGCATGAAAAATCTGCCAAGTGCAGAGCCGACATCAAATCACGGCAACAAAAAGTTTGGAAACTTGGTTCAGAGATTACTTAGCAAAAAATTCTGAATGGAAGAGCAGAACAGAAAATACACTGAAAAGTAAAGCACAGGGGCACCAGAGCCAAGATGTTCAATACTTATAAAATTTTCATTAAAAATCGTCAAGCCAAGTACAAAGGATTTTTCCTAAACTATTTAGAGCTCCCTAAGGTCGGCTCCCCCTTGAATAGATCCAGTCGAGTATCAAACTCCTTTTCAACATCAGGGTTGTAGAGCTCGGTGATTTGTGGATGCTGCTTATCCAGAGACAGGGAAGACTTCTGATCAGACGTCAATTACCTGAGTCTTGCCGGCCACCATCACTGAACTCTGCATGAACAAAAGATTGTCCATAAAGTATTCCGACTGTCTGAACTCAGCAACAGCATCCTTCTTGATATTTTCAGCCTGAAGGACGAGCTGCTGGGTCAGCTCAACCTTGCTCCTCGTCTTATCTTTGCTTCTTCTGGCAAGTCTCCAGCTCTTACTGATAGAACTCCAATTCTGATTGAGTCTTGGTGGACGCCTGCTCCATGTCAGCAATGGCTCCCTACAGCTCATCCACCTTGGAGTTGGAAGTGGCCAGCCTGGTATCAGACTCCTCTTGCCCCTCTCTAAGAGTAGAGTTTTCAGAGGATATGGTCGACACCTCAGACCTTAATATGGCGACCTCTGCCTCAAGCTCTTCAAGCCTGGATTGCAAGGGCTTCACCCCCTCTATCAGCTTCTCATTGCCTTTCTGAAGCGCAGTATTTTTCTCGCACACATTGACGGCGATCTTTCGCATCTCTTCAGTCCGCATAAAGAAATTGTACTCCTGAGCTCGGAACTGCAACATTTGCACAAGTCAGTAAAAAACATGAAGCGAGTAACAAACCTGAAGGAGTAAGAAAACTCACCATGAACATGTTGCTCAGGAACGTGTTAAGTGCTTCAGTCCAATCCATACGATCGAATGTTTCCCAATCACGTGGCAGAACTGACATCTCTGATACTTTTCTTGCCACAGCAGGGTCCCTGCCTGTCTCGTCGGTATAAAAGGTCATAAACCTGCGACATCGCCTGGACTACCCAAAAGAAGATTCAGCTTTAGCGGCTTGAGGGACCTTGCCTTTGTTCCTCTGCTGGGCAGGTTCCTCGGCTTCCCCCCTTCTGCAGGGGTTGCCTCAGGCTCAGCCACGGGTGGGGCCACCTCAGCCACTGCAACAGAGGAAGGAAGAGCCACGCTAGGGGGCATTAGTTTCCCTTTCCGCATTCAGAGGCTGAGGATCAACCTGAGCAAGACCAGCTGAATCCTCAACTGCAACAAAAATATGAAGTGCTTATCAGCAGGAGAAATATGGGTCAAACCCAGCCCCACTTTATGGATAAAGCAGTACCTATATCGATTTCTACGGACCATCCGCAGCAGGGGCAACCTCAACAGGAGGGACCTGTGTGCCAGAAGTAGGGGCTCTAACTGGAGCCTGGTCCGAGGAGGATTGGCTCTCTGTTCTGGCTCTCTTCTTCGAGGCCATGGCCCTCATTCGTGCCATCGCCTCAGACACCATTGCTCCTGCCATTTCACCAACAAAACAATCAACTTACATGAAAACTGGCAGAAGAACAAGAAAACTAAAATACCTACCCTCAACAATCTTTATGTTCTCCTGGCTGAGGTCCTGGAAGCGATGGCCAGGTACCAAATGCTCCAGATCGGCAGCCTCCAAGACCGACCCATCCACTTTTCGCCAGTCAATCGCCACCGGCAAGCTCAAAAGTCTAGGGGCCTCATCGCAGAACTCGCTACTCGGCCTCAGGTTGTCTGCTATGCCGGTCTTCCAGAGCTCAATTTCAGGCAGCCCTACCTTCTTAATATAGAAAAAGCAATATTTTCAATTCTTGGTAAAAGTGGGGATGTTTATGGCATGGATATACTCCTTGTTGGGGAACCTCCTACTGAAGTAAAACCAACTTTCTATGGACTTACAGATGAACATCCCTCTAAAGGTCCTAAGATTGAAATGGGTCCTAGCTGCCCTCAAGTAAAGGAAGCAACAAAGGACTACTTTCAGTCCATTGGGCATATGATCTGGGGCAGCCTAAGATGGAAGAATTCAAGAATTCGATAAAGAGGCTCCGGAGCAGGAAGGCGAAAGCCGGATTTGAAATATCCTTCATAAACTGCCTCGTACCCCACCGGCGGATTGTAAGCAGATTGGTGAGGAAGGGGAAGAGTAGGATTAAACAGATCCCTATCAATTTGGTAAAACTCACACAAGCGGGAAAGATCAGCGGCCTTCAGTTTGCACACTGAACCTTGCACCGCCACTGACGGGCCCCTTGAAAGTTGAAATAGGGGACACCTCCATCACCAGGGCAGCCGCAGAGGGAGCACTAGCAAGGCGTAGCCTCCGAAGAGGACGATTGTCCTCACTGGAACTCGACCTCACGGGAGAGCGGGAGTCGCCACTGTCTCTCCCTCCAAAACCGACAGAATTTGAACCCGACCTCGAAACATTTTGAGAATCAGAAGAAGAAGAAGAAGATATAATAGCCATGGATAAGGAAGAGGAAGCTTACAAGGAATAGGAGGCTGAAGAGAAGGACTCGCCGGAGTTGGAGAAGAATAAAAGATCGCCGGAGAAGAGAGCAAAAAATATTCAAGAGACGGCTAAAACGATTGAAA
Organism: Eustoma russellianum; assembly: GCA_036186865.1. Lineage (NCBI taxonomy): Eukaryota > Viridiplantae > Streptophyta > Magnoliopsida > Gentianales > Gentianaceae > Eustoma > Eustoma russellianum. The sequence goes on along the minus strand of AP025069.1, from coordinate 15,637,545 downwards.
ATGAAACCTGCTTCCGAAGAGACAGAACTTTTAAAGGTCGGAATTCGAACAGACAGGACGCTTCGAATTCCCCCGATCGAAAATTTTTACCGCCAAAAACCAATGATTACCTCTTCGTAATTTACGCTGGCATTAAATGCTGGCGACAGCCCAACTAAAGGTGGACACGTCCCCAACACATATGAACAGATTAGTCTGCCCTCCCTGGTCAGCTCGGCCAAACTAATCTAGGGGCAAAGTAATGAGACCAAAGTTCACCTGCTAAGATGAGACATGGCACACAAGTTAGTCAACAACGGTCAACGTAACTCAAGCTTAGCTAGTTGACTGGTCAACCTCGGCCTCCTTCAGCTCAGCCTGAGGTGCAAGACGAAAGACATCCGCATAGCCTGAGGACTGTCTCGGCCATAGGCCAGCTCGGCCAGAGGCCGAAATCATTAGAGCTCGGCCGTCTAAGAGACGGCTCAAAGCACACACATGGCTTAACCTGATCAGGTCAGCCCATGCAGTTCAGCTCGGCCAGGGGCCGAGGCCAAGTCAGCTTGGCCGTCACCTTATCTGATTAACACCTAAGACCGGCATTCCATGGCTGACCAGCTCATTTTGGCTCAGCAGAGCTCCTTGTTCCTTGTTTCATTGGCCGAACCACACATGAAGCAACTCTGCTCGGCCATAGTGTGCTGAAATAGACTCCTACCACTCTACAAGCTTGGCCCTCCAACCCAACACTTGGTGTCACTTAGCCTTCATGCTAAGACTGAGAGTGACTCATCCACTCAGTTCCATATGTCAACTGTATAAGGGAGACTTGCCAGCACAGCAAACCTTAATGGCCACATGGCGATCAAACAAGCCATAATTGCCATATAGGCAGCCAGGTGTCATTATCATATCTGCCCTGGGACACGCAGCTCTCAGCTTGAACAGCTATATATAAGACCTTTGCCGACAGAAGCAAGATCAAGTTTTCTCCAAGCCATTTCAAGTCTAAGTGACACCCCAGACTCAACAACTTTTCGGCTCGGCCCGAACTACGCCTCAGCCGACCTACATAAACAGCCACCCTCTGTGAAAGAGAGTTCGAATCAGGTTCTTTACAACCTTTGATTCCAGCATAAGCTACACGCTAAAATGCCGACAACTAACTTGAGCGTCGAAGGATTTCCCTAGGGCATTGACCCTGGGCCTCTAACATTACCTTTCCTTCTCAGGTTCCATAAACGGACCCTAACGGAGACCTGACTGCATACCGCAAGGATTGCCTCCGATACACCTGGTGAAGATCCAACTTCATCTGTGTGTATTCTTATTTCGATTACAAGATGAAGAGTTACGAAAAAAAATGTATTTTTTCCTCAAAGTAACATAAAGTTATTTCTTTACAAGCTACAAAGCCAACTTTCCGAAAACATAATAATTTTTTTTAGGCTCTCAAAGCATAATATCAGGTAACATATCTTGTTCATGTAATATAAATCCCAACCGCAACTATTTTCACTCCAACCGGAGGTTCTGATCCATAATCACAGCTTTTCAACATTGGATTAATTTTATCGCTTTACGGATTGCTTTAAGTGAAGCACATTAACTAACAATTACAGAAATGTTTTTCTTTATTTTGACAACAATGAGCAAGTTTATAACAACAAATTATATAAGTAATTGCAGCCTTTCATTCAATCAGCATTAAGCTCAAACCTAGCAGAAAGAACAAGAATAAATTAATAATATGAAAAGTAGTTTGCAGAAAAAAAATTTATATATATATTCTTTGAGGGTAACAAGCAGAATCGGAGAAATGTGGTGGGCCCAGTCACACATTGTTCATATTATGTGTCTTTGTCTTTGCCGGAGGAGCCGGCGGCAGCGGAGATGGATACGAACCGGCTGAACCACCACCAGGCGGAGGCGCAGGAACACCGAAAACCTGAGCATTGGTGCGTAAATCTTGCCTGCCTCTAGCTTTCCCAAGAAAGTAGCATCCGAATCCCAGCAGAAGTGAGAAGAGAATAAATGGAAGAGAAATCACCACCACCATCCCCATGATTTCACCGGAAAACCCAAAAGATAGAATCTAATTCTGGTCGGACTTCAGCTGGAAACAGCTGAAATTCTAAGAATCGCTGTGTGTGCCGAGAGAGAAATAGAGAGTTGTCGGATGTGAAATTTGAATGAGAAAGTAGAAGGCTGAGTTTGAACTTTGAAGAATAAAGCTTCAAGCTTTGAGCATTAATATACGCTGTCTCTATTAGTACAATTTTCTCCACCGTTGGTTTGTTTAACGGCTATATTAACGTTCATTTTCTTTTGCAACGTTTACCTTGTCCTTTACGACTTGTGCTCTCATTAATGAGCTCAAACTAGAGCATCATAATGATGTAAAAATTTTTGTTTACAACTCAATTTGCCAACATGAGTATAACACGCATATTGGCAAATACAATAGTCGAGTGGTCAAATACAAATATTTGATCCTGAACATAGTCGAGTAGTCAAATGCAAAACATTTAAAATTGATAACTTTGTTTCAAAATGACGGTCTGAATCATTATGTGTTATCTTGTGCGATAGAAATGTTTGATTTTTTTGACTTTGTGCTATGCTATATCGAATCGTTTGACTTATCTTGTTGTACCGTTTATTAGAGTATATTTCTCATTTTTATATCATATCCGTAAATCAAAAATTATAACGTGTCAAAGAACCTAATATGTGAGTATACCATATATATATATATGTATGCATGTATGTGTGTGTATATATATGTATACAGATATACACTTATATATTCATATATTAATAAAATATAATTTTTTATAAAAACTTATATATTCATATATATACACACATGTGTATATATATCTGTGTGTGTGTGTATGTGGGTGCGTGTGTATGTATGTATATGCCCAGACTTTAGCGATAGCTTTTACTGTTTGTTGGAATATACTGGGTACGATTGATTGATTGATTGATTGTGTATATATGTATGTATGTATATTTTGGGCAGTGAAATCTTTGTACTTTCCTGCATCCAAATTATATCCTTTGAAAATATCTCAAAATGTTTGATAACATTTTACACTAAATAGTTTAAGTTATATTTATTTACATTTATCCGTATGAACATGAAATAAATGTAATGTAAAAATAACTAAGAAATAGATAAGAATCTAAAAGTAGAAATTACTATTTTATAACTTTAAAAAAGGACAAGGAATAAATGAATTTTCAAAATAAATTTAATTTTAACTTCAAAAAAAATTATTTTGTCAAATTGAAGTGTGAAGATAGACATATAGGACGAATGGGTATCTGATTGATCACACATATATACAGATAGACATGCGCGTAACCACGAACGCGTATATAAGAGATATACATCGTAGAACACCCTAATGTTTGGCACCATATTATAATGGAAAATTATCATGTAATTCATTTTTTCTTTCTAATACTTTTCACATTACATGAAAGTACTTGTAGCAAAAAAGAGTAATATTGTTTATAAAGATAGATTAGCCCAAATTAAAGAGGACGTGAAATGATTAAATGAATACTATATTGAATATTTTACCCCATTTATAACGTTAATTTATTATAGAAACTTTCTTGAGTGCAAAAACAAATCCAACCAACATATAAAAGTTAGAAATCACCATTAAGGAAAAAAGTTTTGTACATTGATTAATAGTAGTCGAAAATGATGGATAGTTCATTCGGCCTTTTTTGTTTTAATGAATCATGTCCAGACAAATTTAATAGTTTACACAAAGTGTAAGGTAAAGTTGTGTACATCAGATCACAAAACATTCGGTCCTTCTTCAGACCATGCGTAAATACGTAAATCTAGTGTACCGGAATCGCCTTTTTACTCCATGTTGTTACACTGGCAAAGGAAAACTGTATATTTTTGTCAAAAGGTCGGCTAGATATCATAAAGAAAATTAAATTCAATTAGGTAAATTGTTTTACAATGCCTGAAAGGATGTCAATTTTTCTTTGAGCATTTCTTTTAACTACTGAAAGTTTATAATGTGAATGACGACATAAATTTAAATTTACACTGAGAGTCACTCGTGCCATTTACAAATTTAATCATTTAAATCACTCTAGCAACTTTTCAAGATTTAATCAAAATCGAATATATGATACATACACCAACTTTGTGGTAATGAATGACTTGAATATATTGAGTAGGGGTTTCCGGTGCACTACACTTTCGCGTTTGCACATAGTTTAAAGAGAGGTCAGATCGTTTCGCGATCTGATACACACAGCTTTACCCTACATTTTATGTAAGAGTCTGTTTCAGCGATTCGAACTCGTGATCTCAGGGTCATTGAATATATTCTATGTAGTTGTATCTGACAATTGATGTAAAAATAATTCACAATAAATAGTTTTATATTCACATGTGAATTTCCTAGGTAACACGATCACACGTTTATAGATGCCGGCTAGGAACCCAATTTAAGTCACACATTATACATATACACTTCAATAAATTTTTAACTCATTTTATTTTTCTCATACTTTTCATCAGACGAGAGAAATATCTTTTACAAAAAATAGTGGCTAATGCTGTCGTTGGAATATACTGGGTACAAATGATGATGACGATTTGTAAACACCAATTAGCTTATATTAAAGAGATCATTCTAAGAATTAAAATGAGTACCATATTAAATATTTTATACTATCTATAATGTAATTTTATTATATTAAACTCATTACTTGACATAATTTAAACGACATGAGTCCAAACACAATCTAAATTAAATGATCCAAATCTCAACTATAATAAATATAGTTCTAAACAGTAGCTCACAGTATATAAAGCATAGTTATTAAACCTGTCTAGCATGGTGATTGGACCAGGTGACCAGGCCAACTGGGACTATTTAAGCAATTGGTCTGGAAGGCCCGGGTTGAACTGGTGGTTCAACCGGTTTAGACAGCTGCCCGGATAGTATATCTGGATTGATCCGGTGGTGCGACCGGAGGTTCGACCTTTTTATCAAATATTATATTATTTTGTTAATATATAAAACATGTTGATGTGACTATTGATTAAGCCATTGACCTGCTGACCAGGTCTTTGTTCATGTTCAAGGGACCGGTCAAGATTAATAACTATGATTTGAAGTGCAATTTAATATAGTATTTCTTGAATTAGCACACTAACACACTAACACATCATATCTCTATTATTGTTACGCTTATGTAGGTACATATAGAGCCGGAGGTCTCACTGGAAGCAAACTCTTTATCTCTTGGGATAGAGGTATTGTTGTCTGCCACTTACCCTTCCCAAATTCTAGCGATAGCTTTTGCTCTCGTTGAGAAATACTGGGTACGATTAATTGATTGAACCTAGTATTTTTACCTTTCAAGTACGAACTTTTGTAATCTTTAACCAAAATGTATAATCTTCTCTAATAATTTTTTTTTCATGTTACTAATGTTTGTGATAAACTACAACAGCAGCAACATTATCATATTGCTTTAGAGGCTCCCGCCTATGGCGAGATATAGGGGGTCAGATATACGCAATCATACTCATATGTTAGAAACACACATACGTTGTTTCTCGATGACCTATAATGAAAATTGCATCAAGCTGTCTCGATCAACTACTACTTTACAAGTTTGTGATAAACTACAATATGTTGAAATGTTAGTTACTAAACCAAACTTGCCCCTAGCCAATGTGGTGAGACATTACACAAGTGTAGTCGTGATTGTGAGCATTATGTAACTCTTTGGATTGAGGAAAATTTGAGGTGATATAAATTAAAATGGTTGTTAGATTAATAATGATTAGTTCCTCTGAAAGAATCTTATTTAGGACAGAAAAACACCAAATACATATTGAGAAAAATGTAATATTATATTGATATTGATACTTGAAAACACACAAAAAAGGAAAGTTCTTCGAAGAATAATTTAATTTTTAAATGAATATTTATTTAACAGCAACAATGAGTCTTCGGAATGCAATCAATGACATCTGGTTGAATCATCGAGGCTTTGAAGGGTAGTTGGGATCTACTCACACTCATTTTCCTCACTCCCTTTGTGACCGCACGACACGTGACAGCAAGGCTGGGTGGTGAGGCTAGATGAGGGTCACCTGCATCTAGCCTCACCAACCTCACTTGCTGCCACATGTCGCGTGGTCACGCGTCATCGCACCCCCATGTGGTGAGAGAATCCTATCCCTTGAAAGGGCTATTCATTGGGTGAATCTGGAGACCTTCTTGGATACTGTGCTAAATAACTGTTAGCGGAAACAAACATTTTTGAAAATAATCTTTTTTTTTAAAAAAAAAATAATTTTGAAGTTTTAGAATCTGAATACTATTATGAAAAATTAATTTCGCTGATTCATAATTCAAAACGACTCCAAATTTTCTTTACAAGTCCTTTACTATATCTACTAACATTCTATCAAAAGTTGCTAAAACATAAGATAGCTAATCCTTTGAAAATGCGTTTTACGGTTGCCCAAAAATGCAGAATTTCTACTTTTGTCGCAAAATTCATTTTCAAAGAATAATATATTTTAAATCCCTTAAATTTTAATTAAAACCCCCTCAGTATGTATAATTTAATGTGTAAAAAGGGTTTGACCTAAAATATTATTGGAAGTATTTAACTTTAGACATTTTCACAAAGAGCACGGAAATTAGAGAGAACTGAGCACTACGATTTTCTTCGATTAATTTTTTACTTGCTCAAAAAGAAATTTTTGATGCAAATGAAAAATATCAGTTTGAATCTCGTTAACTCAAACTTTGGTTTGATTTTGAAATTGTTCGAATGCTCAAACTTGATGACATATAAAGCATTTTTATTAAATTTTAAGATTAGCCAAAACATCTTAAAATTGTATGTTATAAAAAAATAAATTATCATCAAACATATGGTTTTGATTAATAAGATAATCGCTCTACCCCACAAAAAAGTGGTTATTTTATTAATCAAGAAAATTAAACATGAACATTTTCCTATGCCCACATGTACGCGGATATTTTTGGTTTTTTAATTTTCATGTCGTCTTAAGTATATTCTATACATGAGTGAAACATCTACCCATGGGAAAGTTTAGAATATACTATGTGAGTAACTTGATTAATTCATCATTCTGTTATATATGTTCATAGCATGATTTGTATTTCTTTGGTTATGCAGTTATTCTCATTACTGCTTTATTTGATGATGCTAGTACTCCAATGTTGACTAGTGACAATTACACTGAATGAAAGGATATCATCCTTTTTGACATTTGGGTGCACGGACTAGACATAGCACTCCATGAGGAAGAACCACCAATCCCATGAAATCAAGTACACTATTCGAGAGGTGTAATTATGAGGGTTGGGAGTGATCTAATTGCCTCAGCATAATGCTCATTAAGTCTCGTAGAAATCCAAGCATTAGGGGTTCTATCACTAATTTGACAATGTCAAAGCGTACATGAAAGCCATTGAACAACAATTTGTAAGCTCTGACAAGGCTTGGGCCAGCATCCTTATAAAAGACTTTCAAATATGACCCATGAGAGAAGCCGTAGTGTGCGCGATCATATCAGGAGATGAGAGATGTTGCTGCTAAACTAAGCTCCCTTAAGGTTAAAATCTTGGAGCCATTCCTGGTGTATTTCATACTCAACTCTCTCCCTTCGGAGTGTACTTCATTCAAGGTCTCGAATAACACACATAAAGAAAAACTAGTCAATTACTGAACTTTTGACCATGTGTGTTCAAGAGGAGCAGATGTTGACGAATGAAGCCAATCGAGTGTAGCGCCCCAGCCCGATACCGTCATCGGAACCAGTGCACCCGCCGTAGCCTACTATGAGAACTACGAAGCGTCAAGCAGATCAAACGTACATCCTTCATAATGTAAGTTAAAAACCAGCGGAAACGTCATAAAGTTTAAACCTTCATCGTCAATCACACAACTAGAAACTGCAGCGGAAATTAAAATGTGTTTGTTCCTCTAACCAACATAAGTTCTAATCAAAATAATAACAACGACTTTCCAAACTTAAAGAAAATAGTCCAGCATCTATCTATTCCTTTGTCCATCATCCCATGAGCCCACTCGCCGTCGTCTTCGATAAATATCAACTCATAATCAGGCTCACCTGAAAAGGAGACAGAATGATGTTCTTAGCGAAAACTTCGCCAGCAAGTAACCCGTCTATACACCCTACGGAATCACACACGTCGAGTCACCAGAGTATAAACATTGCCCAAAAATAAGGTGCTCGGGTTAACAAATAGCATCTTAATAAGAATTACTCAAAACAGATAGAGCACATATGTGAACACAGTTACGAGAACCAACATGTATTAAAGCAACGTATCACATAAACAAGTCATAGACTAACCACATTTCTTGCATGTCAAGTCTTATGCTTCGTGTATCATGATGCATGTACTTCTTTAAAATCACACACAACACCCATGCATATGTCTTCTTTCACAAACATGTCATGCATGTCATTTCACAAAACATTTCATCACTTTACATATCATATTCTTCGCGTAGCAGAACTTATACCCTGTGGGTGATCAGCCCACAGCCATCATAACTTATACCCCGTGCTGAAAGGTCCACGGCCTCATTACATATAATATATATCCGTGCTGAAAGGTCCACGGCCCATTACATATATCATATATCCGTGCTGAAAGGTCCACGGCCCCATTACATATATCATATATCCGTGCTGAAAGGTCCACGGCCCATTACATATATCATATATCCGTGCTGATAGGTCCACGGCCCCATAAAATACTTCATTTTCCGTGCTGATAGGTCCACGGCCCCATAACATACTTTATACCCTGCTGTTGATTCACAGATCACGCTCTTATACCCTGCTTTCGCAGACGTGACTTTTATACCCTGTGATCAACCAGCAGCCATTTTGTCTTTCGCAAACTTTACCTTTCTTGTTCTTTTGCAAAACATATCTCAAATCAAATGCAAGTGCCCATGTCATGATGCAGGATGCACAAATAGCTTCATATCAACTGTAACACACACACACATACATCTTGTCTATCAAGGATATGGTCTTGCACCTCAAACACTCCCTAAACGTGTTTTTACCAAGTCCATTTATCTCACTTTTCACTAGAATTCAATCTTATGCTTACTTAATCAAAACTTACCATCTACACCTCAAATATACCTCAAATACCCTTGCATTTTATGTTCAAAAGAAGTGTATAAAGTTACTACACTTACATAGGGCGCTTAAAGGGTCAAAATACTTCAAGAATACTTGGAACGCCACTTCGAGCGCCTAATGTGGACATGGAGCGCCTCTACTAGGCGTTCGAAGTGTTCGGGGATGATTCAGGACACATTGAACACCACATGAAGCGCCTAATGTGACATGAAGCGCCTCATGTAGGCGTTCGAAGTGTTCTGACGGTTCTAAATTGCAGTTTTTCTGTACGGGAAAGCTCCAGGACACATGGAACGCTACATGAAGCGCCTATAGTGACATGAAGCGCCTCATGTAGGCGTTCGAAGTGTTCTGACGATGCCAAACTGCAGTTTTTTCTGCAGTAACTTCCTCCCAACTCCTTCCTCTTCAACCCTTCCAGGTTCAACACTTAAAGATCCATCCTAACAACTAGATTCATCATACTTAACATACATCTAATCATGAATTGATGCTTAGCGAATGTCTAACAAGATCCACTCTAAATCTTCAATCATTCACCACCTTCAAGAGTTATCATCAACAATACCCAACCAACAAGACTGCAACAATGTCATCACTCATCCCTCAATTTCCTGCACTTACTCTCAACATCTAAGTGTATACAATCAACACAAGAGTAGAGCAAGACAAGAAACACATCAACATATATACTCTCATGGGCATGGTTGACTAACAACAAATACTGCACAACTATTCAAAAATATGGCCCAAAGAACAAGACTTTACACAATTAGCAACAAGGCTTACATATAACACAGCATGTATGATAGACAAGACAAGAATACTAATGTGTGATTCATATTTTCTCTTTGTAAGAACGTAGGGCCTAGAGTATCAAAATTTACGTAAAGCGTATAGAAAGATTACTTGCCTTGGAATCTAGTTAATCTTACGGATTTACTGCAGAACTTTGATGAGAATTGAACCTAGAATGGCCTTTTCCTTCCTTCTCTTTCCTTTCTTCTTCTTCTTCCTCTCCTTTTCCTTCTCTCTCTTTTTCTCAGAATTTTTCCTTCTTCTTTTGTGGTATAACCGTCCAATATGGCTGAGATGGGGAGGTTATACCAACTTTTGTAACTTCCCTCAACTTCTAGTAGGGGCCTTTCAAGTAATTTCTATGAATTACCTTTAACTCTATTCTGAACCCTTCTTTCTTATTCTTCTACGTTTTAGGTGACTAAGTTTTATAATCTTACATAATTAATAAATTGCATTCAAGGTTAACCTCTAAGTATTGAAAGTTGCGCTTAAAAGACACGGGGTGTAACATTCCACCCCCCTTACAAAAGTTTCGTCCTCGAAACTTACGTACCTTAGTCAAAGAGCTGAGGATACTTCTCCCGCATTTGTTCTTCGAGCTCCCAAGTGGCTTCACGTTCCGTGTGATTGCTCCATTGAACCTTTACATACGGGATCACTCGCTTTCTCAACACTTGATCCTTTCGGTCCACAATTTTCACGGGTACTTCCTCATATGTAACATCGTCCTTGAGTTCCAAAGGTTGAGCTTCAAGTACATGACTTGGATCCGCCACGTACTTTCTTAATTGTGACACGTGGAATACATTGTGAACTTGTGCCAACACCGGGGGGTAATGCCAACCTATATGCCAAGGCTCCTACCTTCTCAAGTATTTCATAGGGACCAATGAAACGAGGGCTTAGCTTGCCTTTACTCCAAACCTCATGACGCCCTTCGTAGGTGATACCTTTCAAATAAACTTATCACCCACATCAAATCCAATGGTCGTCGTTTGGAATCTGCCCAACTCTTGCTACGGTCCTGAGCCGTCTTGAGTCTTTCCCGAATGACCTTCACCTTCTCTAACGTTTTCTCCAATAGCTCAGGTCCTGTAATGGTCCTCACGCCCACTTCGTCCCAATAAATCGGGAGGACCTACATTTCCTCCATACAAAGCCTCAAAAGGAGCCATATCAATTGCGCTGTGGTAACTATTGTTATAAGAAAACTCCATCAGCTTTTACCATTCCATCCCAACTTCCTTTGAAATCCAGCACGCAAGCTCTTAGCATATCTTCCAAGGTTTGAATTGTCCGCTCGGACTGGTCCATCAGTTTGGGGATGATATGCCGTACTCAACCTTAATTCTGTACCCATGGCTTTCCTTGAAATGCTGTCCAAAACTTAGATGTGAAACCGTGAGTCTCGGTCGGATACTATACTTACCGGAACACCATGTAAGCTCACAATGTTCTCCATATACACATTCACTAGTTTGTCGAGAGGTGTTTCACTGATGAAACGGTAAGAAATGGGCAGACTTTGTTAAACGATCCACGATAACCCAAATCATGTCACATCCACCTTGTCTTTGGTAATCCGGCTACAAAATCCATTGTGACATGTTCCCATTTCCATTCCGGAATTTCCAACGGCATCAACAATCCACCGGGCCGCTGGTGTTCCGCTTTGACTTGTTGACACCCAAACACCTCTCTATGAATTCCGCAATATGTCTTTTCATCCCAGACCACCAATAGTACGCTTGAGATCTCTATACATCTTGGTGCTACCGGGGTGTATGATAACCTTGAATTATGAGCTTCTTGCAAAACTTCTTTCCTAAGTTCGTCAACATCCGGCACGCATAATCTCTACCAAAGCTCCCATCCCATCCTCCTTAGTCCGAAATCCTTCAACTGACTATGTTTCACCCTTTCCATTATCTCACTTAAAGCCTTATCTCTCTTCTGTGCCTCCTTTATCCGATCAATCAAACTCGGGTGATAGTCAAGGCTGTCAAAACATTCACCGTGGATTCAATCAAATCTAAACCAAACTCCTCCATCTCTCTTTCCAGTGGTGATTGTCGTGCATGGCTGGACTTCCTACTTAAGGCGTCGGCTACCTTGTTAGCCTTTCCCGGGTGATAATGAATAGTTAGGTCATAGTCTTTTAGCAATTCCAACCATCTCCGCTGCCTCATATTCAATTCCTTCTGTGAGAACAAATACTTTAGCTCTTATGATCCGTGAATACCGCGCACTTCTCTCCATACAAATAATGCCGCCAAATCTTCAAGGCGAACACAACCGCGGCAAGTTCAAGATCATGTGTGGGATAGTTTTGTTCATAAGGCTTTAGCTGTCTTGAGGCATACGCGATGACTCGTTCGTTTTGCATTAAAACACAACCTACAAACAAGGTGTTAGTCTAAACTTAATGGGTATATAAGATCATAACCTTATACTATAATTTACGTACCTAACCCGTTCTTTGACGCATCACTATAAATCACAAATCCATCCGTTCCAGAGGGTTGAGCCAATACTGGAGCTGTCGTTAATCTCTTTTAAGCTCCGTGAAACTTTGCTCGCATTCAGCCGTCCACTCAAACTTGGACTTCTTTTGAGTAAGGCGACTGAGAGGTACGGCAATCCTCGAGAATCCCTCAACAAATTTTCTGTAATAACCCGCTAGACCCAAGAAACTTCGCACTTCGGTGACATTGGTAGGTCTAGGCCATTCAGTTATAGCTTCCACCTTCTTCGGGTCAACAGCAATCCCCTCTTCTGATATCACATGACCCAGGAAAGCTACACTTCTTAACCAAAACTCACACTTGCTAAACTTTGCATAAAGTTGTTTCTGCCTCAAAATGCCTAGTACGGTTCTCAAATGCTCAGTGTGAGTTTGCTCGTCAGGAGAATACACAAGATATCATCTATGAATACCACTACAAACTTATCCAACTGTTCTCGAAAGACGGTATTCATAAGATCCATAAAAGCCGCAGGGGCATTTGTCAATCCAAATGGCATCACTAAAAATTCATAGGCCATACCTTGTGCGGAAAGCTGTCTTTGCGATGTCCTCGGCCTTCACTCGTAATTGATGATATCCTGATCGGAGGTCAATTTAGAGAAGATTTAGCACCCTTGAGTTGGTCAAACAAGTCCTCAATTCGTGGAAGGGGATACTTATTCTTGATGGTAACTTTATTCAACTCTCTATAATCGATACAAGCCTCATGCTACCATCTTTCTTCTTTACAAACAAACAGGTGCTCCCCAAGGCGACACTAGGTCGGATAAACTTCTTGTCCAATAACTCTGCAGTTGTTCCTTCAACTCTCTCAATTCCGCCGGAGCCATTCTATAAGGAGCTTTAGAAATAGGTTCAGTCCGGGATCAAGTTAATCTCAAACTCAACTTCTCTCGGAGGTGGCACTCCTGGTAAATCTTCCGGAAACACGTCAGGAAATTCATTGACCACTCGAATTTGCTCCATAGACGACACCTCCTGAGTAACATCCATGGCATACACTAAGAATCCCTCAGCACCCTTCCTCAATGCTTTGCGTGCTTGTGCGACAGACACATATACCTTCTTGGGGACTTTCTTTCGTTCTGCATCTCCTGAAATATTACCTCCTCCATCTTAGCATTCTTGATTGTCACTTGCTTCAACCGACAATCAATATTGGCGTGATTCTTAGCCAACCAGTCCATTCCTAATATAACGTCAAAGTCATACATCTGATAGGGATCAGTGTGGCAGAGAATGCTTGTCCTTCAAACTCCAATTCGCAATCTCGATACTGCTGGTATGAAACCATAATCTGATCTCCGGCCGCTTGTACGCGATACGGAGTCTCTAACCATTCAGGCAAACTACCCAAGTGCTTAGTGAATCTCTTCGCTACAAAGGAATGGCTTGCGCCGCTATCGAAAAGTACATTGGCAGGCATCTTATTTACTAAAACCGCACCTAAAGCCACATAAAGTTTTGCACACAAAAGTTACGCACATAGACACTTAACTCAATATGAATTCAAACTTAGTTTAGAGGATACCTGCTACTACATCGGTAGCCTCCTGCACATCTGTGTCCGTCATTAGATGTACACGGGCATTTGCTCGAGGCTTCACTCTCGGCTGCTGAGCCGCCTCTCCAGGGTTATTCTTCTTCATCTCCGGACAGTCTCTAATCAAGTGACCCACTTGGCCACATCGGAAACATGCTCCGACTACTTTCCTACACTCTCCAACATGGTTCCTGCCGCAATGTGGACAAACTCCTATAGCCTGCTGAGCTACTTGATTCTGGGGTGGCAGTCTCTGAAAATTCCCAACTGGCCCTCTCTTCGGAATCTTGACCCAACGTCCGGGTCTTCCACCACTCTCACATCCTCCTTGGTCTCTTGCCTCTATCAGACCCTCCAACACTAGCTGCTCTGCCGCCACTCGGCGAAAATCACTCATCTCAACACGGTAACACGCATCTAGCATATCCTCATAAGTTTTCATCCCTGCATTCACTATCGCCGATTGTATCCTCGATCCAAACCCCTCTCAAACTTTGTCATCTTAAGACGATTATCAGACATAATCGCAGGGGCAAACTTACCTAAGGCATGAAAACGATCTGCATACTCCGACACCGTCATCCTTCCTTGCTCCAGTCTGTCAAATGCTCTTATCTTGTCCAATATTGCAGTCTCCGGTACATAGTACTTAAGGAACACATCACAGAACTGAGTCCACGAGATCGGGGGTCATTCTAACACCATTCCTTCCCACCATTCGCCAGCCTTGCCACTTAGAAGGGGTGTGGCCACCTCAACTTTTATCTCATTCGGAACTTGCACCAGCCGGAAACATTTCTCAACCTCAGCCAACCAATGCTGAGCCTCTTCAGGATCCGTACATCCACCGAACTCCGGCACCCTCATCTTCCTCATCTCTCCATAAAAGAACCTGATGTTATGCTGTGCGGTGGTGGAGGCGGAGGCTGATGCTGCTGCACATACCCTTGTGCAATGACCGTCAGCGCATCAGTGAGTACTTGGGGTAAAACCACTTGTGGTGGCTGGTTCTCCTGTCCATTGCCAGAGTTGCCTGTGTTATCTCTTCTGGAGGCATATTTCTCTGAAAAGGTAACATTCATTGGCATTCAGTAAATACA
This sequence comes from Eustoma russellianum, assembly GCA_036186865.1. Lineage (NCBI taxonomy): Eukaryota > Viridiplantae > Streptophyta > Magnoliopsida > Gentianales > Gentianaceae > Eustoma > Eustoma russellianum. Next base: position 15,622,366 of record AP025069.1, on the reverse strand, counting down.
AGGATTACTGAAAGCTCGAACGCGTGCTAATAGGTAAGGTGTGTAGTACAACTATTAATACAAAGTTAGTAATAAGACGCGCTCGCACACACCCAACCCATATCATACTTAACCACTAAGAGATCAGTACTTATAACTAAGGATCAACCTTAAGGAGAATCATAGCTTAAGTGTCTAAAAATCATGAACTAAGTTTCCGAATAGATCTGAAGCCTAGGCTCTGATACCACCTGTAGCGCCCCAGCCCGATACCGTTATCGGAACCAGTGCACCCGCCGTAGCCTACTATGAGAACTACGAAGCGTCAAGCAGATCAAGCATACATCCTTCATAATGTAAGTTAAAACCAGCGGAAACGTCATAAATCTAAACCTTTGTCAATACACAACCAGAAACTGCAGCGGAAATAAAACTGTTTGTTCATCTAGCCAACATAAGTTTTAGAACAAATAATAACAATGATTTCCAAACTTAAAGAAAATAGTCCAGCATCTATCTATGCCTTTGTCCATCATCCCATTGAGCCCACTCGCCGTCGTCTTCGATAAATATCACTCATAATCAGGCTCACCTGAAAAGGAGACAGAATGATTGTTCTTAGCGAAAACTTCGCCAGCAAGTAACCCGTCTATACACCCTACGGAATCACACACGTCCGAGTCACCAGAGTATAAAAACATTGCCCAAATATAAGGTGCTCCGGGTTAACAAATAGCATCTTAATAAAATTACTCAAAACAGATAGAGCACATATGTGAACACAGTTACGAGAACCAACATGTATTAAAGCAACGTATCACATAAACAAGTCATAGACTAACCACATTTCTTGCATGTCAAGTCTTATGCTTCGTGTATCATGATGCATATACTTCTTTAAAAATCACACAAACACCCATGCATATGTCCTTCTTTCACAAACATGTCATGCATGTCATTTCACAAAACATTTCATCACTTTACATATCATATTCTTCGCGTAGCAGAACTTTATACCCTGTGGGTGATCAGCCCACAGCCATACTAACTTTATACCCCGTGCTGAATGAAAGGTCCACGGCACCCCATACAATAATATATATCCGTGCTGAAAGGTCCACGGCCCCATTACATATATCATATATCCGTGCTGAAAGGTCCACGGCCCCATTACATATATCATATATCCGTGCTGAAAGGTCCACGGCCCCATTACATATATCATATATCCGTGCTGATAGGTCCACGGCCCCATAAAATACTTCATTTTTCCGTGCTGATAGGGTCCACGGCCCCATAACATACTTTATACCCTGCTGTTGATTCACAGATCACGCTCTTTATACCCTGCTTTCGCAGACGTGACTTTTATACCCTGTGATCAACCAGCAGCATTTGTCTTTCGCAACTTACCTTTCTTGTTCTTTTGCAAACATATCTCAAAATCAATGCAAGTGCCCATGTCATGATGCAGGATGCACAAATAGCTTCATATCAACATGTAACACACACACACATAATCTTGTCTATCAAGGATATGGTCTTGCACCTCAAACACTCCCTAAACGTGTTTACCAAGTCCATTTGTTCTCACTTTTTCACTAGAATTCAATCTTATGCTTACTTAATCAAACTTACCATCTACACCCTCAAATAGACCTCAAATACCCTTGCATTTTATGTTCAAAAGAAGTGTATAAAGTTACTACACTTACATAGGGCGCTTAAAGGGTCAAAAATACTTCCAGAATACTTGGAACGCCACTTCCGAGCGCCTAATGTGGACATGGAGCGCCTCTACTAGGCGTTCGAAGTGTTCGGGGATGATTCAGGACACATTGAACACCACATGAAGCGCCTAATGTGACATGAAGCGGCCATCATGTAAGGCGTTCGAAGTGTTCTGACGGTTCTAAAAAATTGCAGTTTTTCTGTACGGGAAAGCTCCAGGACACATGGAACGCTACATGAAGCGCCTATAGTGACATGAAGCGCCTCATGTAGGCGTTCGAAGTGTTCTGACGATGCCAAACCTGCAGTTTTTTCTGCAGTAACTTCCTCCCAACTCCTTTCCTCTTCAAACCCTTCCAGGTTCAACACTTAAAGATCCATCCTAACAACTAGATTCATCATACTTAACATACATCTAATCATGAATTGATGCTTAGCGAATGTCTAACAAGATCCACTCTAAATCTTCAATCATTCACCACCTTCAAGAGTTATCATCAACAATACCCACCACAAGACTGCAACAATGTCATCACTCATCCCTCAATTTCCTGCACGTACTCTCAACATCTAAGTGTATACAATCAACACAAGAGTAGAGCAAGACAAGAAACACATCAACATATATACTCTCATGGGCATGGTTGACTAACAACAAATACTGCAACACTATTTCAAAAATATGGCCCAAAGAACAAGACTTTACACAATTAGCAACAAGGCTTACATATAACAAAGCATGTATGATAGACAAGACAAGAATACTAATGTGTGATTCATATTTTCTCTTTGTAAGAACGTAGGGCCTAGAGTATCAAAAATTTACGTAAAGCGTATAGAAAGATTACTTGCCTTGGAAATCTAGTTAATCTTACGGATTTACTGCAGAAACTTTGATGAGAATTGAACCTAGAATGGCCTTTTCCTTCCTTCTCTTTTCCTTTCTTCTTCTTCTTCCTCTCCTTTTCTCTTCTCTCTCTTTTTCTCAGAATTTTTCCTTCTTCTTTTGTGTATAACCGTCCAATATGGCTGAGATGGGGAGGTTATACCAACTTTTGTAACTCCCTCAACTTCTAGTAGGGGCCTTTCAAGTAATTTCTATGAATTACCTTTAACTCTATTCTGAACCCTTCTTTCTTATTCTTCTACGTTTTAGGTGACTAAGTTTTATAATCTTACATAATTAATTAAATTGCATTCAAGGTTAACCTCTAAGTATTGAAAGTTGCGCTTAAAAGACACGGGTGTAACATTCCACCCCCCTTACAAAAAGTTTCGTCCTCGAAACTTACGTACCTTAGTCAAGAGCTGAGGATACTTCTCCCGCATTTGTTCTTCGAGCTCCCAAGTGGCTTCACGTTCCGTGTGATTGCTCCATTGAACCTTTACATACGGGAATCACTCGCTTTCTCAAACACTTGATCCTTTCGGTCCACAATTTTCACGGGTACTTCCTCATATGTAACATCGTCCTTGAGTTCCAAAGGTTGAGCTTCAAGTACATGACTTGGATCCGCCACGTTACTTTCTTAATTGTGACACGTGGAATACATTGTGAACTTGTGCCAACACCGGGGGTAATGCCAACCTATATGCCAAGGCTCCTACCTTCTCAAGTATTTCATAGGGACCAATGAAACGAGGGCTTAGCTTGCCTTTTACTCCAACCTCATGACGCCCTTCGTAGGTGATACCTTCAAATAAACTTTATCACCCACATCAAAATCCAATGGTCGTCGTTTGGAATCTGCCCCAACTCTTGCTACGGTCCTGAGCCGTCTTGAGTCTTTCCCGAATGACCTTCACCTTCTCTAACGTTTTCTCCAATAGCTCAGGTCCTGTAATGGTCCTCACGCCCACTTCGTCCCAATAAATCGGAAGACCTACTTTCCTTCCATACAAAGCCTCAAAGGAGGAGCCATATCAATTGCGCTGTGGTAAACTATTGTTATAAGAAAACTCCATCAGCTTTACCATTCCATCCCAACTTCCTTTGAAATCCAGCACGCAAGCTCTTAGCATATCTTCAAGGTTTTGAATTGTCCGCTCGGACTGTCCATCAGTTTGGGGATGATATGCCGTACTCAACCTTAATTCTGTACCCATGGCTTCTTGAAATGCTGTCCAAAACTTAGATGTGAACGTTGAGTCTCGGTCGGATACTATACTACCGGAACACATGTAAGCTCACAATGTTCTCCATATACACATTCACTAGTTTGTCGAGAGGTGTTTCACTCCTGAAACGGTTAAGAAATGGGCAGACTTGTTAAACGATCCACGATCACCCAAATCATGTCACATCCACTCCTTGTCTTTGGTAATCCGGCTACAAAAATCCATTGTGACATGTTCCCATTTCCATTCTGGAATTTCCAACGGCATCAACAATCCACCGGGCCGCTGGTGTTCCGCTTTGACTTGTTGACACAGCCAAACACCTCTCTATGAATTCCGCAATATGTCTCTTCATCCCAGACCACCAATAGTAACGTTTGAGATCTCTATACATCTTGGTGCTACCGGGGTGTATTGATAACCTTGAATTATGAGCTTGTTGCAAAACTTCTTTCCTAAGTCCGTCAACATCCGGAACGCATAATCTCTCCCTGAACCATAAGCTCCCATCCTCCTTAGTTCGAAATCCTTCAACTTGACTATGTTTCAATCTAATCACCCTTTCCATTATCTCACTTAAAGCCTTATCTCTCTTCTGTGCCTCCTTTATCCGATCAATCAACCTCGTGGTGATAGTCAAGGCTGTCAAAACATTCACCGTGGATTCAATCAAATCTAAACCAAACTCCTCCATCTCTCTTTCCAACGGTGATTGTCGTGCATTGGCTGGACTTCCCTACTTAAGGCGTCGGCTACCTTGTTAGCCTTTCCGGGTGATAATGAATAGTTAGGTCATAGTCTTTTAGCAATTCCAACCATCTCCGCTGCCTCATATTCAATTCCTTCTGCGAGAACAAATACTTTAGGCTCTTATGATCTGTGAATACCGCGCACTTCTCTCCATACAAATAATGCCGCCAAATCTTCAAGGCGAACACAACCGCGGCAAGTTCAAGATCATTGTTGGGATAGTTTTTGTTCATAAGGGCTTTAGCTGTCTTGAGCATACGCGATGACTCGTTCGGTTTGCAATTAAAACACAACCTACAACAAGGTGTTAGTCTAAACTTAATGAGTATATAAAATCATAACCTTAAACTATAATTTACGTACCTAACCCGTTCTTTGACGCATCACTATAAATCACAAATCCATCCGTTCCAGAGGGTTGAGCTAATACTGGAGCTGTCGTTAATCTCTTTTTAAGCTCCGTGAAACTCTGCTTGCATTCCGCCGTCCACTCAAACTTGGACTTCTTTGAGTAAGGCGACTGAGAGGTACGGCAATTCTCGAGAATCCCTCCACAAATTTTCGGTAATAACCGGCTAGACCCAAGAAGCTTCGTACTTCGGTGACATTGGTAAGTCTAGGCCATTCAGTTATAGCTTCCACCTTCTTCGAGTCAACAGCAATCCCCTCTTATGATATCACATGACCCAGGAAAGCTACACTTCTTAACCAGAACTCACACTTGCTAAACTTTGCATAAAGTTGTTTTTGCCTCAAAATGCCTAGTACGGTTCTCAAATGCTCAGTGTGAGTTTGCTCGTCAGGAGAGTACACAAAGAATATCATCTATGAATACCACTACAAACTTATCCAACTGTTCTCGAAAGACGGTATTCATAAGATCCATAAAAGCCGCAGGGGCATTTGTCAATCCAAATGGCATCACTAAAAATTCATAGTGGCCATACCTTGTGCGGAAAGCTGTCTTTGCGATGTCCTCGGCCTTCACTCGTAATTGATGATATCCTGATCGGAGGTCAATTTTAGAGAAGATTTTAGCACCCTTGAGCTGGTCAAACAAGTCCTCAATTCGTGGGAGAGGATACTTATTCTTGATGGTAACTTTATTCAACTCTCTATAATCGATACAAAGTCTCATGCTACCATCCTTCTTCTTTACAACAAGACGGGTGCTCCCCATGGCGATACACTAGGGCGGATAAAACTTCTTGTCCAATAACTCCTGCAAGTTGTTCCTTCAACTCTCTCAGTTCTGCCGGAGCCATTCTATAAGGAGCTTTGGAAATAGGTTCTGTTCCGGGAATCAAGTTAATCTCGAACTCAACTTCTCTCGGAGGTGGCACTCCTGGTAAATCTTCCGGAAACACGTCAGGAAATTCATTGACCACTCGGAATTTGCTCCATAGACGGCACCTCCTGAGTAACATCCATGGCATATACTAAGAATCCCTCAGCACCCTTCCTCAATGCTTTGCGTGCTTGTTGCGACAGACACATATACCTTCTTGGAACTTTCTTTCGTTCTGCATCTCCTTGAAATATTACCTCCTCCATCTTAGCATTCTTGATTGTCACTTGTTTCAACCGACAATCTATATTGGCGTGATTCTTAGCCAACCAGTCCATTCCTAATATAACGTCAAAGTCATACATCTGAATAGGGATCAGTGTGGCAGAGAATGCTTGTCCTTCGAACTCCAATTCGCAATCTCGATACTGCTGGTATGAAACCATAATCTGATCTCCGGCCGCTTGCACGCGATACGGAGTCTCTAACCATTCAGGCAAACCACCCAAGTGCTTAGTGAATCTCTTCGCTACAAAAGAATGGCTTGCGCCGCTATCAAAAAGTACATTGGCAGGCATCTTATTTACTAAAACCGCACCTAAAGCCATATAAAGTTTTACACACAAAAGTTACGCACATAAACACTTAATTCAATTTGAATTCAAACTTAGTTTAGAGGATACCTGCTACTACATCGGTAGCCTCCTGCACATCTGTGTCCGTCATTAGATGTACACGAGCATTTGCTCGAGGCTTTCACTCTCGGCTGCTGAGCCGCCTCTCCAGGGTTATTCTTCTTCATCTCCGGACAGTCTCTAATCAAGTGACCCACTTGGCCACATCGGAAACATGCTCCGACTACTTTCCTACACTCTCCAACATGGTTCCTGCCGCAATGTGGACAAACTCCTATAGCCTGCTGAGCTACTTGATTCTGGGGTGGCAGTCTCTGAAAATTTCCAACTGGTCCTCTCTTCGGAATCTTGACCCAACGTCCGGGTCTTCCACCAACTCTCACATCCTCTCTTGGCCTCTTGCCTCTATCAGACCCTCCAACACTAGCTGCTCTCGCCGCCACTCGGCGAAAAATCACTTTCAAACACGGTAACACGCATCTAGCATATCCTCATAAGTTTTCATCCCTGCATTCACTATTGCTGATTGTATCCTCGAGTCCAAACCCTCTCAAACTTTGTCATCTTAAGACGATTATCAGACATAATCGCAGGGGCAAACTTACCTAAGGCATGAAAACGATCTGCATACTCCGACACCGTCATCCTTCCTTGCTCCAGTCTGTCAAATGCTCTTATCTTGTCCAATATTGCAGTCTCCGGTACATAGTACTTAAGGAACACATCACAGAACTGAGTCCACGAGATCGGTGGGGTCATTCTTAACACCATTCCTTCCCACCATTCGCCAGCCTTGCCACTTAGAAGGGGTGTGGCCACCTCAACTTTTATCTCATTCGGAACTTGCACCAGCCGGAAACATTTCTCAACCTCAGCCAACCAATGCTGAGCCTCTTCAGGATCCGTACATCCACCGAACTCCGGCACCCTCATCTTCCTCATCTCTCCATAAAAGAACCTGATGTTATGCTGTGGCGGTGGTGGAGGCGGAGGCTGATGCTGCTGCACATACCCTTGTGCAATGACCGTCAGCGCATCAGTGAGTACTTGGGGTAAAACCACTTGTGGTGGCTGGTTCTCCTGTCCATTGCCAGAGTTGCCGGTGTTATCTCTTCTGGGAGGCATATTTCTCTGAAAAGGTCAACATTACATTGGCATTTAGTAAATACAAGGATTACTGAAAGCTTGAACGCGTGCTAATAGGTAAGGTGTGTAGTACAACTATTAATACAAAGTTAGGTAATAAGACGCGCTCGCACACACCCAACCCATATCATACTTAACCACTAAAGAGATCAGTACTTATAACTAAGGATCAACCTTAAAGGAGAATCATAGCTTAAGTGTCTAAAAATCATGAACCTAAGTTTCCGAACTAGATCTGAAGCCTAGGCTCTGATACCACCTGTAGCGCCCCAGCCCGATACCGTCATCGGAACCAGTGCACCCGCCGTAGCCTACTATGAGAACTACGAAGCGTCAAGAAGATCAAACGTACATCCTTCATAATGTAAGTTAAAAACCAGCGGAAACGTCATAAAGTTTAAACCTTCATCGTCAATCACACAACTAGAAACTGCAGCGGAAATAAAATGTGTTTGTTCCTCTAACCAACATAAGTTCTAAATCAAAATAATAACAACGACTTTCCAAACTTAAAGAAAATAGTCCAGCATCTATCTATTCCTTTGTCCATCATCCCATTGAGCCCACTCGCCGTCGTCTTCGATAAATATCAACTCATAATCAGGCTCACCTGAAAAGGAGACAGAATGATTGTTCTTAGCGAAAACTTCGCCAGCAAGTAACCCGTCTATACACCCTACGGAATCACACACGTCGAGTCACCAGAGTATAAAACATTGCCCAAAAATAAGGTGCTCGGGTTAACAAATAGCATCTTAATAAGAATTACTCAAAACAGATAGAGCACATATGTGAACACAGTTACGAGAACCAACATGTATTAAAGCAACGTATCACATAAACAAGTCATAGACTAACCACATTTCTTGCATGTCAAGTCTTATGCTTCGTGTATCATGATGCATATACTTCTTTAAAATCACACACAACACCCATGCATATGTCTTCTTTCACAAACATGTCATGCATGTCATTTCACAAAACATTTCATCACTTTACATATCATATTCTTCGCGTAGCAGAACTTTATACCCTGTGGGTGATCAGCCCACAGCCATCATAACTTTATACCCCGTGCTGAAAGGTCCACGGCCCCATTACATATAATATATATCCGTGCTGAAAGGTCCACGGCCCCATTACATATATCATATATCCGTGCTGAAAGGTCCACGGCCCCATTACATATATCATATATCCGTGCTGAAAGGTCCACGGCCCCATTACATATATCATATATCCGTGCTGATAGGTCCACGGCCCCATAAAATACTTCATTTTCCGTGCTGATAGGTCCACGGCCCCATAACATACTTTATACCCTGCTGTTGATTCACAGATCACGCTCTTTATACCCTGCTTTCGCAGACGTGACTTTTATACCCTGTGATCAACCAGCAGCCATTTTGTCTTTCGCAAACTTTACCTTTCTTGTTCTTTTGCAAAACATATCTCAAATCAAATGCAAGTGCCCATGTCATGATGCAGGATGCACAAATAGCTTCATATCAACATGTAACACACACACACATACATCTTGTCTATCAAGGATATGGTCTTGCACCTCAAACACTCCCTAAACGTGTTTTACCAAGTCCATTTGTCTCACTTTTTCACTAGAATTCAATCTTATGCTTACTTAATCAAACTTACCATCTACACCTCAAATATACCTCAAATACCCTTGCATTTTATGTTCAAAAGAAGTGTATAAAGTTACTACACTTACATAGGGCGCTTAAAGGGTCAAAAATACTTCCAGAATACTTGGAACGCCACTTCGAGCGCCTAATGTGGACATGGAGCGCCTCTACTAGGCGTTCGAAGTGTTCGGGGATGATTCAGGACACATTGAACACCACATGAAGCGCCTAATGTGACATGAAGCGCCTCATGTAGGCGTTCGAAGTGTTCTGACGGTTCTAAATTGCAGTTTTTCTGTACGGGAAAGCTCCAGGACACATGGAACGCTACATGAAGCGCCTATAGTGACATGAAGCGCCTCATGTAGGCGTTCGAAGTGTTCTGACGATGCCAAACTGCAGTTTTTTCTGCAGTAACTTCCTCCCAACTCCTTTCCTCTTCAACCCTTCCAGGTTCAACACTTAAAGATCCATCCTAACAACTAGATTCATCATACTTAACATACATCTAATCATGAATTGATGCTTAGCGAATGTCTAACAAGATCCACTCTAAATCTTCAATCATTCACCACCTTCAAGAGTTATCATCAACAATACCCAACCAACAAGACTACAACAATGTCATCACTCATCCCTCAATTTCCTGCACTTACTCTCAACATCTAAGTGTATACAATCAACACAAGAGTAGAGCAAGACAAGAAACACATCAACATATATACTCTCATGGGCATGGTTGACTAACAACAAATACTGCACAACAATTTCAAAAATATGGCCCAAAGAACAAGACTTTACACAATTAGCAACAAGGCTTACATATAACAAAGCATGTATGATAGACAAGACAAGAATACTAATGTGTGATTCATATTTTCTCTTTGTAAGAACGTAGGGCCTAGAGTATCAAAATTACGTAAAGCGTATAGAAAGATTACTTGCCTTGGAATCTAGTTAATCTTACGGATTTACTGCAGAACTTTGATGAGAATTGAACCTAGAATGGCCTTTTCCTTCCTTCTCTTTCCTTTCTTCTTCTTCTTCCTCTCCTTTTCTCTTCTCTCTCTTTTTCTCAGAATTTTTCCTTCTTCTTTTGTGGTATAACCGTCCAATATGGCTGAGATGGGGAGGTTATACCAACTTTTGTAACTCCCTCAACTTCTAGTAGGGGCCTTTCAAGTAATTTCTATGAATTACCTTTAACTCTATTTTGAACCCTTCTTTCTTATTCTTCTATGTTTTAGGTGACTAAGTTTTATAATCTTACATAATTAATTAAATTGCATTCAAGGTTAACCTCTAAGTATTGAAAGTTGCGCTTAAAAGACACGGGGTGTAACATCGAGACTGTGCATCTTGTGACTCATTTTAAAAGAAATTCAAAAAAGTAGAAAAGGTGTTCCGATGAAGAAAACTGGCGATAAAAACAAATGCCGGTTTTGCAAGAAAAAGGAACATTGAAAGAAAGATTGCTTGAAATATAAAGTATGGCTGGAGAAGAAAGGTAACTTTTTCTTTGTGTGTCATGAATCTAATTTTTCTGAGATTTCTGATAATACATGGTAGATTGATTGTGGTCCTGTAATTCACATTACAAAAACCATGCAGGGCTTTCTAAACCAGAGGAAGCTAAAGGAAAGTGAACAATGCATCTATTCTTAAAATCGTATGCTTTCTACAGTTGAATGAGTGGGATTTTGTAGGCTCATTTTGAGGACCGGTTTTCAATTAGATTTAGAAAACACTTTTTATGTTTTATCTTTTTCAATAAATATAGTTTCTCTTTCAAGACATTCGATTATTGGATATGTCTCTAATTCTCATCTTTTTGTTATGAATCATTTGAAAGATAATAAAATCACTGGTTTTCTAACACATTGGCTGTGCTTCTTATATTGTGAAGTAGCAATTGATATCGACACATCCCGACTCATCATTATGGGTCATCGAAAAACAACCTCTGTGTGTTTCTAACACATAGGTATGGTTGCGTACATCCGACCCTCCCATACCCTGCCATAGGCAGGAGCCTCTACGGCAATGGGGTAGTGTTGTTGTTGTTGTGTGGCTTTGCCAAACAGAATGGATTTTTGTTTCAACTTGAGTTAGATCCTATTTTTGACCATACTCTTTTAATAGAAACTAGTACAAAGCGTTATATTTGTAGGATCTGCAAGGCACCACTAGAAGGGGGGGTTGAATAGTTGGTGCAGAAAGTGTGGTTTTTAAAATTTGTTTTAAACCAAACAACTCAACTTCTGAAAACAGATTCTTTTTTCAGTACCAGTTTTAAAACATTTTTAAAACTAGGTTGTAGGTCTTCAAAAATTCTGAAATTTTGAGAGAACTTAGCCTCAGATGTTATGAGTGTCTTCTAAAAATTTCAGATTTAAATTCAACCTTTAACCCCTTCAAAAATCGTTGGTGGTCAGATTGCGCGAAACTGCCAGAAACGGTAGACTGTTTTGAAAAATTTATTCCTATTTGTTCTTAACTCTAATTGCTCTGAAATTTTAACCATTAACCCCTTATACGTTGTATTTAAATGGGTTGAAACAGTTTTGAAAAATTCTTTCGGGAAGTTAGTCAAATACACTCAAAGTCTCAACCTTTGCAAGCCTGAAAATCAGACTGCACTAGTCTCAGAACTTTGGATGTTTGAGTGACTTGTACTTATCCAAAAGGGTTGAAAATTATGCCAAATTAACCCTAAGACGTGTGGCTATGTTTCTGGAAATTTTCGTAATTTTTGAAAATCGTTTACTATTTGTACGAACGTAAACAAAAAGAGTAAACAGTGCAGAAACAGAATATAAGTGCTGAAAGTAAATGACACCGAGAATTTTATACTGGTTCGGTTATAAACAACCTACTCCAGTCTTCGAGGAACACCTTCCTCGGTTCACACTAGTCACACAACGCAAATACACCTTACCACCGGGTTGATGGAGTTACACACCAACTCCAACCCTTTACAAACCTTGTACGATGAATACAATTCGCACGAACACCACCACCTTGCAAGAATGAAGATTGATCACACCTTGATCAATCTTTTACAAAGATATAGAATGTGTGGTGGTCTAAGATAAGCCTATTCAAGAATATGAATATAAGTACAATAGGCTTTCAAGAAGAAGAAAGAAAGAGAGTGTAGAAGAAAGGAGTGCTAGGCGTTTTTGATCCTTGAATTTGCAATGCTTGTTCTTGTCTTTTGTTTTTGCTTATCTCCTTTCCTTTTAAGCAACATGGCCGTCCCCCCCTTGATGCTCTCCCCTCTTGAAAATTGTCTTCTAAGTCCTTGGGAGAATGTGTGGCATCATTGTGACATGATCTTGCTTACTTAGCACCTTCTCATTGGATGATCATTTAACTTTGCTTACTTAGCACTTCATGATTGGTTGAATGTTGTCATCATTTGATGACTTGGAAAATCTAAAAATTTCACTAAAATCATGTGCCAAAATCGACATAAATTAGTTGCCATAACTCATAAGATTATCATCCAAATCAAGCAAGATAATATTTCTCCACACAAGGTTACAAAAATCGGCCATAAGTGCACTTGACATGCTGAAATTTCAGCATGTGATACATGGTGATAAAATTCAAAATACTTCCAAATTTTCATTGATTTTTATTTTAAAATAAATCACCAATTTGTAGCAAATATTCTTATCAAATTGGAAATGAAATTTGGACAATAATAAAGCCTAGAATTCGGCCAAGGTTCATTCCACACATGCTGAAAAATTTCAGCATGTGTGATATTCAAGATATCACACTTTATGGCTTTGTATTTCATTCAAATTACTTCCATTTCTTCTTCCAATTAACCACATGTTTCAAGACACAAATTATATACTCATTAATCCCAAAAATCGGCCAGCTATAACTATACATGCTGAAATTTTCAGCATGTGTTTCAATTTAGATAAAATTTGAAACATTACATTTTGTAGCTTCTTTCTTTAAATCACCAACATTGTATGATTGATTCTTGACTAATCAATATGCCAACAAGGCTCCACATATGCTCCATCTCAGCTGTATAGGGCGTGTCTAACATGTATTGCATGTGCTGAATTTTATTTTTGCAAACATTGTAAAATAGTGCATATTTAATAATACACACATGTTATATTCCAATTAGCCCTTAATTTAATTTTCTAGAACACTTTATGATGTATGACATATGTAAAAAGTGTCTAGATACGTGTCGTATGATGTGCCAAAAATGTTCCATGTATTGTGTACGTAGAAAACCGAATTTTCGATGTTTATCGATTACCCGATTTTTCTCTAATTAAATTCCAACTTTTTGCACATGTTATATATATTATGTTACACATAATATATATAATATAAACTTTAATTCTCAGCTCTTGGCTGGTCTAAAGTGGCGCCATTAACATGTGACAAAATTGAAATTAGAATCTCCACAATTTGGCCTTAATGTGGGGTGATTTGTGTGTGCCAACATAGAATGATTTTATGTCCGGAAATATCATCATATGCACGAAAATAATGATTTTTGAGGTATAGGAGCTGGCCATCTATTTATAGCAAGTACGTGACACGTTGGCGAAGTTTCGGTATTCTCCCGATACGACAATTTTTGGTTTAGAACCTTTCAACGTGTCGTATTTAATTTGTCATCACCATGACTTATATCATATGATATAAGACCTGAATATACTCATAAATATGAGTTAAGTATGGTGGTGTGACGTTGACGTACGTACATAAAATATACAACGTGTTGGTAGTATGTTGGAATACATGTGTATGTGCCTTTTTCTAAAAATTTGAAAATATATATATTTATATATGTATATGTCATGTATATTGAGTGAGGAGAGGAGGAGAAGACTTTCCTTTCTTGGTCTTGTTGCCTTTGTGCCTTGTTCAAATGTAGCTTCCTTTAATGAACTACTTAGTTTAATTAACTAAGTACTTCACTTAATGAACTAGTTTAGTTCATTAATGGTAGCACCAGAAAATAGTATAAACACAACAAATGTTTGCCATTTGATGTAAGCTTTAAAGCTTCATGGCTCGTTAGTACGGCAACATTATATATGAACTATATAAGACAAGTAATATGCAATGCACATTTATCTTATGCACGTTTTTAAGCTCATTTAAATCATATATTTTGAAATCACTCAAACCCCCTTTTTCTCTACAATCTCCCCCTTTTGATGATTTTCAAAATAACATATGCACATGATTTAAATCCTATCGCTCCCCCTTCAATCATGCATAAATTCAAAATTCGAATTTTAAATTTAGAATTCGCTCCCCCTTGATTTATGCAATCAGTATCTCTCTCCCCCTTAAATCATGCTTTCTCTCCCCCTTTATTTTGGAAAGTTAATCAAAAGATGCCTGTAAATAAGGAAAGAGAATCACATCACATCAAATCAAATCAAATCATATCAGCTGAAATCATGCCTAATTTGGAACGAAAAGATTCATACGTGGCTTGATTTAAAGCTTTTGTAAAGATATCCGCTACTTGTGCTTCCGTGCGTACGTGATCTATGACGATATCACCATTTTTTACGTGATCACGAAGAAAATTATAGCGTACTTCTATATGCTTGGCCTTAGAGTGTAACACGGGGTTCTTAGATAGATTAATGGCACTCATACTATCACAGTATATAGGAATTCTATTTCCGGTAATTCCAAAGTCTGAAAGTTGTTGTTTTATCCACAACAACTGTGTGCAACAAAGGCTAAGTGCCATGTACTCAGCCTCAGTAGTGGACAAAGCAACACTTGCTTGCTTTTTGGAAAACCATGAAATGAGTGAGTTTCCTATAAATTGGCAAGTGCCACTCGTCTTCCTATCTATTTTACAGCCACCGTAATCTGCATCAGTATAAGCATGTAAGTCAAATTCGGAATCTTTATCATACCAAATTCCTAAGATGGGCGTGTGCTTAATATAACGGAATATTCTTTTTACCGAATTATAGTGAGACACCTTAGGTTGACTCTGAAAATGTGCACACATACATACACTGAACATGATATCAGGCCTACTAGCAGTTAAATATAGCAAAGAACCAATCATAGACCGATATAATCTTTACCATGTTCATCCTTATCCAATTTGGTGGTGACACTCATAGGGGTGGGTGATGGTTTCAAATTTTCAAAGTTGAACTTTTTAATCATGTCATTTATATATTTAGCTTGACTTATGTGAATGCCTTTACTCGTTTGCTTAATCTGCAAGCCATGAAAATAGTTAAGTTCGCCAACCATAGACATTTCAAATTCGGATTTCATGCATTTTTCAAAATCTTCAACAAGTTTATGTGAGGTAGAACCGAAAATAATGTCATCAACGTAGATTTGAATAATAAGTAAATCCGTTTTATCTTGTTTCAAAAACAGTGTACTATCTATAGTACCTCGTTCAAAATCATTTTCTAAAAGGAAAGTAGCAAAACGATCATACCATGCTCTCGGTGCTTGCTTTAGTCCGTATAGTGCCTTCTTTAGTTTGTACACGTGATCAGGATGTTTCAAATCTTCAAAACCGGGTGGTTGCTTCACGTATACCTCTTCTTTTATAAATCCATTTAGGAATGCACTTTTTACGTCCATTTGATACAATTTGAAATCTTTCATGCAAGCAATAGAAAGTAAGAGTCGTATAGCTTCTAAACGTGCTACGGGTGCAAATGTTTTATCGTAGTCAATTCCTTCTTCTTGATTATAGCCTTGTGCTACAAGTCTAACTTTATTTCTAACGACCTTTCCTTCTTCATTCATTTTATTCCTAAACACCCACTTTGTGCCTATTATGGTCTTATCTTGTGGTCGTGGCACTAAATCCCATACATCATTTCTAACGAATTGATTAAGCTCATCATGCATAGCATCAATCCAAGAAGAATCACTCAAAGCATCATGCACATTTTTGGGTTCAATTTCGGAAATCATAGCATGGAATTGATTTATTTCATCCGAAGTTATTCTTCTACGTGGTCGCACACCGTGAGTGATGTCGCCTATGATGAGATCATGTGGGTGATCTCTATGCCATCTTGGTTGATTATTTTCTATGTTATCATGCACTTCTAAGCGATCATGCATTTCTAGTGTATCATTCATGTCATGCATATCAAATGTACCATCATCTTCATTCAACACGGGTTTCAATTCAAAGTCATCATCATATTCTTTATCTTTATCAATCTCACCAAATTCATTAAACTTAACATAATTAGATTCTATGATTTGTCTAGTGAGAGGATCATAACATCTATATGCTTTTGAATTTATAGAATAGCCAACAAAATGCATTCAATTGATTTAGATTCAAATTTATCTAAATTATCTTTTGTATTCAAAACAAAGCATTTGCATCCAAACACACGAAAATAGTCAATCTTAGGTATGCGATCATTCAATATCTCATAAGGCGTCTTGTTTATTTTCTTTCTAATAGACAAGCAATTTACTATGTAGCATGCACAATTTACGGCTTCCGCCCACAGAAATCACGGCAATTTATTTTCGCATAACATAGTCCTAGCAATTTCTTGTAATGTTCGATTCTTTCTTTCTACTACTCCATTTAATTGTGGAGTTCTAGGTGACAAAAACTCATGCTTGATTCCTTTTTCTGCGCAAAATGAAATCATATCTTTGTTTTTAAATTCATCGCCTCTATCGCTTCTTATCTTTTTCACATTGACACCGTATTGATTCTCAAGTTGTTTGATTAATTTCGCAATTTCATATCAACAATCACACATGCATAGTGGCGCCCACCAAGGCTTGTAGTGCGACTAGGACCAAACAAATCAATGTGTAGTAGTTCTAAGACTCTAGTCGTGCTTATTTCATTCTTAGGCTTAAGTGACTCACGTGTTTGTTTGCCTTTTATGCAAGATTCACACAACTGAAAGTTGTCTAAATCAAGTGTAGGCAATCCTCGTACTAGGTTCTTTCGTTGGAGTTTTTCTAGTGTGGAAATACCAATGTGTCCTAAACGTCTATGCCATAAATTTACATTGGGTTCGTTTGACATAAAGCACTTAACTTTAGCGTCTACCATATCATTCATAGAAAGCGTAAAGATGTTACCTTCTCGTTTTCCTTTTAAAACAATTTCTCCATTTTTATTTATTATATTACAATAAGGGTGAGTGAAACACACATCAAAGCCATTGTCAATAAATTGAAAAATGCTAAGAAGATTGTAAGATAAGTTGCTTACCAAATAGACGTTGGAGATTTGAAGAGTGTTTGGATTTCCTATCGTACCTTTTCCGATGATCTTGCCTTCGTTGTTGTCTCCAAAGGTCACGGATCCGCCTTTTGTGGCCTTCTTTAATTTTGTGAACAATCTCGGGTCACCCGTCATGTGCCTCGAGCAGCCACTGTCAAGGAACCACTTTATAGTTGTATCTTTTGATGTGTGGGCTCCCTGCAATGTGCAAAAATGATTTAGGTATCCTTTTAACTTTGGGTCCTTTCGAGTTAGTTAATCACCTCTTGATAAAAGTACCTTTCGGTACCCATACTTGGGTGATCCTTCTCGGTCTAGCAAATGGCAAGAATGTAGATGAAGGTGCGATATAGTAGACATGTGGTGAATGCACTTTGGGCCTTTGCCCAAGAACTCCTTTATACTCATTGTATGAAGGACGTTTTTGATACGTCCTTGTGTGTGTGTGCGTAGTGCGTGGATGAAATGAATGCCGTGTATGCATCACTCTTTTCTTTTCATATCTATATGGTACAAAATTGTATTTCGCATGATATAAAGAGGAAGTGGGACGTGATGAGGGAAGAGCCGGTTTTTGCGTCATCTTAGACGCCATTTGAGGCTTTGGGGTGTCTACTTTCTTAGACACAACAAACTTAGTTGGTTTGGTGGATACTTCATTAGTATCAACATATCCCAAATTTGTCACTGTCATGCTTTTGTGATAAGATAATACGATACAGCATGTTCGATCCCGTATCAAACTGTTTCATCATTTTCTCTAGGTCTATATTTCTTGATTTCAAATTTAAAATCTCGGATTTCATTTCGTTATTTTGAGTGGTTAATGATGAAATTTCTGTCTTTAATGCAGTAATGATGCATGATGACTCTTTCTTTGAATCGTTTATTGAGCGACAAGATTCTCGTTAGAAGATTCTAACAGTTTCTTATCTTCAATTAATCGCTTCTTTTCCTTAGCGAGAGTCTTAGTGAATTTATGCAATTCTAGATACTGACTAAAAAGATCATCATAAGAAGGTTCAGAGTCAGAATCAGAATCAGATGATACCTCATTAGATGCTTTGGACACAAAGCATACTTGTGCAGTCTCTTCTTCGGTTTCAGTCTCGGAATCCGATGTATCACTCCAGGTGGAGGCCTTTAGAGCACGTTTCCTTTGCTTGGGTTCTGAGACGAGTCTATTCTTGTTCCGCTCCTTGTCAGGGTATTTATTTGTTTGCTTTTCTCTATTGGGGCAGTCATATGATAAATGTCCAAGTTTGCCACATTCATAACATTTAACATCTTTATCATTTGACTTGTTCTTATTTCTTTTAGTTGTAGTACCCTTATTTTTGTTTCTAAATGACCTTCTCATAAATTTTCTTAAGCCTTTAGCCAATAGAATTAGGTCATCGTTATCCGATTCAGAATCACTATCACCTACGTGATCGGAAGAAGTAGAGACGTATTCATTTGATTTAAAAGCAATAGCTTTACCTTGTTTAGATGATTCCGATTTCCGTATGGTGAGTTTATTTTCATACACCTTAAGTGATCCAATTAACTCTTCCATCTTTATTGAGTCTATTTCTTTGCTTTCTTCTATTACGGTTACTTTAGGGTCTCACTCTGATGGAAGGCTTCGTAAGACTTTCTGTACTTTTTCCTGCATGGTAAAAGCTTTACCAAGAGACTCAAGAGAATTGTAGATGTTAGTCAAACGAAGATCTATATCAACAATAGATTCATTAGGCAATAGTTTAAACGACTCAAGTGTGGACATAAGCATGTTTATTTTTGACTCTTTTATTTGACTCGTGCCTTCGTGTTTCATTTCGAGTATCCTCCACATTTCTTGTGCACTAGAACAGTTTGAGACATAACTGGACTCACTCTTACTTAATCCGTTTAGGAGCAATTGCATAGCCCTAGCATTCATGCTAAGTTTCTTTTTATCATCACTCATATATTCTTGTCTAGGTTTAACAACTTCTAGTGTGACTCCGTCTACGGTGGATAACTTAGATGGAACAAAAGGACCATCTTCTATAATCGACCAAAGATCAATATCTATTGCCATAAGAAAAAGTTTCATTCTTAGTTTCCATTGAATAAACGACTCACCGTCAAAAAGAGGAGGCCTTTGGCTCGACATACCTTCTTGCTCGGTTTTGAGATTTGTGGTTGCCATCTCACTGAATCGTTGGATCCTTTGTAGTGAGTGTTCCTGCACTCTGATACCACTTGTAGGATCTGCAAGGCACCACTAGAAGGGGGGGTTGAATAGTTGGTGCGGAAAGTGTGGTTTTTAAAATTTGTTTTAAACCAAACAACTCAACTTCTGAAAACAGATTCTTTTTTCAGGACCCGTTTTAAAACTTTTTTAAAACTAGGTTGTAGGTCTTCAAAAATTCTGAAATTTTGAGAGAACTTAGCCTCAGATGTTATGAGTGTCTCCTAAACATTTCAGATTTAAATTCAACCTTTAACCCCTTCAAAAATCGTTGGTGGTCAGATTGCGCGAATCTGCTAGAAACGGTAGACTGTTTTGAACAATTTATTCCTATTTGTTCTTAACTCCAATTTCTCTGAAATTTTAACCACTAACCCCTTATATGTTGCATTTAAATGGGTTGAAACAGTTTTGAAAAATTCTTTCGGGAAATTAGTCAAATACACTCAAAGTCTCAACATTTGCAAGCCTGAAAATCAGACCGCACTAGTCTCAGAACTTTGGATATTTGAGTGACTTATACTTATCCAAAAGGGTTGAAAATTATGCCAAATTAACCCTAAGACGTGTGGCTATGTTTCTGGAAATTTTCGTAATTTTTGAAAATCGTTTACTATTTTTACGAACGTAAACAAAAAGAGTAAACAATGCAGAAACAGAATATAAGTGCTGAAAGTAAATGACACCGAGAATTTTATACTGGTTCGGTTATAAACAACCTATTCCAGTTTTCGAGGAACACCTTCCTCGGTTCACACTAGTCACACAATGCAAATACACCTTACCACAGGGTTGATGGAGTTACACACCAACTCCAACCCTTTACAAACCTTGTACGATGAATACAATTCGCACGAACACCACCACCTTGCAAGAATGAAGATTGATCACACCTTGATCAATCTTTTACAAAGATATAGAATGTGTGGTGGTCTAAGATAAGCCTATTCAAGAATATGAATATAAGTACAATAGGCTTTCAAGAAGAAGAAAGAAAGAGAGTGTAGAAGAAAGGAGTGCTAGGCGTTTTTGATCCTTGAATTTGCAATGCTTGTTCTTGTCTTTTGTTTTTGCTCATCTCCTTTCCTTTTAAGCAACATGGCCGTCCCCCCCTTGATGCTCTCCCCTCTTGAAAATTGTCTTCTAAGTCCTTGGGAGAATGTGTGGCATCATTGTGACATGATCTTGCTTACTTGGCACCTTCTCATTGGATGATCATTTAACTTTGCTTACTTAGCACTTCATGATTGATTGAATGTTGTAATCATTTGATGACTTGGAAAATCTAAAAATTTCACTAAAATCATGTGCCAAAATCGACATAAATTAGTTGCCATAACTCATAAGATTATCATCCAAATCAAGCAAGATAATATTTCTCCACACAAGGTTACAAAAATCGGCCATAAGTGCACTTGACATGCTGAAATTTCAGCATGTGATACATGGTGATAAAATTCAAAATACTTCCAAATTTTCATTGATTTTTCTTTTAAAATAAATCACCAATTTGTAGCAAATATTCTTATCAAATTGGAAATGAAATTTGGACAATAATAAAGCCTAGAATTCGGCCAAGGTTCATTCCACACATGCTGAAAAATTTCAGCATGTGTGATATTCAAGATATCACACTTTATCGCTTTGTATTTCATTCAAATTACTACCATTTCTTCTTCCAATTAACTACATGTTTCAAGACACAAATTATATGCTCATTAATCCCAAAAATCGGCCAGCTATAACTATACATGCTGAAATTTTCAGTATGTGTTTCAATTTAGATAAAATTTGAAACATTACCTTTTGTAGCTTCTTTCTTTAAATCACCAACATTGTACGATTGATTCTTGACCAATCAATATGCCAACAAAGCTCCACATATGCTCCATCTCAGCTATATAGGGCGTGTCTAACATGTATTGCATGTGCTGAATTTTATTTTTGCAAACTTTGTAAAATAGTGCACATTTAATAATACACACATGTTATATTACAATCAGCCCTTAATTTAATTTTATAGAACACTTTAAGATGTATGACATATGTAAAAAGTGTCTAGATACGTGTCGTATGATGTGCTAAAAAATGTTCCATGTATTGTGTACGTAGAAAACCGAATTTTCGATGTTTATCGATTACCCGATTTTTCTCTAATTAAATTCCAACTTTTTGCACATGTTATATATATTATGTTACACATAATATATATAATATAAACTTTAATTCTCAGCTCTTGGCTGGTCTAAAGTGGCGCCATTAACATGTGACAAAATTAAAATTGGAATCTCCACAATTTGGCCTTAATGTGGGGTGATTTGTGTGTGCCAACATGAAATGATTTTATGGCTGAAAATATCATCATATGCACAAAAATAATGATTTTTGAGGTATAGGGGCTGGCCATCTATTTATAGAAAGTACGTGACACGTTGGCAAAGTTTTGGTATTCGCCCGATACGACAATTTTTGGTTTAGAACCTTTTAACGTGTCGTATTTAATTTGTCATCACCATGACTTATATCATATGATATAAGACCTGAATATACTCATAAATATGAGTTAAGTATGGTGGTGTGACGTTGACGTACGTACGTAAAATATATAACGTGTCGGTAGTACGTTGGAATACATGTGTATGTGTCTTTTTCTAAAAATTTGAAAATATATATATTTATATATGTATATGTCGTGTATATTGAGTGAGGAGAGGAGGATAAGACTTTCCTTTCTTGGTCTTGTTGCCTTTGTGCCTTGTTCAAATGTAGCTTCCTTTAAAGAACTACTTAGTTTAATTAACTAAGTACTTCACTTAATGAACTAGTTTAGTTCATTAATCGTGGCACCTGAAAATAGTATGAACACAACCAATGTTTGCCATTTGATGTAAGCTTTAAAGCTTCATGGCTCGTTAGTACGGCAACATTATATATGAACTATATAAGGCAAGTAATATGCAATGCACATTTATCTTACGCACGTTTTTAAGCTCATTTAAATCATATATTTTGAAATCACTCAAACCCCCTTTTCTCTACAATCTCCCCCTTTTGATGATTTTCAAAATAACATATGCACATGATTTAAATCCTATCGCTCCCCCTTCAATCATGCATAAATTCAAAATTTGAATTTTAAATTTAGAATTCGCTCCCCCTTGATTTATGCAATCAGTATCTCTCTCCCCCTTAAATCATGCTTTCTCTCCCCCTTTATTTTGGAAATTTAATCAAATGATGCATGTAAATAAGGAAAGAGAATCACATCAAATCAAATCAAATCATATCAGGAAATCATGCCTAATTTGGAACGAAAAGATTCATACGTGGCTTGATTTAAGGCTTTTGTAAAGATATCCGCTACTTGTGCTTCCGTGCGTACGTGATCTATGACGATATCACCATTGTTTATGTGATCACGAAGAAAGTGATAGCGTACTTGTATATGCTTGGCCTTAGAGTGTAACACGGGGTTCTTAGATAGATTAATGGCACTCATACTATCACAGTATATAGGAATTCTATTTACGGTAATTCCAAAGTCCGAAAGTTGTTTTATCCACAACAACTGTGTGCAACAAAGGCTAAGTGCCATGTACTCAGCCTCAGTAGTGGACAAAGCAACGCTTGCTTGCTTTTTGGAAAACCATGAAATGAGTGAGTTTCCTATAAATTGGCAAGTGCCACTCGTCTTCCTATCTATTTTACAGCCACCGTAATCTGCATCAGTATAAGCATGTAAGTCAAATTCGGAATCTTTATCATACCAAATTCGTAAGGTGGGCGTGTGCTTAATATAACGGAATATTCTTTTTACCGCATTATAGTGAGACACCTTAGGTTGACTCTGAAAACGTGCACACATACATACACTGAACATGGCTCGTTAGTACGGCAACATTATATATGAACTATATAAGGCAAGTAATATGCAATGCACATTTATATTATGCACGTTTTTAAGCTCATTTAAATCATATATTTTGAAATCACTCAAACCCCCTTTTTCTCTACAATATTATCAATGAGAACTCATCAAAGGGCATGGTTGCGTACATCCGACCCTCCATACCTCGTCATAGGCGGTAGCCTCTAAGACAATGGGGTAATATTGTTGTTGTTGTTGATATAATGAAAAGATTGGTGAATGAAAGGGTTTTGTGAACTCTAGATTTTATCGGGTTAGGTACTTGTGTGGAACGCATAAAAGGGAAGCAGATCAACAAGACGATGAAGGGTGCCAAAAAAAGTTCCCAGCCTCTTGAAATCACACACATGAATATATGTGGACCGTTTCCCACACTATGCTTGAATGGTCAGAAATATTTTATTTCATTTATCGACGACTATTCAAGATTCATGTGTCTCTATCTTCTATTTGATAAATTTGAAGTACTTGATGTGTTTAATTTAAATTAGAAGCAGAGCAACAAAAGGAAAAGACGATTAAAATTTTCCAATCTGACACAGGTGGTGAATACTATGAACGCTACACAAAAAAGACAAATGATTGATTCATTTGCCAAATCCTTCAAAGGAGGGGTATTGTTGCTTAATGCACTATGTCTGTCACACCAAAACAACATGATGGTGCTGAAAGAAGGAATTGGACCCTCATGGACATGGTCAAAAGTATGATTATCAACACGAGTTTGCGTGCATCTTTTTGAGGTGAAGCTCTAAAAACCGCCGTGTACGTTTCAAATAGGGTTCTATCTAAGATCGTTCCTAAAACATCTTTTGACTTGTGGAATGGTTGGTCACCAAGTTTGAAATATTTACATATATGGCGTTGTCCAATCGAAGTTATGGTATACAACTCAAACTTAAAAAACTGAATGAACGGATGAAGAGTTGTTATTTTATTAGATATGCAGTTAACACCAAAGTATATAAATTTTATTATCCTTCATATACTCCAAAAGTGGTTAAAGCTAAAAATGCTAAGTTTCTAAAGGATCATAAAATTAGTGGGAGTAATTCGAATTGACAATTCAATTTTGAGGAAGTAAGAGATACACATGCTATGCCTTTATATGTGGACAATTCGGTTGCTATTCAACATAATAGAGAGCCACCAATTGTGCATCCTCAAATTGAAGAATCACATCAAGAAAAATATGAGCCCGCTAATCCCACATTTACTGAACCAGTGAGAGTCTTAAGATCCTCAAAACTAAAAAGTCAGGAATTTCTAGCGATTAGCTTGTATATCTTTAAGAGTCCGATAATGACATTGGACTGAATTATGACCGTATCTCACATTCACAAGCCACGAACGGTGATAAATCGTCACTAGAGTATGATGCCATGAAAGAAGAGATGTAATCAATGGCTAAAAACAATGTTTGGAAGCTTGTTTGCTATCAAATAGAGCCTATGTGGTGGAATGCAAATAGGTCTTTAAGATCAAAAGAGACTCATTTTGTAACACTGAATGTTATAAAGCCAGACTTGTAGCCAAAGGTTTCACTCAAAAAAAAGGCATTGATCACTATGAAACCTTCTCTCTAGTCTCAAAGAATGATTCATTTTGAATAATCAGGGTATTAATAGCTCATTTTAATGTTGAGTTGCATCAAATGGATGTGAAAATTGCATTTCTTTATGGGGTATTGATGAAGAGGTATGTATGCATTAACCTAAATGCTTTATCAATTCTGCCAATGATTAGCTGGTTTGCAAATTGAATAAATCCATAGATGTGCTTACACAGGCTTCTCGTCAATGGAACATTGGATTTCATGAGGTAATCTCTTTATTTGGTATTGTAGAGAACCTCAAGGACAGTGGGAGCAAATATATTTTCGTATTCATATATGTGGATGATATTCTGCTGGCAAGCAGTGATCTTGAGTTATTGTATAAGACTAAGCAATTTCTCACTTTGAAATTTGATATGAAGGATATGGGTGAATTCCTTTAAGTCTTTGGCATAGAGATTCACAGAGATCGAACAAGTAAAATACTTGTTCTTTCTCAAGAGGCCTACATTAACAAAGTACTTGAGAAATTGCTATGTAGAATTGTGCATCCATTGCGTCACCTATTGTCAAAGGACAAAAATTTCAGTTTGGACCAGTGTCCTAAAAATGCATTGGAACAGGGTCAAATGAACACCATTACATATGCCTTGTTCATTGGGATCCTTATGTATTCATTGGCCTTTATCAGACCTGATATTGCATTTGCGGTCGAAGCGCTTGGTAAATATCAGAGTAATCTTGATATGACTTATTGGAATGGGCTAAAAGGGTGTTGAGATATTTACAAGAAACCAAAGATCATAAGCTCACATGCATACAATCACTGTTAATTGGATATTCTGATTCTGCTTACTTTGTTTGTGTGGATACAAATAAATCTAATTTTGGATACATTTTCCTTCTTGCTGGAGGAGCTGTATCTTGAAAGAGTAAGACTCAATCCATTATTGCTTTATCCACAATGGAGTCAGAGTTTATTGCATTCTATGAAGCTACTTCATAGGCTTGAAGGATGAGGAATTTCATCAGTGGTCTAAAAATTGTCGATACTATTGATAAACCCATGAAGATTTTCTGCAAAAATTTAGCTGCTACGTTCTTTGCGAAAAATAATATAAGTGGAAGTTGCAGTAATCATATCGATATTGACTGGAGTGAAAAACAAATATAATCAAAAAATGTATAATTAAACCAAAGAGGAGAAGACGTGGTCAGGTGGTTGCGACGGTAGCAGCAGGGGAAGAGGCAGGGAGAAGAGAGGCAGTGGAGACATATAATGTAGAGGGATCGCGGAGGAGATGAAGGCAAGGATGAAGAGTGGAGATGGAGGTAGAAGGGACGATCTATGGGTATTTTTGGTAAAAACATTAATTTCAACCACCGGATATCTCCGATGACAAAGAATTTATGTCCGGCATGCATCATAGACGCGTGTTAAACACGTTGTACTTAATTAGACCTAAGTAGATATTTTAATGGTGTTTTTCATTTTAGTAAAAAAAACCACAAGAAATTTAAAGGTTAAAAAGTAAATTACAAAGGATGTCAGAGATGATTTGCTAGACATAGTTAACTTAAACATAAAAAAACTGATGTTATTTTTAATTACTTATATGATATACTCCGAAGATCTACATAAGGGGTGTCCTCAGTACACGACGCTTTCGTGTTTGCGCAGGGTCCGAGGAGAGAGCTGATTGCTTTGCGATCTGATATATACAGTCTTACCCTATACTTTGCATAAGAGACTGTTTCCGCTGTTCGAACCCGTGACATCAAGGTTACAAAACAACAACCTTAACAGTGTTGCTCCAAGACCCGCCTTCCTCCGAAGACCTAAAACAACAACATTACCTCATTGTCTTAGAAGCTTTCCCGTATGGTGGGGTATGAAGGTCAGATATACGCAACGATACCCATATATTAGAAACACACAGATGTTTGTTTCCCGAAAAAGTGCATAACGTTTTTAATTACTCATGCTAGGACCTACATAACATGTCATCCACACACTTAATGTGACATTTGCATCTACCAAGTGCACTATCATCAACATAGCCAAAAATGGAGGGACACCAGTTAGATGGATTATTGTAATTTGTTGACGGTTGCTGACATGTGAATTGGTTGCCCACAACATGAAGGTTTAAGCGTATCTGGTGATGTCAGATTTATCAACAAGTAATAAATATGATGTGGGGGGTTACGCCGTCAATTCTCCGTCAGTTGTTTGTAGTGGGCTGTTGGCCGACCTGCACAAAAGAACAAGGTCAGAGGACCCGGGATTTATGGCCCCAGGTAATACCCTCCGACGGTCAAGTCAGTTGAGGCCATTTATGGAGAGGTTTATATACTGATGAAAGTTTTTATGTAGAAGGTTTTCTGGTAAACCTGGTTGTTTTTCACCGTGGGGAAGATGAGTCACAGTTGTAATTTGTGAATTTTTCACTTGTCCTTCTCTCTCCTGTTTTCTGCCTTTTATATGGCGGCTTGGGCCAATGCATGGGCAGAGCCCGAAAATCGTGACAGGCAAGGAGGTCATAAGGATGACTCTTGCTCTTGCATGCTCGCCACGTGGCTCAGTACTGAGCTGAGTTAGTTAGTTTGGGATACCTGGCTAGGAGTTTCACCTGGTAGAATTATCCAGGGTAAACTCCTAGGCTGAGGCCAAACCTTCCAGAGATACTCTGAAGTGCCCGAGACGACTTAGGATGTGGGGTTAGCTTGCTGAGACGTAAGTGGCCGACTTTAGGGAGCATAAGTAGGCCTGTTATGATATTTACAGCTGACGTCACAAGTGTGGCTTGGGATCATCGGCCGAGACGGAGCCAAGGCCAAGATACGGCCTTTTGGCCGAGTTGCTCTATGGCCGAGATGGAGCTGAGGCCGAGATGTGGCCTTTAGGCCAAGATGGCGCTATGGTCGTTTGGCCGAGATGAATTATTTGTCAGTATATGACCCTGCCGAGCTCTGGGCCGACCCGTGAGACTTAGCATTTTTGTACCCATACCCTACCGTTGACTGTTGTTGACTAACAGGTAGTATTTTTTGGGTTCATCACTTGCCCCCAGATTAGTTTGGCCGAGCTGACCTGAGAGGGCAGACTAATCGATCCAGATTCTTTAACGAGTCGTCTTTTCACTGCTGACGTGTCAACTTCTGATTAGGTTGTTCAGCACATTTATTGACTACACAGAGTACGAAGCGTTGATGGCATTTCTTGGCCGAGCTGATCAGACCAAACTGACCAGAGTCATAATTACACCGTCTTTTTAGTACGTGACCATCTCTGATTGCTTTGTTCTGCGCATTTACTGTTTGCACAGAGTACGAAGCATCAGTTACGCAGCTTTTTGAATCTGGCCGCTTCAGGAATCGAGGACGATTAAATCAAGATGACCTTTGGGCTGCCGAGATGAAACCTTATAAATAGGTCCTTCCCCGGTCATTTGTACCTTTTATTCGTTCTTGCTATTTACTCCGGTGTTCTGCTCGTGTCTCCTGCAATCTTCTCAAACTCCGACGACTCCGACCTTGCTCAGCCTTCTTCCAGCCTTCTTCTTCCTTTCCTTAAGGTTTTCTGTAAGTCTTCTTCTTCAATTTCTTATTATGTCTTCACCTTCCCGTGATTCGCAAAACCTTACTGAGGGTGGTTCTTACGCCGCCGGCAGTGGAGAGACCATCAGCTCTCTATCTCCGTCTGGCAGATCAACCTCTGCCTATGATCTTCCCATCGGCAATTTGCTTCAGACCACCGGTGACTCGGCTCAGTTCAGCAGAGCCCTCACCGTAATTAGTTCTTCGCCGGAGCAAGCAGGGATTGCTCCTGCTCCGGCATCTATGAATCCTCCGGCCCCCCTAAGGGGCCCATCTTAGTTTTCTGGAGTCATCGAAAGAGGTCGGCCATCTCCACTTGTCAAAGAGACTTCTTCTACCCTATCTGAGGCCGACCTGGATAGGATTTGCAAATTCCATAAAATTGATAAAAGTCGGTTTGGCCCGATCCTTCCTTTGCCTGGTCAGACTGCTTATGATCCCCCTAGGGATTATGAAGCAGTCTACGAGGATTATTTCAAGTCTGGCTTCAACCTCCCTGTTCCTGAGCCACTTGTCCGTATTATGCAGGCTTATGGACTCAGGCTTCCTCAAATCCAGCCTAACGGCCTTAAGCTCATTCTTTGCTATCTTCTTTTCCTCAGAATGGCTGAGTTCCATTTCAATGCCACTATTTTTCGAGCCCTTTTCGCATGTCGGACCTCGCATAGCTGGTATTATTTCAGCAAGCGAGCGTCTAGCACAAACTTTCTTTTTGCCATTAATATTCCCTCTTCTAACAAGAGATGGAAAGGGAAATTCTTTTATGTCAAGAAATCTGAGCTGCCGAGCGGGAACATCTGAAAGTCTGGCAGAGCTGATAATATGAGGCCAGGCCAAGACTACTGCGATGAAGCAGACAGAATTCGAACATTTCCCATTATCATTGATTGGCAGAAGGTTGATTCTGAGATTTGGATAGCAGCCGACCTGGGCCACTCGGCTGTTGGTGATAACTATTTGCCTCTCTCTCCAGACCAGTTACTCATTGTCCGAGGTTGATATTGTTGCATTTCTTTTCAACAACTTTCCCTTCTTTCAGTGTTTAACTGTTTTACCCTTAATGCAAGTGCAATGGTTGGACCCTCTTCTTGTTCCAGCTTAATGGCTGAGGCGGCGGCCAGGAAAAGGGCCCGGAGAGAAAGAAGAATTACTGCCCTTGGTTCTAGGGGAGCTTCTACTTCAGCTCTGCCCCCAGTTCCAACTGTTGCTTCTGCTGAGCCTGAGCCAGCAGAGCCTGAGTCAGGTAACACTCTTCCTCAACTACAAAATCTTTCTAAATGTTGAGACTTGTTTTTGTTTTGACTTGTTTGGCTTCTTTACAGCTCTGCCAATTGAGATTATGGATGATGAGCCTGAGGCCGAGATCCAGCCTCAGGCTCTTATTGAAACAGAGATTCCAAAAGAAGCTGATGAGGGCTCCAGCCTTCGCCCCAGGAAGAGACAAAGGGGTAAAGGCTCCAGCAGCTGAGATCCAGGGCCATCTCAGCCCTCAGAGATGGTGGTTGCTGAGCCAGCTGAGGAAAACCTGCCTCAGCCAGATGAAACTCAAGACCCAATCCTTATTGGGTTTTCAGAAGGGGATTCAGCTCTGGACCCCAGCATAGCCCCAAAACTGAACAAAGTGGCAGTCCTGCCCTTGGACCATCAAAAGTTTAGGGCGACTGTCTGGGGCGAGCTGAAAAACGCCTTTCAGTCAAACATCGCTTTGGTAAGTAAAGATTTTGCTCGAGTGTCTTGTTCTCTTTTTATCACTTAACTTCTTCTAACTCTATTTTCTTTGCAGGTCCGAGCTCAAGAGTTGGAGATTCTGACTAGCAGTGAAGAGTTTCTTGAGGAGCTTGAGGTCAAAAATAAGCAACTTGAGGAAGCTGAGCTGAAGAGAGCTGAACTGGCCCAAGAAAACACAAATCTGCGGGCCGATATCTCCCAACTCCAGCATAAGGCTGAAGATGCCGAAGTGAGGTTGGCCACTTCCAACTAAAAGGTGGATGAGTTGGAGCATAAGGTGGCGGATATGGAGCTGACCTCCACTCAAACTCTAAATGAGAATGAGTTTATGAAGAAACAATTGGCTGAGCTGACGCAGAAGAGTAAAGCTGATGAAGAGCAGATAAACTTACTGCATCATCAATTGACTGAAGCTGAGCTCAAGACACTTGTAGACTTCAAAAAATCCAAGTTTTTTTGAAGAAAATATGATCCTTCTGCAGAGCTCAGCCATGGAGGTCGGATGAAGAGAAGCCATCGATGTCTGCTCAACTGTCTATCCAGACCTGAACAAAGAGGATCCTCGCCTGGCTGAATTGTACAATCTTAACGCTTCCCAAGAGTTCGAAGAACAATTCCAGAAATTTGTAGACGGAGCTGACTTGAGGGAAGAGGATGATTAGGCTTAGGATTCTCCTTGTAATCTAGCTGAGCAGACATCAAATTGTACTTTGAACTTAAATTCATCAATGAAAATCTATCTTTTGAAGGTCACTTTTTCTTCTTTTCTGCTTTCAGCATTTTCATTAAGTTTATTCTTCAAACTTATTGTTGTCGAGTTTCCATGTCGGTCTTGTCAAACTTGACCAACTTCATTGAAAATAAACTAAGTCTCCAAGTCATAAAATAAACCTATTACTAGTCTGAGCTAATTCATGGATAAACTTAGAACGAACTCTGCACTGTTTAAATCAGGCTCTGACTTTGACGATAATTGTAATCCCAAATCTTGAATTTGTAATATTGCCTTTTAACGCAATTTTATCTAGTTTTGCTAGATCAAATAAGGTATGTGTACCTTGTTCTGTTTCACCTCGGCCTCTTTATGTTAAGAGGATTTTTAAAGCTTGTTTGTACAAGTCTTCCCTCTGGTGAGTTTTTACCTCAGACCTGCAGAGGTTTTGTTCCACCCTTTAACGGATTTTTGCCCCGGACCTGCCGAGGTCTTGTTTTACCCTTTAGTGGGCTTTTGCCTCGGACCTGCCGAGATCTTGATCTACCCTTTAGCGGGCGTATGCCTCGGACCTGCCAAGGTCTTGATCTACCCTTTAGCGGGCGTTTGCCTCGGACCTGCCGAGGTCTTGATCTACCCTTTAGCGGGCGTTTGCCTCAGACCTGCCGAGGTCTTGATCTACCCTTTAGAGGGCGTTTGTCTCGGACCTGCCGAGGTCTTGTAAGAGCATTCCATGGTGCTCGAGATTTGCTTGGACATCTGACAGAATACTTCTCTTGATAGATGCTCCAAAGAAAATGTTTTGATATACAAGATAGTTACAATTACATCATTGTTGTAAGAGCCGAAGATGAGAAGTGTGCCAAGTTCGAGGAAGAGTTCGGCCTTCTAAAGTCTGTAATTTGTAGGCTCCAACTGAGTGCACTTCAACTATTCGGTAAGGACCCTCCCACTTAGGGTTAAAGGTTCCTGCTGGGATGGCATGGCTGACTTCATTATTGCGCATCACTAGGTCTCCCACTCGAAAAGATCTCGAACGTACTCGAGAGTTGTAATATTAGGAGATTAAGTTTTTATACTGTGCCATGCGGATGTGAGCTCGGTCTCTTTTTTCCTCAAGCTCGTCCAAGTTTAACCGTAGTTATTGGTCGTTGCCTGAGTCAGAGTAATAATCTACTCGAGCCGATGTAGAACCGATCTCCGTAGGAATAAGGGCTTCAGTGCCATACACTAAGGAAAAAGGAGTTTCCTTTGTTGAAGTAGATGGTGTGGTGCGATAGGCCCATAGAACGCTAGGTAATTCATCCACCCAACTAGTTCCTGCCTTATCCAGACGCTTTTTAAGACCATCTTTAATGATCCTATTAGCAAGCTCTACTTGGCCATTTGATTGAGGATGAGCTACTGAGGTGAAGCGTTGCTTGATATGCAAATCAAGACACCAACTCTTCACAGGATCTTCGGAAAATTGCCTTCTGTTGTCTGAGATCAAAACCTGGGGTAGGCCAAATCGGCAGATAATATTCTTCTACAAGAACTTCTTTACTTGTGCCCCAGTTATGGTGGTTAGTGGCTCAGCCTCTATCCATTTGGTAAAGTAGTCAATAGCTACCAGCAAAAATCTGACCGAGCCGGGAGCTCGGGGCAGAGGCCCCACTAAGTCCATTCCCCATTGTACAAACGACCAAGGACTAGAAATAGCAGCCAACTCATGGCTCGGCAAATGAGAAGTCGGTGCATGAGCTTGACAAGATGGGCAATTTTTGACTAGCCCCTCTGCATCCTTGCGAATGATAGGCCAATAGTAGCCAGCTAAATAGTATTTGCGGGCTAAAGAACGTGCACCAAAATGACTTCCGCATATTCCCAGATGCAATTTACAGAGAATATAATCTCCCTCGTCTTCAGGTACGCAACGCAACCATGGCTGTGAAAAAAGACTTTCTATACAGCTGATCATTAAAGAGTGCGTACCTGGAAGCCTTTAGGCGAAGACGCCGAGCTTGAGACCTGTCCTCAGGCTGGGTTTGATGTTGCAAGTAGGTGACTATCTCATGCATCCACGTGTTGTGGTAATCTTGCTGCAGCACTTCATTACCATCAAAAGCACGATGCTTTACTAACTCTACCACAATCTTCTTCCCTATCGTGGCCGAGGTGGATGAGGCCAGTCGAGACAGTGCATCGGCCCGTTTGTTGGCCGACCTGGGGATGTGTTCCACCATAAAGTGATCAAACATTTCACTCAAATGCTGAACCTTGGCCAAGTATCGCTTCATGTTGTCCTCTTTAGCTTCATAATCTCCATGGATTTGAGAGACTATGAGCTGTGAGTCACTTCGGGCAATTATTTTCTGTGCCCCCAGTTTTCGAGCAAGACTCAGCCTTGCTATCAAAGCTTCATACTCGGCCTCATTGTTGGTGGCTTCAAAATCAAAGCACAGAGCATATTCCATCTCTTCCTCATTTGGATTGATTATCAAGAGCCCTGCTCCACTTCCCTCTTTTGATGAAGATCCGTCTACGTATAAGATCCAACCTTGTGTTGGGGAATGGTCTTCCTCAACAGATATCCCTTCGGCCAAGAAGTCTGCCAAAGCTTGAGCCTTGATGGAAGTGCGTGATTTATATCCAATATCATACTCAGCAAGCTCCATATCCCATTTAGCAGCTCGGCCAGATGTGTCTGGCCGGGATAGGATTTGCTTCAAAGGCTGATCCGTCACCACTATTATAGGATGGGCTTGGAGATAGGGTCAGAATTTCCTTGCCGCCACTATCAATGCTAAGATTATTTTTTCAGCATTGGGATAACGCACTTCGGCTCTATGTAGGACCTTACTAGCAAAATAGATAGGTCTCTACACGGCATCCTGCTCCATGAGCAGAACTGCGCTTACTGCCTCATGACAAGTTGACAAGTATATGTACAAAGTCTCCCTGGGAAGAGGAGATGTCAACATGGGCACCTCGGTCAAGTGTGCTTTCAAATCATCAAATGCTTTCTGGCACTGGTCATCCCAGAGGAAAGCAGTTTGTTTCTTCAAAATTTGGAAGAAAGGTAGTGATCTCTCAGCGGACTTAGAAAGAAATCTGCTCAAGGCAGCAATTCTGCCTATCAACCTCTGAACTTCTTTAATGTTCCGAGGTGGGTGCATACTTTCTAAGGCTTCAACCTTGGCCGGATTGGCCTGCACTCCTTCCGTAGAAACCATGTATCCAAGAAACTTCCCCGTGCGTACTCCAAAGGTACATTTTTTCGGGTTTAGTCTCATACGTGCGTCCCTCAAGATGACAAACACTTCCCGAAGATTCTAGATATACTGATCAAGAGACCTGCTCTTGATCAACATATCATCAATGTATACTTCCATAACTCGGCCTATCTGATCTCGGAACAACGAGTTGACCAAGCGTTGATAAGTAGCTCCCGCGTTTTTAACCCAAATGGCATGCTCACATAGCAGTAGGTACCCGACTCTGTTATAAAGGAAGTCTTCTCTTGATCCTCCTTTGCCATCATGATCTGATGGTAGCCTTTGAAGGCATCCAGAAAATCAAAGACCTCATACCCCAAAGTAGAGTCCACCAGCCTGTCAATTTTTGGTAAGGGGTAACAGTCTTTCGGGCATGCCTTATTCAGGTCGGTATAATCAACACACATTCTCCAGGTCTTGTCGGGTTTGGGGACTACAACAGGGTTGGCCAACCATATTGGATACAAGACCTCTGCAATGAACTTCGCCGCAAGGAGTTTTTTGACCTCCTCTGCTATCACCTTATTCCTTTCAGGAGCAAAGTTCCTCTTCTTCTGCTTAATGGGTCTAACCTGAGAATCCACATTAAGCCGATGTTCGGCCAAGGTAGTCGGGATCCCAGACATATCCTCGACCGTCCATGCAAAAATTTCCGCACACTCCCTCAATAAACTCTGAAGCTGAGCCAACGTCTCGGCGGGCATCCATGTTCCAATCTTTATGGTGTTGTCTGGCCGACTTGGATCTAGGACGAATTCTTGGACTGTATCATCCGAGTGCAAACGCTCCTCAGTTGGGGGAATGAGGTCATCCAAAACAACCCGTTGGATGGCCCCACCCCCTGGGTGGCTACTGCGTAACAGTTTTGTGCCACAGGAATATCCCCTGGTAACGTAACCACTCCAGCTGGTGTAGGAAATTTCATGCTAACATGCAAAGGGGAGATAACTGCTTCCAGAGCTACCAAGGCTGGTCGGCCCAGCAAAATATTGTATGCCGACCTCTCTTTGACTACCAAAAAATCCATCCACAAACAGCGATAAGTGGGAGGCTTGCCAAAGCTAACGCTGAGAGGGATCATGCCAGCCGGCCGGACTGGCATACCCGTGAATCCAAACAGAGGTGAAGCCACCGATGTCATTTGGGAATCTGCCAAACCCAACTGTTTGTATACATTATAATACATGACATTTACAGTACTTCCAGTATCTACATATACTCTTCGTACTTCTACAATTTTGTCAGGTGCCAAATGTATACACAAGCCTATTACTAGACCCGTATTATTGGAATCTAGTGGAATAATATCTTCCAGTCCGTAGACCAGTTCCCGGGCTAACCTCCTCTTTTTGGTGGGAGGCCCAGACGACGTCCCTGACGAACTGGGATCCCCCTGGCTTTTCTGATGTGGCCCTCCTGCGATGGTGTATATAACAAAATTGACTTGAGGCTGCACTGCAGCTTCACGTCGGCCTCGGTCCTCGTCATCGTCCGACCTGGGATGCCGAGGTGGAGTCTCAGGTCGGCACTTATCCTTTTGAGGACTTCTATGAAAGTCCAAGCGATTGTGAAGGCGTGAGCGTGGATCATAAAATTGCTTCAAATGTCCTTGCTCAATCAATTTCTGAATCGCTTGAGCAAACTGCCTGCAATCCTCTGTGTCATGGCTGACATCCCGATAATAGCGGCAATACAACTTCGGATCCCTCTTATCTCTGGGACCTGCCAAAGGTTTAGGGTCCGTCTTCAATCCATCTCTTTCCATCACAGTTAAAATTCTAGCTTTGGAGGCTAAAAGGGGTAGACCTTCTCTGCCTCGTTTACCTCGGCCACCAAGGCGATCAAACGCACTACGTCGGTCGCGTTTCTCATCATGTCGGTCCCCCTTGGAACTGGACCGAGCTTCTCGCTGAGAACTTTGCTCGGCTTCCTTCTTCAATCGGTTTGCCTCTTCACCTCGGGAAAACTGATGGGCCTTCTCTAAGCATTCCCTCAACGTTGTAGGCCCTTCTTCGGCCAGTTGGGAGAAGAGGCGGCCTGCTCGGAGGCCATTGATAAAGGCGGCCGCTTTCACCCCTTCATTCCGGTCACTGACCTGCAGTGATTCGTTCGAAAAGCGTTGCATGTACTTCAACACTGATTCCTCAGAACCCTGTCTCAAGGTCATCAAGCGTGAAGAATTTTTAATAAAAGGCCCACTAGAAACAAATTGAGACTTGAATTTTTGCGCCAAATGTCTGAAGGAGTCCACTGATTGCGGTGGAAGCTCCTGGAACCATCTTCTGGCCTTTCCCCGCAGATACATGGGAAACGTTTTACATCGCAGCGGATCGGGGATATTTTTCAAGCTCATGGCCGTCTGAAATTGAAAGAGATGATCAGTAGGATCAGAAGTTCCATCATAAGTATCCATCTTCGGCACCTTGAAGTTATCTGGTGCCAAGTACTCCGCTATGTCCCAATAAAATGGACTTTCTTGAATCACCCTCATGTATTCCGGCTTAGGCTCTTCATGATGGCTCCTCGGCCTATGACGATCCTCTGGCTCTTGACGCACACTTTTGAAAGACCGGGGCCTGACGCCGAGGAGCTGCCTGGGCAAGGGCACCGACTCCACAGTTGGGGCTCCAACACTGCCCCTTCTGGCGTCTGCCATGAAACCTTGGGGACCATGAGAAGATTGCTGCTGAGTCTTCTCCCTGGGATGGAGAGGGATGAGATCCTCCTCCATATCCTCAACCTCAGGGCGTTTTCCTTTGAGCCGCTGTACTACGGCCTCAAACACTTCTAAGTTCTCAGCTACATACTTCATGGCCCTGTTCCGCTCATCTACTGTCACCGCTGGTGCCTTTTTTGTACCCAGCTCAGGCCCCCTAGAATCCTGTCCAGGATGACCAGATTGAGTATCTCTACGACGATGAGGATTAGAGGACTCCCACAACCCTTCACGTGGTACTTTCTCCATCAGAACTGACTCAAATCCTTAAATAGTGCACTTAAGAAAACTTATTTGACGGAGGTTCGGGCCCTTCCTCTAGCGCCAATTTGATGATGTCAGATTTATCACAAAGTAATAAATATGATGTGGGGGGTTACGCCGTCAATTCTCCTTCAGTTGTTTGTAGTGGGCTGTTGGCCGACCTGCACAAAAGAACAAGGTCAGAGGACCTGGGATCTATGGCCCCGGGTAATACCCTCCGACGGTCAAGTCAGTTGAGGCCATTTATGGAGAGGTTTATATATTGATGAAAGTTTTTAAGCAGAAGGTTTTCTGGTAAACCTGGTTGTTTTTCACCGTGGGGAAGATGAGTCACAGTTGTAATTTGTGAATTTTTCACTTGTCCTTCTCTCTCCTGTTTTCTGCCTTTTATATGGCGGCTTGGGCCAATGCATGGGCAGAGCCCGGAAATCGTGACAGGCAAGGAGGTCATAAGGATGACTTTTGCTCTTGCATGCTCGCCACGTGGCTCAGTACTGAGCTGAGTTAGTTAGTTTGGGACACATGGCTAGGAGTTTCACCTGGTAGAATTATCCAGGGTAAACTCCTAGGCCGAGGCCAAACCTTCCAGAGATACTCTGAAGTGCCCGAGATGACTTAGGATGTGGGGTCAGCTTGCTGAGACGTAAGTGGCCGACTTCAGGGAGCATAAGTAGGCCTGTTATGATGTCCGCAGCTGACGTCACAAGTGTGGCCTGGGATCATCGGCCGAGACGGAGCCAAGGCCAAGATACGGCCTTTTGGCCGAGCTGCTCTATGGCCGAGATGGAGCTGAGGCCGAGATGGCGCTGTGGCCGTTTGGCCGAGATGATTTATTTGTCAGTATATGACCCTGCAGAGCTCTGGCCGACCCGTGGGACTTAGCGTTTTTGTACCCATACCCTACCGTTGACTGTTGTTGACTAACAGGTAGTATTTTTTGGGTTCATCAGTATCCAGTGCAGCCTTTTAAAATAAATTAATCCCTGTCGTTAACTAAATTAGAAAGGCAAAATTTACAAGGCTGGGGTTGAAGAAAATAAACAAATATAAAACCTGAATGTGCGTTCCTAATGATGCACTTCGCATATGAACCGGTTGTCCAGACCGTAGATTATACATATCAGATGAGTTTTCCAGTTCATTAGAGTTAAAGACACATTATTTCTTGACTTTGAAATATAATGGAATAAAACAAAATGATTCAATAAAATTAGCGCTTCTTATATTATGAAGTAGCAGTTGATCGACACAGCTAGATGCAATTTTCATTATGTGTCATCGGAAAACAACCTGTGTGTGTTTCTAACGCATAAAAATATGATTGCGTACATCTGATCTCCATATCTCGTTATAGGTAGAAACCTCTAAGATAATAAAGTAATGTTTTTGTTGTTGTTGATGAGTCCTAATGAAATAAATTGTCAAACGCTGTTCACTAAATATCAAGTGCAAATCCAACTCTCATACCACCTTACAAGGGGATTAGTAATAAAAAAAATGCAAGGGCAGAATAAGCGCACTAGTTTCCAGAAGAAAGAAAAATTCCTTGCAACCAGGTGTCAGATATTTAATGTACTTGATTTTTTTAATAGTGTAATTTTCGCTAACCACTATTCATCCTCCTTCTTTAGCGGTGTTTATTGTAGGTGTTACGGTCCAACAATTGGTATCCGACCAAGGGTAACACCACACCAAGAAGTCAAAGGGTTAGAAGCAATAGTACATTGTTCTATTCTTAACAAAGGTATCCAATTTTATTCAACTATGGCAAGATCCTTCACAAAGGTGAGCTAGAAGGTATGTCCGTTCAACGCCCTCCGTTATTTGATGGTGAACGCTTTATTCATTGGAAACTTAAAATATGGCTATTCTTAATGGCTATGGATATTGATCTATGGTCTATAGTCGAAGATATGTCATACATACCAATGATCAATGTCTATAGCCATATTCGACTATAGACCATAGATCAATGTCTATAGCCATTAAAAATAGTCTCATTCTAAGTTTCCAATGAACAAAGCTATCACTGTCAAATAATGGAGGACGTTGAATTGACATACCTTCTAGCTAACCTTTCTGAGGAATCTTGCCATAGTTGAATAAAATTGGATACCTTTGTCAAGAATAGAGCAATGTACTATTGCTTCTAACCCTTTGTCTTCTTGGTATGGTGTTACCCTTGCTCGGATACCAATTGTTGGACTGTAACACCTACAATAAACTATAGATCATAGATCAATATACATTGACCAAAGAAAGGTGTTCTTCTAAGCTGTAAAGTGATCTATGTACAATGATCTATGATCTATGGTTGATTGATCTATGATCTATGGTTTATTGTAGGTGTTACGGTCCAACAATTGGTATCCGAGCAAGTGTAACACCACATCAAGAAGATAAAGGGTTAGAAGCAATAGTAAATTGTTCTATTCTTAACAAAGGTATCCAATTTTATTCAACTATGGCAAGATCCCTCACAAAGGTGAGCTAGAAAGTATGTCCATTCAACGCTCTCTGTTATTTGACGGTGATGGCTTCGTTTATTGGAAACTTAGAATGAGGCTATTCTTTATTGCTTTAGACATTGATCTATGGTCTACAAGTAAATAGGGTAACACAAGAGGTAGAAAAGTATAAAAGTGAATGGACAGTGAAGACAAAAAGAAAATGTCTATGAGCGGTAAAGCTATGCAATTATTGTTAAATGGTCTTAGCAAGACAGAAGCAAGTTATGTGTCAAATTGCAATAGTACCTATGAAATGTGGAAGTCACTTGAGTTAAAACATGAAGGCACTAGTGGGGTAAAGGAGTCTAAGATCAACATACTAATGACGGAAGTAGAATGCTTTAAAATGCCGCCTAATGAATCCATAGTCTCTATGGATTTAAGACTCACTAATGTGTTTAATGCACTTGATTCTTTAAGAAAATCCTTCACCAACAAGGAGAAGGTACAAAAAGTGCTTAGGAGCCTCCCCGCAGAATGGGATCCTAAAATCACGACAATAGAAGAAACCAAGTCAATAACAAAGATGGATGAACTAATTGGTTCACTCAAAGTTAACGAGGCTAAACTAAAACAAAAGAAAGCCGAGTTGTCTAAAGAATCCGGTAATGATATAGGTTTTAGTTCAAATGAGTGTTTACAAGTAAATGAAGCTTGCTCAACAAGTAGAGATAATGAGTTAGATGATGAATAATAATGGCAGCTAGAAAACTTAGAAAACTTTTCAAGAAGCGTCCTAATAAACCAAATAGATCTAAGCCTTCTTCATCTACCATTCAATCTAAGAAGACAAATAGAAATGAAAATAATAAACGGTAAGAAAAAGAACTTAAGTGTTATGAGTGCAGACAAAAAGGTCATATATCGTATGACTGTCCAAGTAAAAGTTCTAAACCTACCAAGGAATGTCCAAGAAGAACCACATGTAGTCAAAGTAAAGAAGGAGAAACTTGCCGTCAAAGCAAGTACGTGGAGCGACTCATTAGATTCAAAATCTGAACCTTCAGAAAATGAAGAAGCTCAAGTGTGCTTCGTATCAAACGAGGTAACATGTATGTCTGATTTTGATTATGATACAAAAATGACGTTTGATGAAATGTATGATGAATTTATGAAAATACATGCTCATTGTGAAATATTATCAAAAGAGAAAAAAACTAATTGAAGAAAATGACAAGTTGAAGACGTCTAACTTGGAATTTTCCGATCAATTAGAGTCTTTTAAACAAGAGTCCTATAATACTCTTGACTCTTTGAAAGATAAAATTGAGTCATATAGAAAAAGTGAACAAACTTTAAAAATACAAAATAATGTGTTGATGAAAAAATAAATAATTATGAAAATGAAATATCTAAGCTTAAATCATGTAAATTAGACTTAGAGAAGACGTTAGGGCAATGCAAATCCGGAACAAATATGTTATATGCTCTAATATCCTCACAAAAATGTAGAAATGATAAATAGAGATTAGGATATAAAGAAGAAAATGAAAAGGCACGTAAAAATACAAACTTTGTGTTATCAAGTTCTAAATTACCATATAAGGCAACAAAATCAAATGTTCGTATTTTGCATACTCCTTCCATTCATTCTGTGCCAAAGGTCAGATCACACACACCCGCAAAAGTGTCTAAAAAAAATTTTGCATCTTGAACATTTAGGAATTATACTTATATGTATATAAATATGCATAAAACAAATAAAATGCATCCGGTTCATTTTGAAGAAAGTAAACCTAAATATAGGAAGCCTTCATATCCTCCTTATAAATCTTATAGAAATTCATCTATAACATATGATTATACATATAAGGGTACCATTTAAGACTTACACCCATATGCCTTATATCTCATATCAAAATTGGTCAAGTTATAATACATATAAACCAAGGTATAACAAATATAAACATACATCTCCATTTAAATGGAATGGTCAAATATTTGCTAATCCTTTGTATTCTATGACATATGATAATGCTAAAAATGTGCCAAATAGGTCTATCCAAGTTTAATTACCCAAAGGGTATATAAAAATAGATGATGCCTCTAACATTCAAGGACCCAAATAAAGGGTACCTAAACTTTATCTTCTTTGTAGGACAACTCTAAGAAAGAAGGCAAAAAGAAGATAAAGCAAAAGGATCTAAAAACAAAGTGGTTTTTAGATAGTGGTTGTTCAAGACACATGATGGGAAACTCCAAGCGATTCACCGAGTTAAAAGAAGTAAAGAATGGTGGAAAAGTGACATTTGGTGACAACAACCAAGGCAGAGTTGCTGGAAAAGGAACATTTGGGCACCTGGACAAATTTCAGATATGTAATGTCCTACTAGTGAGTAATCTTTCTTATAATTTATTAAGCATTTTTAAACTCATTGATTGTTCTTATAGTGTTTCTTTTCTCCCCACTTCATCTGGTATAACCAATAATAAAGGAGAAATTGTGTTAAAAGAAAATACAGATGAAAATATTTATACCCTATCCTTAAATAACATATTAGATGCTAAAATTAAGTGCTTAGTATCATATGACTTATACATAAACTTGTGGCCTAGAAGATTAGGCCATATAGATGTTTCAACCATTGAAAATTTTCTTAGAAAGAACCTTCTAAGAGGTTTACCTAATTTTGAGTCGAATAATTTTCAACTATGTGAAACCTGTATCAAGGGTAAACATAGCAAAGAAAAGCTGAAACCAAAATACGAAGACAACACTAATACTATATTAGGACTACTACATATAGACTTATTTGATCCAAGTAGGACAGGAAGTCTAGGTGGAGACTACTGTGTATGTGTTGTAGTTGATAACTACTCACGATATACATAGACTTTGTTCATAACCAACAAAAATGATACATCATTAGAAGTTGAAAAACTCATTAACCAACTTAAAAATCAATATGAAGTTAACATCAAAAGAATTTGGGGTGAAAATTTTAAAATAAAGAGTTAATTAGATTTTGTGATTCAAACGGTATTAAATATGAATTTTCACCACCAAGAACACCATAACTAAATAGTGTTGTAGAACGTAAAAATAGAACCATACAAGAAATTACAAGAACTATGTTGTGTGAAAATCATGTTCTCAAATTTTTAGGACCGAAGCAGTAAATTGGTAGGCTATATCATAAATAGACTATCTATAAGAAGTTAAATACACACCTTATGAACTATTGAATAATAGATTATCAAAAAAATAGATTGTTTATTTATTTTTGGTTGCAAATGTATTGTGTTAAACACTAAGGATAATCTAGATAAATTTGAACAAAAATCAATAGAATGTATAGCGCCCCGGCCCGATACTAGACATTGGTACCAGTGCACCCGCCGTAGTCTACTAAGAGGACTACGAAGCGTCATAGCAAATCAAGCGTACGTCATCCATGACGTAAGATAAATCAGCGGAAACGTTGTAAAATTTAAAACTTCACTAGCATCAATGTAACCAAAAGAAATACATCGAAAAACGTGTTTGATGAAATGCCTGACATATCCCCCAATACAAATTGTTCAACATCAAGTCTTTCAACTTAAAAGAGAATGAACAGAAATCTATCCACTTTAATGACCATCATCCCAATGAGCTCACTCGCCACCGTCTTCTACAGAGATCATTTCGTACTGTGGCTCACCTGAAAAGAAGATAGAGTATATATTCTTA
The DNA here is from genome assembly GCA_036186865.1 of Eustoma russellianum. NCBI lineage: Eukaryota > Viridiplantae > Streptophyta > Magnoliopsida > Gentianales > Gentianaceae > Eustoma > Eustoma russellianum. The sequence goes on along the minus strand of AP025069.1, from coordinate 15,578,655 downwards.
GCGAAAACATCGCCAGCAAGTAACCCGTCTATACACCTTACGAGACCACACACACAAGTCACCGGTGTATAAATCATTGCCCAAAATAAGGTGTTTGGGTTAGCAAATAACATCTTTATAACAATTCATCAAAATCAAATAAATCACGTAAATGATACGCATATATGAAAACAATCATGTATTTAGTATAATATACTACATAAACAAATGATTTGCAAATGTCAAACTTTGCATGTCACTTCGTGAGGCATGATGCATGTACTCTTTTAAATCCACACACAAAACCCATGCATATGTTTTCTTTTGTAAACGTGCTATGCATGTCATTTCACACAACTTTTTATATTCTTCGCTTAGCAGAACTTTATACCCTGTGGGTGATCAGTCCACAGCAAACAGAACTTTATACCCCGTGCTGAAAGGTCCACGGCCCCATAACATATAACTTTATACCCCGTGTTGATAGGTCCATGAACCCATAACATATATCTTATATCCGTGCTGATAGGTCCACGACCCCATAAAATAATTTATACCCTGCTGTTGATTCACAGGTCACACTTTTATACCCTTCTTTCGCAGACGTGACTTTTATACCCTGCGATCAACCAGCAGCCATAGTTTGCTTTTCGAAAACTTTAATCTTCTTTTGTAAACACATGTTCTTTCGCAAAGTAGTACTCATGTCAAAATGCAAAGCGTTCATGGCGTGATGCAGAATGCTCATGTAACTTCATATCAAACATGTAAACATACATACACACAACTCACATATCAAATACAAGATTCTAAACCTCAGCCACGCCATACTCGTACCTTTCCAAGTCCGTTCATATCACAAACTTATTTTGAATCCATTCTTATCCTTACATATTCACACTTAACATTTACTCCTCTATTACACCTCAAATACCCTTTTATTTTATGATCAAAGGAAGAGAATAAAGTTATCACACATACATGGGGCGCCTAATGGGCCAAAGAGACTTCCAGTACACTTAGAACGCCTTCATAAAGCGCCTATTCTGGGCGTTCGAAGTGTTCTGGATTGTGCTGGTATGCATCGAACGCCTACATGAAGCACTTCAAGTGACATCAAACACCTTCTGAGTGTTCGAAGTGTTCTAGAATGTGTTGTGACACATCGAACGCCTACATAAGGCGCCTTATGTGACATGAAGCACCTAATGTAGGTGTTCGAAGTATTCTGGAATGCACAGGGACACATTGAACGCCTACTTTACGTGCCTAATGTGACATTGAACGCCTAATGTAGGTGTTCGAAATGTTCTGACGGTTCCAGAAACTGCAAAATTCTGCAGTAACTTCTCCCATCATCTTCCTCCTTCACCCCTTTCATGTTAAACACTTCAAGGTCCATCTTACCACCTATATTCATCATGCTTAACACACAACTAACATGGATTGATTCTTAAACAGTCAAAACGTATCCACTCTAAGCCTTCTATCACCCACAACTTCCAATGTATCCTCAAACTTTCCAACACAACCAAATCTACAACAACCCATCATTCATCCTTTATCTTCCTGCAAATACTCTCAAATCATCTAAGTTACGATTAATAAACTTAAGAACTTACAACAATACAATAAACACAATACGGATGACACTTTTATGGGCATATTTAACAACAACAATCACCACATAACTGTTTCCAGAATTTGGCCCAAATAGCATGACTTTACTCAAGCAAACAACGACAAATATGTATAGTAGAGCATGTAACATACACAAATCAAGATTACTAATGTGTGATCTGAGTTTTCTCTTTATAAGAACATAGAGCCTGTTGCATCAAAATTTGCATAAAGCGTATAAAAATATTACTTGCCTTTGTTTCTAGATAGTCTTACGAATGTTTGGTAGAATCGCGGGAAGAATTGAACCTAGGTTAGCCTTCTTCTTCTTCTTCCTTTCTTCTTCTTTCTTCCTCTCCTTCTTTTCTCCCTCTCTTTCATTCTCGGCGTTTTTCCCCTACTCTTTCTTGTATAACTGCCATTTGTGCTAAGGAGAGTTATACTCCTTTGTGTAACTCCACCAACATTTAAGTGGGGTAGGGTATTTTAGGTATTTTAGCCTAATTTTTTTAATTTCAACCTTTCACTTTGTTTCTCACCTATATTTTATCTAACTAAGCCTCATAAACCTATACATTCCACTTAAATTATAATTTAAGTCTTTTTCTAATTATTAAAAGTCAGACATAAAGTTATGGGGTATGACAGAATGTATTTTTGTCGGATATTCAACCAACTCAAAATCATATAGATGCTATAATCTTGCATCTAGAAAGATAATTGAGTCTATCCATGTGAAATTCAATGAAAATACTTATCTTGAAATAAAAAATAAAACTAACAAGTATTATCCCAATCGTGAATATTTTCATGATGATGATGATTTTTCTTAGAACCCACAACTAATCCTCTGGATCCAACTCCCTCTGAACATGAACCTTTAGAGGATATTGAACGGTAAAATCTTCAAATATAAGAGTCAAATTTGAAAGATGTCGCAATAGAATATGAAAATATAAACACAAATGCCATATTTGAAGAACAAGAGAGTGAACCTAGACAACCTAGTAATTGATGGCATATTAAAGATAGACATAAGCATCGTAAGTGAGATACTAATGCATGTCACTCAGCAAAATTAATAAAGCTAGGCTAGTCACACAATGATATGACTAGCAAGAGGGAATAGATCATGAGGAGACATTTGCACTTGTTGCATGACTAAAAAGCCATTAGGATACTATTAGCCATTGATAGTTTGGGTAATATCAAACAATTTCAAATGGATGTTAAAAGCGCATTCTTGAATGAGTTTATACAAGAAGAAGTTTTAGTAAAACAAACCCTAGTTTTTGAATACCTAAAACATCCTAACCATGTACACAAGCTCAAGAAAGATTTATATGGTTTAGAACAAGCTCCAAGAGCTTGGTATGAAATACTTGCGATCTTTCTCCTTGAAAATAATTATAGGAGAGGAACCATTGATAATACCTGATTTCTGAAAAGAAAAGGGAGTGATATACTTATAGTACAAATCTACGTAGATGATATAATCTTTGGTTCAACCAATCCTACCCTAGTTAAAGACTTCGAAGAATGTATGAAGTCTAAATTTGAAATGTCTATGGTAGGAGAAATCAACTATTTCTTATGATTACAAATCAAACAAACCCCTCGTGGAATCCATATTAGTCAAATTAAGAACATTAATGATATGATTAAGAAGTTTGGATTCGAAGAGTTGAAACATGCAATTACCCCCATGAGGGTAAATACAAAGTTAGACAAAGTGAAAATGGAAACCCTTCTGATGACTCACTATATAGGTCGATGATTAGGTCATTGTTGTACTTAATCGCATCAAGACCAGGTATAATGTTTAGTATGCGCATTTGTGCTAGGTTTCAATTTTGTCCTAAAGTGTCCCACTATAATGCAATGAAAAAGATATTTAGACATATTAAACATACACCTCATTTAGGACTTTGGTATGATAGAAATTCCAAGTTAGAACTACATGCCTATAGTGATGCTGATTACGATGGATGTAAAATAGATAGAAAATCCACTAGCGGAACCTGTCAATTCCTTGGAACCAATATAGTTTCTTGGTTCTCAATGAAAGAAACTAGTGTAACCTTTCTACCACTGAAGTAGAGTATATAGCCTTAATGAAACACTCTGACTTCTGTTACGTGTTTAGGATAAACTTCATTGTGATGCCGTAATTTGGTATAACGTGTGTGTATTACCTTGATTAGATTTTTGGTGTACTCAAAATTACTTAATAGGTGTGAGACTAATTAATTATCCACATAAAGAAATTGCACAAACTTTATTTAAGAATTAAATAAAGGAAAAAAGAAAATACCACACATCATCATCATCTGTACCCCGTATATCCTAAGATAGCAAAAGCTATCGTTAGGGTCTGAGGGGGTAAGTGGTAGGCAAACAATACCTCTGTCCCAAGGGATAGAGAGTCTGCTTGCAGTGAGAACCCCAGCTCTATATGTACCTGCATAAATGGCATAATAATATAGATATGATGTGCTAGTGTGTTAGTGAGGGAATTCAGAAAATACAAAGAAGAGGCTTTTGATATTAAAATACACATAACGTGTATATGTATATGTAATGCAAACCAATTGTAAAACATAAGCAAACAAGTGCACAGTCAACCTAAAGCGGAGATAGTGTATACGCCTATCTATGTCCCTAAATATACTCTAAAGTGTCCCTATATATGACCTATACCTCATTAACTTTAATCTTATGTCCCCATGAACTCTTATCCTAGACCATGTCCTCAGAGAGATGCAAATCTAGTAAGTCGTGTCTAATCTGCTCATCACAAGTCAGTTTAGGCATGCGTTTACTCCTGTTTCCCTCTACAATGAGGCTTTCAATTGCTCTGACCGACGCCGTTGTCTGTCTTCACTTGACATGCCAAACCATCTCATTATTCCCTCCCTTATCTTATCTGCTATAATAGCCATGCCTAACCTTTCTCGAAACACCTCGTTTCTGATCCGGTCTAGCCTTGTATACCCACACATCCACCTCAACGTCTTCATCTTTGCCACTTCCATCTTCTGCAATTGTGACCTTTTGATAGCCCAGCAATCTATCCTATATAGCATTGCCGGTCGCACTGCCACCCTATAAAATTTTCTTTTTAATTTAGTTGGGAATTTCTTGTCACACAGCATCCCTGAGGCCGCCCTCCATCTACACCAGCCTGCTTGAACTCGATGTGCTACATCACTATCTATGTCCCCACTCTGCTGCACAAATGATCCTAGGTACTTAAACTTACTTACCTGTGGTACCACTTGACCATCGATGGTGAGCTGGCTATTCTCACTGTCGGCTACCACACAAGGAAGGTTAAAATAGTAAAATACTACCCACTTGCACCCCACCCCAATAACCGGCCACCCTCTCCCTTTTCCCAAAAGTTTTATATTTCTTCCTTTTATTCTTTTTCCCCTCCATTATTATAAGTCTTACACCATGTAAGACAACCAACCTCTCTTCTTTAACGCAATTTCTTTTTCCCCCACTATCTTCATAATCCAAGGAAACCCCATCATTTCTTCCACTACTCAAAATTTTGTCCATGCATGATTAAGGGGGATAAAACCTCTTCTCGCAAGACAAATTCACCATTTAGCCTTTCCCCATTTTTCACACACCTCACTCTCTCACTAAAACACTCTTTCCTCTCCTTTCTCTCTGCAAAAATTCAAGTCATCCTCCCCTATTCCACTCCAACCTGAGAACATCAAGGCAAAGAGGAGAAGAATTCCTTCCTTTTTCAAGTAAAAATCAAGAGTGCATACACCTTAATCTTCAAGGTAAACACTATACCATATTCTTTAACACCTTTCTCACTTTGTATTTTCCATAAAAACACTCACACTACCTTCATTTTAGGCCCCAAACCATAAGCCCCAACAAGGAAGTAGGAAGAACTCTTTTAGCTATACAATTAAGAATCTTCAAGACTTCCAAGGTAAGGTTCCCTTAGATTGAGTTTTAGAATATTCATACCCTCATTTCCTTAAAGAATGACTAATTCTTTCCCTTTTTTGGCCTCTAGGTTGCGTACCCCTTGCACCAAGAGAAAGAAGAAATATTTTCACTACTAAGTGTAAGATTCAAGTATCAAGGCAAGTATTCTTCTTAGCTTCTTCAAGAATGTTGAAAACTGAGTCTTCTATGTTCATATTATAAGATGGATCATGCATGCATGCATTAAAAGGAAGTCTTTATCATAAAGATATGAAAAGTGTTCTTGCATGTCTTAACTATGTATGAATGTGAGCCATTTTTGTATAGATAATTAAGATGACATCTATAATGACATGCATGGCATAAAATTGGTATAAACAGCCCATTAATGGGCGTGCATGGCATACAAGAAGAGGGTCAAACATGCATTCATCAATTCCATGTACATTTTAGATGGATTAGTACACCTTCTCGAAAAAGTGTACTATGAACCTCACTAAGCACCATCTTTATATGTGCATGTAGAATGATCATCATTTTCTTTGTTTTCATATGTATGAGAGTGTATTTGCCTAATTATGGCCATGATGTAGTATGTTTATAGTGCATCATAATCCATACTATAATGCATGCCATAAAAGTTAGTTTCTTTGATGATCATCAACTCTTCATCATATTGTTCCTTCTAAGATGGGGCTGTTTTGAGTCTCCATCATGAGGCATGATTTTATCACCATCATCATGATGTGTATCTTGATGATCATGGCCTAAAAAAGTGTATTTTCATGGATTTCATTCTATTATGTATTTGCATGTAACAAACATCATGATCATCACCATGATCACGGTTCTTATGATCATGATTATGGTGGATGTGACCATATTTGAGACTTAGCATTTTAAGATCATAAGATCATTTTATTATCATGCATCATCATGATAAATGTTCATGGTAGCTTAAAGGACAAGATGGATGTCACCCTTTTAGCATATTCGTTATATTGATCAAGTTGAAAAACCAATACATGTGTGTATGATACATTTCGGCCAATGGGCCAAATTATTACCATCATGATGCTCAAATTTTCATTTGAGAGTACATGTGTTGATATATGTGTTATTTATAATATATGTAAGAAATAAGCATATTTGTGGCACTAAGCAAAGTTGGAAACCAAAATATGCATGGATGACAACTTTCGACCAAAAGGCCCATTTGAGTACCTTTATGATTAATTAAATTCATCTAAGTACACTTAAGTTAATATATATATATATATATATATATATATATATATATATATATATAATGTATATGTTATGGGTAGTAAACAAAAAAATAATCTACAAGTAAACATAAAATGGACAAGACACAAAAAGAAGGCTGTTTGGCCATTTGGCCAAAAACACCTTATGGTGGCAAAATGGTAATTTTTAGATTTTTAGTTAGAAAGAGGGCTGTTTGATGTACTTTATAATTAAATAAGGTATTGGATATTTTAAAAGAATAAAATTAATGGTCATAACATCAAAAAAGCGCTGTTTTGGGACAAAAAAACCGAAGCTCTCCTAATAAGGGCAAAATAGTCATTACACATATGAATATGACATAAGGATAACTTAAATAAGGAACTTAGGGGCTGAATTAATTTTAGACCTTTAATCAGTCCAGAAGCCGAGCATTCACTTATGAATATTTCATCATGATTTTCAAGACAAATAACTTTTATTTGCGATCACGTTTATGAAATGGTTTTCAAATGATGTTTTAAAGGATTTTAGAAGTAAAGAATCATACTGCGAGACGAATGATTCCATACAACTTATGCATGTTTCTATGGGCTGAGAGTAACACCTTGTCCGAGGCAACGGATCTCTGCCTTTCTGTTACATCTATGATGTACTGCATGGAGAGCTGCCTGACGTCTGGCCCTGGGAGAGGATGTCAGGCGCAAAACATGTTATGACCAAGTGTAACACCGCATCTGAGGCTCGGATCTCGGTCATAATGCATCATCGTTAGCTATAGGTACGTATGATGTAACACCATGGTTGGACCATTGGGATTCATAGACGGTGCTGAAAGCTACTCGAGGAATCATTCGTCATATCGTGGCTACTGTTCTTATGATACGAAAAGTGCTATAGACAATTCATGTTCTGCAATTATTATGAAATTACAAAATGAAATGCTTATGGAAGTTTTACAATGCATGCATCACGTACATGTCCCATGAACACTTGGCACCTTTAAGTTATGATCACTTTGCTCTAGCCTAGTAATCAGGTAAGTACTGATAAGCACATGAGATTGAAACTAAAAGACTATGATCGAAGAACGGTACAGACTATCTGAAAGGTATTTAATGTTAAAGTAAAGCTGACGAAACACTTTAACTGCTTGATTATTTGTCCTGTTTACTTCTGTTAATTACGTTGAAGGTTACTTTCTTACGTGTTAAGGATATATTATCTGTTCTATGTTTTACTGTATTTTCTCTACTACCCTTATCCCCATGCATAATCCACTTGACGAATCTAGGCAGAAATACTTGCTAAGCGATTCATTATCGCTCACCCCTTTATTTTTACTATGCAGACCCATATGACCCAGAGTAGGACTTTATAGAAGACAAGCCGAGAGAGTAGGTTCATAGGGCTGTTTAATGTACAGATGTATCAGATTTTTGTATTTTGGGGATATTACAGCTTTGTATCTATGATGATTGTACTGATGATGTACTACTGGTACTTCTCAGATCTAGTTAGTTTGTTCTTATGTCGATGTATATTTCTGTCTATTTTATGATGCTTTCGCTATTCAATACATGTCATGACCATGCCCATATTGATGTTATCGACGTTTGGTACTTCTCGTAGCAGAATATGGCGGGTGCACCATGCCGAGAACCTAGTCCTAAGCGGGACGCTGCAGGTGGTATCAGAGCCAAGGCTCCAGATCCACATCGGGCAACATAAAGTAAACAAGGATATGTACGCAGGCTATGATCTTAGAGTTTAAGTTTGATTTTAGACTGAGTGAACCAGCTTTAGTATAAGTCCCTTAGAACGGTTTATTAGAATATACTCTTTAAACATAAGTAAAACTTTAAACTAAATTTTATATATGGTTTAGGTGGACTTACTGTGTGAAATGATTATGTCAATAGGATGGCTTCGCGACCTCGAGGTAGACCCCACGCAAATAGACCAGCACAGTTACCTCCACCACCACCGGAATCACCAGCTGAGGATCTGGTGCCACCACCATAGGAGCATATTCCACCTCCGCAAGCACAGGGCCCCGGGGGTATTCCACAGGTATTCTTCGATGACATGATCCAGGTGGGTCAGACAGTCGGAAATGCCAAGGCTACACCTGCCCCACCATCACAGCAACCTCAGCAGCAGCAGATGGGCACCCGATACTTCTTCAGGGAGCTCAAGAGATCACGCATGTCGAGCATTAAGGGAGGACCTGATCCAAACGAGGCAGAAAAATGGCTGGATAAGGTCGAAAATTGCTTCAATCTACTGTAGGTACTGGACGAGGTCAAGGCTCAGATTATTTGTCCGTTTGGTGGAAGAAAAATATCCAGCCATTGGCTAGGCCCAATGCATGGGTTAGGTTTGTGGACGATTTCCAAAAATTCTATATTTCGCCATCGGTGACGATCAGAAAGATCGGTGAGTTCGAGTCGCTGATACATGAGCCAGGTATGAGGAATATAAACCATGGTGATCGAATTACCGTATTGGACCTTTACGCTCCTCGACAATGATTAACAAGAAACTAATTGTGCAGGTATGACTGCCTCGGAGTATGAAAATCAATTTACGGCACTGGGTCGGTACATCTTGTCCGTTATGGCAGACGAAAGACTCAAGATGATTAAATTTGAGCCGAGATTGAGTTCGAGGATCCGGATCTGGATTGTTAATGCGAATCTAGGTAATTTCAGTTAGTTGTTGGATGCATGCTACCGGGTAGAGCAAGACATTGTCCGGAGAGATGAGGAGACCCGATGGAAGAGGCCCCGAGAAGTTATAGATGGATGGTATGAGCAGCGAACCAAGTTTCAGAAGAGAGCAGGTGGACGACCATAGCATGAGCAATAGAAGAAGCCCTCATGGCAGTAGCAAGGGCAGAGACAGTTTCCGCCACAGCAACAGCAGAATCAGACACAGCCAACCTTTCCCAAGTGTTAGACATGTCAGAAGAATCATCCTGGTGAGTGCCTCAAGGAGAGCAGAGTGTGTTTTGGATGTGGCAAGACAGGACATATGGTCAAGGACTGCCTTGAGAGGCAGAAGCAGCAGGAGGGAGGACGTCCCTAGGCTAACACCCAAGTCTATATCATGACAGACGCTGAGGTTGAGGAGGCACCTGACGTTGTGACAGGTATTTTTGATTGAGCAATTTAATATGATTGGTATTGTCTGTTCTGATTGTTAAATCATGTTTTTGATGCATATTGGAACTCTGTGTTGAGATGTTTATGTGCTTAATATAGAAACCCTGTGTTTGTATTGGAGTGGATTCAGGTGCGATATTAGTGTAACATACCGGTGAATGTGTTGTTGGATAGTGGCGCAAACCATTCATTCATATCTAAAAGGTTCGCTAGGAACCTGGGCAGCTGTTGTCATACCCCGTACCTTTTAAGTACGACTTTCAACAGTTAGAAGTCAACTTTAAATATAATTTCAATAAATGTATAGGTTTACGAGGCTTAGTTAGATAAAATATAGGTAAGAAAATAAGCAAAAGGGTGAATTGAGAAATTAGGCTGAAATACCCAAAATACCCCTCCCCACTTAAATGATGAGGGAGTTACACAATTGAGTATAACTCCCCAAAAAGAGAGGGGGGACCGCCAGTTACAACACGAAGGAGAGGAAGAAATGGCTGAGACAAGAAAGAGGAGAAAAGGAAGAGAAAAGAGAAAGAAGAAGAAGAAGAAATGAAGAAGAAGAAGAAAGGGCGGCGAATCTAGGTTCAACCTTTATTGAAATTCTGAAGTACATTCGTAAGACTATCTAGAAGCAAAGGCAAGTAATCTATCTACACGCTTTACACAAATTTTGATACAACAGGCCCTATTTTCTTATAAAGAGAAAATTGGGATCACACATTTGTAACCTTGATTTGTTTATGTTAAATGCTCTACTATATGTATTTGTTGTTGTTGGTTGTGTAAAGTCTTGTTCCTTGGGCCAAATTATGAAAATATTTATGTTGTGCTTAATTGTTGATAAACATGCCCTTAAAGTGTTATCTTTGTTGTAATATTGTTTTGTGATAATTTTCATGTTTTCTAAAGGTTGCCTTAGATGTTTTGAGATGAGTTGAGGAAGATTTGAAGGTTTAGATGATGTGTGATGTAGGTTGACATGGGATAGAAGGTTGATGATACATCCGGAGAGATGAATATTAGAAGGCTTAAGCTTGATGCAAACTGATAGATGTAAGATTTAAATGGTGTTGTTGTGTGTTGTGCATGATAGATTCAGGTTGTAAGGTTGAATTTCAAGTGTTAGCATGAAAGGGATGAAGGAGGAAGATGATAGGAGGGAAGTTACTGCATAAATTTGCAGTTCCAAAACCGTCAGAACACTTCGAACACCTACTTTAGGCGCTCAATGTCAAATTAGGCGCCTAAAGTAGGCGTTCAATGTGTCCCAGTGCATTCCGAGAACACTTCAAACACCTACATTAGGCGCTTCATGTCACATAAGGCGCTTCATATAAGCGTTCGATGTGTCACAGCACATTCCAGAACACTTCGAACACCTCTAAAGTTGTTCGATGTCACATAAGGCACTTCATGTAGGCGTTCGATGTATACCAGCACATTCCAGAACACTTCGAACACCTAGAATAGGCACTCCAAGTCACTTTAGGCGCCTCCTGAAGGCATTCCAAGTGTACTGGAAGTTCCTTTTGACCCATTAAGCGTTCCATGAATGTGAGATACCTTTATTCTCTTCCATTGCTCATAAAATACAAGTGTTTTTGAAGTGTGCTTGAGTTGTAAACATTAAGTGTGAATGGGTAAGGTTAAGCATGAATTCGAAGTGAATTTCCGATACGAAAGGTCATGAAGTGGTATGAATTAGGTGTGCTTGAGTTGTAAACATTAAGTGTGAATGAGTAAAGTTAGGTATGAACTTGAAGCGAGTTAGCAATATGAAAGGGCATAAAATGGTACGAATAAGGTGTGTTTGATGAAGTATGAATGAGCAAGGTTAAGTGTGAACTCGATATGAATTTCTGTAATACGAAAGGACATGAAATGGTACGAGTAGGGTGTGATAGATGTTCAGGACTTTGTACATGATATGTAAAGTTTGTGTGCATGTTTACACGTTTGATATGATGTTACATGAGTATTCTGCATCACGACATGAACACTTTGCATTTCGACATGAGTTTTGTTTTGCAAAAAGAATACGAGTTTGAAAAGAAGATTGAAGTTTTCGAAAAGCAACTATGGCTGCTGGTTGATCGTAGGGTATAAAAGTCACGCCTGCAAAAGCAGGGTATAAAAGCGTGACATGTGAATCAACAGCAGGGTATAAAGTATTTTATGGGGCCGTAGACCTATCAGCACGGAAAATAAAGTTATTTTATGGGACCGTGGACCTATCAGCACGGAAAATAAAGTTATATTATGGGGCCTTGGACCTATCAGCACAGATATAAAGATATATCTTATGGGGCCGTGGACCTTTCAGCATGGGGTATAAAGTTATATGTTATGGGGCCGTGGACCTTTCAGCACGGGGTATAAAGTTCCGTTTGCTGTGGACTGATCACCCACAGGGTATAAAGTTCTGCTACGCGAAGAATATGATAAGAAGAATTATGAAAAGTTTTGTGGAATGACACGCATGACATGTTTACAAAAGAAGACATATGCATGGGTTTTGTGTGTGGTTTTGAAGAAGTACATGCATTATAATACACGAAGCATAAGATTTGACATGCAAGAAATGTTACTAGCATATGTTCTGTTTATGTAGTATGTTTGGCTCTATATGTGCTGGTTTCATTTTGTGTGTCAAGTATGTGGCTTATTTGTATTTGATGAATCGTTATAAAGATGTTATTTGCTAACCCGAGCATCTTATTTTGGGTATTGATTTATATACTGGTGACTCGTCGTGTGTGGTCCCGTAAGGTGTATAGACAGGTTACTTGCTGGCGATGTTTTCCCTAAGAACAAATACTCTATCTGCTTTTTAGGTGAGCCAAAGTACGAGATGATTTTTTGTAGAAGATGACGGCGAGTGGGCTCATTGGGACGATAGTCACTAAAATGGACAGGCCTACAGTCCTTATCTTTTAGTTGAAGGATTTACTGTTAAGCTTCGTGTTGAAGGATACTTTAGACACTCTCCCTGACACGTTTTATTTCCGCTGTGTTTCATTTGGGATATTATTGTTATTGATGTTTTTAATTCTAAGACGTTTCCGCTGATTTATCTTACGTCATGAATGACGTGTGCTTGATCTGCTTTGAGCTTCGTAGTTCTCGTAGTAGGCTACAGCGGGTGCAATGGTGCTGATGTCCAGTATCGGGCCGGGGCGCTACAGCTGTCCTACCTAGCTGGATACTCCCTATAGAGTTCAGGCAAAGGTCAGATTATCGTATCTCACCATCTGTATAAAAATCATGGAATCAAGATGGAGGGTCAGCAGTTTGAGGCAACACTGATTCCGATACTGATGGGAGATTTTGATGTGATTCTGGGTATAGACTGCTTGTTCCATAAACATGCCCAGATAGATTGCCAAAGGAAGCAAGTAGTGATCCAGAATCCGGGACAGGAAGTGGTTACCTACCAGGGTGATAGTAAGCTGAGGAAGGCTACGCAGAAGGTTTATTTGACAGCAGTATAGGCCTTCCGAGCATTGAGAAAAGGAGATACATGATACTTAGTATACGCTCTTGAAAAAGAGTCTGAGGCACCGACACTTGACTGCATTCCAGTAGTTCGAGAATTTCCGGAGGTGTTTCCAGATTATTTGCCAGGTTTGCCACCGGATCAGGAGATCCAGTTCGAGATTAATGTGGTTCTTGGAGCAGAGTCGATTTCTAAGGTTCCGTATAAGATGGCTCCAATAGAGTGAAAGGAACTAAAGGTACAGCTACATGAGCTAATCGATAAAAAGTTTATCTGTCCCAGCGTGTCACCGTAGGGAGCAACAGTTCTGTTTGTAAAAAAAGATGGCATCATGCGGCTATGTATTGACTATAGGAACTGAATAAGATCACTATTAAGAATAAGTATCTTTTGCTGCGACTCGACGATCTATTTGACCAGTTGAGAGGAGCCATTATATTCAGAAACATAGATCTTTGCTCTGGTTATCACCAATTGAAAGTTAAAGCCGACGATGTGCCAAAAACTGATTCTCGAACCTGCTATGGCCATTACGAATTTCTGGTAATGCCGTTCGGGCTGACTAATGTCCCAACCGCATTTATGGATCTCATGAATACCGTATTCCGTGAACAGTTCGACAAATTTGTGGTGGTCTTTATCAATGACATCATGGTCTATTCGCCGGACGAGGATACTCACGCTGAGCACTTGCGTATCATTTTAAGCATATTGCAAGAAAAGCAGTTGTACGCCAAGTTTAGCAAATGTGGGTTCTGGTTGTGTAGCATTGCTTTCTTGGGGCATGTCGTTTCAGAGGCTGGCATAGCAGTTGATCTCAAGAAGATTGAGGCAATTACTGATTGGCCGTGACCGACGAACGTCACTGAGGTTCAAAGTTTTCTGAGGCTAGTGGGATGTTATCAGAAATTTGTCGAGGGATTCTCCAGGATAGCAGTACCACTAACCCTACTGACATAAAAGAAGACGAAATTTGAGTGTACCGCTGACTGCGAAAGGAGCTTTACCAAACTCAAGCGGAGGTTGACATCAACTCCAGTGGTGGCCCAGCCTGTTGTTGGAGAGAGTTACGTGGTCTATAGTGACGCATCCAGGAATGGCTTAGGTTGTGTGGGGATGCAGAAAGATCGAGTTATTGCATATGCATCCAAGCAGCTTAAGCCGTATTAGCAGAATTATTCGGTGCATGATCTGGAGTTGGCCGCTGTTGTGTTTGTACTTAAAATCTGGAGGCATTATCTGCACGGGGAACTGTGTGAAGTGTATAATGACCATAAGAGTTTGAAATACATGTCCACCGAGAAGGAATTGAATATGAGGCAGCGAGATGGCTTGATGATCAAGGATTACGATTTGGCTATTCATTATCATCCAGGTAAGGCTAATAAAATGGAATACACGCTGATCCAAAATTCCAGCCATACGAGATAGACACCTCTGGAGCGAGAGATGGCAGAGTTCGAGTTAGATATGGTCTAGTCTACAGCTAATATTCTAGCAACGCTAGTGATATCGCTGACACTGATTGATCGGATAGCTAAGGGATGCCGAGTTGACAAGGCTTGCGGATAGAGTTAGGCAAGCACCAAGTGATGATTTCCAACTGTGCGATGATGACAATTTATTGTTTAGGAACCGATTATGTGTGTCCAACGACGATGAGATCCGTGGAGAGGTTCTAAAGGAAGCTCATAGTTCACGACTATCTATGCACCCCAGAGACACTAAAATGTATCAGGATTTGAGACAGCTGTACTGATGGAACAGAATGAAGAGACAGATTGCGGAGTATGTGGAGCGGTGTTTAGTATGTCAGCAAGTGAAGACAGAATATCAGAGACCGGTTGGACTTCTACAACCATTGGAAATTCCCGAGTGAAAGCGGGAACATATCACTATGGATTTCATCACGGGACTTCCAAAGACTCGAGGCGGCAGCGACATGATATGGGTAATTGTGGACAGACTTACTAAATGAGTGCATTTTTTACCCATGTTGATTCAGACGTCGATGGAGAAACTGGTGCATATGTATATGGATGATGTCGTGAGTCTGCATGGAGTTCCGGTGAGAATATTTTGCGACAGAGACCCGCGTTTCACCTCCAAATTCTGGACCACGTTCAGCACAGTATGGGTACAGAGATTCAGATGAGTATCGCATTCCACCCTCAGACTGATGGACAGACCAAGAGGACTATACAGACGCTGGAAGACATGTTACGTGCCTGTGTGTTGGATTTCCGTGGTAGCTGGGATAGATCCGTGAAGCTGTGGAGTTCTCGTATAACAATAGCTATAACAACTCGATTGGAATGACCCCTTTCAAAGCGTTGTATGGGCGGAAGTGCTGGTCACCACTGTATTGGGATGAAGTAGGTGAGAGAGCGATTACAGGGCTAGAATTGGTTGAGCATACTAGGGATAAGATTCGGTTAATACACGAGAGGCTAAAGGCAGCCCAAAACCGCAGCAAGAGCTGGACAGACTCGAAACGTCGACCTATCAAGTTTGGGGTTGGCGAGAAGGTATACTTGAGGATCTCGCCAACGAAAGGGGTTATGCACTTTGGAGTTAGAGGAAAGCTGAGTCTTCGCTTCATCGGGCCCTACGAGATTTTGGAGAGGATCGGACCAGTAGCTCGTCGACTAGCATTGCCACCTTCACTATCACAGATGCATGATGTGTTCCACGTGTCACAGCTGCGGAGATACATACATGACCCGAGTCATGCATTGGAACATCAGAAGTTAGATATTGGGGATGACGTTTTTTATGACGAAGTGGCAGTGCTTGTTTTGGATCGTAAAGAACAAGTGTTACGGAGTAACTCAAAACTGTTTGTAAAGGTTCAATGGAGTAATCAAACCGAACATGAAGCTACCTTGAAGCCAGAGCGGCAGATGAGGGAGCAATACCCTCAGCTCTTCGACTGAAATACGTAAGTTTCGAGGCCGAAATTTTTCATTGGGGGGAATGAAACACCCAGACTTCCATTACGTGCTTTGAATTAACTTCGTTGTGATGCCATAATTTGGTATAATGTGTGTATTACCTTGATTAGATTTTAGGAATACTCAAAATTACTTAATAGGTGTGGGACCAATTAATTATCCACATAAAGAAATTGTACAAACTTTATTTAAGAATTAAATAAAGGAAAAAGGAAAATACCACACACAGAAAGTTAAAATAGTAAAATACTACTCACTTGCACCCCACCCCCAATAACTGGCCACCCTCTCCCTTTTCCCCAAAATTTTCTATTTCTTCCTTTTAATCTTTTTCCCCTTCATCATTACAAGTCTTACACCATGTAAGACAACCAACCTCTCTTCTTTCATGCAATTTTTTTTCTCCCCCACTATCTTCATAATCCAAGGAAACTCCATCATTTCCCCCACTACTCAAAATTTTGGCCCATGACTAAAGGGGATAAAACCGGTGAGAATATTTTGTGACAGAGACCCGCGTTTCACCTCCAAATTCTGGACCACGTTCAGCACAGTATGGGTACAGAGATTCAGATGAGTATCGCATTCCACCCTCAGACTGATGGACAGACCAAGAGGACTATACAGACGCTGGAAGACATGTTACGTGCCTGTGTGTTGGATTTCCGTGGTAGCTGGGATAGATCCGTGAAGCTGTGGAGTTCTCGTATAACAATAGCTATAACAACTCGATTGGAATGACCCCTTTCAAAGCGTTGTATGGGCGGAAGTGCTGGTCACCACTGTATTGGGATGAAGTAGGTGAGAGAGCGATTACAGGGCTAGAATTGGTTGAGCATACTAGGGATAAGATTCGGTTAATACACGAGAGGCTAAAGGCAGCCCAAAACCGCAGCAAGAGCTGGACAGACTCGAAACGTCGACCTATCAAGTTTGGGGTTGGCGAGAAGGTATACTTGAGGATCTCGCCAACGAAAGGGGTTATGCACTTTGGAGTTAGAGGAAAGCTGAGTCCTCGCTTCATCGGGCCCTACGAGATTTTGGAGAGGATCGGACCAATAGCTCGTCGACTAGCATTGCCACCTTCACTGTCACAGATGCATGATGTGTTCCACGTGTCATAGCTGCGGAGATACATACATGACCCGAGTCATGCATTGGAACATCAGCAGTTGGATATTGGGGATGACGTTTTTTATGACGAAGTGGCAGTGCGTATTTTGGATCGTAAAGAACAAGTGTTATGGAGTAAGTCAAAACTGTTTGTAAAGGTTCAATGGAGCAATCACATCGAACAGGAAGCTACCTTGAAGCCAAAGAGGCAGATGAGGGAGCAATACCCTCAGCTCTTCGACTGAAATACGTAAGTTTCGAGGCCGAAATTTTTCATAGGGGGGAATGAAACACCCAGACTTCCATTACGTGCTTTGAATTAACTTCGTTGTGATGCCATAATTTGGTATAATGTGTGTGTATTACCTTGATTAGATTTTAGGAATACTCAAAATTACTTAATAGGTGTGGGACCAATTAATTATCCACATAAAGAAATTGTACAAACTTTATTTAAGAATTAAATAAAGGAAAAAGGAAAATACCACACACAGAAAGTTAAAATAGTAAAATACTACCCACTTGCACCCCACCCCCAATAACCGGCCACCCTCTCCCTTTTCTCCAAAATTTTCTATTTCTTCCTTTTATTCTTTTTCCCCTTCATCATTACAAGTCTTACACCATGTAAGACAACCAACCTCTCTTATTTCATGCAATTTGTTTTCTCCCCCACTATCTTCATAATCCAAGGAAACTCCATCATTTCCCCCACTACTCAAAATTTTGGCCATGCATGACTAAAGGGGATAAAACCTCTTCTTGCAAGACAACTTCACCATTTAGCCTTTCCCCATTTTTCACACGCCTTACTCTCTTACTACAACGCTCTTTTCTCTCCTTTTTCTCTACAAAAATTCAAGTCATCCTCCCCTATTTCCCTCCAACCTGAGAACATCAAGGCAAAGAGGAGAAGAACTCCTTCCTTTTCCAAGTAAAAATCAAGAGTGCATACACCTTAATCTTCAAAGTAAACACTATACCATCTTCTTTGACACTTTCTCACTTTGTATTTTCCACAAGAACACCCGCACTACCTCTATTTTAGGCCCCAAATCGTAAGCCCCAACAAGGAAGTAGGAGGAACTCTTTTAGATATACAATTAAGAATCTTCAAGACTTGCAAGGTAAGGTTCCCTTAGATGGAGTTTTAGAACATTCATACCCTCATTTCCTTCAGGAACGACTACTTCTTTCCCCTTTTTGGCCTCTAGGCCATGTACCCCTTACACCAAGAGAAAGAATGAATCTTTTCACTACTAAGTGTAAGATTCAAGTATCAAGGCAAGTATTCTTCTTAGCTTCTTCAATAATGTTGAAAAATGAGTCTCCTATGTTCATATTATAAGATGGATCATGCATGTATATGTTAAAATGAAGTCTTTATCATGAAGATATGAAAAGTGTTCTTTGTTTTGGAAGGACGGGCAGTGTTGTCCGGCATTTTATTAATAATATAACCTTCACTTGTGTTGGAGGAATACCGTGGTTACATTTGAATGTACTATCTACCGGAGACTCTTCCAAATAAAACATGAAAACAAGTGAATACAAGTCATTCATCGAAAATAGAAAATCTATGTCGTCCGATTTGATGCATGAGAAACTCCTCTGAATCAGCAGCAAACATATCTGACCGTCATCAACCAGTGTCATAAAATATCCCATGATGAAAGTGGGATTACAATGATAGATAAGTAATGTGAATAAGAAATCAAAGAAAGAAGAGAAAACATATCGTGTACGCCTGTATTTATCCAAATACAGGCGTCAAAAATACGTAAGTTGTAGTGTGTAGAGAAAGTTTTGTGCAAACATTGTGACAATACTCCTCCAGCGATCCTCATCCAAATTCATTGTTGAATGATCATTAGTAAATAAAGGAAAGTATAAAGGCAATCTAATAAATGAAGCGGCATATCGTAGTTGCCTGTATGTTGTGGATACCGGCAACCCAAAAACTTTGATGTGCATAAATATTCTTAAGATATTGGGGCCGGTGTAATTGTATGCATGAAAGCATGCGGCATTTCTAGCAGTTATGCTCATGCCATGGTTTGTAATAACAACACAGTTTGCAGGACGTTTATGTGTATAATAGAAAAAAAATGTAGAATAGTAAAACTATACGGATGTTGCCTGTATCCGAGAGATACAGACAATGGCCGATTGTTGCTGACTAGGACAAGTCTCCTCTAACTTAAAGTCGCATAGCATATGTTGTGCAATCGGTGAGATAAAACCCATGGGCAGTTGCAGGAAGGGAAACAGCCAAATCATATAGCGTAGTGACTGGAAATAATCAAGCATGCTGTGATAAATAATGTCCAACCATGTTAAGTTCACATGTAATGTGCTTGAGTTGGCTGCCAGTTAAATGTAGAAAGAGCTGCAGTCAGTTATATTCAACAAGGGAGAAGAAAGTTGTGTCGTCCACCTGGGTCACCTGCAAACAATCTGTTTCCACCAGTAAGTGGCGATAAAACTTGCCAATAAATATAACGTTGTACAATAATGCCTGAATTTTTCCTTGAATTGTAGGGAGACACGGCAATATAAAAGATATAGTGGCCACTATGCGGCCAGTGTGATCCCTGAGAATAGCGCATGCTGAAGCTAAATGTCTTCCTATTAAAGCATCAACATTCAATTTTAGTTTTCCTGATGGTGTCCGCTCCCATTTCAATAAACACACCGATCTTATCCTTAGAGGGGGTGAGAAAAAATAAGAAATGAGTGTTGGGTGGTTCACTGCAAGTGTAGTGGCCGACAATGTGGATGACCAATCATAACAAGATTGACGCACCAAAGCATAAATACCGTGTGCTGTAAGGTCCGCTGATCCGTACATAATATTGGTGTATACCTTCCAAATCGACCAGCAAAGGAAGATTGGTCCTACAATTCAAAAGTTGACCAAAAGAGTGCTAGCTATTGAAGACAGCCATCACTTTAAGAGGTATTGCCGAAGCGATATTGAACTGAGGAGTAGTCCATTCAATGCCTGAGCTATCATTATCAAAACATCCTTTACCAGTGAGAAGTGAAGAAAGATACGGTCGATGTTGGCCGAGTGAGAATTACATAATGGGTGACATGTAGGACACACTTACATGAATCGACAAAGGTTATCTTGAAGAGGAAGCGCAGAATGAAAGAGACGCCATATAAAGAAACTAGCCGACTTAGGAAGCGATTTTCACGAAATAAAGCGATGGGAATAGAGTAGTGGACATGTGATGCGGATGTCAGCATATGCTTGACAGATTGTAAACTGTCCCGTCGCGGAATTGGTCCCCTGTAAAATGCCGTTATTGGTAGTGTAAGTGGTACAAATATAGGAGATGGAACATATCCTCTTCCATCCTGGAGAATCATATATACGGGGTAAAAAGTCAGAAAAGGAGCCATATCGTTGGTTCATGTATGATGTCCAAAGAGTAGATTTGGTGTAGTAATTCCACCATAATTTGCAATCTAATGCCTGCTGTAATAACAGGAGACTGATGGACCGCACACCTGCAATAAAAACCACTAGAGGAGGGGTGAATAGTGGTTAGCAGAAACTACACTACTACCCTTGATTAAAAACCCCTTTGGAAACAGAATCTGAGACTATCTTAGATTCAGAACCCATTTTTGAAAAATTCAAAACTCCTTGTACACAACTCCAAAAATTATGAAAATTTTCAGATCTTAACTTCAATGTGTTAACAAAAATCTGTCCAAAAATCAGACAAAAATAAGATCGTTGGCCCTTCAAACAAATAAAAAGATTCAGATGGTCAATCTGGACAGAATTGGACAGAATGTTGATGATTTTGAAAAACGTGTTTCTCTTTGAATACTCAACCAAAAAGGTTGATCTTTATATCAAAACATTCCTTAGGATATTTAATTGATGTTTGCAAAAGGCCCTGACCTTAAACGATTCTTGATTAATACAGAATTTAAGTGAAAGACTGAAAGACTAAAAGACTAACTTTCCCTTGCTCAAATCAAGTGATTCTTGTTGCAAATGAAAGATAACAATCTGAAGTATAACTCCACCAAAAATCACAAATTTTGAAAGTGTTTAACTATTTTTTTCAAATCGTGAGATTGTGTGAAAACTGCAGTAAAAAGGGGCAGAAAACAGAAAGGTAGAAACAAGACAAGAACACCAAGGATTTATCCTGGTTCGGTCAATGTGACCTACTCCATTCCCAAGGAACACCTTTTCTTGGATTTCACTATGACATTAATCACCTTACAACAAGAACCAAGCTTGATCCTTGGGTTATACACCAACCCTATTCAAGATTTGGATGAACACCTTCTATGCAACACTTAGTTGCAACACCTCTACCATTTATTGATGTAACCTTATAGAATTGTCTAATCAATCTTAAAAATGAAGCTCAAGAGGCTTGTAGCTCAACAAATACAACAAGAACACCTTTTCTACAAAGAATGATACAAGAACAACAACAAGAAGATGATAGCTAGACAAATTAACAAATGCTTTCAAGAGAGCTTCAAGTGTGTTTCATCTTCTTCATCATTGCCTCCTATTTATAGTGTGAGTTGAGCCTTGGAGATAAGAATGCACATGTGTCACCACCTTCATCATCAATTCCAAGTTGTCTTCACATCATTGGTTGGCTTTGTACACTTGGCAACATAAAACAAAATGATTGGTCCACCTTGGCACAAAATGTTGGCCGAAATTTCCACCAGGCAAGTCTTGATTATCCCTTGCAAAATAAAGATAATAAGAGGGGATAATACCACCAAGATACTCTCAACTCCTTGAACAAGAATAGGTCATATGAAGACTTCTTTTTGACTCAAAAAATCTGCCAAGACCAGCCATGTAGTCGTTGGCTACCATTAGAAATATCCTAGTTGGCAATTTTTGCCAGCTAGCTTCTTTTTGGTTGGTCCACTTGTCGCCTAGCTATAAAATGAGTACACCATCAATTCCACCTGTTCATACACGTTTTTGGACCAATATATATGTATATCAACTCAGATTTTTGAAGAAGAAATCACCAAATAATAATTGACAAGATTATATCAACACGTAACACCAAAATTCCAATATTTCTTCTTGTATGTTGTGATCATTTGCACACCTTGAACACCTTTATATTCTATGAAATATGATGATAAATATCCTCCAATAACATATATAAGAGGGTCTTCAAGAAAGAAATAGAATGTGACATCACAACCCGTCACATATCCCGCTATAGTCAATAATATCATCATGAGAGAGAAATAATATAAAGCCACCATATAATCTTCAAAATAATCATAGCTCAACTCCAGAATGATGATAATAATATAGTCAAGAGATACCTTGAGTAAAAATACCAAAAATACCCTCAGGGGTGAAATGACCAAAATGCCCCTAGTGAGAGAAAACTCCAAAAATGACCCGATGGTCATAAATAATCATAATATCATCTTTGTCATAATAAATAAGATGAGAATAAGTCCTTGATATATATCCACCATATCATGTTCCTACAAAATTCAAAATACTAATTTTGCCCTTTTTGGTAAGTTGTAGAAACTTCTAAGGCACAATAGTCACAATGTATTTATAATCATCAAAAACACATAATAATCACATAATGAACATGTATAAATCATGTACAAATGAAAACAACCACTTTATCCCATTTTAGAAAAATATTTCTAAAAACTCTAGACATCGATCGATCGAAGTGCCTCAGCTTCAGAGATCGATGTCTCACAGTAAGTTTCAGAATTTGTATCTGACCTACATCGATCGATCGAAGTGAGGGTTCGATGTATACATAGATTGATCGATGTGTCTCAGGTTTAGAGATCGATGTCTCACATTAAGGTCTTGAACTTTCACTGCCTTACATAGATCGATCGATGTGAGAGATCGAAGTATATCAATCGATCGAAGTGCAACAACCTGAGAGATCGATGTCAACTTTTTCAACTTTTTCAACTTTTAGTCACATATAACACCATGTATGATATTTTTAAGTATTTACCACTTAAAATCATGAATTTGAAAATTATCCAAACATATTTCTCAACATTCTCCCTCTTTTGGATGATTTTCAAAATAACCTACATGATTTTAATGTCACAACTTTTTACCAATTGTTTATCATAAGTGTTCCAAAATACCTCACCAATTACTAATTGTTTCACCAAATTTGTACCAATTGTTTTAGAAACAAATTGCCAACTAATTACCAATTGTTTACATCAATTCTCATGTATTTATGTGCTCCCCCTCAACTTATACTCTCCCCTTTAACCTATGCTCCAAAACTTTATACCAATTGAAACTTAACATATTATTCAACCAACCAAATCATGACTTACCAACTAAAATCATGTAAATCATGTTTTTATTCTATCTCCCTCTTTATTTTGCAAATCATGCAAAAGATAGAACTATGCAATGGTATCGTAAGTCATTATACCTAACTTGGCTCGTAAGTTTTCAAAATTGGCTTGATTAAGGGGTTTGATGAAGATGTCAGCTATTTGATGATCAGTTCTTATATGGTTCATAACTATATCCTCATTTTGAACATGATCTCGAAGGAAATAGTATCATACCTCAATGTGTTTGGCCTTAGAATGAAGTACTGGATTCCGAGAAAGATTACTTATGCTATCATAGAAAATTGGAATCTTATTTATTTTAAAGCCAAAATCACTAAGTTGTTGTTTAAGCCAAAGTATTTGGGTGCATAAATTCAAGGCTATATACTCGACTTCAGTGGTAGAAAACGCTACACTAGCTTGCTTTTTAGAAAACCAAGAGATCAAGTTGGTTCCTATAAATTGACACGTACCGCTAGTGGATTTTCTATATAATTTGCAACCACCATAATCAGCATCACTATATGCGTATAATTCTAACTTAGCGTTTCTATCATATCAAAGTCCTAAGTGAGGTGTGTGTTTAAGATATCTAAAGATGTTTTTCACCGCATTGTAATGTGATACCTTAGGACAAGATTGAAACCTAGCACACATACACACACTAAATACGATGTCAGGTCTTGATGCAGTTAAGTATAACAGTGATCCAATCATAGACCTATAAAGTGTGTCATCAAAAGGTTTTCTATTTTTATCCTTATCTAGTTTGGTTCTAACACTTATGGGGGTAGGTGTTGGTTTTAACTCTTCAAATCCAAACTTCCTAATCATATCATTGACATACTTAAGTTGACTAATGTGAATGCCTTGAGGGGTTTGTTTGATTTGAAGTCCTAAGAAATAATTCAACTCTCCCACCATTGACATTTCAAACTCTGACTCCATACACTCTTCGAAGTCTTTTACTAAGGTAGGGTTGGTTGAACCAAAGATTATATCGTCTACATATATTTGAACTATTAATAGGTCATTATCTTTCCTTCTTAGGAATAATGTATTGTCTATGGATCCCCTTTGATAATTATTTGCAATAAGAAAGTTTGCAAATCTATCATACCAAGCTCTTGGAGCTTGTTTCAAACCATATAGAGCTTTCTTAAGCTTATAAACATGATTAAGATTCTTTGGATCTTCGAATCCAAGGGGTTGTTTGACAAACACCTCTTCTTGGATGTACCCATTTAAGAACGCACTATTGACATCCATTTGGAAGAGTTTGATATTGCTTAGACTTGCAATAGCAAGTAACAATCTAATTGCTTCTAGTCGTGTAACGGGTGCAAATGTTTCTTCATAATCTATTCCTTCTTGTTGATTATAGACTTGTGCGACTAGTCTAGTCTTATTTCGTGTGATGTTTTCTTGTTCATCTATTTTATTTCTAAAGACCCATTTGGTTCCTATTATAGACTTGTTTTCAGGTTTAGGTACTAAGTATCACACGTTGTTCCTGGTGAATTGATTTAATTCCTCATGCTTAGCATCTATCCAAGATATATCACCTAAGGCTTCCTTTACATTCTTAGGTTCTAAGTGTGAGATTAAATTATGTCCTTCAAATTGACTTATATTTCTACGTGTTCTAACCCCAACATTTGGATCTCTAGTGATTAATTTTTTAGGATGCCACCAATTCCTAGATTGACTAGTTTCACCCTCATCTTGTTCAAATGTTTCATTAGTATGAATATTGTTGTATACAATTGAATCATCTTGTAAGTTAGTTGTATTATCTTCCAATTGCAAAATCTCTTCATTTATTTCATCTAAGGGTTCATGCATGTCTTGTTTAGGGGGAGTTGGTTCTAGATGATCAAGTACAGGCTCAAGTAATACATCATCATCAAACACATTTTCAACATTATTCTCATATTTATGTTGAGTTTTATCACTAACTTCAAAGCATGCATTTTTATTGAATTTCACATGTATAGATTCAATTATTTTTCTAGATGCGGGATTATAACACCTATATGCTCTTGAATTAGTTGAATATCCAACAAATATGCATTCAATAGACTTTTGTTCAAACTTTTCTAGATTATCCTTAGTGTTCAACAAAAAACATTTACAACCAAAAACTTTAAGATAATCTATTTTAGGTTGTCTATTATTTAACAATTCATAAGGTGTTTTATTTAATTTATTTATAATAGAGAGTCTATTTATAATATAGCATGCACAGCTAACAGCTTCAGCCCATAAATATTTTGGTACTTTATTTTCACATAACATTGTTCTAGCAATTTCTTGAATTGTTCTATTTTTACGTTCAACAACTCCATTGAGTTGTGGTGTTCTAGGTGGTGAGAATTCATGTTTAATTCCATGTAATTCACAAAACTTGATTACATTTTTGTTTTTAAATTCTCCACCTTTATCACTTCTAATTCGTTTAACATTTTCTTCGTAAATGTTTTCGAGTTGCTTAATAAGAGTTTTGATTGCCAATGGAGCATCGTCTTTTTGTGTTAAGAACAATGTCCATATGTAGCGTGAGTAATCATCTACTATGACACACACATAGTAGTGTTCACCTAGCCTTCTTGTCCTACTTGGACCAAATAAGTCTAACTGAAGCAATTCTAGTACATGACTAGTACTCACTTTATGTTTCGCTTTTAATGTTTCTTTAATGTATTTTCCTTTAATACATGTTTCACACATTTGAAAATTATCTAAGTCTAACCTAGGCATTCATCTAATTAAATTCTTCTTAGATAATTTCTTAATGGTTGAAATTCCTATATGGCCTAATCTTCTATGCCATAAATTCACATCTAAGTCATGTGATATTAACCACTTAACCTTAGCATCTAACATGTTATCTAAGATAAGAGTATAAATGTTACCATCCCTATTTCCTTTTAAAACAATTTCTCCTTTTTCATTTATTATATAACAAGAATTGAGAAGAAAAGAAACATTATATCCGCAATCTATACATTGAGAAATACTTAATAAATTATAAGAGAGATTACTTACTAACAACACATTTTGTATTTGAAATGTGTTAGGGTCCCAATTGTTCCTTTTCCAACAACTTGTCCTTTGTTGTTGTCGCCGAATGTTACCTTTCCTCCATTCTTGATATGTTCCAATTCGATGAATAGTTTGGAGTTGCCCGTCATATGCCGTGAACATCCACTATCTAAAAACCATTTAGTTTTTGGATTCTTTGACTTTGCCTCCTTCTTGCATTCCTTGCGATTTTCCTACAATGTAGACAAAGTTTTAGGTACCCTTTATTGGAAACTTGAATGTTAGGGGCATCATCATTGTTTATATACCCTTTGGGTATCCAAAATTGGATGAACCTTTTTGGCACATTTTTAGCATGGTTATAATGAGAAAAATAAGGAGTATTAGCATATGCATTCCATGAAGATGCATTATTATACATGTTGTACCTTGGTTTATAATTATTATAGGATGGCTGATTTTGATAGTGTGTATAAGGCATGTGATTTTGTTTCTTGAATGGTGCTATGTATGTATGTTCATATGCATTTCTATATGACTTATATGAATGTTGCATATACTTAGGTTCATAATAAGTTGGATGCATTTTATTATATCTAGCTGTATTTGTGTATATATATATAGGCATAATTTCTAGGTTGTCTAGATGCAAAGTTTTGCCTAGTTGCATGTTTGTATGTGGGTACGTTTGTGGGTGCATGTTGCATTTTTATCTTTGAATAAGTAGAAGGAGTAGAAGAAGATTTAGCAGGCAAAGTCGTTTTTATAGCTTTATAAGGTTGTTTAGTAGTTGATGATACAAACTTAGTCTTTTTATCAACTTTGTCATCTTCTTCTTTATATCCTAATCTAGTTTTATCATTTCCATATTTTTGTGATGATATAAGTGTATCTAACATATTTGCACCAGATTTAAATTGTTCTAACATTTTTTCTAAGGAAAGTTTGGAAGATTTAAGTTGTTTTCATTTTCACAACTTTCTACCTTAGATTTCAACATGCTATTTTCAGTTTTTAGTGTACGTTTATTTTTCCTATATGATTCAATTTTAATCTCTAAAGAATCAAGAGTATTAATAGACTCTTGTTTAAAAGATTCTAATTGATCGAAAAATTCCACGTTGGACGTCTTCAACTTGTCATTTTCTTCAATTAGTTTCTTCTTTTCTTTAGAGAGCCTCTTACAGTGAGCATGCATTCTTAAAAACTCTTCATACATTTCATCAAATATCATATCACTATCAGAATCATCATCAGAAGAAGAACTTACCTCGTTGGATACGAAACAGACTTGAGCTTCCTCAGTGTCGGATTTTGAGTCGGATGAGTCTCTCCATCTGCTCACCTTCATTGCTCGCTTGCCTTTCTTTGACTTGGACTCCTTTGCCTTAGTCGTTTGTGCCTCCTTGTCCTTGGCTTGTTTATTATTGTTGTTATTATTATTTTTCTTTGTCGGGCAATCATATGAGATATGTTCTTTTTGACCGCATTCGTAGCACTTTAACTCTTTATTATACCATTTTTTGTTATTAGAGTTATTTTTCTTAGGTTGAGATAAAGAAGAAGAAGAAGAACGTTGTCTATTCCTATTAGGACGTTTGAAAAACTTTCTAAGTTTTCTAGCTATCAATATCAAGTCATCGTCTAATTCAATATCACTATTACTATCATCATTATTTGTATGTGATTCAGTTGATTTGAAAGCTATTGACTTACCGGATGATTTAGATGACTCGGACTTCCGTTGGTTTAGTTTTACCTCATATACTCTTAGTGAGCCTATCAATTCGTCCATTTTTGTGATCGATTTCGTTTCTTCAATCGTCGTGATCTTTGGATCCCATTCGGCAGGAAGGCTTCGCAACACCTTTTGCACCTTCTCATTGTTAGTGAATGATTTTCCTAAAGCTTCAAGAGCATTGAAAATATTAGTAATTCTCAAATCCATAGATGTTATGGATTCGTTCGGCAACATTTTGAAATATTCTAATTCAGTCATAAGCATGTTTATTTTTGATTCTTTTACACCGCTTGTACCTTAATGCTTTAATACAAGTGATTTCCACATGTCGTGTGCGCTTGTGCAATTTCACACATATCCTGCTTCAGAAGTTGTAAGTCCATTCAAAAGTAATTGCATAGCTTTAGCATTCATGGACATTTTCTTTTTATCTTCTGATGACCATTCACTTTTATATTTTTCAACCTCTTGTGTGACTCCACTAACTTGTATAATTTTCATTGGAATGTATGGCTCATCTTCAACTATAGACCATAAAACAATGTCTATAATCATTAAGAATAGCTTCATTCTAAGTTTTCAATGAACAAAATTATTGCAATCAAAAAGAGGAGGACGTTGTGTGGACATACCTTCCAACTCATCTTTGTGAGAGACTATGACCATTGTATGTACCTTTAATCTGAGATTAGCAGGCTACAAAGAGTTATTATTTCTTGGCCTTGTGTTGTTTGTACGGTGTTGAATCTTGCTTCTTTGAATGGTGTAGACCTGGCTCTGATACCAATTGATGGACCATGCACCTGCAATAAACACCACTAGAGGGGGGTGAATAGTGGTTAGCGGAAATTACACTACTATCCTTGATTAAAAACTCTTTTGAAAACATAATCTGAGACCACCTCAGATTCAGAACCCGTTTTTGAAAATTTCAAAACTCCTTGTACACAACTCAAAACATTATGAAAATTTCCAGATCTTAACTTCAATGTATTAAAAAAACTATGTCCAAAAATCAGACAAAAATAAGATATTTTGTCCCTTCAAACAAATAAAAAGATTCTGATGGTCAATCTGGACAGAATTGGACAGAATGTTGCTGATTTTGAAAAACGTGTTTCTCTTTGAATACTCAACCAAAAAGGTTGATGTTTATATCAAAACACTCCTTAGGATATATAGTTGACTTTTCCAAAAGGTCTTGACCTTAAACAATTCTTGATTAATACAGAATTTATGTTTTCTCAAAACTGGTCAGATTGCAGCTAGATTGGAGCAGTTATCTTGCAAAGACTGAAAGACTAACTTTTCCTTGCTCAAATCAAGTGATTCTTGTTGCAAATGAAAGCTAATAGTCTGAAGCATAACTCCACCAAAAATCACGAATTTTGAAAATGTTTAGCCATTTTTTTCAAATCGTGAGAAATTATGTAAAAGCTGCTGTAAAAACGTGCAAAAAACTGAAAGGTAGAAACAAGACAATAACACCAAGGATTTATCCTGGTTCGGTCAATATGACCTACTCCAGTCCCAAGGAATACCTTTCTTGATCCTTAAGTTATACACCAACTCTATTCAAGACTTGGATGAACACCTTCTATGCAACACTTAGTTGCAACACCTCTACCACCTATTGATGTTGCCTTATAGAATTAGCTAATCAATCTTACAAATGAAGCTCAAGAGGCTTGTAGCTCAACAAATACAACAAGAACACCTTTGCTATAAATAATGATACAAGAACAACAAGAAGAAGATGATAGATAGACAAATCAACAAATGCTTTCAAGAGAGCTTCAAGTGTGTTTCATCTTCTTCACCATTGCCTCCTATTTATAGTGTGAGTTGAGCCTTGGAGATAAGAATGCATATGTGTCACCATCTTCATCATCAATTCCAAGTTGTCTTCACATCATTGGTTGGCTTTGTACACTTGGCAACATAAAACAAAATGATTGGTCCACCTTGGCACAATAATGTTGGCCGAAATTTCCACCATGGCAAGTCTTGATTATCCTTTGAAAAATGAAGACAATAAGAGGGGATAATACCACCAAGATACCCTCAACTCCTTGCACAAGAATAGGGCATGTGAAGACTTCTTTTTGACTCAAAAAATCTGCCAAGACCAGCCACATAGCCGTTGGCCACTATTTGAAATATTCTAGCTGGCAATTTTTGACAACTATCTTCTTTTTGGTTGGTCCACTTGTCACCAATCTATAAAATGAGTACACCATCAATTCAACCTGTTTATACACGTTTTTGGACCAATATATATGTATATCAACTCAGATTTTTGAAGAAGAAATCACCAAATAATAATTGGCAAGATTATGTCAACATGTAACACCAAAATTCAATATTTCTTCTTGTATGTTGTGATCATTTGCACACTTTGAACACCTTTATATTCTCTGAAATATGATAATAAATATCCTCCAATAAAATATATAAGAGGGTCTTCAAGAAAGAAATAGAATGTGACATCACAACGCGTCACATATCCCGCTATAGTCAATAATATCGTCATGAGAGAGAAATAATATAAAGCCACCATATAATCTTCAAAATAATCATAGCTCAAATCCAGAATGATGATAAGAATATACTCAAGAGATTCTTTGAGTTAAAATACCAAAAATACCCTCAGGGGTGAAATGACCAAAATGCCCCTAGTGAGAGAAAACTCCAGAAATGACCCCGATGGTCAGAAATAATCATAATATCATCTTTGTCATGATAAATAAGATGAGAATACGTCCTTGATATATATCCACCATATCATGTTCCTAAAAAACTCAAAATACCAATTTTGCCCTTTTGTGTAAGTTGTAGAAACTTCCAAGGCACATTAGTCACAATGTATTTATAATCATCAAAAACACATAATAATCACATAATGAACATGTATAAATCATGTACAAATGAAAATGACCACTTTATCCCATTTTAGAAAAATATTTCTAAAAACCCTACACATCGATCGATCAAAGTGCCTCAGCTTCAGAGCTCGATGTCTCATAGTAAGTTTCAGAATTTGTCTCTGACCTACATCCATCGATCGAAGTGAGGGTTCGATGTATACATCGATCGATCGATGTGTCTCAGGTTTAGAGATCGATGTCTCACAGTAAGGTCTTGAACTTTCACTGCCTTACATAGATCGATCGATGTGAGAGATCGAAGTACATCGATCGATCGAAGTGCAACAACCTGAGAGATCGATGTCAACTTTTTCAACTTTTTCAACTTTTAATCTCATATAACACCATCTATGATATTTTAAGTATTTACCACTCAGAATCATGACTTCGAAAATTATCCAAACATATTTCTCAACATTGACTTCGTATACCGAAACCCCCTTGTTCTCCGGTTGACAAATGTTTGACCAAGTGACCCAATGATAGTGTTTACCCCAAAGAAAGTCAGCCATGCATCGCTGAATCGAGTAAATAACACTCTTAGGCAAACAAGCTGCTACCATGAGATGTAATGGAAGAGATGAGAGTACCGATTTAAGCAGTGCTAAGCGACCTCCCGGAGTAAGTAAATGGCGTGCCCAACCAGTCAGCTTAGTATCAAAATGATGTAATAGTGATTGACAGTAAGTTGCACGGTTGATACCCTGATGTAAGGAAGAACCAAGATATTTTGTTGGCAAAGAGGATGGCCACATACCCATTACATTACTCGTTGCATGCAATGATCTTGGAGTGGCATAGGAGCTTGCCACAAATTGACTTTTGTCATAATTAACCAGTTGACTCGAGGCTTGCTGATAAGATCAAAGAAATGATTGAAAAAGACACAAATTACTTGTAGAACAATTAAGGAAAATAAGTAGGTCGCCCGCATATGCCAAATTGAGGCTCCTAAGACTCGGCCTATGCTAAAACCTTTGAGTGATCCCATGTTAAATAGATTATTTAGGCCACGGCTAAAGCCCTTGGATCTAAGGATAAATAAAAGCGGAGATAGTGGATCTTCCTGTTTCACCCTGCGAGTAGGAGAAAAGAAACCATAGAGCTTACCATTGACCATGATGGAGAGCTTAGAGAAGCTCATGTTTTTCATGATTAGACGTATAAAACGATCATGAAAACCAAGCTTCTGAAGTATCGTCGTGAGATAATGCCAGTTCTCCCAATCAAAAGCTTTCGCCATATCAAGCTTGATCATTACATTAGTACCACGTGTCTTTTTATCGAGCAAGTGCACCATTTCATTCGCCATAAGTACATGTTCACTGATATCATGTCCCTTTAGAAATCCTATTTGTTCTGACAAAATCAGATTTTGAAGTAATGATGATACCCGAGTAGCCAAGAGTCTAGTTGTAACTTTGCTAATGAAATTTGAAAGACATAATAGGGCGAAAGTCAGCATATGTAGATGGTTGAGGTTTCTTAGGAAGTAGTGTAATCATAGACGAAAGCATAACCTGTGGGTGCCAGAATGCCAAGGAAAAACTCCTGGACTGCACACATAACATCCACTTTAAGTATATCCTAACATGTTTGGAAAAATTGACAGTTACATCCATCCGGACTGGCTGCACTGTTTGGATTTAGACTCCAAACCGCTTTCTTAATCTCTTCCATGTCTGGGATAGCCAGTAACATGTCATTATCAGCGAAGTTAACCAAAGAAGGAATAACACTAAGGAAATCATCCATATCCATACTGGCTCACTGGTAAATAATTTCTGGAAATAATCTACAGCAACATTCCAAAGATCGTCAGTATTCTCCAAAACTGTACTGTCTGAACCCGTTAGTAAACGAATACACTGACGACGATATTTGTCCTTAACTATCGTGTGGAACTATGTAGTATTCGCTTCACCCCTCGGCTACCCAACGAATGCGGGATTTTTTAGCCCAATAATATTCTTGTGTTCATTGTGCACGCAACAGTTGTGCTTGAGCAAGAGAGTAAGCTACTCGATTTGCTGGTGTGGGATTATAATCAAATGCAGACTCCATGCGAGAGTAATTGTGTTCCGCTACAGTGATTGTATTGAAGATATTCCCAAAGACGGTTGTGTTCCAACGTCAGAGATCATGCTTCAACAATTTTAACTTATTATATAAACCACGCATACCTCCCACCATTGGATATTGCTTCAAATGGGCTTCGACGTACGTATAAAAATCCTCATGCAATATCCATGAATTAAGAAACCTGAAAGGATCAGGAGGCTTGACCAACAAAGTACTACACTTTAACAATAATGGTGAATGATTCGAGAAAGCGCGTGAGAGATGTTGAACTACTACATCCGCAAATAAATCAATAAAATTAGTATTGCACAACATACAATCAAGGAGACGTAGCACTCGATTATGGCCATTACCCCTTGCCTATGTAAATGACGATCCCAAGATAGCCAATTCATGCAACTGTCACTGATTCACACAATTATTGAAGTCCATAAGAGAACGAAGAGAAGGAGAAGTGCGACCTCGATGTTCATCCAACCGTAGAAATTTATTAAAATTCCCACCTATAATCCAAGGATCCGTAATATGT
This sequence comes from Eustoma russellianum, assembly GCA_036186865.1. NCBI lineage: Eukaryota > Viridiplantae > Streptophyta > Magnoliopsida > Gentianales > Gentianaceae > Eustoma > Eustoma russellianum. The sequence goes on along the minus strand of AP025069.1, from coordinate 15,544,431 downwards.
TGAAAAGTACAGATCAACTAATCCTATAATAATCGGCGTTCCATAATAGTGTGGCGACCATATACTAGTGTCCAATGAAATACCTGTTCTGTTGGACGCAGGTAAACTGCAAATTAGAGGACTGGATACCATGATCAATATTCAGAAACTGCAAACTTGCATTTTGCCAGAAAACCCATCTATTGCCATCACAAGTATCTAGGGCATGACTGAAGTGGAGTTTCAACGGAAAATATGTAAGTTTTGAAGGTTGCTGCTTTGGCTCAATAAGGACAAGAATCTCAATACGATAAGTGCGCAACAAAGTAAGTAAACAGGGTAAGGAGGTGTGAAGACCTCCGACATTCAAAGTAAGAGCGTTCATTGAGAAGTTGTATAAGGAAGCGAAGGAAGATGACTACTACAAGTCGCACTACGAGTCAGAACAACAGATGGAGGCCATAGCGATGATTCCTTCTTTAATCGTCTTCGTCGATGGGGCGGAATAGGGATGAATCCCTCAGAGTCAGGGATTGATGAACCAATCAAAGCATTTAATAGATTATCAACATCAGACGATACCGGGTGCGAAGCAAGGCGCTTACCAATAATGATGGAATCAGTACTCATTTACCGACGAAAAGCGGCACGTGCCTACAAATCAAAAGAATGGATTGATTCTACCTGTGGACCCACATCAGAATCATAATATTGGCAGTTTTTAGGATCTTCTACCGTTTTTGAAAGTAGTACAACATCTTCCTGGTCATCACATAACAGGCTAATATCTTGCATGGGTGGGATTCACAAACAATGATCAGCCAGGCAATTGACAGGTTCCACTTCCAAAGTAGGCTGATGAGAAATTCCTGAAGCAGCTTCAGTAATCAGGGAATGTCTAAGAAACGTGATATGATCCAATTGCTTAGAATTATCCATTCATCGATTTTTCTTTAGAGTCCAACGAGTCGCTGGTTTGGACTGTTTAACAGGTGCGGGTGGTGGCGAATCACCACAACAGCTGACCAAATGATCTAGCCATCAACAATCCACACAAAAAGAAGGCAAATCCTCATAAATGATTTGTTGTAGGAGCAATTTTTGTTTACCATGCAGATAAATTTTTTGGGAATCTCTTGGGAGACATCCACTTCGACACAAACATGCGCTATAGAGAGACGCAGGCCATTAGCTGTTGCAATATCAAGTTTGATCAGATTTCCCACAATGTCTGTGATTTCAAGCAAAGCAGCCTTATGATGAAAATGGATTGGTAATCCTGGAAGAGCATTCCAAATGGGAACGATAGGAATGTCAGTAGCAGGACCAAAATCAACAGTCCATTTGGTGATGCGCATATGACAACCCGCCACCTGCCATGTCCGCCGATAAAAAAATCTGATGTAATCAAGTTCATGAGTAAAATTCACCAATATATGAGATTGATCGAGCAATGTGATACGGACATCCGGCCGAAATCCAATACGCTCAAAGACGTCCCATATGACCTTTAACACCGGCCGTGCATTCCAAAAAGCACCGACGAGTGCCATCTTATAAGGGGCAGCCAGGTGATTGATTTGCTCATCAGAGAATGCAATCATGGGAATCCTTTTGTGTTTAGAAATGGGTTTGGGGGAGATGGATATAGTGGGTGGAGCTGCAGTGACGACGGCGGTGAAATATTTGCCGTCGCCGCCATGATCGTCGGATGGAAAAGGGTGCATCATAGGGTTTCTTTGGTTATATATATGAAAAGTGTTCTTGCATGTCTTAACTATGTATGAATGTGAGTCATTCTTGTCTAGATTTAGGAATATAATTAAGATGACATCTATATATCACATGCATGGCATAAAATTGGTATAAACAGCCCATTAATGTGCGTGCATGGCATACTAGAAGAGGGTCAAACATGCATTTATCATTTCCATGTACATTGTAGATGGATTAGTACACCTTCTCGAAAAAGTGTACTAAGAATCTCACTAAGTACCATCTTTATATGTGCATGTAGGATGATCATCATTTTCTTTATTTTCATATGTATGAGAGTGTATTTGCATAATTATGGCCATGATGTAGTATGTTTATGGTGTATCATAATCCATACTATAATGCATGCCATAAAAGTTAGCATCTTTGATGATCATCACCTCTTCATCATATTTTTCCTTCTAAGATGGGGCTATTTTGAGTCTCCATCATGAGGCATGATTTATCATCATCATCATGATGTGTATCTTAATGATCATGGCCTAAAAAGATGTATTTTCATGGATTTCATTCTATTATGTATTTGCATGTAACAAACATCATGATCATCACCATGATCATGGTTCTTGTGATCATGATTATGGTGGATGTGACCATATGTGAGACTTAGCATGTTAAGATCATAATATCATTGTATTATCATGCATCATCATGACAGATGTTCATGGTAGCTTAAAGGACAAGATGGATGTCACCCTTTTAGCATATTTATTATATTGATCAAGTTGAAAAACCAATACATGTGTGTATGATACATTTCGGCCAAGGGGCCAAGTTTTTACCATCATGATGCTCAAATTGTTAGTTGAGAGTACATATGTGAAGATATATGTGATATTTATAATATATGAAAGAAATAAGCATATTAGTCGCACTAAGCAAAGTTGGAAACCAAAATATGTATGGATGACAAGTTTCGGCCAAAAGTCCCATTTGAGCACTTTTATGATGAACTAAATTTATCTAAGTACACTTGTTTTTTTTTTGAAACGAAACCTTTTATTGATAATAAGCCTCACTTATGGTGGAGGAAAACCATATTACAACGAAGTCATCGTACAAGAACCAATGAAATAAAGAATTAATAATGATATATCTCCAGTCGTATATGATATGCCGCATTAAAACCTTGCTAAGTAAAACCACCCTTGTAAATAAAACCTTAGCGAAGGAAAAAGCGTACATATTTTAAGTCCACTTGTGTGTGTGTGTGTGTGTGTATATATCTGTATATATGTGTGTATATATATAGTACAAAAATATAGTGTATGTTATTGGTAGTAAACCAAAGAATAATCTACAAGTAAACATAAAATGGACAAGACACAAAAAGGAGGCTGTTTGGCCATTTGGCCGAAAACACCTTATGGTGGCAAAATGGTAATTTTTAGATTTAAGTAGTTAGAAATAGGGCTTTTGAGGCATTTTATAATTAAATAGTTTTTGGATATTTTAAAGGAATAAAATTAATGGTCAAAACATCAAAAAAGGGTTGTTTTGGGACAAGAAAACCGAAGCTCCCTTAATAAGGGTAAAATAGTCATTGCACATATGAATATGACATAAGGATAACTTAAATAAGAAACTTAGGGGCTGCATTAATTTTAGACCTTTAATCACTCCAGAAACCGAGCATTCACTTATGCATATTTCAACATGATTTTCAAGACAAATAACTTTTGTTTATGATCACGTTTACGAAATGGTTTTGCACAGGATGTTTTAAAGGATTTTACGAGTAAGGAATCATATTGCGAGAAGAATGATTCCATACGACTTATGCATGTTTCTGTGGGCTGAGTGTAACACCTTGTCCGGGACAAGGGATTTTCTGTTACATCTACGACGTACTGCATGGAGAGCTGCCTGACATCTGATCCTGGAGGAGGATGTCAAGGGCAAAACATGTTATGACCAGGTGTGACACCGCATCGAGGCTTGAGATCTCGGTCATAACGCGTCACCGTTAGCTCTAGGTACGTATGATGTAACACCGTGGTTAGACCATCGGGATTCATAGACGGTACTGAATGCTACTCGGGGAATCATTCAGCATGTCATGGCTACCGTTCTTATGATGCGAAAAGTCATATAGCCAATTCATGTTATGCCATGATTATGAAATTACAAAATTAAATGCTTCTGGAAGTTTTACAATGCATGCATCACGTACATGTCCCACGAACACTTAGCACCTTTAAGTTATGATCACTTTGCCCTAGCCTGGTAATCAGGTAACTACTGATAAGCACATGAGATTGAAACTAAAAGACTATGATCGAAGAACGATACAGACTATCTGAAAGATATTTAAAGTAAAGCTGACGAAAGACTTTAACTGCTTGATAATTTGTACTGTTTACTTCTGTTATTTACATTGAAGGTTACTTTCTTACGTGTTACGGATACATTATCTGTTCTATGTTTTATTGTATTTTCTCTACTACCCCGATCCTCATGCATGATCCACTTGACGAATCTAGGCAGAAATACTTGCTGAGCAATTCATTATCGCTCACCCTTTTATTTTTACTATGCAGACCCACAGGACCCATAGCAGGACTTTGTAGAAGATGAGCCCAGAGAGTAGGTTCCGAGGGCTGTTTAGTGTACTGATGTATCAGCTTTTTGTATTTTGGGGATATTACAGCTTTGTGCCGATGATGATTGTATGGATGATGTACTACTGATACTTCTCGGATCTAGTTAGTTTATACTTATGCCGATGTTCCATTTTATGATGCTTCCGCTATTCAATACATGTTTATGAAGATGCACATATTGATGTTATCGACGCCTTGTACTTCTCGTAGAAGAGTGCGGCGGGTGCACCGTGCCGAGACCCTAGTCTTGGGCTAGGTGCTACACTTAAGCCTATGTTGCACACAAATACTCTGGCTAAAAGAGCAACTTAGTAATTTTGGAATTATAATAAGTGAGATTCCGATTTTCTGCTATAGTACAAGTGTAATCAAGCTTTCACAGAATCCATTACTTCATTCTAAAGCCAAACATGTTATGGCCGTAAACTTTTTAACGAAAATGCATGCAATCCATGCAAGTTCATGCATACACACGACAACATACAAATAAAATACATATATATATATACACACACATATACGAATAAAAGAAAAAGAAAAAGAAAACAAATAAAATTAAACCCTAAAATCCTAAGTATAATAGGATATGAAAAAGATAGAGTTCTAAGCATTATACAATTCCTAGTTAACTTAGAATTACACTAACCTGATTAAACTAGGACACTACCTATACAAACCCCTATATCTATACCACCATAATACACAAATCAAATCACCATATACTCATTAAAAATCTCGGCCAGCCTGCATCCAGAAACTGCCTGCCCTATTTTGTGCTCCCAAGTTCAACTCCTTATTCTTCCTATTTCAAAAGAAAAAGGTAGCAGCACCCTTATTTCTCCAGCAATTCTGCCGCCACTATTATTTTGCCCAAAGTTCAATTTCCTCATTCTTCATAATTCCACAAACGGCCAGCCCTTCTTCAAAGTAGCCCACTTATATTCCTTCAAACATTCAACATCCAGCAGTCTTATTTCTCCAAAATCAACACTTTCTGCCGCAGCCATTTGGAGCAAGAATCAATAATTTCTTTAACCGTTCAATTCCGATTCTTTGTATATCACGTATAATCGAGACACGAGGCTAGTAGCCTTTCTATATTTGCTATGTTTTTACAAATCTTATGGCTATATGTTCATAACCAGATCATGCATGATGTATTTGTGGTTGCATAGTTGGTTGATCTTATATGTATGTATGTGTTGTAAGTATCCTATCTATATGCATAGTTGGTTGATCTTATAGTATCCTATCTATTGTCTTGATCCCTAAGGTGCAGAATCCTCAGGCTTTTGCAGATTTCAGGCCTATATGTTTGACAAATTTTCTCTCTAAGGTGGTCACACGGTTGATATCTACTAGACTCACGTATTACCCAAGCTTATTTCTTCGGAGCAAGCAGGATTCATGAATGGTCGGGGAATCACGGAACAAATTCTTTTAGCACAGGAAATGGTGCAAGTGCTTGACCGTCGGTCTAGAGGTGGGCATGTTATGGTTAAGTTGGACATGGAAAAAGAATTTCACCGCGTCAGTTGGGGAGACTCCAACGGAAGCTTGGTTTTCACCCTCGGCTGGTTCGAATCTTATTAAAAAATTTAACTGCCACTCGGTGTTCCATTCTTATAAATGGTAAGCAGGTTGGTTTCTTTCCGGTGGGGCGTGGTGTCAAGCAGGGGGATCCACTGTCACCCCTCTTGTTTATTCTCGCATCGGAAGGTTTTTCATGAGGCTTGAATGCCTTGATGGGCAACGGTACGCTAAAGGGATTTAATGCAGGTCGGGTTCCAAGGGTTTCGCACCTAGGATATGTGGATGATCTATTGATCTTCTTAAACAGCTCAAGGCAGAATTTAGAGAAGTTTTGGGATTTTTTGACATCTTATCAAAATGCGTTTGGACAATTGGTTAACTATCATAAAGTAGAGTAGTGGTGGGAGCGGGAGTCTCGGGAGCAGTGGCATCGCACACTCTGGGTATGCAGTTGGCATCTCTGCCGATTAAATATTTGGGCTCTTTCCTCTATAAAGGCATTAACCCGTCCAGGTATTATGTTTCTTTGATTAACCATTTTGATGCTAAGTTAACATCATGGTCCTCGAAGTTGCTTTCGATGGCGGGTCGAGTGGTTCTTATTAAGCATGTTCTCAATTCCATGCATATTCACATTATGGGCAGTTCTCGATTACCAACATCTGTCATTAATATTCTAAATCGTAAGATGTCAAATTCTTTTGGAAAGATAGACATCATTGGCATTCTTGGAAATCTGTATGGACTTCCACAGAGGCGGGGGAATTGGGCATACAGAGTTTACTAGCAGTACAGAAGTCTTATGATTGTCAGTTGTGGTGGAAATATTTTCATTCTCAGACGCTTTGGGCTGAATACAGCAGGGAAAAGTATGGTCGACGCCATTCCATGTACTCACATATATATGACTCGCTTGTATGGAAAAGATTGTGTAGCATAAATGCCTTCATGGAATTAAATGTCGTCCGAACACAGGATATCATTCATTCGACCCCGGATTCCAATAGGCAGTTTTCAATAAAATCTGCATATAATCTAATAACTGCATCAAAGGTACGTTTCCTTGAATGTTGTTATGTATGGTGGCCTAATTCTAATCCACAGATGCGGGTATTCTTATGGCGGCCCTGGGCTCATTCGTTGCCGATCGTTGACAATTTGAGGGCATGGCAAACAGTGTTTCCTTCGCAATGTGCTTTCTATTGATAAAGTTCTGATACTCAAGACCATATATTTCTGGCATGCTCACAGATACATTTGATATGGATTGAGATATCATGCATCTTTTCGGGGCCATTTCCTCACACCGACTCTATACAGGGATATCTTAGACGTTGATGGAGTCGATCAACATCGGCTTCTATGGCAGGTCAGCTAAAAGTGATTGTCCCCTGTATTGTTACATGGGTAATCTGGAAGGAATATGCAGCTGTACAGTTTGCCAATGAAGATTGTGATGACAGGAGATTGTTTGCAAAAATACGTACTTCTATTTATTCGTGGTGCTCTGCTATAAATGGCAAGAAGTTTGTCCAAACAATGCCTCATTTGGTGAATCTAGCATTTTCACCCATTTTAAAAGCAAAACGTTGGAGGCTCATCAAATGGGAGCTGCCTCCCACAGGCAAACTGAAGTTAAACGTTGATGCATCCGTGGGAAGATATGGTGCAGCGGGTGGTGCCGTTCTGTGAAACCATCAGGGACACTTAGTTTCGGCCATATGCTTTGCATTGCCCTCAGTTAGCCCATTGCGAGCAGAGTTGTTGAAAATGACCTTCGCGCTGATTCATTATATGCATCAGTATGAAAATCTTATTATTGAAACGGACTACTTTTCCTTTATCTCATTGTTGTCCCAAACCCAACGGGCTACGGGAATATTAGCAGCGGATTTGGCTCGGGCAACCCTCTTTCTATCGCTTAATCGCGCCACTTTACAATATTGTCCACGGAAGTCCAATACAGCGCCCATACCTTAGCTCGGCACGGGTATTGCTCAGCAGGTGTACGTCTTTATGCCTCGCTTAATAGGCTGCCTAATGAGGTTCGAGGAGCTATTCTTGTGGATGTTCAAGTCCCCGATCTCCGTCATTAATTTGATGTCTCACATGGTGTTGGCAATTGACTCTTTGCGTTGCCTGTGTCTCCAACAGAGACAGGCAACATGGGTGCGTGTTTGTTTTTCCCACTGGTGTCATATGTGCTGCTTATTTATTCATATCTTACAATTGTGTTTCTCTCTTTTGACATGGTACCTGATCATTATGTTGGTGGTGAGCTGCTATCATTATGCTGCATTTCGACTGGGGGTCTATCTCTTGGAGTATGATTATCAGACAAGGAGACGGCTGCTTGCTCGGGTGTTGCCTTGGTTCTCTTTGAATCAAGGCGACATGTGTATGTGTTATCTCCTATTCATTTCTCTCATTGATGCTACTGTTTATTCTTTTGGCTGTGATTTTGTTTCTCTATTATGCGAGGTCCAATGGCTATTCTGGACTAGCGGTGCCACCCTTCCAACGTCGAATTCCATTGCTACTGGAAATCCCGATCAAAATCTCCGTTGCACAGTGTCCATCGTTCTCAGTTGTTTCTCTCTTTTTCTTTAGTTGTAATAGTTCAACTCTCCAAGAATATAAATATGCACACTTTTTTCCTTCGCCAAGGTTTTATCCCCAAGGGTGATTTTACTTGGCAAGGTTTTAATGCGGCATCTCATATATGATTGGAGGTTGACAATCATTAGCTCACTTCATTATCTATTTTCCTATGCTGAATTAATGTACTATAGTTTTCCTTCGCCATAAGCGAGGGCTTTCAATAATACACCATCTTTATATAAAAAAAGTATCCTAATTTGCAAACTATATGATGTATTTTCGGTATCAAGGATCATGCATGATTACTTTTGGTTGTATATTTGTATAAATTTATGTATTATGTATATATGTATATATAGTAGATGCCGAGGTTATATGTGTGCATAGTAAATTTGCATGGTTGCACTTTATGTTGATGTCGGCCAAAGGAACTGCATGGGATATTTCATAATATACGTGACTACTGGATGTATAATTGTTTGCATTATCAGTGAATGTGAATTGCAATTTGTGGGGCACTTCGATCGAGGGCAGAGAAGTTAAGAATAGATGGAGTGGAGGATAATCAGCTGTGAGCATGTGAAATTTGCATGGACACAAACAAATGCTAAAGGATGGAATTTTTACATAAACACATTATGAGATAATGGTTTTATGTCATATCAATGGGAATAAATGGGAATTTAATTCCGTGTGATGTGTGTGTGGGTGGCCGAGCCTTGAGGGATTATATTTGAGGGTGGCAAGGTGCTGGGTAGCGGGTGCAGAGGTGGGCCGAGGGGGATAGGGGGTGAGTTGAGTTGAGTTGAGTTGAGTAGTGGGTTGGAAAAAAAAGTGGCTTGAAACTTGAGGGAGATGTGTGTATGTATATACATGTATATGCACATGTACAGGCGTGGGCATATATGTAAAATACACATACATGCGAGAGGTGGCTATTAGGACATTGATATCGTAATTTGATATGTAATCGTATTTGATATTTGTAAAATTGTATTGGATGTGATTGGAATTGATTGTATTTGATTTGATTGAAATTTATCATTTGAAAAATATTTGAGACATCGAACATCGGAAATTGTTTTGAGAAATTGACATTTGAAATCGTCTTTGGAAAATTGTATTGATATTTGAAAATCGTTTTTAAATTTGTGTCGCATATTTTGAAAGTCATCATTACAAAGGAAATATATCGGTAAGCCAGGTTGGTCCCAAACAAATGGAGCGTCCGGTCATATTTAACTATTTTGATAGAACGTTTGGGCATATTTAACCGTCTATTGGAGCGTCCAGACATATTTGACTATTTCGATAGAGCGCCTGCGGCATATTTGACCATTGTGGGATTAATTCGTCAGACCTGCGGTATAAGTCACTTGTAAGGTAAGAGTCATGGCCATTGAATTTAAATCGTATCGGTATAGTTGATTGAAATATCGTATCGAACGTCATATCGTATCGTATCGATCATCATACCATATCGTATCGTATCGAACATTTGAAATTGGATTTTGGAAATCAGAAAATGGATATTTTGGAAATCGAATTTGAATATCGGAATTGATTTTTATCGCATCGCATTGGTTTTGAATTTGCATCATCGATTTTGATTGTGCTAACACTTGTGTGTTGTTGACTTAGTTGCATGTGCTTTTGTTGATTGATTGGTATAAGGGTAAAAAGGTAAACTTTATTTACGAAGAGAAGCATGCTATTTTCTATATCGTTATTTATTTACTTTATTACACTTGCTTCTCCGTATATGGTCCCATGGTAAATATAGGCAGGTTACTTGATGGGCGATGTATGTCGCTCACCTCCTTCTATAAATCATTTTGCAGATAGACAGGTAAATGAGCTAGGATACGTTCGAAGATCGGGAACGGAGATTTCAAGATTGAGATATTTGGATGAGAGTTTCGAGGATTTAGTTGAGGTAGTTATTTTGATATTCGAGGTTTATGTATTTGGAGATTTAGTGTTTATCGACGTTGACCATTGTACCGATTTAGATTTTCCTAGACACTGAATTAATGATGATGATTATTTTATCGAGGATTTTAGATTATGCCTTCCGCTGACATCGATTTACGTTATTTGACTGACGTGTAATTTATTAGATCGACGCCTTGTATTCTCCTTAGTGAGATACAGCGGGTGAGCCGTTTCAAGTACTAGGGCTTGGGTCGGGTCGCTACAGAGGGTATCAGAGAATGGCTCTAGATCCATGGCAGAAAAATAGATTTAAGCTATGATTATAGAACTTAAGTGATGATCTTACCCATAAGTACTGATTTTAGACATAAGCGATGACCGTATTAAGTATCGACTCTAAAGATAAGTATGGATCGTAGACGTAAGTGATGATCGGATGAGAGATACGTATACCTAGGGTATACTATACTACTTCCCTTACTTGCCTTATTTAAGTTTTGATTATTGTCTTTCCATACTCTCTTAGATCCGATTCCTGTAAACCCTAATTGAGGATAAGTGATTAAACTGAAATCGCAACATTTCAGGATAATGCCGCCAAGAAGGAATACAAATGGTAATGAGAATGGCAACAACCAAAACGTTCTACTGCAGGCACTAGTGGATGCACTAGTGCAAATCGGAGAGGCGGTGAACCGAGCAATCCCACAGCCGCAGCAGCAAGGGACGCGCAATTACTATGGCAAAATGAAGCGGGTGCACGTCCCAACATTCGATGGGGGCGCTGATCCAGATAAAGCTGACAAGTGGTTGAGTGAAGTATAGAACAACTTTGTACTGTTACAGGTGTCGGAGAACATGAAGACATTGGTGATCCGTCCATTTCTAATTGGAGAAGCGGACAAATGGTGGACCTTAGTAATGATGGATCTGCCACAACCGGTGAGCTAGACCCGTTTTAAGGAGGAGTTTTGTAAGTTTTATACTCCATCCGAAGTGACGTTGTAGAAAATCAGAGCATTTGAATCACTGATACAGGAGCCGGGAATGTCAGTGGCGGAATACGCCAACCAATTCAACACTCTGGAAAGATTTGTGCCATCAATTATGGGTGATATGCAGAAGATGGTCAAATTTGAGAGCAGTCTCAATACACGCATTCGCACTGGAGTGGGGAATGCAAATGCCAGGGATTTTGCTGAGCTACTCGACGCGTGATATCGTGTCGAGAGTGACATTCAAAGGCGTGACGAGAAGAAGTGGGACAAGTGGGCACTCGAGGTGACTGACAGTAGACCTGAAAGATGGGTCAAGGTATCGGGGAGTGAACAAGCAAGTCGCCTGCATAGTAGCCCAGAGCTGATCCACAGAATGGGAATCCTAATTGCTCGACATGTAATCGACCGCACACTGGTGTATGTGGGAAGAGGTTATGCGCGTGCTTTAACTGCGGAAAGATTGACCACCTGAATAAGGATTGCCCATAGCCAAGGAGACTGCAAAAAGGGTCTAAATGACATAGGCACAGGTACCTCTGAATTTTGAAGTTTAAATTAAGCGGTACCTATGTGTGAATTAGTACTTGGAACCCTAACTTGATAAGTGTTGTACTATTGAGCAAATAGCATGCATAGATGATATTACCCGTAGAAAGTTTAGATGGTAGATTAAGGTATAAATTTTACAAGTATAAACATAAGTTGATGATACCAGTATCGATAAGGGAATTAAGATGAACATATGGACAGTAAGTATTGATGAATCTAATAGGTTGAAGCGAGATAGCGTAAGCATAAACCCGTAGCGGTTGAAATAACCAAATAAGAAAATACGATAGAATAGAGTAGCACGCGGAAGCATGGTGGATTAGTATGCTCAAGATGGCCAAGTTAATGATGGTTTAAATTGAATCCTAGAATATAGAACGAGCGGAGATAAGTTATGATTAAGCATTGAACCGATAAGCTGTGATAAAGTACTAAGCATAAAGATCTATAGAGACAAGCAGGCTTGGATGTGTGTGATAGTATAGTGAAAACTTCTAAGTTGTGAATTTGGAGAAGTAAGTTAAAGATTGTAATACCCTTAAGTACTGAATATAGAGGATTGCTGAGAACAGCAGATATAAGTACAGTATCGACTGATGATTGGGTTATAGAACCCTAGTATGGTTTAAGTTTGATACTAGGGTTATAGAAAGGGTAGGTCATGAATTCAATAAGCGAAAGACAATGGATATTTAGTGGGTCGTTATCTAGGCGAATGAAATAAGCAGAACGATATTAAGTTGTTGATTACAAACTACATAAATTTCGAACTTTTTGTAAGGGGAAGGAATGTTATGGTCGTAAACTTATTAACGTAAAATGCATGCAATCCACGCACGTTCATGCACACACACGACAACATACAAATAAAATACATATATATATATACACACACATATACGACTAAAAGAAAAAGAAAAAGAAAACAAATAAAATTAAACCCTACAATCCTAAGTATAATAGGAGATGAAAAAGATAGAGTTATAATCATTATACAATTCCTAGTTAACTTAGAATTACACTAACCTGATTAAACAAGGACACTACCTATACAAACCCCTATATCTATACCACCATAATACACAAATCAAATCACCATATACTCATTAAAAATCTCGGCCAGCCTGCATCCAGAAACTGCTGGCCCTATTTTGTGCTCCCAAGTTCAACTCCTTATTCTTCCTATTTCAAAAGAAAAAGGTAGCAGCACCCTTATTTCTCCAGCAATTCTGCAGCCACTATTATTTTTCCCAAAGTTCAATTTCCTCATTCTTCATAATTTCACAAACGGCCAGCCCTTCATCAAAGTAGCCCACTTATATTCCTTCAAACATTCAACATCCAGCAGCCTTATTTCTCCAAAATTCAACACTTTCTACCGCAGCCATTAGAAGCGAGAATCAATAATTTCTTTAACCGTTCAACTCCGATTCTTTGTATATCGCGTATAATCGAGATACAAGACAAGTAGTCTTCCTATATTTGCTATGTTTTCACAAATCTTATGGCTATGTATTCATAACCGGATCATGCATGATGTATTTGTGGTTGCATAGTTGGTTGATCTTATATGTATGTATGTGTTGTAAGTATCCTATCTATATTTACTATTATTTTTGCAAACTATATAATGTGTTTTCGGTATCAATCAAGGATCATGCATATTACCTTTGGTTGTATGTTTGTATGAATTTATGTATTATGTATATATGTATATATAGGAGATGCCGAGGTTATATGTGTGCATACGAAGTAAATTTGCACGGCTGCACTTTATGCTGATGTCGGCCAAACGAACTGCATGGAATATTTCATAATACGTGACTACTGGATGTATATTGTTTGCATATATCAGTGAATGTGAATTGCAATTTGTGGGGCACTTTGATCGAGGCCAGAGAAGTTAAGAATAGAGGGAGTGGAGGATAGTCAGCTGTGAGCATGTGAAATTTGCATGGACACAAACAAATGCTAAAGGATGGAATTTATACATACACACATTATGAGATAATGGTTTTATGTCATATCAATGGGAATACATGGGAATTTGAATTCTGTGTGATGTGTGTGTGGATGGCCGAGCCTTGAGGGATTATATTTGGGGTTGGCAAGATGCTGGGTAGTGGGAGCAGAGGTGGGCCGAGGGGGATAGAGGATGAGGTGAGTAGTGATTTGGAAAAAAAGTGGGTTGAGAGAGATGTGTATATGTATATGCACATGTATGGGCATGGGCATATAAGTGAATATACGTACATGGGAGTGGTGGCTATTAGGACACGATATCGTAATTGTATATGTGATCGTATTTGATATTTGTGAAATCGTATTGGATGTGATTGGAATTGATTGTATTTGGAAAAATCGTATTGATATTTGAAAGTCGTTTTGAAATTTACATCGCATATTTTGAAAGTCACCCTTACAAAAGAAATATATCGGTAAGCCGGGTGGGTCCCAAACAAACAGATTGTCCAAACATATTTGACTATATTGATAGAGCGCCCGTGCATATTTGACCGCTAATTGGAGCGTCCACGCATATTTGACTGTTTTGATAGAGCGCCTGTGGCATATTTGACCATTGAGGGATCAATTCGTCAGACTTGCGGTATAAGTCACTTGTAAGATAAGAGTCATGGCCATTACATTGGAATCGTATTGGTATCATTGATCAAAACATCGTATCATATCGTATCAAACATCGTATCGTATCGTATCGATCATCGTACCATATCGTATCGTATCGAACATTTAAAATTGGATTTGGAAATCAGAAAATGGATATTTCGAAATCGAATTTGAATATGGGAATTGATTTTTATCGCATCGCATTGGTTTTGAAACTACATCATCATTTCGATTGTGCTAACACTTGTGTGTTGCTGACTTAGTTGCGTGTGCTTTTGTTGCTTTATTGGTACAGGGATAAAAAGATAAGCTTTATTAGCAAAGAAAAGCATGCTATTTTCTAATTTATTATTTATTTACTTTATTACACTTGCTTCTCCATGTACGGTCCCATGGTAAATATAGGCAGGTTACTTGCTGGTATGTCGCTCACCCTCCTTTATAAATCATTTTGCACATAGACATGTAAATGAGCTAGAATACCTTGGAAGATCGGGACCGGAGATTTTGAGATTGAGAATATTCGGATGAGACTTTCGAGGATTTAACTGAGGTAGTTATTTTGATATTCGAGGTTTATTTATTTGGAGTTTTAGTCTTTATCGACGTTGACCATTGTATCGATTTAGATTTGCCTAGCACTGAATTAATGATGATGATTATTTTATCGATGGTTTTAGATTATGACTTCTGCTGACATCGATTTACGTTATTTGGCTGACATGTAATTGATTGTATCGATGTCTTGTATTCTCCTTAGTGAGATACGGCAGGTGAGTCGTTTCGAGTACTTGTGCTCGGGACGTGTCACTACTAAATATAGAGAAGTTAGGTACCATTTCTTACGAGACCATGTCCAAAATGAAAATATAACCATAAACAATATAAGGAATGATAACCAAGTTGCTGATATTTTTACCAAACCTCTAAGTCAAGCCACTTTCAAAGCCTTACGAGACAAATTAGGAATGTTGTCCTATGAGACCATACATTGATTTTCTCTTTTGCATGATTTGCAAAATAAAAGTAGAGAGAGAAATCATTCAAAAGAGGGAGAATGTTGAGAATGTTTGAATAATTTTCAAAAGCATGATTTTTATTACGTGTTAAAATACTTAAAGAGTACCACTTTATATTATAAAAGTATCAAAAAGTTGAAACAAATAAAAAAGCAACATCGATCTCTCAGGTTGAGACACATGGATCGATCCATGTACATCATCCCCTACATCGATCGATCGATGTTGGACAGAATAGAACCAGAATCTTGCTGTGAGACACCAATCTCTCAGCATGGGATACATCGATCGATCGATGTACATCAGCCTCTAGATCGATCGATCGATGTTAGACGAAATTAAAAACAGAACCTTACTGTGAGACGTCGATCTCTCAATGAAGGTTCATCGAATGATCGATGTACACATCAATCTCTAAAATTGAGACATGGATCGATCGATGTCAATAGATTTTTGAAGAATTTCTCCAATATATGACAAACTAATAATCATTATTGGTATACATATGATCTTCTTTACATGTAATGATGTTTTAAACTTTCCATACATGTTTATTATGATTCCATTGCTTGAATTTGATGTGTTTGTGTGTTTATATATGCATATGTTATATCACTAACTTGCCGAAGAAGTTATTACAACTTACCACAAGGTCAAAAGAGTATGTTTGAGCTTTTGCAGGACCATATCTTATGAAGAACATCCATATGAACTAAAAGACAAAGTTGGAGTATTATTACACCCTTAATTGGCATATTTGGTGCCCAAGGTATTTTGGTTATTTTGGAGACAAGGACATTTTCATCATTTACCCATATTTATTTTTTGTGTAACACTAAAATGGTTTTCATATGAATGTCTGTTATATCATATTCATAGTCTTCATAATATTCTTGGTGGTCATGGACTTCATATGTATATTAACCATATATGTTATGGTTTTATATTTTCTCGGATTTTCTTATATTATGACAATTATTTTGTCACATTATATGATCATCATGGTGTTATCATAAATATATTTTGGGATTTCTCTCTTATTATTTTTGGATGGATATTAGCCAAATGGCTAAGAAAAAATTAGCCACACTTCAAGGGGAGAAAAGGAGAAGTAGTTTAGATCATTGGTGATGTTTACAAGGCAAATGATTCTCACCATTATCCAGCCAATATTATCTGATCTTCTACTCATTTTTTAACATTGAAAATGTTCATTTATGTATATGTAAGGTGGACAAATCAAATTTTCACATATGTACAAGACTATAGCACATGGACCAACCAAAACTCCTAGATGACATGTTGACAAGGAGTTACATACTTGGCATCCAAGGTGGCATAAATTTTGGTTTTGATAGCTAAAAATCAGCTGAATTGGTCAGCCTATGTCCCAACCAAGTTGTTGAAGAGGTTGAGAAGAAGGTGGAGAAAGAAGTGGTCATCCAATACCACTTGATTCTGCAAAATTTCTGCAGAGAAGTTTTCAGCATTTAACTTGGTCCAATAGCATTTCTTGAAGATGCCAACTAAGTAAGATGGTGAGGCGGCCATCCAATCAAATGAAGACAAGTGAGTTTGATGACATGGAAGGTGACATATGGGTATCCTAATCAACAAGGGATAAATAGGAGTAAAGTTGAAGAAGGAAGAACACATACTTGCAGCTTTCTTCTTTCTTGCTTTTTCTCTTCTCCTTTCTTATTCTCCATATTTGTAGATGGAGGTGTATTATCTAAAGTTTTTATTGTGTTGTATTCACACCTCTTGTGCTCATAAGAGTTGTAATTGATTAGCCATTCTATAAGGCTACATCAATAGGTGGTGATGTGTATTTATTCTTGTGTTATAAGGTGCTGAAATCAAGTTTTGATTAGGACTGATATATATAACCCCAGAATCAAGTACTTTGTAAGGTGTAAAGTGATCATTTTATTGTGAAAATCCAAGGAAAGGTGTTCCTTAGGACTAGAGTATGTCACATTGACCGAACCAGGATAAATTCTTGTGTTCTTGTCTTTTTTACCCTTCTGTCTGTTTTTTCCAGTTTCTGCACCAAACTTCTAAAATCTGGGGAAAATAGAAAAAATTTTCAAAACTTATAATTTTTGGTGTTAACTAACTTAAATTTCACTTGAAATAACAATTACCTTATTTGAGCAAAGAAGCGTTAGTCGATTAGTCGTTGCAAGTTTGTTGCGCAAATCAGATAGCAAAACTGACCTGTCTTCACATTTTTACAATTATTTATTATTTGGATAGGGGACTTGGTCAGGGTTTTTTGAAAACATAAACTAGAATTCCTATGCTTTGTTGACATAAAGATCACACCTTTTAAATAATATACAAGGAGTTCTAGCTTTTCAAAGTTGAACAACTTTTCTATCATGCTTCGAAAAATTTGTGTGACTAAAAGTGTTTACGTTTTTGAACAATCAAACCACTTTGAATTTTTCTCAAATTTTTACAAAAGTTATAGAACATCTTGAAGTTTGTTTCTCGAAATTTTCAAAGGTTTTGAAGTCTACATAAAGAGAAATATTTTTTTAAAGAGAGACTCTGATTCTGAGTTTTACCGAATCAGATTTGAGGGCAGTATTGAAAAAGGGTCTTCTAATGGTTTTTGCTAACCACTATTCACTCCCTTTTTAGTGGTGTTTATTACAGGTATTACGGTCCAACACAACATGCCGTTCAAGAAGTATTCCTTTGAGCCATAGTTACATTTCTCTTTTTATTCATCTGAGCTATATGTGTGTTTCTTTTCTTTTTCATGCTCTTTTCTGATTAACTTTTCTAACTTTTACCTGAAGTTTTTTTGCTCCCATTAATTTTGTTGGAACCATCTTTAAGCGGTTCTAAGCAGCTTTTTTTTTTTTTTTTTTGGTTGGTTCTTTCTCAATTTTGTCTCCATCCTCTTCTTCAGTCAGACAATGCACTTCTATGATTGCATCCACTATATCAACCATCTCAAGTGAACCCTTCATTGCAGTTATGACTGTCTACTCAGCCTTTTTAGTTAACTGAATATACAAGTCATAAAGATCCTTATATTGAAGTGTATAAAGAACTTGTGGATCCATGTCTTTTTATTGACAAATTATCATCAACTTGAATATGTGCATTTGTCTTGCATGTCCATCTCTTTAAGATATATGTGTCGTGAATTGTTATAATAGTTTTCATCCTAAATATAGTTTTAGTATGCATGAACATAAAACCCCAGAGAATTCAAACTTCTTGCATGAGCAAGTATATGTGCCACGTAGATCATCATGCATGACAGTGTGACTAAACGTTTTCTTGTAAGGCACCTTATACCGTCTAACAGGCCCCAATTCACCACAATCAACATAAGTCATGTCAATGGACTTTAGGAGCTCATCCTGAAATTATTTTGTGAACCTTTGGTGTGTGTACATTTCTTGAATGCTTAGCAATTCACACGAGACTTGTAGTGAAGGAACGCTAATATTTGTTTAAAATCAGCTTTCAAATTTATTGTACCATCGATCTACAAATATCATGTCAAAGCGACTAAAGAACTACTGTCCACAAAAAAGGTGAAGCATCCATATACTAAAGCCCACTTTTCTTTCAAGTCAAACAGACACTTCAACCACACATTATCATTATGAAGATTATATTTATCCAGCATTGACTTCCAAGCTTCAAAAAAGTCTTCCTCATCCTCATACTCATATATGAATTTTCTGAAGTCCTTGAAAATTAAAAATTTTCAACTCTCAAAATACAAGACTCAAATTAGAGTGTATTTTGGTAAATATGCCAAACATAGAGGTGATGCTAAAGTTCCGACCAGGTCAACGTCAATGCTTTACAGATAGCGATATCATGGTCAATAAGAATGTTTTTAGGTTTCCCTCAAACCATGGCCAACTAAAAGTGTCAAAACAACTTGAAGGATTATGCAGACTCATCATATATCAACGTCGTAACAAAAAGTGTAGTTTTTTTTGTGATGGTTGGTGTTAGAAAATTTAGCAAACAAGCAAGAAGATAATCGAACAAAAGCCGAGACAAGTTTCTTGGTAACTCTGTCCTTAAAGCAGTTTCTACCAACGAACAAGGTAGACAACAAGACTAATGCTTCCCAAGATATAACGGCTTTCTTCTTTTCCTTTGCTCTAGGAGAAGAAGATTGAACTTGTTGTAGAAGAGAAAGACAATGGAGAGGGGTAGAAGAAGAAGAATGCTGAAATTCTTTAAGATTTTGCAAGAATGTTGTATATTATTGAAGATAGCAAGATCCACTATATATAGACCTTGGATTGCGATAAAAACCATGTTTTAAACTCATTTCAGCAGTTTTTCTACCAGTTATGGCCGTTGATTACCGTTCATAGGCGAAGAGAGATGATCTTTGGACCAAAAGTTGCAACTCAAAGTGAAAAGTTCTGTCCGTTGGTACATCGATCGATCATATTGATCGATCGATATCACTTCGATCGATCGATGTGATCGATCGAAGTCGGACAGAACCTTCATCTTTCATGCTGCCTTACATCGATCGATCACATCGATCGATCGATGTCACATGGATCGATCGATGTGATTGATCTATGTTAGGCCGAAAGCTTCCAGTCATTGCAACACAGCACATCGATCGATCGATGTCCCTTACATAGATCGATCGAAGTCCTCCAGAACACTCAACTTTATTCCAGCTTTCACTTGGTTCGATCCAGTCTATACATGGATCAATCCGAGTGACTTATTTCAAGTTTGAAGTGTTCCAACCATCATATCAATCTCCCAAACAACCTTAAATATGTTTTATATAAGTTTGGAGCACACGGTAAAGTACTTTAACGTACTTTTCCAACAATCCCCCACATGATCCAAACTTATATAAAAACAACTTCAGAACGTTAAACAACTAACCTCTCCATTATCAATCGAAGATAATGACATATAATGGATACGATGACTTGTGGTCTTGAATCGCCGGTAGTACAACTTAAGTTATATAAACGGAAGTAAGATGAACTTCGTCTAGGATCTTGCTCCACTATTGTTTATATGAACAACAAGAAGACATAGCATTATCTACTTCTTCAAGTTCGCGGTTTTGGTGCGATATCGGCCATGCACCTATCTCGGGTTTCATAAGCTCTCTAGAGAGTTTTCTAGGCTCTCACAGGAAGCGGCACCACTTACAAGCTTGTATAGGTAAAATTCATCAAGTGTGCACTGTTCACATCACCAAACAATATGGCTATGAATTTTTCATTAAGAGATTCTTAAAATCTCTCCCTCAAGACATTACAGTGAGCACTATCAACAACAACATGATAGGGAGAAACATTTAGATAGTGCAACATAGAATTCTTTCATGACTTGTTCTTACCAATTTGAACCCCGTTTGTAGGATCTCTACTAATAATGGGTTGGGTTCCTGTCATGAAGATTTCTCTACAGATGGAATAAGTCACATCCCCCTCGATGTTTCGTAAACTAACTTCTTGTTTAGTCCTTTAGTTAAGGGGTCAGCAAGGTTAAACTTGGTTCTTACATATTCCAAGTTAACCGTCCCAGAACTAATCACGTCACGCACGATGTTGTGCCTCAAACATATGTGTCGGCTCTTTCCATTGGATATTTTGTTCTTCGCACGTGCGATTGCAGCCTGAGAATCACAATGGATAGATACAAAAGGCATAGGTTTAGACCATAAAGGAATATCAACAAGCAAATTCCTTAACCATTCAGCTTCTGTACTTGCTAACTCTAAAGCAATAAATTCTGATTCCATAGTAGATTTAGCACTACATGTTTGTTTACATGATTTCCAACAAATAGCTCCATCACCCAATGTGAAAACATATCCACTAGTAGAGTTTATTTCATCATTATCAGTCCGCCAATTAGCATCACAGTAGCCTTCCAAAACAGCGGGTGATCCAGTAAACATTAGTCCTAAATTCATTGTTCCTTTAAGATATTTCAACAAACATCTTAATGCACACCAATGACTTTCATTCGGATTGTGAGTGTATCGTGCAAGTCTATTCACAGAATATGCAATGTCAGGTCTAGTGCAATTCATCAAATACATTACACTACCAATGATCCTAGCATATTCACATTGTGACACACTATCAAATTTATTTTTAGTCAAAGAAACATGCGAGTCAGATGGCGTACTTACTGGTTTTACATCGTAGTGATTAAACTTTCTCAACATTTTCTCCACATAATGTTCTTGACAAAGTAAATAACCCCCACATTTTTCTACTAACTTAAGACCAAGGATTAAGTCCGCCTTCTCCATGTCTTTCATATCAAATAAAGAAGACAACAATGATTTTGTATCATTAACAACATTTATGTTGGTTCCAAATATTAACATATCATCAACATAAAGGCAAATAATGACACCATCACAATCATTAAACTTACTATACACACAACGGTCACTTTCGTTTACTGTATAACCATTAGACACTAAAGCGTTATCAAACTTCTCGTGCCATTGTTTAGGTGCTTGCTTAAGACCATACAAGGACTTCTTAAGCCTACACACTTTGTGCTCTTGACCTTTTACTATCATACCATCTGGTTGCTTCATATAAATCTCTTCTTCTAAGTCTCCATTTAAAAACACTGTTTTCACATCCATTTGGTGAATAACAAGCTTATGAATGGAGGCTAGTGCTACTAGAACTCTAATAGTAGTGACCCTAGCAATCGGTGAGTAAGTGTCAAAGAATTCTATACCTTCTTGTTGTGTGAACCCTTTCGCGACAAGCCTAGCCTTAAACTTATCAATTGTTCCATCCGCCTTTAGTTTCTTCCTAAAGACCCACTTACAACTGATAGGTTTGCACCCTCTAGGCAAGTCTACTAATTCCCAAGTATTATTACTTAATATAGACTCAAGCTCACTATCTATGGCTTCCTTCCAAAACTTAGAATCTATCGATCTAACTGCATCTCCATATGTTTTGGGATCATCTTCTAAAATGAAAGATGTTATAAAGTCACTTCCAAACAACTTTTCTGTTCTTTGTCTCTTACTTCTTCTAGGTTCATCAACCTCTTGTTCAACAAAGGATTTGCTAGACTCGCCTATCTCAAGTTTGGAGACACTAACGGATTGTCTATTCATTGGAAATATATGCTCAAAGAATTCAGCATCCTTAGATTCCAATATAGAACTGTCATCTATAGTCATGAATCTATATGCTGCACTATTTTGAGCATTACCCGATGAATACACAATCTCTTGTCTTAGACCCGATTTTACTTTTCTTAAAATCAGGAATCCCAACTTTGGCTAGACACCCCTACACTTTCATATAATTCAGGTTGGGAGCATGGCCTTTCCACAACTCATAAGAAGTCTTATCTAACTTCTTATGAGGTAACCTATTTAGAATGTGACAAGCAATCAAGATTGCCTCCCCCCACAAGTTGTCCGGCAACCCTGAACTTACCAACATAGCATTCATCATATTTTTCAATGTTCTATTCTTCCTTTCGGCTACTCCATTAGACTGAGGTGCGTACGGGGGTGTAACTTCATGAATAATACCATTCTCTTCACAAAACTTTTGTAAAGAATCTGTGCTATATTCACCACCTCTGTCAGTTCTAAGCCTTTTGATCTTTAAGTCTAGTTGATTCTCAACCTCATTGTTATAACTTATGAACTTAGACTCGGTCTCATACTTATGACTTAACAAATACACTTTCGCGTATCTAGAGTAATCATCGATAAAAGTAACATAATACCTTTTACCATCTTTACTCATATGACTCTTAAAGTCACCTAAGTCACTATGAATTAGGCCAAGTTTCTGTGAGACTCTATCAACTTTCTTAAATGGTTTCTTATGATGTTTTGCTTCACACAATGTTCACACTTGTTGAAGTTGTCATCATCATAAGAAATCACATTCATGTTTTTGAGTTTCTTTATTGTTCCTATATTTGCATGTCCTAATCTAGCATGCCACATATCAAGAGACTCAACGAAGTAAACAGAACTAGATGCATCTTTATTATTGTAAATACATGTAGCATCAAGTACAAGTAGCCCTCCATTACAAAACCCCTTACCAATAAACTCTCCATTTCTAGACAAAAAAAGTTTATCAGACTCTAAAACAAGTTTAATATTGACCTTGTTTAGTAGCACTTCGGAGATCATATTCCTACGCATTGCAGGAGCGTGCAACACATTGCTCAATTCCAGTTTCTTCCCAGAAGTCAACTTGAGAAGCACTTTACCCTTTCCGAGGACTTGGGGTACTATGTGCATCTCCCAAGAAAACTTGTTCATCACTGCCTATTTCCTTGTATTCAGAAAATAGGTCTTTACTAGTAGCAATATGCCTGGTAGCACCTGTGTCTACCACCCATTCCGTAGTGCCACCAACAAGGTTTACCTTTAAGACGACCGCTGCGATGATGTCGTCTGCTGCTCCTTTGGCCTCTACAATGTTCGCCTGGTTGCTCGGGTGGTCTTTTCGTTTCCTACAGTCGATTGCTCGGTGTCCCAGCTTCTCGCACACCCAGCAAACTCCCTTCATCTTGTTCTGAGCCTGCATAGCAACCTTCTTACCTTTGTTCCCACCGCTGAATCCGCCGTTGTTGTGGAACTTGGGTTTCTTTGCAGCATGCTCCACAACGTTGGCCTTGACGCCCTCCTCCCGGTGAGACACGTCTTCCATCCGGTTGTTCTCTTCGATGCGTATATGTTTGATTATGGCATCTAGAGACAACTTTGCGTCATCGTGCTTTCCTCTCTTCTTGTATTTACTCCAAGAAGGAGGAAGTTTCTCCTACAGCGCCGCTGCCTGGAATGTTTCATCAATCTTGATTCCCTCTTGTTCCTGATTATCCACCAGTTGTTGGAATTAATGGATTTGATCATTTATTGGAACATGATCAACCATTTGGAATCTGAGGAATTCACTTACCACGTACTTGCGTTTGCCCACATCTTCAGCGCCATACTTGTTCTCCAGTGCTGACCAAATCTCTTTTGCATATGTGAATTTGACATAAATGTCAAATAGAGTTAGCCAGAAAATGTAGTATATGGCCTCTGCAAGTAGTGTTGTTTGCATCATACTTACGTGCTTCAGTTTCATCATCTGGCTTATCCATCTTGAGTACATATGAAATTGACAGTATTTCGAGGAAGAACAGCACATTGGCCGCCCACCTCTTGTAGAACTTGCCATCAAATGGCTCCAACTTCGACATATCCGGTAAAGCTTGCTTGGATGTCATCATAAATTGCTTTAAGATTGTTAGAAAATTTAGCAAACAAGCAAGAAGATAATCGAACAAAAGCCGAGACGAGTTTCTTGATAACTCTGTCCTTAAAGCAATTTAGCCTCTACCAACGAGCAAGGTAGACAACGAGACTAATGCTTCACAAGATATAATGGCTTTCTTCTTTTCCTTTGCTCTAGGAGAAGAAGATTGAACTTGTTGTAGAAGAGAAAGACAATGGAGAAAGGTAGAAGAAGAAGAATGCTGAAATTCTTCAAGATTTTGCAAGAATATTGTATACTGTTGAAGATAGCAAGATCCACTATATATAGAGCTTGGATTGTGATAAAAATCATGTTTTAAACTCATTTCATCAGTTTTTCTACCAGTTATGGCCGTTGATTACCGTTCATATGCGAAGGGAGATGATCAACTCAAAGTGAAAAGTTCTGTCCGTTGGCACATCGATCGATCGATGTCACTTAGATCGATCGATGTGATCGATCGAAGTCGGACAGAACCTTCTTTTTTCATTCTGCCTTACATTGATCGATCACATCGATCGATCGATGTCACATGGATCGATCGATGTGATCGATCTATATTGGGCCGAAAGCTTCCAGTTATTGCAACACAGCACATCGATCGATCGATCGATGTCCCTTACATAGATCGATCGAAGTCCTCCAGAACACTCAACTTTATTCCAGCTTTCACTTGGTTCGATCCAGTCTATACATGGATCGATCCGAGTGACCTATTTCAAGTTTGAAGTGTTCCAACCATCATATCAATCTTCCAAACAACCTTAAATATGTTTTATATAAGTTTGGAGCACACGGTAAAGTACTTTAACGTACTTTTCCAACAGTTGGCACCTACAAAAAAATGATTTTTTTTTAATAAATGGTGTCAAAACAAAAATAAAACATCTTAAGATATAAGATTGTCTCCCTTGATCTTTTCATCAGCTTAGAAAATATTTATTACCATATCATATGAGTCAACTCAGATGGCATAAAAAAATTAGGATCCTTAGGCTGACTAAGTATTCAAGAACGACTCTCGTGTCGCCATCCTCCATATATCTGGTTCTTTTGGTTCATAGATAATTTTTATAGTCTTTAGTGCGAAATCCAGAACCTCTTTTCCACCATTAAATCATATGTTGTATTTGGGTAATTTATACACTGGTGTTTGAATTTCAACTGCTTGAGTTGAAGATATTCCTCTATGACTTGAGAACATGTTAGTTTTCTTTGGACGGTAGTGGTTATGATCTCTCACAAACTCATTTATACAAAAATTTTATGTCTTTTTTTCTAATTCTCATTCTGCGTAAATTCTGTGTAATTTTCTACATTGATAAAAAGTTTAAGGTGGATTAAACATCAAAACAAAACAAAAAAGTTAATAATGAGCAAGAAACCAGATAAACCAAAAAAGGATTGTCCTACATATAGAAACAAATCCAATTCGAACTCTTTCACAAGTACTCTTACAGCTCATTGTTCATTTTAAGAACTACCATACACTCCCCTCGTTTTTACAAGATCGAATTCAAAAATTCACCTTTAAAATATTAAATGCATTCACATGCGTGAAGATTTGAGACCGAAGAGTGAACATCTCGAACAATCGAAGTGGCGCGAAAACAGCTTCAATAATTGATAAACCAAAAACAAACATATGTTAGTCAACAAAAGTCAACGACAGATTTATGCTTAAGGGGTTAACTTCTGCAGTTCGGCCAAAATACACCTCTGCTCGGCCATATTGCACTTCAGCTCGGCAAGGTACTGCTCCCCAAAGCATCCGCTTTTTATCAGAGCATATTCTAAGGTTTTCACCTCGGCATCAAGCTCCAGCCTCGGCTTCAGTTAGAAGGAGGTGCTCCAGATCACTTCAGCCATACCCATCTTCGCACTTCGGCTAGGGAGTTCAGCGTAACTGTGGAATCATCTGGCAGAGGTGTATAAAGGAGTACACATCGGACTTTATAACCTGCACACGTCAAGGTCCCATCAGCAGACCTACTGGTCCCATCAACAGACCTATTAGTCCCATCAGCAGACCTACAGCATCATAGTCTTACTGCCCCAAACAAAGGTCCCATCCGCTGTCAGAGGCAAGGGACGGAAGGGAAGTAACAAAAGCAAGACAACGGACACCAAGGAAGGGGATCGAAACATTTTCATCTCTCCCAAAGCAAACACACGAAAACTCTCCTCAGTCGAGAACTGTGAGATCTTCATAGCTTTTCATACAAAAATCATATCTCAGTGAGAATGAGCGTCGGAGGGTTTTACCCGGGGTCATAACCCCGGGACCTCTGATTTCTGCTTTCTTGTGCAGGATATCTAGGACGTTATTCCAGTTTGCAGATTCAATCAAGTTAACGACGTTTATTTCGGATCATCTCTGATCCTTGGTGAAGATCCGGCTTCATCATTTGGCGCTAGAATGAGGGCCCAAGAAATCCCTCAATCCAGTAAAAGATTTAAACGCAAGAACAGCCAGCATCTAATCATGGTTAGAGGTCGCCGAGAAGGTTTGGGTCATCCAGCCAGCAACGACGAATGACTACTCGCTCAGGTATCCCAGAAAAGGATTCTCAGATACCTGAACAGAAAAATCCTACTCTAGAAATTTCAAGGGAGGATAGAGACAAAGCGATGAAATATGTCGTTGAAAATCTAGATGTGATTGAGGCTGTGATACAACAGCTCAAAGGAAAACAAAAGGAGGTAGAAGATATGGATGAAGATCCTCCTCTTCCTCCTAAAGAGGTATCTCAAAACCAATCATCTAGACCGGCTAGAGGTTTCATGGCGGATGCTAGAAGACGCAGCTTTAAAGCTCCAACGGTGGAGTGAGAACCTATGGCCAGACAGCGTCTGAGCGTAAGGTCAAAGTCTTCGAAGAGCATACCCAAGGAAGAAAAAGTTCATCGCAGACCGAGAACTTATTATGAAGAGCACAGGCAAGAGTTTGTACAGACAGTCCAGGAAAGTCCTTTTTCCTGGGATATTGCGAAATATTTGGCACCAGACAGCTTCAAGGTGCCAAAGGTGGATACCTATGTTAGGACGACAGACCCAATGGATCATCTTTTCTATTTCCAAACGGCGATGAGTCTAAAAAACGTCCCAGATCCTCTGCGTTGCAAGACTTTCCCGATGTATTTACGGAGAAAGGCAAGAAGGTGGTTCCAAGAGCTTCCTTCAAAGTCAGTGGGATCCTTCAAGCAACTGGCACAAAAGTTCAAGTCTCAGCTTGTGTCCAGTACTCCTTTCGTGAAGAACTCATCACATCTAATGACTTTGAGACAAGGTCCAGATGAGTCTGTGCTGAAGTATATGCAACGCTTCTTGGATGAATCACTGCAGGTCAGTAACAGAAATGAGGACGTGAAAGCAGCTACCTTCATCAATGAGCTCCGAGCTGGTTGCCTCTTCTCCCAACTGGCCGAAGAGGGACCTACAACCTTGAGAGAATGCTTGGAAAAAGCACATCAGTTTGCCCGAGGTGAAGAGGCAAACAGATTAAAAAGGGAAGCTGAGCAGGGAGCTCGGCAAGAAAGTGGATCCAGCTTCAAAAAGGAGGATCGGCGCAGTGAAGGAAAGGACCGTGAGCGGCACAGTGCGTTCGATCGCATGGATGGAAGAGACAAAGGCAATAAGGAGGGCTTACCCTTTTTAGCCTCAAAGGACAATATTTTGGCTGTCATGGAGAAGGACGGTCTAAGGGTCGATCCCAAGCCTCTAAATGGGCCCAGGGAAAAAAGAGATCATAAGCTATACTGCCGATTTCACAGAGATATCGGGCATGACACAGAGGAGTGCAGGAAACTAGCTCAGGCTATTAAACAACTAATAGAACAGGGTCATTTAAAACAATTTTATGATCCACGTTCACGCCTGCATAATCGGTTGGATTTTCACAAGAATCCCTAGAAGGACAAATGCCGACCAGAGTCCCCACCTCGGCACCGCAGGTCAGACGACGATGAGGATCAAGGCAGACATGGGTCTGCAGGTCGGCCCCAAGTCAATACTATTATTTATACCATCTCTGGAGGTCCACTTTATACAGGCCAAGGTGAATCCAGTTCTGCAGGAACCTCATCAGGTCCACTAGCTAAGAGAGTTAAGATGGCTAAGGAGTTGACTTATGGGCCAGAAGATTCCATTCTACTGGACTCCAACAACACAGGTTTAGTAATAGACCTGTGTATATACTTACCTCCAGATAGGATTGTGGAGGTCCGATGTGTTTATGTGGATACCGGCAGTGCCGTGAATGTGATATACTATCGTGTATATCAGCAGCTGGCCCTACCAGATTATTTGATGAGGCCCGTTACTTCTTCATTATATGGTTTCACTGGAGCTGCAGTTCGGCCAGCAGGTCTGGTCACACTCAGTTGTAGTTTTGGAAAACCATCAGCCTATCGTTGCTTATGGATAGATTTTGTGGTCATCAAAGAGATGTCTGCATATAACATTCTACTAGGTCGGCCAGCCTTGGTAGCACTGGAAGCCATTGTATCGCCTCTACACGTCAGCATGAAGTTCCCAACTCTAGGGGGTGGTAACAATACAAGGTGATATACAAGTAGCACAGAGTTGCTACATCATTGCTACCCAAGGTATTGAGGCAGTTCAGCAAGTCAGCCTTGATGAGCTTATACATTCAGGTAAAGAACACTTGCAGTCAGACGATGCAGTGCAACCTTTATCCTTGATCCAAGCCGACTTGAAAATGTTATAAAGATTGGGACATGGATGTCGTCCGAGCTGCTGGCTCAGTTGCAGGATCTGCTAAGAGAGCTTGCAATCATCTTCGCGTGGACTGTCGAAGATATGCCTGGGATCCCCTCACATTTGGCCGAGCACAAGTTAAATGTTGATCCTCAGATAAAGCCAATAAAGCAAAAGAAGCGGAATTTTGCTCCAGAAAGGATCAAAGTCATTGAAGAGGAAGTCAAGAAACTCTTGGCTGTAAAATTTATCGTGGAGGTACTTTATCCAATCTGGTTGGCTAATCCGGTGGTGGTCCCCAAGCAAGAAGAATCATGGAGGATGTGTATAGATTACACCGGCCTTAATAAAGCATGTCCAAAAGATTGTTACCCACTTCCTAAAATTGATAGGTTAGTGGATTCAATACTTGGACATAAGATCTTCGATTTCTTGGATGCCTTCAAGGGCTATCATCAGATTGTCATGGCAAAAGAACATCAAGAAAAAACTGCATTCATAACAGAGTCAGGTAATTATTGTCATGTATCTATGCCATTTGGGTTGAAGAATGTTGGGGCCACCTACCAACGTCTGGTCAATTTTTTGTTCAGCAAACAAATTGGCCGGATAATGGAAGTTTATATTGATGATATGCTTATCAAGAGCAGGTCTCTTGATCGGTATATTCAGAACTTAAGGGAAGTTTTTACTGTGCTGAGAGACTCACACATGAGGCTAAATCCGAAAAAATGCACGTTTAGGGTGCGCACTGGAAAGTTCTTGGGATATATGGTCTCCAAAGATGGGGTGCAGGCAAACCCTGCCAAAATTGAAGCTTTACAAAACATGCATCCCCCTAGGAATATAAAGGAAGTGCAGAGGTTAACAGGCCGAATTGCCGCGCTGAGCAGGTTCCTCTCCAAGTCGGCCGAAAGATCTCTTCCTTTCTTCCAGATCTTAAAGAAGAAAACAGCTTTCCAGTGGGACGACCAATGTCAAAAAGCCTTTGACGAGCTGAAGTCCCATCTTGCCGAGGTGCCGATGCTAACTTCACCTCTACCCGGAGAAGAGCTCTATGTGGATCTCTCAACGTGTAAAGAAGCTGTTAGTGCAGTTTTACTCAGGGAGCAGGATAATGTGTAGAGGCCCATCTACTTCACAAGCAAAATTTTACATGGGCCTGAAGTGAGATATCCCAACGCTGAGAAGGTAGTATTGGCGCTAGTAGTGGCTGCAAGGAAGTTCAGGCCTTACCTACAAGCTCATCCAATCATAGTGGTCACTGATCAGCCTTTGAAACAAATTTTGTCAAGGCCAGATACCTCTGGCCGAGCTGCCAAATGGGATGTAGAGCTTGCAGAGTACGATACCTAATACAAGCCAAGGACTTCTATCAAAGCCCAAGCATTAGCAGACTTCTTGGCTGAAGGAATATCCGTGGAGGAAGATGTCAAGCCAGTGGCTGATTGGACTCTATATGTTGATGGGTCTTCCTCCAAAGATGGATGTGGAGCAGGTCTCCTAATAATCAACCCCAACAAAGAGGAATTCGAATATGTCTTGCGTTTTGATTTTGAAGCAACTAACAACGAGGCAAAATACGAGGCCCTCATAGCTGGATTGGACCTCGCAAGGAAGTTGGGGGCAGAACGAATCATCTCCTGAAGTGATTCGCAATTGGTCGTTTCACGGATCAATGGGGATTATGAAGCTAAAGAGGAAAACATAAAAAAATATTTGGCTAAAGTGCTGCAGCTCGGCCGAACATTTGAGCACTTTAGCATTGAGCATATCCCCAGGTCGACCAACAAGAGAGTTGACGCGTTATCTCGGTTAGCTTCATCCACTTCAACCACTTTGGGAAAAAAGATAGTAGTGGAGCTAGTAAAGTACCGTGCTTATGATGCCAATGAAGTGCTGGAAGTTGACTACTGCAACACCTGGATGGATAAGATTGTTAACTTCTTACAACATGGAATTCAGCCCGAGGATAAGCAGGCAGCTCGACGACTTCGATTGAAGGCAGCAAGGTATGCTCTCTTTAATGACCACCTCTATAAAAAAATCTTTTTCACATTCTTGGTTGAAATGCGTGACTGAAGACGAAGGAGACTACATCCTTCGAGAGATGCAACAAGGTATTTATGGAAACCATTCTGGTGCGTGATCGTTAGCACGAAAATGCTATCTTGCTGGATATTACTGGCACACTCTGCGTCATGATGCAGAAGAACTGGTTAAGAAGTGCCATACATGTCAAGTCCATGCTCCAATTTCACATCTGCCAAGTCAAGAACTTATTGCTATCGCAAGTCCCTGGCCTTTTGTGCAATGGGGAATAGATCTTGTTGGACCTCTGCCCCAAGCTCCAGGTTCAGTCAGATTCTTGGCTGTTGCCATCGATTACTTCACCAAATGGATGGAAGCAGAGCCCTTAGCTACTATAACGGGGAATCAAATTAAGAAGTTCTTATGGAAAAACGTCATATGCCGCTTCGGCCTTCCACGAGTTCTCATTTCAGATAACGGGAAGCAATTTGCTGATGACCCCATCAAAAGTTGGTGTGCCGAACTCAAAATTGAACAAAGATTCACTTCGGTAGCGCACCCTCAAGCAAATGGGCAAGTTGAATTGGCAAATAGAACAATCAAGGATGGCTTAAGGAAGCGTCTTTACAAAACTGGGGCAAGTTGGGTGGATAAACTCCCAAATATATTGTGGGCATACCGAACAACTCCTTCTACTTCCACTAAGGAAACACCTTTTTCCTTAGTTTATGGCACTGAGGCAGTCATCCTAGCTGAGATTTGATCTAGCTCTGCTCGGGTAAATCATTATTTTGATCAGACAAATGACCAAGGGCTGCGATTGAATTTGGACGAGTTGGAGGAGAAAAGGGAACAAGCCCATGTTCGCATGGCTCTGTACAAAAATTTAATTGCTCAGTACTATAATTCTCGAGTACGACCAAGATGCTATCAAGTAGGAGATTTGGTATTGCGCAATAATGAAGCAAGTCATGCAGCACCAACTGGGACTTTTAATCTCAAGTGGGAAGGTCCTTATCGAATAGTCGAGGTGCGATCAGCTAGAGCTTACAAGATACAAACCTTGGAATGCAAGACTTTACCAAGGACTTGGCATTCTACTCACTTAAGACTTCTGCATCAGTGATGCACAAGTATTTCACCTCAGCAGGGCTGAGCTAGTTGAGCAGGACTCAATATTTAGTGGAACAGACTTCCCTACAAGTATCCCACCTCAGCAAGACTGAGTTGGCCGAGCAGGACTCGATTAGACAAGACCTCAGCGGGCCTGAGACATATGCCCATTGAAGGACAAATTTTTGTGAACAGGATTCACAATTATCACCTACTAGCAGGGCTAGGAAAAATGTAAATCATTTGTATAATTATCAACAATGCTGAAGTTGAATAAAACAGTGTTTTATGGCAGTGCCAGAGTTAAAATTATGCAAAGTGTTCTTTATTTGGAACTTGTCTCAACAATTGCAAAGTTGAAGTTCAATAGAGCTGCAACCCAGCCAATCAGCACAAAACCCTTGGCAGAGCCAAGGATCGAAGCCGAAGTCCAATACTTAAAACGTTTATGGAAAGACTCAGTAAGATTGAGACCAGAGGACAATATAAGAACCTTTGGCAGAGCCGAGGTCAAGTACTTGCAATAAAAGAACCTTTGGCAGAGCCGAGGTCAAGCACTTGGCATTATGAAGAATGATGTTAAAAACTCTTTGTAGATCTGAAGTCAAAAGCAGAAGTCAAACACTTGCAAAAATTATGAAAATAATAGCAAGGAAAGATGAAGAGCACAAGTTAGAAGAAGGGATATTTTCATTCAGAAAATGACTATTACAACTACAAAAGTACAAAAGAAAAAGTCTTACTCTAATTATCATCCTCTTCCATATCCCTAAGATCAGCCCCACTCTTGAACAGCGCCAGTTGATTATCAAATAAGTTTTCAGCTTCGGGGTTGTAGAGATCAGCAACTTGGGGATGATTCTTATCCAAGGCTGGATAAATTTCAGAGCAAGCGTCTATGGCCCAAGTCTGTCCAATAGCCAACACTGAGCCTTGCATCTTCAAGAGGTTGTCTGTGAAATATTCAGACTGTCTGAACTCAACAACTGCAGTCTTCTTGATCTCTTCAGCTTGAAGCTCAAATTGGAGAATGAGTTCAGCCTTGCTTTTCTTCTCTGCTTCTAGCTGCTGGATCAGATCAGCCTTGCTCTTTCGCTCTTCTTCCACTTGATTCTTGCTAGTGGACAGCTTCTGCTCACAAGTGCTGAGCTCCTTCTGGTAGAATTCCAGTTCATCCTGGGTCTTGGAGGACACCAACTCAATGTTAGCCACCACTTCTTTCAGCTCATCCACTTGGGAGTTGACAGTGGCTAACTTGGTGTCAGAGTCTTCTTTCTCCTCACGAAGCTTGGAATTCTCTCCAGGAAGGGCAGACACATCTGACTTCAGATTATTCACTTCTGCCTCAAGCTCTTCCAACCTTGCGTTGTTGAGCCTTGCCACCTCTGCCAACTCATCATAAGCATTTCTCAAGTTGGCATTGAGCTCAGAGAGTTGGACAAACCTTTTGCGCATATCCTCAGCCCGTCTGAGTATATTATATTATTGATACTGCAGCAATCAGATTAATTAGAAAGAAGTATATAAGCAATCAAGCTGAAAGAGATAGATATCGTCAGAAAAACTTACCAAGGACATATTACTCGCAAACGATCTCAGGGCTGTATTCCAGTCCAGACTGCCAAAAAGTTGCCAATCTCTGGGCAGCACTGATATCTCAGTTAATTTCCTAGCTACGCTAGGATTGATGGCAGAGTCAGTAAAAGAAAATTCTATTATTCTCTTACCCCGGCGGTTCAGGTTGGAAGATTCTCCCTCCAGCACATTTCTTCCCCTGAAGTTTCTCCCATAACTTCAGCAGGGGGAATAGCCTCGTAAGAAGCCGGCTCTGGCTGAGGCACAACTTCTTCATCCTCGGCAACTGGAAGGGGAAGAGCTGGGAGTGGGGCATCAGGTTCTCCAACCTCATCCGTTGGCTGAGCTGCGATTTGATCAGGAAATTGAGATGCAGCTCGGATGTGGTCAGTGGAAGTTCCAGCTGCAGTAAAAAGCAAAGGTCAAGTGAGTAAATGGAAACAGGATATCACCTTAAATTCTAACCAGCAAAAGATAGAGTTCTACTTGGAGCTTCAGCCTCAGATGGAGTGGGTTCAGCTGGAATCACCTGCACCTCGGAAGAGGCCTTGGCAGAAGCCTGCTCTGAGGAGGAGTGCTTCTCTTCAGCCCCCTTCCTCTTCTTGGGAGCCATTTTGGGGACCATCTTCTTGAGCTTTGCAATAGTTTCAGATACCATGGCTCCTGCAGGATTCAACAAACAAATTGATCAAAATACAAGGGAAATATTAAGACAAATCAGAGATATTCAGAAAATCTGCCACATACCCTGAACTATTTTCAAAGCTGCTACGATGAGGGACGAAAATTATGTTCGGGCCACAAGTGTTCCAGGTCGGCAGCCCTTACAACTGGCATGTCCACCTTTTTCCAGGCTACGGCCATGGGCAAGTTTAACAATCTGGATGCTTCATCGCAAGATTTCTCGCTTGGCATCATGTTATTTGCGTTGCCGGATTTCCAGTAGTTCCTTTCGGGTAATCCTATATTCTTTACAAAAAAGAAACGACTCTTCCAATTCTTAGTGAAGGTGTGGATGTTTATGGCATGGTTGATTTCTCTATTTGGGTATCTCCTGCTAAAATAAAACCAACTGTCTTTGTGCTTGCACACAAACATCCCCATAAAAACAGGAAGGTAAAACGCTTTCTCAGCAGCTCTCAGGTAGAGCAGATAACTGAGAACAACCTTTAGGCCATTAGGCATTATTTAGGGCAGCCTAAGGTTGTAGAAATCCAGGATATGGAATAAGGGTGTTGGAATGGGGAGACTGAAACTGGATTTAAAGTACTCCTCATAGACTGCTTCATATCCTACGGGAGGGTCATAGGTAGTCTGATGTGGCAGAAGAAGAAGGGGGGCAAAGGTACTCCTATCAACATTGTAATATTTACATAACTGGAAAAGCTCAGTGGCTTTCAAGGTGCACACTGAGCTTTGTACCATTGGAGATGGTGCACCTCTGTCAATGGACGTTGAGGGCACCATGGACTCTGAGGCAACCGTGGAAGGTTCGCCAGTACGGCGCAACCTCCTCAAAGGGCAGTTGTCCCCATTAGACTCCGACCTTTCAGGAACAGGGGAGTGACCCTCATCATTACCCTCAAGCTCAGCAGGGTAAGAATGGAAGGACCTATTTTGAGAGTCAGAGGAAGAAGAGACAATGAAAGCCATGTAAATGGAAGGAAAGCTTACAGAGATTTAAAGGCAGAGCACAGAAGGTTCGCCGGAGTTAGGTTGGAGGAAGGCAGATAATGAAGAGAAAAGACGGAGCAGTGCTTGCAGAGCAGAAGAAGAGGGAGAAGAAATAATGGGGGCAGGCACTCCTATTTAAAGGAAGGAAAATGAAAAGTTGCAACTTTTCAGTTAAAATTTAAAAAGGGGCGACGGTTTAATGTTTCCCCCCTTTCGGTTATCACAATCGACAGAAAAGCACTTATGAGGTGCTTGGGGATTGGCGCTGACATTAAAAGTAGATAACGGCGCAATTATGAGGATAACTGCCCAATTAATGATGGACACGTCATCGGCTTACCAGAATAGATTTGTCTGCCCTTGCTGGTCTGCTCGGCCAAACGAAATCTGGGGGCAAATGATAAACCGAAAACAAACATATGTTAGTCAACAACAGTCAACGGCAGATTTATGCTTAAGGGACTAACTTCTGCAGTTCGGCCAAAATGCACCTCTGTTCGGCCATATTGCACATCAGCTCGGCAAGGTACTGCTCCCCAAAGCATCCGCTTTTTATCAGAGCATATTCTAAGGTTTTCACCTCGGCATCAAGCTCTAGCCTCGGCTTCAGTTAGAAGGAGGTGCTCTAGATCACTTCAAGCCAGACCCATCTTCGCACTTCGGCTAGGGAGTCTAGCGCAACTATAGAATCATCTGACAGAGGTGCAGTATAAAGGAGTACACATCGGACTTTATAACCTGCACACGTCAAGGTCCCATCAGCAGACCTATTAGTCCCATCAACAGACCTACAGCATCATAGTCTTACTGTCCCAAACAAAGGTCCCATCCGCTGCCAGAGGCAATGGACGGAAGAGAAGTAACAAAAGAAAGACAACGGACACCAAGGAAGGGGATTGAAACATTTTCATCTCTCCCAAAGCAAACACACGAAAACTCTCCTTAGTCAAGAACTGTGAGATCTTCATAGCTTTTCATACAAAAATCATATCTCAGTGAGAATAACCCAAACTGACTTGAGCGTCGGAGGGTTTTACCCGGGGTCATACCCCTGGACCTCTGATTTCTGCTTCCTTGTACAGGATATCTAGGACGTTATTCCAGTTTGCAGATTCAATCAAGTTAACGACGTTTATTTCGGATCATCTCTGATGCGTGGTGAAGATCCGGCTTCATCAATAATCAAAGTGAAGAAGACAAACAAACCCTTTCAATATCTTTTCTGGTTGAATTTACGACTCCAGTGTTTGAGTAGCAACGAGCAATCGGAAGAATAGGGAGAGTAGAGGAGACGAGATGAGGGATTCTCAATTTAGGAATGGAGTCAGACTTTGAAAGAAAGGAGTTTACGCAAATGATTTTTCTATTGTAATGAAATGAGTGTGTTTTCATTTTGACTCAAAACGGCCGTCGTTTTGATTTTATTACACTTTAGTACCGAATAATTTGTGGATAATATGCCAACTGTCTGTATACTATTGCCGCATCAAGTAACAGGTCTACATGACCTAGTTAAATCATTTTTCCGAACCACCTGATTGGGTTATACTTGTGTTGTAACATCGTAGTTCGAGTTCTCCAGCCTTTTGTTCGACTTAGTTGTCCAATACGAGTCAGTTTAGACTGTGTAGTCCCAACTTCGCCGCTCGTCTGCGTTACCGAGGTGGCGCACTTCAGCTCAGTTTGGTCCTATACATCAAAGCAGACACCTGCCAGCGAGCAGTCTTAACTATACACCATGACACATGGCACCACGTGACGGCTATATGCAGACGAGGCCAGTCAACAGAGTATTATGTGTTATCGTTCCATAGCTCTTCAGCATGCACTAATTGTCCCAAACGCATAGTTTAGAAGTAATCCCCCAAAGAAAAGGGGAGGATCGGTGAACAACGAAAAAAGACCAAGCCCACAGCTATGAACACTGCCAAAAAGCCACTAATCTAGCAGCGTACATGTAGCGACCCGTCCCGAGCCCTAGTACTCGAAACGACTCACCCGCCGTATCTCGCTAAGGAGAATACAAGGCGTCGATACAAATCAACTACACGTCATCATAATAACGTAAATCGATGTCAGTGGAAGTCATTACTAAAATCCTCGATAAAATAATCATCATCATTAATACAATGTCTAAGAATTTCTAATCAATACCATAGTCAAATGTATGTAAACACTAATCCCAAAAATACATAAACCTCGAATATCGAAATAACTGTCTAACCAACCCTCGAAAGTCTTTTCTGAATATCTTAGTCTCGAAATCTCCCGTCTCGATCTTCTATGGTATACCAACTCCTGTGTAAGAATACTCTAACTTCTCATGCCTACAAAACTGGTGAGTGGTGGTGTGAGCCAAAATCAATGGGCTCAGTAAGCAACCTACATATACTTGTTATAGAAATCAAACATGCAGAAGCAAATACAAATAACCTTTATAGTTAACATACATGTCATTAGTCCACAAATAATTTCACTTAATTATCTTAACAGTTAATGCTTCAAAACACAAAATAAATAATTCATCAACTCAATCTCAATTACCGTGATGCACGCTCTTCTCAAATATGACATACACAACAAACAAATAATCACATAACAAAGAAGAGAACAATATATACCAATGAAGTAGCTAAACCACAGAAGGTAATTCACTCCACATAATAATGCGCAACTTCGTGATGCATGTTCCTCCTCACTATCGTGTCACACGCAACACATCATTATCACACACACAAGATGTTCCTTTCCTTTCCATGATATGCTATGCATGACCCGGGTCCTACTCTTCGCTCCGTAACGTGGAGTCAGCGGACAACGCTCCGTAACGTGGAGTCAGCGGACATCGCTCTGTAACGTGGAGTCAACGGACAACGCTCCGTAACGTGGAGTCAGCGGACAACTGTAGCGACCCGTCCCGAGCCCTAGTACTCGAAACGACTCACCCGACGTATCTCACTAAGGAGAATACAAGGCGTCGATACAAATCAACTACACGTCATCATAATAACGTAAATCGATGTCAGTGGAAGTCATTATTAAAATCCTCCATAAAATAATCATCATCATTAATACAATGTCTAAGAATTTCTAATCAATACCATAGTCAAATGTATGTAAACACTAATCCCAAAAATACATAAACCTCAAATATCGAAATAACTGTCTCTAACCAACCCTCGAAAGTCTTTTCTGAATATCTTAGTCTCGAAATCTCCCGTCTCGATCTTCTATGGTATACCAACTCCTGTGTAAGAATACTCTAACTTCTCATGCCTGCAAAACTGGTGAGTGGTGGTGTGAGCCAAAATCAACGGGCTCAGTAAGCAACCTACATATATTTGTTATAGAAATCATACATGCAGAAGCAAATACAAATAACCTTTATAGTTAACATACATGTCATTAGTCCACAAATAATTTCACTTAATTATCTTAACAGTTAATGCTTCAAAACACAAAATAAATAATTCATCAACTCAATCTCAATTACCGTGATGCACGCTCTTCTCAAATATGGCATACACAACAAACAAATAATCACATAACAAAGAAGAGAACAATATATACCAATGAAGTAGCTAAACCACAGAAGGTAATTCACTCCACATAATAATGCGCAACTTCGTGATGCATGTTCCTCCTCACTATCGTGTCACACGCAACACATCATTATCACACACTCAAGATGTTCCTTTCTTTTCCATGATATGCTATGCATGACCCGGGTCCTACTCTTCGCTCCGTAACGTGGAGTCAGCGGACAACGTTCCGTAACGTGGAGTCAGCGTCCATAAGGGATACAATGCAATGCACGTGCCATGAATGCTCCACACACATAATCTATGATCCGGCGCATCCACGCTCCTATATATACCCGCGCCCATAAACGTGCATATATACTTACATGTATACCCCCATTTTATTACGGTGTATTCATACTCATATATATACCCGCGCTCATACACGTGCATATATACTTGTATGTATACCCCCATTTTATTACGATGTATTCATACTCATATATATACCCGGTTCATGTGTACATACATATGTCACATATACACACAACTCGCATATAAAGAAAATCCAATTACAGATATGCAGCAAACAACACACCAATGCATGATAAACATAACAAGCACAAATAGACCACTTACCTCTGATGCATGACAACATAACAAGCACAGATAGACCACTTACCTTGAATCCTGTATTCAGTTTCTTCTCTTCTAGGCTCGAATCTAAACAATCGTAAGATAAAAAATCAACACATAATAATAAAGGTTAATTTGACTTACTTAAAATAATTAGTTCATAGCTTTCCATTCACAAGAACCGTACACATCTATATATATATATATATATATATATATATATATATATATATATATATATATATATATATATATATATATCGAAATCATATATACTTTGAAAACTTGCATATTCATTTATATATAAAGTAATTCACCACATGTATACTACACGCCCTATAATTTCACAGGCCACATGGATTAGAAACTTAAGTCCGTTATATTGTAAGTGGCTGGAAGCATATTTCACAAACAAATCCATAGTTACATTTCGGCTCAAACATATAAACCATTACACTTCTTTTTTTTTTAACATTAATTCGGCCCAGCACTATAGCCCACAATTAAATTTACATATGTATTATAGATATATAGTCAGATGTCATATATATCCATAAGGTGTGCACCACCAATTTCCAACGTCAGCACCACTTTCAACATATATATATATATATATATATATATATATATATATATATATATCTGTAATTTTCTTTCAATCCTACATCCCACTCCATTCAAGAGTTTCATCCGTGTAAATATATATCTAAACCCGGCACCCACATATGCATCTATATATATATATATATATATATATATATATATATATATATATATATATATATATATATATATATATAACCCAATACACATCTATATACACACACACATCAAATTATGCATTCACATATACTATTACACATAAATCCATACAACTATGCAATCAAAAATACTCATGCATGATCCGAGTTTATAACAAACATAATCATATAGATTTTGGCAAAACATAACAAGTATAGGGAGATTAATTACTTCGATTGCTATACTATACCGTATACGAATTGGATTATATATTGGGGCAAGAAAACCTTCTATTCGCTCCCACCTATCTCTCGGCTGTTGGCACCAAAATAAGGAAGCTGCATTATTTTATTTTATTTTTTTTCTCTTTTTCCATCTTGCTGCTTTGACCGAAGGCTTGCAGCATCACTATCAAAATATTTGGGGTTGCTGCTTCTTATGGTAGCCGCTGTTTGGGTGGGGAAACAAAAGAATGGCTGCTGAGTTTTCTTTGTTCTCCAGGGTTGGGCAGCTGGATGGGTGTGGGAGGGTTAGG
Organism: Eustoma russellianum; assembly: GCA_036186865.1. NCBI lineage: Eukaryota > Viridiplantae > Streptophyta > Magnoliopsida > Gentianales > Gentianaceae > Eustoma > Eustoma russellianum. The sequence continues at coordinate 15,502,975 of AP025069.1, read as the reverse complement.
GATGGTTTACTGATATAGGTAGGTATAAGATGAGTATCTTAGGTATATTCCTAGTAGATATATGTTTCTTTATTTATTTATTTAATTTGACCCAATCTTATTTTCCTATTCCATTCAAAGTAATTTAGGATAACTATTATCTATTTTATATTTTCCTTTTCCGATGATATTATTTATTTATTTTTCTTTCTCTTATCCCCTACGGGCACGGGGTGTAACAGTACAACCTTGAAACAAGTTACTTTGTTCTCTATCTTTAACCTACCACCATGTCTATACTCATTATTGACTTGAGCGTCGGAGGATTTTTTCCGAAGCTGCTCTCTAACGTCGTTTGTCCCCTGTAGATTTCTAGAGACGTAATCTCTGGCTACTGATCACGTCTCTACGATATGTTAACGACATTATCGATCGGATCATCTTATGTTTGGTGAAGATTCGACTTTGTAAACCTGATTTAGTGGCTAGTTTAAAATGAAATGAGAATTGAAAATTCTTTTTAAAAAAAAGTAACTTGGCGGATTTAAAAGTAGCTTGGGGGGTCTACTTTCTTACCAGGCCAGTTTCTCTTCGTTAAAAGGACAGTCTTTTTGTCAATTTCACAGCTGAAGGTTGCGTTGCCGTTGGTTCTTAATGGTTAAATATATGCCGTCCCATTCAAATTTGAAAATTTGAAATTAGCACAGACAACAATGACGCTTCAACGCAGCTATAGTTCACTCTCCCCTTTTCCCCTAGTCGAAAGCAATAATCTTCCAAAAAGTCTTCTAGATGAGAAACGTTTTGCTGTATGTTCATAACTTCATATCTCATATATGCATGCGGCAAAAAAAAATTGGAGCTTCATTGAAGAAGTAGAAGGTGAACATGAGGGAAAAATCAAATGAGAATCGAACCAAAGGATCAAAAATTACAGACGAAAATCTGGCTTTCAGAAATGGGTTGAAAGGGGCTAATGATGAGAATCTTGAAAAGGTGAAGTCTTCATGGGGTTCTCAAATTGTGAGAGGATTATCAGGGGAGAGGAAAAGCAAGTCGCAGACAACCCAGAACAAGAAATTGCCATTTTCGAGCTCCAATTTAGTGAATCAGAAGAACCCTTCAGCTAATTTGAATCCCAAGGTGAAGAAGTTTCCTCCCAAAGTTGACTCGCCTTCTTCATTGAATGCCACTGCCCCAGTTCGTCCAAATGTAGCCTCTCGTGATTTGTTAAATGAGCTCGATCATGTAAGGGTTTTATTACAAGAATCAAAGGAAAGAGAGTTGAAACTTCAAGCTGAGTTATCAGAACTCAAGAGGAACGCCAAAGCCCTTGAGCTAGACAGGGAGCTGGAATGTAAGAAGAGCGAAATTGATGGTCCAGTGAAGAGAGTTGATTTGCTGCAATCTGAGAAAGACAGGCTTTCCGAAGAAGTCTTGTCTTTGAATACCCTATTGGATAGAAAGGAACAGAGTTTTAGCAGTGGAGGCCTCGAAAATTTGACTAGTGTGGAAATGGAGGTTGTTGAACTAAAGCGGTTGAATAAGGAATTGCAACTTCAGAAGAGGGATCTTGCTTGTCGGCTGTCATCTATGGAGTCACAATTAGCCACTCTTGCAACTGTCTCTGAGGTGTTATTCTTCATATTATTGGTTTTTGTTCTTCTCATGATCAGACGGTTTTGATTGCTCTGCTTTATCTTTTCTCACCCATGCTTCCCCTGTTCTCTGGTTATTACTATCTTTGGAGCCAATGGCGTTTAATTATATTCTTTTTTGCTTGTCACGGGGATCGATTGGTGATGCATTTGAAAGCTTCTCTTTAACGCATATTAGCTCTACCATATGTGTAATATAATGGCCGAAAGTTCATGTCACATATGTTTTTCTACTTACATTAACTCCCAAAAGCAAGAATTTTTCTGTTCTTGTTGCAAGTTTGTCGTCGTAAATAGAAGTTTTCTCATGTAACTTGAAAGTACACCATCACTATCTTTTGTGTTGAATTGTATTTAGGTTTAACTTCAATTGCATCCTTAAGCCGGTTTAATTTGGTCTTGTTTTAGGCTGAACATGTCAAGAATATTACAGCGGAGGCTTTTTCACTTAGACACACAAATGCAGATCTTTGCAAACAAGTTGAGGGTCTTCAAATGAGCCGGCTAAATGAAGTTGAGGAGCTTGCCTATTTGAGGTGGATGAATTCATGTCTGCGGAATGAATTGCTCAACTTATCGAACATTAATGTTGGTACAACATCGGGGACAAATGGCACAGAGAGTCCACGAAATTCCCCTTGCTTCTCTTCTGGTGGTAGCTATGATCATTCCAGTCATTGCTGCCCAACGAAACTGAACATCAGGAAGCTGAAGCAATGCTCAATTTCAGATGAACAGGATCGACAATTGGAGTGTCTGGATCCATCCAGAAGCCGTAATTGGAATACCTGGCATGATTCTGCACGCAGGCATTCAATAAGCGGATCACAATGCTGTGCAGATGATTTCTTACATAACAGAAGAAGGCAATCTGATGGTTTTGTTTCTTCGAAGGAGACAGTTAATGAAGTTCTGGAAATGAACACACATAAATTTAAGAGAAGAAGTTTTGAAAAAGACAAGCTCCTCGATAATTTTGATGAAGACAACAAATTTGATCCTTGTTTAGATGCTGAGAAGAGGGCATTGCGCATTCCAAACCCTCCTCCACGGCCGTCGTGCACATCTTTGAGCATTCATAAGGAACAGAGTCCACTCCAAATCCCACCACCACCGCCTCCTCCACCGCCTCCAAAGGTTGTGAGTAAAAATGTCACCAGTATAGTGAAGCGTGTCCCACAAGTGGCCGAATTGTATCATTCTCTAATGAGGAGGGACTCCAAGAAAGATTCCTTAAACGGCGGAACATGTGAGACCTCAGATGTTGCAAATATGCGTAGTAGCATGATTGGTGAAATTGAGAACAAGTCCTCGTATTTGCTCGCAGTAAGTGGCTTTCGGTGCTTTACCAATGGCGCTGGCCTAAAGCATTGCAAGTATTACACGCTCAAATAAGAATAAGTTTCTATGTTTTCTGCTGATTGGGATGTGAGAAAAGTTTCACCTTAATACGGTCATTTTTGCTTGCTTTGATCTCTTATTATTATTGTTATTATTATTATTTTTTTTTTTGGCTGAGAATGTAACAAATAGGTTAAAGAGGTGATCTCCATTGCATTTGTCTCATTTTTACTGCATGTTCAAACATCCAAATATGAATTATTAATTTGCTGGGCCTTTCCCAGGTAAAGAAAGATGTAGAGACCCAAGGTGAGTTTGTGAACTTCCTGATACAAGAAGTGAACAATGCCGTGTTTCAAGATATTGAAGATGTAGTTGCATTTGTCAAGTGGCTTGACGATGAGCTATACTTTCTTGTAAGTTGATAATCAACATCAGCCTATTTGACTCATACTGGATTTATTTTGTGGATTCTGAAAATGTTGCAAGCTCTAATGATATTTTCACTAGATAGTGAACAAAAACTGTGGAACATCTCAATTCTTTCTTTAATTTGGCCTGTATTTGTCATCCAGGACATTTATCAAATGCAATTCTAAATCTATATGTATGTTTAAGGTGGATGAAAGGGCAGTTCTAAAGCACTTTGAATGGCCAGAGAAAAAAGCTGATATCCTCCGTGAGGCCGCCTTTGCATATAGAGATCTGAAGAACTTGGAGCATGAAGTTGCATTCTACATGGATGATCCTCTATTGTCTTGTGATGCATCGCTGAAGAAATTGATCAATTTGTCTCAAAAGTAAGGATGGAACACATGCAAGTGGAATAGTAATCCAATATTTTTGCACTTCAATCGATATGACTTGACACAACCTGGCCTGTCTGCTTGCAGGATGGAGCGAGTAGTGTATAGTGTTCTTGCCACAAGGGATTCATTAATGCAACGCTGTAAAGGATTTCAAATCCCTACTGGATGGATGCTTGACAATGGAATCTTGAGCAAAGTAAGCTATCATTTGGTGAATATCTGTTTCTGGCACCAACTATGACTATGAGCAGATAACTTGTTTCGGTGTGTTAGATCAAATGGTCATCCTTAACCTTTCTAGTAAGAAATTTTGAGGATACTGAATACAAATTGATGACTCAACTTCCACATATAGGTGTTGTTAATGATACCCATCTTGCTTATTTGTGATTTATATGGAGTTTAATGCAATCAAAATCTTTAATGGAACTAATACAATGGGATTGCGGGGGTTTGACCTGATATGGAGAGAGGTAATGTACTAACTATGTTCTTTACTACTCGGCTTTCTGTAGAGTTTATTAAGTTGAATTGATAAGAAATGTTGATAATGTGAGCCACAGAGAGAAATGAAGATGCGTAATATTACACTTCATTGAAATTTATCTTGTACACTTTACAGATATATATATATATATATATATATATATATATATATATATATATATATATATATACATCAGAAGACTACAACGGCTACTTTATGCTAAAGTATCATCTAGACAATGATATATCACTAACGGCTATAATTTCTACACTCCCCCGCAAGCTTGATATATATATATATTTGAACATCCAAGCTTGGATAACAATTTGTGAAATAAACTGGGGGAAACAGACTTTGTGAGGATATCAGCAACCTGTTCTGAAGATGGAATATGCTGGATGCTTAGTAGCTGATCCTCCAACTTTTCTCTAATAAAATGGCGGTCAATCTCAACGTGCTTAGTTTTATCATGATGCACAGGATTCTCAGCCATATGAATAGCTGAAATATTGTCACAAAACGCTTTAATCTGCAGACTTGTACTGTCTTGATTTATATCTTTTAGAACCCTTTTTATCCACAGACCTTCACAAATTCCAAGTGCTAATGCTCTTAATTCTGCTTCAGCGCTGCTACGGGCCACAACAGATTGCTTCTTGCTTCTCCATGTTACCAAGTTGCCCCATAGGAAAGTTCCATATCCAGAGGTTGATCTCATATCACTTTTAGAGCCTCCCCAATCTGCATCAGTAAATACTTGTATATCTCTACCCTCATGTTTGCCAAAGAACAAGCCTTGACCAGGAGCACCCTTCAAATACCTAAGTATTCTCATTACCACTTGTAAGTGCAAATGTGTTGGAGAATGCATAAATTGACTAACAAAACTAACTGAATAACAAATATCTGGCCTAGTATGTGACAAATAAATCAACTTACCAACAAGTTTTTGATATGTATGTATATCAGAAAGTACCTCACCCTTTTGGTATTCAGCAACATTTGTACGTCCAGGTTCCATGGGAGTGGAGACTGGTTTACAGCCCATCATACCTGTTTCTTCCAAAAGATCTAAAACATACTTTCTTTGTGAAATAACCATACCATTTTTATTCCTTCCAACTTCCATTCCTAGGAAATATCTCAAAGACCCAAGGTCTTTAACCTCAAATGCAGTAGCAAGATAGTTCTTAACTTTTTCAATCTCAGAATTACTGTTTCCTGTTAAAATAATGTCATCTACATATACTATAAGAATGGTAGTGTCCTTGTGGTTAGTATGAATAAATAGAGTATGGTCACTTTGAGCTTGCTTAAAACCGTACACAATAAGGACTTCAGTAAATTTACTAAACCAAGCTCTAAGGGATTGCTTTAAACCATAAATTGATCTCTTTAGCTTGCAGATTTTTCCCTTAGTCTCAGCTGACTCAAATCCAGGGGGAATACTCATATAAACTAGTTCCTTTAGTTCTCCATTGAGAAAGACATTCTTAATATCAAGTTGTACTAGTTTCCAATCCAAATTTACAGCAACAGAAAAAATAATTCTAATGGTATTTAACTTGGCCACGGGAGCAAAAGTTTCAGCATAATCAATACCGAAAGACTGGGTGAACCCTCTTGCAACTAGTCTAGCCTTATAGCGATTAATAGACCCATCAGAGTTATATTTCAAAGAAAATACCCATTTGCAACCTACTGGTGATATATGTTTGGGCCTAGGGACAAGTTCCCAAGTATTGTTCTTGATGAGAGCACTCATCTCATCGTGAACCGCTTGTGCCCATTCCTTCTGATATAAGGCCTGTTCAATTGATGTTGGTATACTTTCAGTGTCCAGTTTGGTAGTAAATGACTTGAATGCAGGCTCTAATCTGTCATATGACACAACTTTATTCAAAGGATATACAGATAAATAAATTTTTATTACTCAAAAACTTGTGATATTTTAAACATTCACGGGTGCCTTTTCTTACCGCAATAGGCAGATCAGACTCCTGATGTGTGTCTGACCCAGACCGGCAAAGTAGAAGGATCAGTTAAAGAATCAGTGAAAGGTACCTGCTGTTTCCTTCGGGTGTAAACTTGAGTAATTGGTAGTTAAGGCCTAGCGTTTTGCTCATTCAGGTTGTCTTCTTAAGGTGCAGAATCCTTACCATGGAGTTCTTCTTCGGGGACAGGCCTAGTTTCTTGAGTTTTGGAACTGGACTCACCACTCAAGACTGAAACATCAATAATGCTCCAATAGTTTTCCAGCTCTCTATTGGTACTGTCCACAACTGGAAGTGTAAAGTAAGGAGAATTTTCATCAAATGCAACATCTAAAGTAATATAAACTTTCCTGGTTTGGGAGCAGTAGCACTTGTACCCCTTTTTTGAGCCAGAATATCCAAGGAAGATGCACTTGATGGATCTTTTATCCAGTTTTCCCCTGAAGTGAGATTGTAAATACACATACACAATGCAGCCGAAAGCCTTTAAAGGCAGTTTAGATAATAAAAGACAGTGAGGAAAGATATTGAGTAATTTATTCCGTGGGCTAGTAAAATTTAGCACCCTAGAAGGCATCCTGTTTATTAAGTAAGTGGCTGTAAGGACAGCTTCCCCCCATAAGTGCTTGGGAACATTCATAGTGAACATCAATGATCTAGCCACACCCAAGATGTGCCTAAGCTTCCTTTCTGCAACTCCATTCTGTTGAGGAGTATAAACATTAGATGTTTGATGGTGAATCCCTTTTTCTTCCAAAAAAGACTTAACTTCCTTATCCAAGAATTCACTCCCATTATCTGACCTGAAGTTCTTAATGCAAGTATCAAACTGGTTTTGAATCAGAGAAATGAACAGTTTAAAGACCTGGACTAGTTCGGACTTATGTTTCATTAAATAGATCCAAGTTACCCTAGTATGATCATCTACAAAAACAATAAACCATCGACTACCATTGACATTTAGAGCTCTAGAAGGTCCCCATATATCCGAATGGATAAGGTTAAAGGGCTTACTTTCCTTATAAATCTTAGCAGGATATTGGACCCTAGATTGCTTGCCATACAAACATGTTTCACATTTCAGATAATCAAAAGAAATTCCATTAAATAAGTCAGGCTTGATTTTCTTCAAATACAGAAAATTAGGATGACCAAGCCTCTTGTGCCATAGCAAAATAAGTGCTATTCTAGAATTGTCTATTCTAGGAACATTGCTATTGTTCATAACAGAATACACACTAGAATAGCCTTCAAAAACTCCTGGTCTGCTAGTTTCCAGAAAATATAAGCCACCCTGATGACTAGCACTGCCAATCATCTCCTTGGTGACCCCCTCCTTCATAGAATTCTCCTGAAAGTAAGAAGAATCAGAAGAAAGGAAATAACACTGAGTAGGTGAGAAAACAGTCGAACAGTTGTTATCAATCATTAATTGTCTGACTGAGATAAGGTTACAATCCAGAGCAGGAACATAAAGGACATTTCTGAGATTCAGTCTATGGGAGAAATGTATATTTCCATATCCTAGAATCTCAATAGTATCACCATTGGCAATTTTAACCTTCCTAGGAGAATTAAATGATTGAAACTTACTGAGTAAGGACTTGTTATAGGTCATATGGTTAGTTGCACCTGAATCGATAATCCACTTACAAGACTTACCACCATTACCTGAGTTGGCCATGGTGGCCCTGATTTGGTCACTTGAGTTTTGGCTCCTCTGACTGTCAAGGACACGAAGCACAGCATCAAGTTGTGCCTGCGTGAAAAGTGGTCCCACGTTAGCCTCAGATTCTGCTACTGCAGCTCTAGGAGGACGCCAGGAATCAGCATCTGCAGCTCTAGAAGTACGCCAGGAGTCACCATCAGACCTCCAAGAACTTCCTGTATCAGACCTCCGAGAATAATTTTGCTTTTGATTGTTTTGCCTGAAGAAGGGTGGAGGTTTAACAGTAGACCCAGGCCTCCTGTAGCATTCCTCGAAAGAATGTCCATCTCGTTGGCAAAATTTACAGTATTTCTTAGTGTTCTTGCTGGACTTAGAACCAGTTTTCCTAACCATCAGGCTTGAATCCTGCTTAGGATCCTTTTCTTGTGCTAAAGGAGCAGATGAGTTTGATGCAAGTGCAGATGACTCTGATGAAACCAAAGCTGGTCCCATCATCACTTTGAGACGACTTTCTTCTTGACGGACTTCAGAAAAAACATTATTCATACTGGGTAGTGGTTTTGTTCCCAGAATCCTTCCTCTAACAGCATCAAAATCCTTATGTAATCCGGACAAGAAACCAAAGAGCCTTCTGGTTTCCTTTATATTCTTATATAGTAACCCATCAGCATGACACTCCCAACGATGACCTTCCAATGAATCAATGTGTTGCCAGATTTGTGATAAGTTACTAAAGAATTTGCTAACCGTCTGATCACCTTGTTTAAGATCTTTAAGTTGTGTCTCCAGCTCGTACAGCTCTAAGATGTTATCTCTTTTGGAGTACATCTCCCTCGTTGCATTCCAGATTTCTGCTGCTGTTGAATACAACATAAAAGTGTTACTAACCTCCGGTGTCATTGATCCCAGTAGCCATGACATAATCATGGAGTTCTCCGCCTCCCAAGTTGCAAACTTGTCATCAGTTTCAGGTGGAACCACCATTTTTCCAGTCAAATATTCTTTCTTTCCACGACCCACAATGAACAATTCCACAGCTCTGCTCCATGGGAGGTAGTTACCCCCATGCAATTTCTGATTTGTGATAGTTACAGGTGTTGAATCCAAAATGGAACTAGATCCAACAGATCCAGAACCAGATCCAGTGTTTTTTTCACCTGCATGTACTGATGTTGTTTCACTCCCTTGATCCGCCATGTTGAAGAGAGATAGAAATGACCAGGGACTTTAACACTTTGAAAAACTTTATCTGACGAGAGAAGGAAGCAGATGAAGATTGGAGACCCTTCTTGCAGAGAGGTAAAGGATATAAAAGCAAGAAGTGGTGGAGAATACGAAGACGAGAAAAAGACTGATGGGATGATAGAAATGATAGCAATTAATGTTCCCAGAATTTTCACATAAACGGGATGAATTACTGCGTTGAAGAAGAGAGTAGATATCTCGAGAAGATCTCTCTGTTGTACTTCGATGGTGACCCTTTAGAAAGAGAAAAAATAAAGCACGAAGAAGAGTAAAAATCTGAAGATTTCTTTTGTACTTTGATGGTGATGCTGTAGGGAAAAGAAGTCAAGCATTAAAGAGGATTTCAGATCTTAAGAGAAGAGGATGGTTTCTTTCTGTTGAAAAATTTTCCTTGGGAAGTTCAATACCGAAAATTAAAAATAAAATTAAAGAAGTCTAGACAACAGCTGTCATGCACATAAATTTTGAAGAGTAGTTAAGTGTACTTCATGCAATAAGGCCACGTGGCCAGACAATTGTACACGTTGGCTTTTAATTTCAGCAAATATATATATATATTTTTTTCGAAAAAGGAATTGCTTTCTTCTCCAAAATATCAACTCTACTTTTCTTCTTCAAGCTCCGCTTTCTTCTCCAACTAAAAACTTCTGCTTTTCTTCTTCTTCAAGTTCCGAATAATTTCCTCCTTTGTATATATGTACTTCTCAGTAAGTCGCTAAGTGGGACTGAGATTAAATAATGAGAATCGTTATTGCAGATAATTGCAACAGAGAATCCTTGAGTTGATATGTTTGATGAGAGAAATCCAGATTCTCAACCACAGGAGAAATAAGAACACTATTGAGATGAAATACTTTCTGGAATTCTTTAGTTCCACCTTTTTTGGAATTAGATCCCAAGAGCAACCTGTCTCTGATACCATATAGAGTTTATTAAGTTGAATTGATAAGAAATGTTGATAATGTGAGCCACAGAGAGAAATGAAGATGCGTAATATTACACTTCATTGTAATTTATCTTGTACACTTTACAGAGATATATATATACATCAGAAGACTACAACAGCTACTTTATGCTAAAGTATCATCTAGACAATGATATATCACTAACGGCTGTAATTTCTACACTTTCATCTACGGATGTTCATACGGTGAAACCTTAATCATGCCCCAATAATATTATTTTCCATCTATTCTGGAAGTTGCATTGCTTTCTGGTTTACTTATTTCATGTCAAATAAACTACCATGACGACCACGAGAAGGTTAAAACATATTAGCAGAACCCAAGAGTCCTAGAGTTCGCCTTTTACAGATAGTAAGGTTCATGGATGCTCGACCATATAATTTGTCAGTTCAGTCTAGCATGTTCAGCTACACAAACCTTTGCTATAAATTAAGGTGTTATGCCAGATTATCTTAACTAATGTATGATTTTGTTTTCCTTTTGGACTTGTAGGTGAAATTAGGCTCGATGAATCTAGCTAAGGTGTATATGAACAGGGTGGCTGCAGAACTGCAATCCATGGGAGCTTCAGACAAGGACTCATCCACAGATTATATGCTACTCCAAGGAGTGAGGTTCGCTTTTCGGATACACCAGGTAGGCCTTTCTAGCGTATAATTATACAATGGAAGAACATATGACTGGAAGTAGCTCAAGAAATGAGACTAGGACTGAGAGCTGAAAGTATTTTTCTAACATGAATGCTTCCATGAAAGGGAAAAAAAAACAGTGATAATTTGAGATCCAACGCTTGGAGATGTTGGTCCTTGAAATTTCACTTTAGATTAATAAGCTAATTGATTGAATGGTCTAAACATTTGCAGTTCGCTGGAGGCTTTGATGCAGAAACAATGCATGCCTTCGAGGGGCTTCAAAATATATCTCTTGTCTTGAACAGAAAGGAATGATTGATCAGGGCATGAAGATAATCGATGCATCCTACTCTTATTCGTCAAGGCTTACCATCTCGGTGAGCTCAAGTCCTCGAATGTTACTGATATGACCTACAAGATTATTGCCGATTTTGGGATAGAAGATGTCTTCTCTTGTACTATGGAGTTTTTGCGTTACAATGGCACCTTGAACGTGATCCAAATGTTTACGACGCATGTAAGCTTCAGTATTGAAATGCAATATAAAGAGGCAAAAGCAATTAGTATGTTTTGCTTCTGCAAATAAATCTTTTGAATTAAGAGCTTATCTTTTGATCAGTAATACAGTTTGACTAAATCATGTAGCATATGTGAAACCTGCATTTCTTTCTTGGTGTAAAGTGTCAAATCTCCTTCACTTTCCGAGTTTCACGAAGCTTTGTGGAGAATGCAAATCAGAAGCTCATCGGCCTCCTAGATTAATAAGGTGTGCCAGAACACACACAACGAGCCCGCTGTAAACCGGACCTGTAATCCTGCATCCAATTGGGACATATCTTCCGCTCTTCACATGTCCCGTTTCGAATCTGTGACCTTTCTTAGAACAATTTTCTAACCCAAGTACCAACTGAGCTATGTCCTGGAAGCGTGAAGCTTTCATTTCTCGATGACCGAAGAGCTATGTCACACTTGCATTTTGATATATTTTTCCTTCACAGTCATATGCAGCTAGCGCGATTTATTTTTGAATTTTAACAAACTTCCCTATAGGCTTCATCATAACTTCTGTAACATAGACTCATTTATTCTCTCATTTATCACAAGCGCCCGTGTGACAGAGTCAATTGCAGAACATGGTTTGCATTTCTGGAGTGGGATAGACCTCTGAAGATCCGGTAGCTGGTACTATGGACACACATGTACGCTTCATTTCTCCAGGTCTGCATCCAACAACTGTTGGATACAATCAATCCTGTACTAAGACGCAGTCGTTCGGTATGTGCGTATGGAAACAGTAAAATAAACCAAACCCGGGGCGAGTCGAGAACTCTGTCCTTAAGACGTATTGCTCCGGTATACTGTGCCTAACCGGCATTAGCAACCGTCTCCCAGGATACAACGGGTACCTGTTCAGTTGAGCGGCACTGCTGAACTTGAACTACTACGAACCTTCGAGTGTCCTGACTTCTCTTGGACGTGATGCAGAAAGTAGAATGCTATGAATGTTGTATGCTACGAGTGTCGAGAGCTAGTGTGTGTGTAGAATGGCATCCCTTGCCCTGTTTATATAGGGGAGTCGATTGGAGAATCGGTTACACAGATGGAACTGTGACCGTCGGATCAAAACCGTAGATCGATACAAGCCGTTAGATCAAAACCTCCTGTCGGTTTTGGAAGGTTTAAATTGCAGCTGTTAGATGGAAAACCGATTCGCAAGATTAAACCTGGAGCGTTAGATGAAAACCACTTTCGGTTGGGCGGTTAGGTCAGTTTGAATTCTATCCGTTGGATCAAAGCTACCTTTTCCGCCACCATTAGACCAAAACCAATTGATATCGGAGGAGACCGTTCGAATCCGAATTAAACAAACGTTTTATTTAAACCATAACCGAACGTTTAACTTAAATTAACCACATCGAACGCGTTTTATCTGTTATCGAACCGAACGCGCATTTTCTGTTAATGGACTGGACCGCACCCTTAAATCAGAGAGCATTTAGGCCGCTGCGCAGCTAGGCCCGAAGCCTTTTAACTATTTACAAAAAATAATTAATCCAAAAGCCTAAATAAATTTTCTCCAAAAAGATAAGAACCGGCCCGGCCCACGTGCACACGAGCCACGAGCCAAGCCGAGCCGGCCGGACGGGCGGGCGGCGGCGGCGGTGCGCGCTTTCTAGGTCTTCCCTCCGATCAAAAACTTCTCATGCCCCAAGGGCACATCTAAAGCGTCTATTCTAGCCATTTATAAGGTGGCTAAATATATCCAAATGTCCAATGTGGTATTCCTCCATGTTTTCCGTCCACTTTGAGCATTAATTTCTCATTCACCCGGTATCGTAATTGAGTGATTCCAAAGCCTAAAATTAACTACTCGTTACGAGATAATAAGGACCCGTTAGTTTTCGATTTTCATTATCGGAAACTAATCATAATTAAGCTCAAAGTATGTTGCTAAACCAAGTTTTGCACCCTTCCTTAATGGGCCAAAGCCCAAACCTTTTAATTCTCCAATAATCCCCCACATGAATGGAAATTAATGCAAATGCAGACTCTGAGAAGTCAGACAAGAAAATGTTGCATCAGAAGAGGTAGCTTCTGGCTTTGAACCTTTCACAGTGATGTACCATCGGATTCACTCGGCTAATTAGTGACTTGATGTCTTGAACCAGTCAGCCTTTGTTGTGAACCTAGACAATGATACTCACACAACATTTCCTTTAACACCCTTTTGGTTCTCATGGTTGTGTTCGTTTTGGCCATGAACAACCTGGTTTCAGAAAGTGTTTTAGAGAAATCTTGCCTCCCAAACTTCTCATAGAAGCGGCCCCCACTTCACACTTACATAGGTGATTCCTGTCAAGAGTATTCTGCCATACTCCACTTGATGTATCAAGATATATGACATCATTGAAAGCTTTAGCTTACCCTAAATATTCTCTGCAGACAGCACTTTTATGTGACGGAATGAGTAAGTGCTAAACTGAAACTTCATAACTTAGTTGTCCCATTGAACCAAGATTCTGGGATCTCCAGTCAACAAGGTTGGGTTACCATTACAAAGATTCTTGCATTATAGGCTTTAGTCCCATCCCGTTTGTCAAAATTGACATCCGATCTCTAGGCAAGCCTTTTGTAAGCGGATCCGCAAGATTCTCCATTGATTTTATGTAATCAATGGAAATCACGCTATTAGAGATCAACTGTTTAATGGTGTTATGTCTCCGACGTATGTGTCGTGGCTTACCATTGTAGATGCTGCTTTGAGTACGTCCTATAGCTGACTGACTATCACAGTGTATGCTAATAGGAGCGATTGGCTTAGGCCAGCATGGAACATCTTCTTGGAAATTTCGAAGCCATTCAGCCTCTTCCCCAGCTTTATCCAGTGCTACAAAATCAGCTTCCATAGTGGACCGAGCTATGCATGGTTGTTTCGTGGATTTCCACGACACAGCAGCACCATCAACAGTGAATAAGTATCCACTGGTGGACTTGGAGTCCTTACAATCTGATATCCAATTTGCATCGCAATATCCTTCTAATACTGCTGGATATCTCGTGTAATGTAATCCAAGGTTCATTGTGTGTTTCAGATACCTCATCACTCTATTTAAACCTTTCCAATGATCATCACTTGGATTACTGGTAAACCGCTCAATTTGTTTACTGAACAAGCTAAATCTGGTCTTGTACAATTTGTTATGTACATCAGACTCCCGATCACCTGTGAGTATTTTAATTGAGCTACAGGTTCGCCTCGGTTTTTTCTTAAGTGTATACTTAAGTCAAG
>AP025069.1:15473545-15488396 GCA_036186865.1 Eustoma russellianum | reverse complement strand
GTGGGGTCTTTATTGGTTTTGTTTCAAACATATTGAATCGTTTGAGAACAGATTCAATATAATGAGTTTGTGACATAACAAGACCATCCGCCATCCGAGAAATTTTAATTCCTAGAATAACATTGGCAACCCCCATGTCTTTCATATCAAAATTCCGTGTTAACATCTTCTTTGTATTCAAGATGATGTCACGAGTACTGCCCATGATTAGCATGTCGTCTACATAGAGACATACTATCACATAGGCATTTGGTGTGCTCTTGATATATACACACTTGTCACACTCGTTGATCCTGAAGCCGTTTGACATCATTACCTGATCAAACTTTAAATGCCATTGCTTGGGTGCTTGTTTAAGTCCGTACAGAGACTTAACAAGTCTACACACTTTCCTTTCTTGTCCTGGAACTACGAACCCTTCGGGTTGTTCCATATAAATTTCTTCCTCTAACTCACCATTAAGAAAGGCAGTCTTCACATCCATTTGATGGATTTCTAAATCATAGACTGCAGCAATAGCTACTAGCATCCTTATGGAAGTGATCCTAGTCACTGGTGAGTAGGTGTCAAAGAAGTCAAAGCCTTCTTTCTGTCTGTAGCCCTTGGCTACTAACCCGGCCTTGTACTCCATCTTCTTTCAGTTTTTTCCTGAAAATCCACTTGCATCCGAATGGTTTACTTCCTGGAGGAAGATCTACCAGCTCCCAAGTGTGATTTTGAAGAATGGAATCTATCTCACGATTCACTACTTCTTTCCAGAAAGGAGCTTCTGGAGTTGTCATTGCCTCAGAGAAAGATCTCGGCTCGTTTTCTACCATGCAGGTTAGAAAATCTGGTCCAAAAGACGTCGGTATTTTGGCTCGTTTGCTTTGACAAGGTTCCTCAGTGTCTTGAGGGGTTGTCTCACGCACTCGCTTACTAGTGCTAGCTTCTTCACTGTTTTTGTCTTTCTTCGGAAATACATTTTCAAAGAACACTGCATTCCTTGACTCCATGACAACATTTTCATGTATCTCGGGAATGTCCGATTTGTGCACTAAGAAACGATATGCACTACTGTTCGTTGCATAGCCGATGAATATGCAATCAACTGTTTTAGGCCCGATTCTCACTTGTCTTGGTTTAGGTACAGCAACCTTCGCCAGACACCCCCACACTTTTAAGTATTTGTAACTAGGCTTATAGGCTTTCCAAAGTTCATATGGGGTTTTATCCGTCTTCTTGGACGGAATCCTATTTAAAATAACGTTGGCAGAGAGAATTGCTTCCCCCCACAAGTTCTGAGGTAAACCCGAACTTATCAACATAGCATTCATCATCTCTTTTAAAGTACGGTTTTTGCGTTCTGCAATACCATTTGATTGAGGTGAATATGGTGCAGTCGTTTGATGTATAATGCCATGTCCTGAACAAAATTCATTAAACGATGCGTCATACTCTCTGCCTCTATCACTTCGAATTATTTTAATTCGTTTGCTAAGTTGATTCTCAACTTCATTCTTATAATCTTTAAAAGTATCAATGACCTCATCTTTGCTACTTAGCAAATAAACATAACAGTATCTACTGCAATCGTCGATAAAAGTTGCAAAGTACTTTTTACCTCCTCTTGTTTGCACAATCTGTATGAATTAAATCCAAGGGGTCAGTGTTTCGTTCTGTTGAAGGAAATGGCGCTTTTGTCAATTTTGCTTCAACACATATTTGGCATTTTTCTTTATTGTTAAAGTCCAGTTTGGGTAATAAGTCAAGGTTAATCATTCGTTGTATTGACTTGTAATTAACATGTCCCAAACAAAAATGCCATAAACAAGAAGACTCAAGCATGTAAGCAGAAGAGGAAACAATCTTATTAGCCTCAGTGGGCGCAACTTTCTTGGGTACAATCGTCATAACATTCAACTTGAACATGTTATTAGTAAGGTACTCCTTTCCTAAAAACAAGCCATTCTTAGAAAGCGTAAATTTGTTTGCCTCAAAAACAAGCCTGAAACCATGACTAACTAGTAGTGCGCCAGATACTAAGTTCTTCCTGATGTCAGGAACATGCAAACACATTCTGCAGGGTCAGCTCCCTTCCTGAGGTCAGTTTCAGGACTACCTTGCCCGATCCTTCAATATTCGAGCTGTCGGAGTTTCCCATAAAAAGTTGTTCATTGTTTGTTGTGGGAACATAGTCACTGAACATTGCCCTGCTGGCACATACATGTCGAGTGGCCCCTGTGTCCACCCACCACTCACGCGGATTCCCCACTGCGTTGCATTCAGTCACCACTGTGCAGAGGTTTAGATCTTCCATTGCGTCGACCAGATTCGCTTTTGCTTTGGTTTGATTCTGATTCTTTTTGGGCTTTCTGCAGTCACTGCTACGGTGCCCTGGTTTTCCACAGTCATAACACTTACCTGTGAACTTCTTTGTAATCTCCTTGCCCTTGACGTTCACGCCCAAAGTGTTATTTTTCTTTCTGTTCTTCGCCTCAGCAACATGAGCCTTGGCTTGACCCGACGGAGTGATTGGCTTTCTCTCGGCACGACGATTGTCCTCTTCAATTCGAAGCCAGACAATCAAATCCTCCATCTTCATTTCCTTTCGTTTGTGTTTGAGATAGCTCTTAAATTCCCTCCACGAAGGAAGCAGCTTCTCAATCACAGCCGTAACCTGGAAAGATTCACTGAGCGTCATGCCCTCCTCTTCCATTTCAGATACCAACATCTGTATTTCCTCAACCTGCGAAATGACAGTTTTGAAATCTAGCATTTTATAGTCGAGAAATCTACCAACTATCAATTTTTTCGTGCCAGCATCTTCTGTACGATACTTTTTATCTAAAGCCGACCACAATGCTTTTGCAGTTTTATAAGTACAAAACACGCCATAGATAGTATTATCTAGGCAACTCAGAATCAAATTTAAACAACAAAAATTTGTATACGCCCATGCTTCAGCACCCAAGGCATTCTGCATGTTCAGATTTTGATCCTCCACTGGTTCTATCACTGGCGGATCCTCGCTCAGCATCTTGGCCAATCCCAACGCTGTGAGATAGAACAGCATCTTTTGCTTGCCACCATCTTGAAGAAACTTCCGACGAACTTTTCCTGCTTCTCCACGTGTGCAGCTGTGGCAGCCGGATTCATCTGAGGCCCTCCGGTAGGTGCCAACGGAACCGTGTTGAACGGCGCACCGGCAGCGACGTTATTAGCCCCGTCAGGTGCAGACACGGAGTGAGCACCGTTAAAGCCTTGAACAGAGTTCGAGCTTTCATTTTCCATTCATGTTCAGTTCGATCAAAAACGTAAAGATCAGAACAGAATCGGATATAAGAAATGGGTAGAAGCAGACTGCAAATCAGTATGAACACTGCTTTGCGTAAAAAGAAAAACAGTACAGAAATTAATTGGATCTGAGTACGTCTTAAGATTGTTAGATACAATCAATCTTGTACTAAGACGCAGTCGTTCGGTGTGTGCGTATAGAAACAGTAAAATAAACCAAACCCGGGGTGAGTCGAGGACTCTGTCCTTAAGACATATTGCTCCGGTATACTGTGCCTAACCGGCGTTAGCAACCGTCTCCCAGGATACAACGGGTACCTGTTCAGTTGAGCGGCACTGCTGAACTTAAACTACTGCGAACCTTCGAGTGTCCTGACTTCTCTTGGACGTGATGCAGAAAGTAGAATGCTATGAATGCTGTATGCTACGAGTGTGAAGAGCTAGTGTGTGTGTAGAATGCATCTCTTGCCCTGTTTATATAGTTGAGTCAGTTGGAGAATCGGTTACACAGATGGAACTGTGACCGTCGGATCAAAACCGTAGATCGATACATGCCGTTAGATCAAAACCTCCTGTCGGTTTTGGAAGGTTTAAATTGCAGCCGTTAGATGGAAAACCGATTTGCAAGATTAAACATGGAGCGTTAGATGAAAACCACTTTCGGTTGGGCGGTTAGGTCAGTTTGAATTCTATCCGTTGGATCAAAGCTACCTTTTCCGCCACTGTTAGATCAAAACCAATTGATCTTATCGGAGGAGACCGTTTGAATCCAAATTAAACAAACTTTTTATTTAAACCATAACCGAACGTTTAACTTAAATTTACCACAACCGAACGCGTTTTATCTGTTATCGAACCGACCGCACCCTTAAATCGGAGAGCATTTAGGCCGTTGTGCAGCTAGGTCAGCCTTTTAACTATTTACAAAAAATAATTAATCCAAAAGTCCAAATAAATTTTCTCCAAAAAGATAAGAACCGGCACGAGCACACGAGCCACGAGCCGAGCCAGCGGCGGCGGCGCGTGCGCGCGTGTGGCACTTTCTAGGTCTTCCCTCGGGTCAAAAACTCTTCATGCCCCAAGGGCACATTAAAGTGTCCATTCTAGCCATTTATAAGGTGGCTAAATATATCCAAATGTCCAATGTGGTATTCCTTCATAAGGGTGATGTGACCTCCTAAGAATAGGACACATCACCCATTAACCATGTTTTCCATCCACTTTGAGCATTAATTTCTCATTCACCCGGTATCGTAATTGAGTGATTCCAAATCCTAAAATTAACTACTCGTTACGTAGATAATTAGTTTTCGATTTTCATTATCGGAAACTAATCATAATTAAGCTCAAAGTATGTTGCTAAACCAAGTTTTGCACCATTTCTTAATGGGCCAAAGCCCAAACCTTTTAATTCTCCAACAACAACAACAACATTAACTCATTACTGTAGAGGCTTCTGTCTATGATGCGGTATAAAGGATCGGATGTACGCAACCGTACCTATGTGTTAGAAACACACATAAGTTATTTCCCGATAACCTTAATAAAAATTGCGTCAATCTGTGTCGATCAACTGCTAATTCACAACATAAGAAGCATAATCAATTTAGCGAGTCATTTTGTTTTATTCCATTATACTCTAAAGTCAAGAAAGAGTGTGTCCTTATGAAAACATCTTCAAGTCTGCATCACAGTACATCAAATTCTAACACAAGTCGAACAAATTTCTTTTAGAAAGACGTGTGCATTATTTTATTATCCCATTACACTTAAGGAAGATGTTATGTACAGCCTTCTTAATCTCACGTCTAATAGGACAAAACCTTGTGTTATGTTTCATAGAAAAGCTACCTCATAAGCCTTACTGAGATGATACTTGGAAGAGGACTTGGAATCAGGTTTCAGGTTGTGACCTTTTTGCCATGAAGAAGCAAGAGAGGGTATTTACTAGTCAACCAACAGATGAAGTATATCAATTTTAGCTGCGGGGGGATTATGCTTAGCCTTCTAATATAAGTTGATCCATTTTCACTGTCGTAAAATGGTTTTAAATTTGACATCATTCTAACTTACCTATTTATATTGAAAAATTTCTATACAGAATCAAAAGCATGGTGGTACAAGATCCAAACAAAATGAATTTGTAGAAATGCGAAAAGAAGCATATGACAAATCTTCAATCGAGTGTACGTTTGTGTATTTTGGTTAATCTTTAAGTTCATCTCATTGTTAGGGTTCTTAAGGCTTGAATTGTATTGAATGTTATTGTGATGCTAGAAACTGCTTTTTGATCTCTATGTTCTGGAAACATGTTAGAGAACTTGCAACCTGGTCTAATTGAGGCTTTAAGTTCAATTGGGATGAGTTTTGAAGGTTTTTTCTGTTGAAATTGCAACCTGGTGTAATTTTATAAGTGACATCGATTAATCGATGTCAAAGATTTATGCCACATTGTTTGATCGATGTACCTGTTTAGAATATAATATAGCTACGTTATAGATTGATGTCAAAGATTGATATCATATTGATCGAACAATATCAAGATCAATGTAGTTAGTTTTCTAATCGATGTAGTTAGTTTAGAAATCTATGTATAATTTGATCTCAACCTTGGTTCTAGCTGACTTTATTATTCTTCAAGTCTACTAGGGGTTTGTATGCACGTCTATGATGAGTAGATGAAAATAGTAGATGTATCTCAGATGATTATGAGTAGGCTATATGTAGCGCTCCGCTCCCGAGCCCTAGCCTCGGTAGCAGTGTACCCGCCGTATCTCACTAAGGAGAATACAAAGCGTCACCTCAACCTGTTCCACGTCAGTGTTGACATGGAAATTTTTTTTTCTTTTTGCGGAAACGGTTAAACACAACACTAATTAGAATTTAATGAACCTCAATAAAATAAAGACACCATTATTAGGCTGACCAGGCCCTACAAGTCAAAGTCAAATGTCTGAATTAAAAGTCTAAAAGAAACGTCTCAACGTACTAACGTAAAAATATAAATCTCAATGTCACCCCAAAAATATCATAAACAGCCCGTCTCTGCCCTCGCCGCAATCATATCTACTGGTCACTCGGCCCACTCCACGACATCGGCACCATCCTCGAGGAAAATATAATCATACTCCGTCTCGGCTACATATGGAATAGTAGGGGTGAGTGATGGTAATCACCCAGTAGGTGCCTCTCAAAACAATACAAAGAGTACATACCCAAAAAGATATCAACACATAACACATAAAACATGATAGCATGGCTTATACTGAAAGGTAAAGCACTCCACATAAAAATGCGCAAGTACATGATGCATGCTCAATTAACGTGTCACACGCAACGAGAATCATGTCATGCAATATGCTCCTAGACCTATATGCAATGCATGCCCCTGGGTCCTAAATCCAGCGTCATGGTCTCTAGCCACCACTTGCCGTTTGGACACCCACGCCCTATAGACGCAGTATGTCTCATGACCCCGGTGCCCTATAGACACGGTAAGTCATCCCGATACCCACGCCCTATAGACGCAGTATACCTCATGCAATGCACGTGCCATGAATGCAATGCACCACACAGCCGCCCCCATTACTTCCTTCTGTACCACGTCCGTCACCCATTACTTAGTCTACTTAGTTTATTATTTTATTGTATTTTACCCCCTTTTTTCTTCTTTATAAAATTGGGTTCAGCCGAACTGGCCAAACCCATTGCCCTTTTTATTATTATTATTATTATTATTATTATTTATTTAAATTGGGTTCAGCCGAAAATGGTCAAACCCTTTATCTATATATATATATATATATATATATATATATATATACATATATATATATATATACACCGCTGCATCGGAAGCCCCCAGGCACTCAAAATCTTGGTAATTTTATCTATTTTTTTTTATTTTTTTTCTCTCACGGACAGCAACAAAACGACCCCTCCCTCTTAGTAAATCAATATTGTTTTGATTATTTTATTTTTTTTATTTTTTTCCTTCACCCCCTGGGTTCAGCCGAAATGGCCAACCCTTGTCCCTTTTTCTTATCTTTTTTTAATATATGAAATTATTCGGCCAAACCTTTGTGTCTTCCTCTTTTTTTTAATATATACATTCCGCACGGAATTTGGCCATAATGGCCCTTTGCAAATTTTTTTTTTATTTATAGCATGCCAAAAATCCAAAAAAAAAAACAATCATCCATTACAACATATAAACAATTAATATCACAAGGGGAATACATCAGTAGGATCATATTCGAATCAAGAATAGAAGAACAAAAATAACCACTTTGTGACACATCAATAGGATCATGAATGAAACAAGAATAAAAGAACAACAATAAACACATAAAATACCGTTTTGAGCACGCAATCTTCATACCATTTTGAGGGAATAAATAGTATGCACCTACCTCAATCCCAGCAAGACTTTTATATACGAGAGATGATGGTGATGATATGGTTGTGATTCACACTCCTCTTGATGTCTTGGACCAAAGAACTCTTTTTTTTCTTGACTGACGCAATTGATGGGGGAAGGGGGAGAGGAGAGGTTGCGTTTCTTTTTTTTTGAGAGGGGAGGGGAATTAGGGTTTGATATATATTAATAAGAAATTGGGGGATAGAGTGTGGGATGATAAGTGAGGAAATTAGGGATAGAGTTGACTAATGATTTAGGATAGAATTTAGTTAGTTAAATATTATTTATTATTTTTTTCCTACTCACTACCACACACGGCACACACTTCAATTTATATTTATTATTAATTCCTTTTTTTATACGGTCATAACATCCTACCTCCCTTACAAAAAGTTTCGACCCCGAAACTTGCCGTACCTTACTCAAAGAGGTGGGGATAGCGGTCGCGCATTTGCTCTTCTAGTTCCCATGTCGCTTCATTCTCCCGGTGGTTGCTCCATTGAACTTTGACATAGGGAATAATCCTTCTTCTTAGCTCCTGATCCTTCCGGTCAAGAATTTTGATCGGTACTTCTTCATAGGAAGCATCTGGCCTGATCTTAAGTGGCTGAGCATCTAACACATGACTTGTGTCTGATACGTACCTCCTCAACTGTGAGACGTGAAATACATTGTGCACCTGAGCCAGCATCGGGGGTAGCGCCAGTCTGTAGGCCAAGTCTCCAACCTTCTCGAGTATCTCATAAGGTCCAATAAAATGAGGTTTCAACTTTCCTTTAACTCCAAAACGTGTCACACCCTTCATGGGTGACACCTTGAGATAGACTTTTTCTCCCTCCTCGAACTCCAAAGGTCGTCTCTTCATGTCGGCCCAACTCTTGCTTCTGTCCTGAGCCGTTTTAAGACGTTCACGAATCAGTTTCACCTTTTCTTTAGTCTGCTCAATTATCTCAGGGGCCGTCAACACACGCTCGCCAACCTCGTCCCAGTGAACAGGTGACCTACACTTACGTCCATACAAGGCCTCGAATGGTGTCATGCCTATGGCACTGTGATGATTGTTATTATAGGAGAACTCAATCAACTTAAGCATGCTGTCCCAGTTCCCCTTGAAATCCAACGCGCACGCCCTCAGCATATCCTCTAAGGTCTGGATGGTCCTCTCAGACTGACCATCGGTCTGAGGGTGGAAAGCAGTGCTCAATCGTAACTCAGTCCCCATTTTCTTCTGACAGGCTGCCCAGAACTGAGAAGTAAACTTCGGATCACGGTCAGACACTATGCTGACTGGCACTCCATGAAGGCAGACAATGTTGTCGATGTACATAGTTACCAACCTCTCCATTGTAAGTCCGGTAGGGATAGGTAAGAAATGAGCAGATTTTGTCAATCGATCCACGATTACCCATATCACATCATTTCCATTTCTTGTCTTCGGAATTCCAATCACAAAGTCCATTGTTACATGCTCCCACTTCCATTCGGGTATCTCCAGTGGTCGCATCAGTCCACCCGGTCTCTGATGTTCTGCATTAACTTGCTGGCAAACAAGGCACCTTTCCATAAACTCAGCGATGTGCCTCTTCATGCCATTCCACCAATAATGTTTTTTCAGATCGTTATACATTTTCGTAGCACCAGGGTGGATAGACAGTTTCGAATTATGTGCTTCTTTCAACAATTCCCTCCTGAGGTCCTCAACATCCGGCACGCACAACCTTCCTTGGTACCACATACTGCTGTCATCATGAACCTGAAATCCATCTACCTGGTTGGTCAGCATTCTTTCTCGGATATCCCTAATTGCGGCGTCATCTTTCTGTGCTTCCTTAATCTGATCCACTAGAGTTGGAGTGATAATCAGTGCTGCCAGAACATCTGCAGTAGAATCCACAAGATCCAAGTCAAACTTTGCCATTTCCTTTTCTAGTGTCGCCTGCCGAGCATGGATCGATTTCCTACTTAAGGCATCCGCAACCCGATTGGCCTTCTTTGGATGATAGCTGATGGTCAAATCATAATCTTTTAATAACTCTAACCATCTTCTTTGGCGCATGTTCAATTCCTTTTGTGTGAACAGATACTTGAGGCTCTTATGATCAGTGAACACCTCGCACTTCACTCCATATAAATAGTGGCACCAGATTTTCAGTGCGAACACCACTGCTGCTAGCTCCAGATCATGAGTCGGATAGTTCTTCTCATAGGGCTTTAGCTGTCGTGAAGCATACGCAATGACCTTGTCGTTTTGCATCAGCACGCATCCTAGCCCGTTCTTAGAAGCGTCACTGTAAATAACAAACCCTTCTGACGCGGAGGGCTGAGCAAGAATAGGGGCTGTGGTCAGTCTCCTTTTTAATTCAGCGAAGCTCTGCTCACACTCGGCGGTCCATTCAAATTTCGACTTCTTCTGCGTCAATCGGCTCAGCGGCACTGCAATAGATGAGAAACCCTCGACAAACTTCCTGTAGTATCCAGCCAGACCGAGAAAACTCCTCACTTCAGTCACATTAGTGGGTCTAGGCCACTCGGTGATCGCCTCTACCTTCTTCGGATCCACAGAAATTCCCTCTTCAGAGACCACATGACCCAAAAAGGCTACGCTTTTCAACCAGAACTCACATTTACTGAACTTGGCGTACAATTTGCTTCTCCGAAGGGTCTCTAGAACCTCCCTCAAGTGCTCCGCATGAGTATCTTCGTCAGGGGAGTATATCAGGATATCATCAATGAACACTACAACGAACTTATCCAGCTATTTTCGGAATACTGTGTTCATTAGATCCATAAAGGCGGCTGGGGCGTTGGTTAGTCCAAAAGGCATAACCAAGAATTCGTAGTGGCCATAACGTGTTTGGAAAGCGGTCTTTGCTGTATCCCCTGATTTGATCCTCAACTGATGGTAACCAGATCGCAAATCAATTTTGGAAAATATTCTAGCCCCCTGAAAGAAATTTTGTTAGTGGTGCAATTTAAACGAGTAACCGAAAAGTTTAAATCATAACTCTAAATTTACCATTACCCGTAGTTGATCAAAGAGATCTTCGATTCGAGGTAATGGATACTTGTTCTTGATGGTGATCTTATTGAGCTCCCGGTAATCTATGCATAATCTCATGCTTCCATCCTTCTTCTTCACAAACAAGACCGGAGCACCCCAAGGTGATACGCTGGGCCGAATAAATTTACGGTCCAGCAGTTCCTGTAACTGCTCCTTCAACTCCTTGAGTTTTGCTGGTGCCATGCGGTAGGGTGCCCTGGAAATGGGTTCAGCACCGGGTACAAGATTAATCTCGAACTCTACCTCTCTTTCTGGAGGTAGTCCTGGTAGCTCCTCAGGAAAAACGTCTGTAAATTCCTTTACTACGGGAATTTGGTCAATCTGTGGAACCTCCTTCTTGACACCCATTGAGAAAATCAGAAATCCCTCTCCTCCTTTCTTTAGTGCTCGGAAAGCCTGAGCTGCAGTCAGATAGATCTTCTGAGGTGCCTTCTTCAATTTAGAGTTCCCTTGAAAAGTAGTTTCCCACAACTCCGGTGTCTTCATGCTGACCTGGAGTCGCCGGCAATCAATATTGGCATGATACTTTGCCAAAAAGTCCATGCCCAGAATAATGTCAAAGTCGTGCATCCAGATCGGTATCAAGGTCGCAGAGAACTGCAGACCGTTAATCTCTAATTCACATCCCTTGTAATGATGATGGGACACGAGTACTTGGTCGCCAGCGGCTTGTATACGGTAGGGAGTCTCAAGCCATTCAGGGAGAACATCCAGATTCTTGGCAAACCTCTTTGCCATAAACGAGTGACTCGCCCCACTATCGAACAGAACATTGGCTGGTACTTTGTTAAATAAAATCACACCTAACACGTTTGAGGTTTAGCACATAACATGCAATAACAACACATAGAATTTAATGCAACTTCGAATTTAAATACTTAAATAAATATACCTGTAACCACGTCGCCTGACTCCTCGACCTCTGCATCTGTCATCGCATGGACCCGAGCATTGGTCTGGCCTCGGCCTCCTTGTTGTGCCTGAGTCTGCGGATTTACTTGAGCTGGTGCAGAGCATTCCCTGGCGAGATGTCCTTGCTTCCCACAATTATAGCAAGCCCTCTGAGCCTTCCAACATTGCCCCGGATGAATACGTCCGCACAGTGTACACTGTGAGGCAGGTGCCACAGCTCTCACTGGCTGCGCATCGGTCGGTACCGGTCCTCAATCATCGGTATCTGACTCACTGTACCCTGTTGTCGCTCTGGTCGGAAAGGTTTGCCCGGACTGAGGGCGTCGGGGCACCTTCAGCCATCTTCCTGATTTGCCCGCATGCAAATCCTCACAGGGTCTTTTAAGTCTATCTAGTGCAGCAGCTCTATCCAAGTTCCTCTCAACCCGTCTGCATACCTCCAGTAGTCCCTCAAATGTCGTGGGCTCCGCACAAACAATAGCCTGCTGGATGCGAAAACTCAAACCGGTCTGGAACTTCAGCATCTTGGCCTCCTCATTATCCATGATACATGACATGTACTGACCCAGCTCGTGAAACTTCTCAGAATACTGGTCGACTGTCATGGACCCCTGTGTCAGCATCTGGAACTCTGCCATCCTTCTCTGAATAGCACTGCTCGGAACATAGTGCTTCTTATACTCCTCCACAAACTGCTCCCATGTCACCGGTGGAGTCAATCTACGCTTTACTCCATTCCACCATCTCTCAGCTTCCCCTTCCAGAAATGGGGTCGTTATCTCCACGTTCAGATCCGCAGGTACCTGTATAAGCTTTATCTGTTCGGTCACATTTTTGAGCTAGATCTCGGCTTCCTCAGGCCGAGTGGTACCTCTGAACATCGGTATTCGGGAGTTCTGCATCTCCCTGCAGTAGAACCGCAAGCCTTGCTGCGGTGGTGGTGGTGGTGGTTGTTGTTGTTGCTGCTGAGTTTGCTGAAGTATTTGAGCGATCTGTGCCTGTTGCTGTGCCATCTGAGTGTACTGTTGCGCCATTTGTGTTTGCTGATTAGCTATCAAGGCCGTCAGATTGGCCAGCGTATCAGCAAGGTTTTGGGGGATCGCCCCTTGTCCATGATGCTCGTCTCCGTTATGTCCTCCATTCCCTGGTGGTTCACGTCGTGGTGGCATTGTCTGTAGACATGTCAAAACATGTTATACAAAATTTAAGTTTAAGAGTGTCGTAAGGAGATATAAAATTTGGGGGGCACAACGGTAGCCTATAACGTATACCTATTAACGGCACACACCACCCGAAACCCAATCATAGCTTATGTCTACTTCATTTTATTTAACTTAAAATATCATTTGAAAACAGATCGTCACTTATTTCTAGGGGTGATTAACTAATCTCACGTTCCCGAGGCGTATCTGAAGCCTGGGCTCTGATACCACCTATAGCGCCCCGCTCCCGAGCCCTAGCTTCGGTAGCAGTGCACCCGCCGTATCTCACTAAGGAGAATACAAAGCGTCACCTCAACCTGTTACACGTCAGTGTTGACATGGAATTTTTTTTTCTTTTTGCGGAAACGGTTAAACACAACACTAATTAGAATTTAATGAACCTCAATAAAATAAAGACACCATTATTAGGCTGACCAGGCCCTACAAGTCAAAGTCAAATGTCTAAATTAAAAGTCTAAAAGAAACGTCTCAACGTACTAACGTAAAAATATAAATCTCAATGTCACCCCAAAAATATCATAAACAGCCCGTCTCTGCCCTCGCCGCAATCATATCTACTGGTCACTCGGCCCACTCCACGACATCGGCACCATCCTCGAGGAAATTATAATCATACTCCGTCTCGGCTACATATGGAATAGTAGGGGTGAGTGATGGTAATCACCCAGTAGGTGCCTCTCAAAACAATACAAAGAGTACATACCCAAAAAGATATCAACACATAACACATAAAACATGATAGCATGGCTTATACTGAAAGGTAAAGCACTCCACATAAAAATGCGCAAGTACGTGATGCATGCTCAATTAACGTGTCACACGCAACGAGAATCATGTCATGCAATATGCTCCTAGACCTATATACAATGCATGCCCCTGGGTCCTAAATCCAGCGTCATGGTCTGTAGCCACCACTTGCCGTTTGGACACCCACGCCCTATAGACGCAGTATGTCTCATGACCCCGGTGCCCTATAGACACGGTAAGTCATCCCGATACCCACGCCCTATAGACGCAGTATACCTCATGCAATGCACGTGCCATGAATGCAATGCACCACACAGCCGCCCCCATTACTTCCTTCTGTACCACGTCCGTCACCCATTACTTAGTCTACTTAGTTTATTATTTTATTTTATTTTACCCCTTTTTTCTTCTTTATAAAATTGGGTTCAGCCGAACTGGCCAAACCCATTGCCCTTTTTATTATTATTATTATTATTATTTATTTAAATTGGGTTCAGCCGAAAATGGTCAAACCCTTTTATCTATATATATATATATATATATATATATATATATATATATATATATATATATATATATATATACACCGCTGCATCGGAAGCCCCCCAGGCACTCAAAATCTTGGTAATTTTATCTATTTTTTTTATTTTTTTCTCTCACGGACAGCAACAAAACGGCCCCTCCCTCTTAGTAAATCAATATTGTTTTGATTATTTTATTTTTTTTATTATTTTTTTATTTTTTTCCTTCACCCCTTGGGTTCAGCCGAAATGGCTAACCCTGGTCCCTTTTTCTTATCTTTTTTTTAATATATGAAATTATTCGGCCAAACCTTTGTGTCTTCCTCTTTTTTTTTAATATGTACATTCCGCACGGAATTTGGCCATAATGGCCCTTTGCAAATTTTTTATTTATTTATTTATTTATAGCATGCCAAAAATCCAAAAAAAAACAATCATCCATTACAACACATAAACAATTAATATCACAAGGGGAATACATCAATAGGATCATATTCGAATCAAGAATAGAAGAACAAAAATAACCACTTTGTGACACATCAATAGGATCATGAATGAAACAAGAATAAAAGAACAACAATAAACACATAAAATACCGTTTTGAGCACGCAATCTTCATACCATTTTGAGGGAATAAATAGTATGCACCTACCTCAATCCCAGCAAGACTTTTATATACGAGAGATGATGG
>AP025069.1:15443010-15473535 GCA_036186865.1 Eustoma russellianum | reverse complement strand
CGGCCAAACCTTTGTGTCTTCCTCTTTTTTTTTAATATGTACATTCCGCACGGAATTTGGCCATAATGGCCCTTTGCAAATTTTTTATTTATTTATTTATTTATAGCATGCCAAAAATCCAAAAAAAACAATCATCCATTACAACACATAAACAATTAATATCACAAGGGGAATACATCAATAGGATCATATTCGAATCAAGAATAGAAGAACAAAAATAACCACTTTGTGACACATCAATAGGATCATGAATGAAACAAGAATAAAAGAACAACAATAAACACATAAAATACCGTTTTGAGCACGCAATCTTCATACCATTTTGAGGGAATAAATAGTATGCACCTACCTCAATCCCAGCAAGACTTTTATATACGAGAGATGATGGTGATGATATGGTTGTGATTCACACTCCTCTTGATGTCTTGGACCAAAGAACTCTTTTTTTTTCTTGACTGACGCAATTGATGGGGGAAGGGGGAGAGGAGAGGATGCGTTTCTTTTTTTTTTGAGAAGGGAGGGGAATTAGGGTTTGATATATATTAATAAGAGATTGGGGGATAGAGTGTGGGATGATAAGTGAGGAAATTAGGGATAGAGTTGACTAATGATTTAGGATAGAATTTAGTTAGTTAAATATTATTTATTATTTTTTTTCCTACTCACTACCACACACGGCACACACTTCAATTTATAT
This sequence comes from Eustoma russellianum, assembly GCA_036186865.1. NCBI lineage: Eukaryota > Viridiplantae > Streptophyta > Magnoliopsida > Gentianales > Gentianaceae > Eustoma > Eustoma russellianum. The sequence continues at coordinate 15,472,838 of AP025069.1, read as the reverse complement.
TTATTATTAATTCCTTTTTTTATACGGTCATAACACTATACGATCTAGGATTGGAGCTAAAGCCTTTGATATATTTAATTATTTTTAGTTGATGATATGTTTGATTTTATGAATGTGTTACGGTGATATTGTATGATTTGTGAAGATGATGCATGATATATGATAAATGGTGCACGACATGTGTTGATTGAAAGCGGTTGGAGGAAACATGACACTACGTGTTGCATGATGAAAGATATTAGATCAATGAAACATGTCATTTGATGATACACCTACAATATATAGAAAGTCATCGATGATTATTCAAGGATATAAAATGAACCATGACATGATTTATGATTGAAGTAGTTGATGATACGGCAGGATAGAGAAAGACTAAGGTTTTCTTAGGATTTTACAATATATGAACTAATGAATGATTATGTGAACTTTTTTAGTGCCTTGTCCAGGGTTAAGAAAACAAAGATGTTATTTATTTTTCATATGATGATTTTTCTTATTAAGCAAGTTGACCTCATTCCTATTTTTTTTACTCTTTTCATATGAATGAATAGGAGAACAATCTAGTGAAGGCAATGAATTTTATATTTGAATAACATTGATTATCGATGATATACTTTCGGACCATTTACCTTATTATGTTGAGGTTTTTGAATAACATTGATTATTGATGATATACTTTCGGACCATTTACCTTATTATGTTGAGGTTTTTATGTTAAATTGATGTGTGGATTATTTATTCATGGTTGAAAAATTTTATTTGAAATTTGTATTTATTGATGGTGAACGACGGCTATGGTTTAATTTTCGTGCACATATGGTATTGCATTGAAGACTTTGTGACTCCATACATTTTAAGTCATGGCCAATTATATCCTTATCCCGAGACAGGGGACATAATGCGCAGAAGCAAGTTAATGGTTTTATTTTATGCTTCTATAACAATTCGTTTTGCATTCATGTCCTATAATCAGTGAGTTGATTTCAAACGTGAAACTTAAATATTAACCATTGACATGTACTTTTTTTTTGAATAACTATTGACACTTGTTAACATTAGTTTAATGGGCGATTAATGTCAGGTCCGGTGATAATCATTCTAGAGAGAAGGAAGTGAATATAGTGTTGGCTAATTTTTAGATTGTTTTCGGTTTAGGTCACACGACTCAAATATTCTCTAAAATAAGAAAGAGAAAGATAATAAAATATGAATCGAGACACATGATTCAGAGTGGTTACAATCTCTTTGATTCTACTCCACATCCGCTTTGTTTCCAAAATGGATTTTCAACAGCAACTTTTCTTATTGATTTCAACAAGAAACAAGAACAACAAAAGCAACACTTGCACTGATAACTAGTGCAAGAAACAACTACACCAACACCTGCACTAACAATTAGTGCAAGCAACAACTACAACAACAATTTATTGCACAAACAACTTGTGCAACATCAGCAACATCAGCTACAAGCAAGAAACACTTCTTGTTTCTTCATAACTTAAACAAAGTTCTATTGAGGAACTTTCACCAAATGGATTTTAGGGAAGAAGTGAAATTACACATTCTAATGAGTCTAAATCACAAGCAAGAGATCAAATATGTTTAGTTCTTCTTGTGTTAGACTTCTACCCTCACAATACAACAGTGAAAACAAGTAACAGTAACCTAATAATTTTTATGCTCTTTTGCACCCTTGATAGATTTTTACAACAATGAGGGGTGAAACTTGAAGTAGATAAAAGTGTGTAAATGGTTCTTCTGAGCTTCTTTAATATATTGAGGGTGCGAGCCATGTCTTTGCAGCTTCCATAAAGTCTTCAACTCCATCAAGTGTCTTGAAGATGCCAAAATATCCTTCAACCACTAGAGTTTATTTTGATACTCCATAGCCACCCTAGAGATTCTTAGATATGTTTACAATAGTCAAGAAAGCATTATAGATGTTGGCGGAAAGTCCATAATCAATTCGGAAAAGATTGAAGAGAGAAAACATTTTAAATCTACCTTGGATTTTGTTCTAACGGCTTAAAAATTTTAATCCTGGGTTATATCGATCGATCTATGCCTCATTTTTTAGAGATTGTTGCCATATTGATCGATCGATATCTCTTCTTTTAGAGATTGATATCATATCGACCGATCAATGTCTTCAGATTGATATATCGATGTTGGACACTGTGGTTTCAGCTTTGTATCTTGCCTACATCGTTCGATCGATGTGTTTCAACCAGAGAGATCGATGATGGACAGTGTGATTTCATTTTTGTACAATCCCTACATATATCGATCTATGTCTCATTTAGAGACTAGATTATACATAGATTGATCTATGTGAGAGATCTATGTCTCACGATGTGTTTTTCTTTTTTTTTTTCATTTACCGTTTTACCCTTTCTCAAACATCTTTAAACTTCATCAAAACGTGTCATACTCCAACATTCTCGCCCTTTTTGACGATTTCAAAACCTCTCACTTTTAAAAGGCTTCTTGTTTGAAAAAAAATGACATTCATAGCCATTCCAACTTTGTTTTGTGCAAACTCTCCCTTAGTCAATGCATTCATGCTTCAGCCGATACGTGAATATGCCATACCAAATAGATATCAAAGTTCATATCATTCATTTCAAGCCCTCCCTCAATACATGCATTCTTTCTCATAAATGCATATCATAAATATACGAGTATGCCAATCAGTATCATATCCCAAAACATGTAGACCATATCCGTAAATATAAATCAACGTATCAACATACTTCATAACTCACGTTTGTGCGAATCCCATAAGCAATATATATCACATCACATATTATCCCAAATAGATGCATATACAATTATGCCCATTATATCCCAATACATATCACATCACATATTATCCCCAATAAATACATATACAATTACGCCCAACATATACCAAAGCATGTGATCACATATCAACATATATAACATCTCAACTATATAATCATGTCAACATACTCAACCAACAGCATACTCAAGTAGTCAACGTACTCAACTAACAACATAGTAATTACTCAACATCATTCTTCCCTTTTTTATAATCATTAAAAAGCAATAGGACAAAGCTGAAGATAACATATTTTCTCTTATTCAAAGTATTCATACTCTCTCCCCCCACCCAACCCCAGCAATATGTCATACTCATATTTACCACATACACACATCTCAAATACATATAGCAACACATATCTCACTCATATATAAAATTCATGTTTGTCTATACCCTTTTAACCACCAAATACATCTCTCCTCAGATCAATCCCATATCGCATCACATGTCACACACACACACACACTCATTATATATCTATATACCCTTACATGTTTCTCCTTGTTTTTGTAATTATCATAAGAAAATAAGGCACAACAAAAGAATTTCATAAAAGCATGAAAGAAGTCATTTAATCATGCAAGTTTCTAAACTAGAATCTAACTAAGAATAGGCAAAGTCTTCCTCTAAAATTTGTCCTTTTTCTTTTTCTTACCTTGAGGACTTGTTTGATGTTAGTACATATTATAAAAGTCATTATGAGTAATGCTTTCAACATCATTTTTATTCATCTGTATGCCCAATTTCTTTAACATGGAGTAGATGGGGTTGCAATATAGAAGGGCTGCTTCTATTATATTTGCTATAAATAACTCCCCAAAGTTAAGAAATTTCTTATTGGCAAGGTGGTAGGCTATGTAGAAGTCAAGGTTATTAGAAAACTTAGAGGATTTCCCAATGACATACAATGTGACTACCGCAGTCACCACTCGATATATACTAAAGGCATATCGTTATTTTCTTGGTAGGATGAGAATCTAAGAGACTTTTAACTTGGTTCTCACTGACCTTCCATCTCTTCTCATCCCATTTCCATACATCAAATTCATCTAATTAGAAACTCCAAGAAGATCATTTATAGTCTTGACATCCCATTCTAGGTGTGTATCATGATCATAACATCCAGTGCATATGATAATTATTCAAGTATTCTACCTGCAAGTTTGCATAAAATAGTCTAGCGTACATTCTAGACATTTTGCTCATCTACTTCTCATTCTAAAGGGTCCTCTATTTTTGAACATTTATCTAATCTATGATTGATTTCAACTCAGTATTTTTCTGAAAATCTTTTATTTTAAACAACTTCGAGGGAGTGGTGTCCTCTCATTTATCTTCCATTCAGTAAATAATGCTTAAGCATATGAGGAGATGTATTTAAAGTTACCTGATTCATCTAGTACTCTAAATTCTGCAAGTTTCATCCACCGAAAGTTGTAGATGATTAACGTCTCCTCAATTCCATCCATTTCCTAGCCTTGGCAAAATCCATGCCTTTGGTCAAACCGTCCATCTTTTTGGTCCAATATGGGATGTGAGCTTTGGCCTTGAGGAGGATTGCTTGACACTCTTTCATTATTTTTGGAGCTTCTTGGCCTTTTGAAAAGTGTTTGTTCTATTTATTTTGAGTTTTTTTTTAAAACTTGAGATGGTAAACTTGTAAAGAGATAAATTCAACAAAAACTAACCTTTTTTCCAACAATCCCTTATAAAGCGATGTGTAACTTCAATATGCTTGGTTCTACTATAAAAAACCGGATTTTGTGATATATTTATAGATGAGGTATTATCACATAAAATAGGTACTTTGTTAACTTTAATATTATAGTTATTTAACGTCTTTTTCATCCAAAACAATTGTGCACAACACGAGGTGGCCGACACATTTTTAGATTTTATCGTAGAAAGTGACACACTATTTTGTTTTTCACAAAATTAAGAAACTAAGCAATCTCCAAGAAATTAAAAAGACTTAGAGGTGCTTTTCCTGCTAACAAGATTTGTGAAATAATCTGAATCAGTATATCCTCTTAAATCAAAACAACCATGCTTAGATAAAACCACAAAAAATCTAGCATAATTTTCAAATATCTAAAGATACGCTATTATAGCTCTTAGAGGTGATTCCTTAGGTATTCTTTGAAATCTAGTATATAGACACAATGCATGCAATATGTCAGACCGACTAGCCATCAAATAAAGTAAGCTACCAATCATGTCCCTATACTTTATTACCTAAACCGGCTTTCCTTTTTCATCTTTATTGGGCTTTGCATTTGTGCTTATTGGAGTGCTTATGCTCATTTTATCCTCAAATTTGTACTTCTTATGAGGATATTTAGTGCACTTTTTTTTGAAAAATGTACATTCCTTCCGTGGTGTACTTGTTGAGGAAGTAGTTGAGCTCATCTATCATGTCCATCTCAAATTCATCTTATATAGGCGTAGCGAAATTCTTACATAAAGAGTCATTAATAGTACTAATGATAATATCATCAACATAAATTTGTACACGTAAATGATCACTTCTTTATTGACCTAGGTAGTATCAATCTTTCCTCTTGAGGAACCATTTTCAAGCAGGAAGTTTCATAGTATCTTATTTCATGCTATATGATCTTTTTAAAACCCATAAAGGGTCTTTTAAGTTTGGAGACATGATTTGGATAATCATGATCCTCAAAATTCGGTGATTGAGCTACATATACTTCCTCTTGAATAATGTCATTCAAGAAAGTCGCAATTACATCCATTTTGTATCACTTTTTTTACCTAGTATAGTATGAGTTCTTATAATCATATTTTATACATCCTCTAATTTGCATTTAAGCAAGTACTTTTGTTGTCACACTTAGTTTGAGTCAAATTTACTTCTTAGCTTCCATAATATGAAACTCAATAAAGTAGTTGAGTTTTTCTCATAATACTCACATCAAACATATTATACAATGGCTTATGCAATCTTTTCATCTACATTTCTGTACTAGACTCAAATGCAATATTAATATGGATGTTAACCCCTCCAAAAAAGAGATAAATATAGTATTTATGGATGAAGAATGTGATGTCTAATTTTCTTTTTGAGTAACTTTCAAAAAGATAATATCTTAATCTCTCATACCAAACTATAGGAGTTTGTTTCATGTAATACAAGGATGCTTTAATCTTGAGAACATGAATTGATCAATCAAGGTCTTCAAGATTAAAATACAAACTTCAATAATTCATTCTTGAATATATTCATCTAAGGTGATCAACTTGACATATAGTAGGTATACTTAGAAATTTCTACACCAAATATAGCCTAAAGGATTCTTAGAATTTCTAACCTTGTAAGATACACTACCGAATTTATCCATATCTTGATCGTAGTCTAGAACTATGATTCAAGATCTCTTTATTATTTGGTTTTCTTATCCATCCCTCATTTTTCATATTTTAAGCGAAAGCTTAGATGATCCACCAATTTCCTCTCTTCCAAAATTTTGAAACTTGAACCGACTCATATAATTAGACGTTTTCTCTTCGCTTTTCGTCATCGAATGTTCAAATGACTTTTATCATCTAAACATTTGAATCCTCAAATATACATAAGAGTCTAGGTTAATTGATCATGTTATCAAGAAAGTTGTTTGTACACATGATCTTTTTAACATACATCATCCATTAAAGATCAAGTTTTTCTAAGATATCTTTGGTGTTAAATGTGAAACATTTGCAATCAAACATCATGAGATATTTTAGTGTAGAGATTCCATCATTTAAAATCTCGTAGAAAGTCATATCAACAACTATTTGTTAAGTACATCATATTAATAATCAACCAGCATTTAACTCTTTCACTTAAAAGTGTTTGGACAAAGAGACCTTAAGACGAACTTATCCCTAGAAACATTCTAATTTTACTTTTCTCTATCCAAATTTGTTTAGAAGTTTATATACCAAAACGTGGTGAAAAATTCCTCTAATTTCACAAATGTCTCAGTAGTTCCTTCAAACTTTCAAATTCTATTTCTCTTAGAAGATTAATCTTATGGGCATTTTCATTCTCATTCTCAATTATTTTTAGAAAATTATAATTATTCATTATAATTTCTATCAAGAAACATACCTGAGTAAATAACATAGAAATTAACTAATTTCAAAGACTGAAGTAAGCCATATAAGTCAATCAAGTTGTAAGGGAACTATCTACGACCACAAGTGTGCATAATGCTCCTACCAAGAAAAATAAAGCATTTATAGAGTCTTGAGAATGTACTTCTAATATAGGACTTCAATCTTCACTCATCAAGGATTTAGATAATTTATAAGTATCACATATGACATCATAGTTTGTAAATATTTTGATAGAGTGGCATCCAAGTCATCTATTCCACGTGATAAATAAACTCTAAAAACTTGGCATAAGAGTTTTCATAGTAAAACCTCGTAAGCTAAACATTTGTTTCCTTTTCAAAAATCTTAAAGATGTCAAATCACTATCTTTATTTTTGCAAATCTTTATCATTTGCAAAAATGTTTAAGTATTATCATCACACCAATAAATAAACATAACAGTATCTAGTGCAATCGTCGATAAAAGTTACAAAGTACTTTTTACCTCCTCTTGTTTGCACAATCTGTATGAATTAAATCCAAGGGGTCAGTGTTTCGTTCTGTTGAAGGAAATGGCGCTTTTGTCAATTTTGCTTCAAAACATATTTGGCATTTTTCTTTATTGTTAAAGTCCAATTTGGGTAATAAGTCAAGGTTAATCATTCGTTGTATTGACTTGTAATTAACATGTCCCAAACGAAAATGCCACAAACAAGAAGACTCAAGCATGTAAGCAGAAGAGGAAACAATCTTATTAGCCTCACTGGGCGCAACTTTCTTGGGTACAATCGTCATAACATTCAACTTGAACATGTTATCGGTAAGGTACCCCTTTCCTAAAAACAAGCCATTCTTAGAAAGCGTAAATTTGTTTGCCTCAAAAACAAGCCTGAAACCATGACTAACTAGTAGTGCGCCAGATACTAAGTTCTTCCTGATGTCAGGAACATGCAAACACATTTTGCAGGGTCAGCTCCCTTCCTGAGGTCAGTTTCAGGACTACCTTGCCCGATCCTTCAATCTTCGAGCTGTCGGAGTTTTACATGAAAAGTTGTTCATTGTTTGTTGTGGGAACATAGTCACTGAACGTTACCCTGCTGGCCATACATGTCGAGTGGCCCCTGTGTCCACCCACCACTCACGCGGATTCCCCACTGCGTTGCATTCAGTCACCACTGCGCAGAGGTTCAGATCTTCCATTGCGCCGACCAGATTCGCTTTTGCTTTGGTTTGATTCTGATTCTTTTTGGGCTTTCTGCAGTCACTGCTACGGTGCCTTGGTTTTCCACAGTTATAACACTTACCTGTGAACTTCTTTGCAATCTCCTTGCCCTTGACGTTCACGCCCAAAGTGTTATTTTTCTTTTTGTTCTTCGCCTTAGCAACATGAGCCTTGGCTTGAGCAGACGGAGTGGTTGGCTTTCTCTCGGCACAACGATTGTCCTCTTCAATTCGAAGCCAGACAATCAAATCCTCCATCTTCATTTCCTTTCGTTTGTGTTTGAGATAGCTCTTAAATTCCCTCCACGAAGGAGGCAGCTTCTCAATCACAGCCGTAACCTGGAAAGATTCACTGAGCGTCATGCCCTCCTCTTCCATTTCAGATACCAACATCTGTATTTCCTCAACCTGCGAAATGACAGTTTTGGAATCTAGCATTTTATAGTCGAGAAATCTACCAACTATCAACTTTTTCGTGCCAGCATCTTTTGTACGATACTTTTTATCTAAAGCCGACCACAATGCTTTTGCAGTTTTATAAGTACAAAACACGCCATAGATAGTATTATCTAGGCAACTCAGAATCAAATTTAAACAACAAAAATTTGTATACGCACATGCTTCAGCACCCAAGGCATTCTGCATGTTCAGATTTTGATCCTCCACTGGTTCTATCACTGGCGGATCCTAGCTCAGCATCTTGGCCAATCCCAGCGCTGTGAGATAGAACAGCATCTTTTGCTGCCACCTCTTGAAGAAACTGCCGACGAACTTTTCCGGCTTCTCCACGTGTGCAGCTGTGGCAGCCGGATTCATCTGAGGCCCTCCGGTAGGTGCCAACAGAACCGTGTTGAACGGTGCACCGGCAGCGACGTTATTAGCCCCGTCAGGTGCAGACACAGAGTGAATACCGTTAAAGCCTTGAATAGAGTTCGAGCTTTCATTTTCCATTCCTGTTCAGTTCGATCAAAAACGTAAAGATCAGAACAGAATCGGATATAAGAAATGGGTAGAAGCAGACTGCAAATCAGTATGAACACTGCTTTGCGTAAAAAGAAAAACAGTACAAAAATTAATTGAATCTGAGTATGTCTTAAGATTGTTGGATACAATCAATCCTGTACTAAGACGCAGTCGTTCGGTGTGTGCGTATGAAAACAGAAAAATAAACCAAACCCAGGGCGAGTCGAAGACTCTGTCCTTAAGACGTATTGCTCCGGTATACTGTGCCTAACCGGCGTTAGCAACCGTCTCCCAGGATACTATGGGTACCTGTTCAGTTGAGCGGCACTGCTGAACTTGAACTATTGCGAACCTTCGAGTGTCCTGACTTCTCTTAGACGTGATGCAGAAAGTAGAATGCTATGAATGCTGTATGCTACGATTGTCAAGAGCTAGTGTGTGTGTAGAATGCATCCCTTTCCATGTTTATATAGTTGAGTCAGTTGGAGAATCGGTTACACAGATGGAACTGTGAACGTCGGATCAAAACCGTAGATCGATACAAGCCGTTAGATCAAAACCTCCTGTCAGTTTTGGAAGGTTTAAACTAAAGGCCGTTAGATGGAAAACCGATTTGCAAGATTAAACCTGGAGCATTAGATGAAAACCACTTTCGGTTGAGCAGTTAGGTCAGTTTGAATTCTATCCGTTGGATCAAAGCTACCTTTTCCGCCACCGTTAGATCAAAACCAATTGATCTTATCGGAGGAGACTGTTTGAATCCGAATTAAACAAACGTTTTATTTAAACCATAACCAAATGTTTAACTTAAATTAACCACAACCGAACGCGTTTTATCTGTTATCGAACCGACCGCACCCTTAAATCGGAGAACATTTAGGCCGCTGCGCAGCTAGGCCAGCTTTTAACTATTTACAAAAAATAATTAATCCAAAAGCCCAAATAAATTTTCTCCAAAAAGATAAGAACCAGCACGAGCACACGAGCCACGAGCCATGAGCCAAGCCGGCAGCAGCGGCGCGTGCGCGCGTGTGGCACTTTCTAGGTCTTTCCTCTGGTCAAAAACTTCTCATGCCCCAAGGGCACATTAGAGTGTCCATTCTAGCCATTTATAAGGTGGCTAAATATATCCAAATGTCCAATGTGATATTCCTCCATAAGGGTGATGTGGCCTCCTAAGAATAGGACACATCACCCATTAACCATGTTTTCCATCCACTTTGAGCATTAATTTCTCATTCATCCTGTATCGTAATTGAGTGATTCTAAAACCTAAAATTAACTACTTGTTACGTAGATAATTAAGGACCCATTAGTTTTCGATTTTCATTATCGGAAACTAACCATAATTAAGCTCAAAGTATGTTGTTAAACCAAGTTTTGCACCCTTCCTTAGTGGAGCAAAGCCCAAACCTTTTAATTCTCTAACAACAACAACAACATTGACTCATTACTGTAGAGGCTTCTGTCTATGACGCGGTATAAAGGATCGGATGTACGCAACCGTACCTATGTGTTAGAAACACACATAAGTTATTTTCCGATAACCTTAATAAAAATTGCGTCAAGCTGTGTCGATCAACTGCTACTTCACAACATAAGAATCATAATCAATTTAGCGAGTCATTTTGTTTTATTCCATTATACTCTAAAGTCAAGAAAGAGTGTGTCCTTCACTCCATTAGAAATGAAAACATCTTCAAGTCTGCATCACAGTACATCAAATTCTAACACAAGTCGAACAAATTTCTTTTAGAAAGACGTGTGCATTATTTTATTATCCCATTACACTTAAGGAAGATATTATGTACAGCCTTCTTAATCTCACGTCTAATAGGACAAAACCTTGTGTTATGTTTCATAGAAAAGCTACCTCATAAGCCTTACTGAGATGATACTTGGAAGAGGACTTGGAATCAGGTTTCAGGTTGTGACCTTTTTGCCATGAAGAAGCAAGAGAGGGTATTTACTAGTCAACCAACAGATGAAGTATATCAATTTTAGCTGCGGGGGGATTATGCTTAGCCTTCTAATATAAGTTGATCCATTTTCACTGTCGTAAAATGGTTTTAAATTTGACATCATTCTAACTTACCTATTTATATTGAAATTCCATTCTTATGATCTTACTGCGACGAATACTGATGTTAGAGGGGTAAAAATTGGTAATATAGAGTGTATAAATCGTGTGTGGTGTGGATAGAGGTCTAATTGAGGCTTTAAGTTCAATTGGGATGAGTTTTGAAGGTTTTTTCTGTTGAAATTGCAACCTGGTGTAATTTTATGAGTGACATCGATTAATCGATGTCAAAGATTTATGCCACATTGTTTGATTGATGTACCTGTTTAGAATATAATATAGCTACGTTATAGATTGATGTCAAAGATTGATATCATATTGATCGAACAATATAAAGATCAATGTAGTTAGTTTTCTAATCGATGTAGTTAGTTTAGAAATCTATGTATAATTTGATCTCAACCTTGGTTCTAGCTGACTTTATTATTCTTCAAGTCTACTAGGGGTTTGTATGCACGTCTATGATGAGTAGATGAAAATAGTAGATGTATCTCAGATGATTATGAGTAGGCTATATGTAGCGCTCCGCTCCCGAGCCCTAGCCTCGGTAGCAGTGTACCCGCCGTATCTCACTAAGGAGAATACAAAGCGTCACCTCAACCTGTTACACGTCAGTGTTGACATGGAAAATTTTTTTTCTTTTTGCGGAAACGGTTAAACACAACACTAATTAGAATTTAATGAACCTCAATAAAATAAAGACACCATTATTAGGCTGACCAGGCCCTACAAGTCAAAGTCAAATGTCTGAATTAAAAGTCTAAAAGAAACGTCTCAACGTACTAACGTAAAAATATAAATCTCAATGTCACCCCAAAAATATCATAAACAGCCCGTCTCTGCCCTCGCCGCAATCATATCTACTGGTCACTCGGCCCACTCCACGACATCGGCACCATCCTCGAGGAAAATATAATCATACTCCGTCTCGGCTACATATGGAATAGTAGGGGTGAGTGATGGTAATCACCCAGTAGGTGCCTCTCAAAACAATACAAAGAGTACATACCCAAAAAGATATCAACACATAACACATAAAACATGATAGCATGGCTTATACTGAAAGGTAAAGCACTCCACATAAAAATGCGCAAGTACGTGATGCATGCTCAATTAACGTGTCACACGCAACGAGAATCATATCATGCAATATGCTCCTAGACCTATATGCAATGCATGCCCCTGGGTCCTAAATCCAGCGTCATGGTCTGTAGCCACCACTTGCCGTTTGGACACCCACGCCCTATAGACGCAGTATGTCTCATGACCCCGGTGCCCTATAGACACGGTAAGTCATCCCGATACCCACGCCCTATAGACGCAGTATACCTCATGCAATGCACGTGCCATGAATGCAATGCACCACACAGCCGCCCCCATTACTTCCTTCTGTACCACGTCCGTCACCCATTACTTAGTCTACTTAGTTTATTATTTTATTTTATTTTACCCCTTTTTTCTTCTTTATAAAATTGGGTTCAGCCGAACTGGCCAAACCCATTGCCCTTTTTATTATTATTATTTATTTAAATTGGGTTCAGCCGAAAATGGTCAAACCCTTTATATATATATATATATATATATATATATATATATATATATATATATATATATATATATACACCGCTGCATCGGAAGCCCCCAGGCACTCAAAATCTTGGTAATTTTATCTATTTTTTTTCTCTCACGGACAGCAACAAAACGACCCCTCCCTCTTAGTAAATCAATATTGTTTTGATTATTTTATTTTTTTCCTTCACCCCCTGGGTTCAGCCGAAATGGCTAACCCTTGTCCCTTTTTCTTATCTTTTTTTTAATATATGAAATTATTCGGCCAAACCTTTGTGTCTTCCTCTTTTTTTTTTAATATATACATTCCGCACGGAATTTGGCCATAATGGCCCTTTGCAAATTTTTTTTTTATTTATTTATAGCATGCCAAAAATAAAAAAAAACAATCATCCATTACAACACATAAACAATTAATATCACAAGGGGAATACATCAATAGGATCATATTCGAATCAAGAATAGAAGAACAAAAATAACCACTTTGTGACACATCAATAGGATCATGAATGAAACAAGAATAAAAGAACAACAATAAACACATAAAATACCGTTTTGAGCACGCAATCTTCATACCATTTTGAGGGAATAAATAGTATGCACCTACCTCAATCCCAGCAAGACTTTTATATACGAGAGATGATGGTGATGATATGGTTGTGATTCACACTCCTCTTGATGTCTTGGACCAAAGAACTCTTTTTTTTTCTTGACTGACGCAATTGATGGGGGAAGGGGGAGAGGAGAGGATGCGTTTCTTTTTTTTTGAGAGGGGAGGGGAATTAGGGTTTGATATATATTAATAAGAGATTGGGGGATAGAGTGTGGGATGATAAGTGAGGAAATTAGGGATATAGTTGACTAATGATTTATGATAGAATTTAGTTAGTTAAATATTATTTATTATTTTTTTTCCTACTCACTACCACACACGGCACACACTTCAATTTATATTTATTATTAATTCCTTTTTTTTATACGGTCATAACACTATACGATCTAGGATTGGAGCTAAAGCCTTTGATATATTTAATTATTTTTAGTTGATGATATGTTTGATTTTATGAATGTGTTACGGTGATATTGTATGATTTGTGAAGATGATGCATGATATATGATAAATGGTGCACGACATGTGTTGATTGAAAGCGGTTGGAGGAAACATGACACTACGTGTTGCATGATGAAAGATATTAGATCAATGAAACATGTCATTTGATGATACACCTACAATATATAGAAAGTCATGCGATGATCATTGAAGGATATAAAATGAACCATGACATGATTTATGATTGAAGTAGTTGATGATACGGCAGGATAGAGAAAGACTAAGGTTTTCTTAGGATTTTACAATATATGAACTAATGAATGATTATGTGAACTTTTTTAGTGCCTTGTCCAGGGTTAAGAAAACAAAGATGTTATTTATTTTTCATATGATGATTTTTCTTATTAAGCAAGTTGACCTCATTCCTATTTTTTTTTTTACTCTTTTCATATGAATGAATAGGAGAACAATCTAGTGAAGGCAATGAATTTTATATTTGAATAACATTGATTATCGATGATATACTTTCGGACCATTTACCTTATTATGTTGAGGTTTTTGAATAACATTGATTATTGATGATATACTTTCGGACCATTTACCTTATTATGTTGAGGTTTTTATGTTAAATTGATGTGTGGATTATTTATTCATGGTTGAAAAATTTTATTTGAAATTTGTATTTATTGATGGTGAACGACGGCTATGGTTTAATTTTCGTGCACATATGGTATTGCATTGAAGACTTTGTGACTCCATACATTTTAAGTCATGGCCAATTATATCCTTATCCCGAGACAGGGGACATAATGCGCAGAAGCAAGTTAATGGTTTTATTTTATGCTTCTATAACAATTCGTTTTGCATTCATGTCCTATAATCAGTGAGTTGATTTCAAACGTGAAACTTAAATATTAACCATTGACATGTACTTTTTTTTGAATAACTATTGACACTTGTTAACATTAGTTTAATGGGCGATTAATGTCAGGTCCGGTGATAATCATTCTAGAGAGAATGAAGTGAATATAGTGTTGGCTAATTTTTAGATTGTTTTCGGTTTAGGTCACACGACTCAAATATTCTCTAAAATAAGAAAGAGAAAGATAATAAAATATGAATCGAGACACATGATTCAGAGTGGTTCCAATCTCTTTGATTCTACTCCACATCCGCTTTGTTTCCAAAGTAGATTTTCAACATCAACTTTTCTTATTGATTTCAAAAAGAATCAAGAACAATGAAAGCAACACTTGCACTAATAACTAGTGAAAGAAACGACTACACCAACACCTGCACTAACAATTAGTGTAAGCAACAACTACAACAACAATTTATTGCACAAACAACTTGTGCAACATCAGCAACATCAGCTACAAGCAAGAAACACTTCTTGCTTCTTCATAATTTGAACAAAGTTCTATTGAGGAACTTTCACCAAATGGATTTTAGGGAAGAAGTGAAATTGCACATTCTAATAAGTCTAAATCACAAGCAAGAGATCATATATGTTTAGTTCTTCTTGTGTTAGACTTCTACCCTCACAATATAACAATAAAAACAAGTAACAAGAACCTAATAATTTTTATGTCCTTTTGCATCTTTGCGAGATTTTTACTACATGAGGGGTGAAGCTTGATATAGATAAAAATGTGTAAATGGCTCATCTGAGCTTCTTCAATATACTGAGGGTGCGAGCCATGTCTTTGCAGCTTCCATAAAGTCTTCAACTTCATCAAGTGTCTTGAAGATGCCAAAATATCCTTCAACCACTCTAGAATTTATTTTGATACTCCATAACCACCCTAGAGAATCTTAGATATGTTTACAATAGTCAAGAAAACATTATAGTTGTTGGCGGAAAGCCCATAATCGATTCGGAAAAGATTGGAGAGATAAAATATTTTAAACCTACCTTGGATTTTGTTCTAACGGCTATAAATATTTGAATCCTGGGTTACATCGATCGATCTACTGTTGGACCGTGACACCTGCAATAAACACCATCTAGAGAGGGGGTGACTAATGGTTAGCAGAAATTACACTATTAAAAACTCTTTTGAAAACTCCCCTCAAAACATTCTATAAGTTTCAGAATCAGAGTCTGCTTTTAAAAAAATTGTTTCTCTTTGTGTAGAACATCAAAACATTTGAAACTTTCCAGAAACAAACTTCAAGATGTTTTAGAACTCCTGTAAAACTTTGAGAGAAATCCAAAGTCTTTGGTCCTTCAAAAAGGTAAAAAACTTTTAGCTCACAGATTTTTCAGAACGGGACAGAAAAGTTGTTTAACTTAGAAAAGCTAGAACACCTTGTGTGCTTATCCAAAAGGTGTGATTTTTTGTCAAAACAAATCTTAGGAAGTCTAGTTTATGTTTTCAAAAAGCCTTGACCAATTATCCTAGGCAAATAATATAGAATTGCAAAACTTTGAAGACAGGTCAGTTTTGTTGACAGATTTACGCAACTAACTTGCAATGACTATTTGACTAACTTTTCTTTAATCAAATCAAGTGATTCTTATTGCACATGAAAGCTAACAGTCTGAGTTGGCTAACACCAAAAATCAGAATTTTTTAAAAATTTTTCTGGATTTTAGAACTTTAGTACAGAAACTGTGAAAAACTGACAGAAAAGTAAAGAAGGCAAAGACACCATGAATTATCCTGGTTTGATCAATGTGACCTACTCCAGTCCCAAGGAACACCTTTTTTGGATTTTCACTATGGGAATAACACCTTACAACTTACAGAGTACTTGATTCTTGCGTTATACACCAACCGTAATTAAGAATTGATCACTGCACCTTACAAACTCAAGAATGTTATCACCTCACCACCTATTGATGTAGCCTTATAGAATGGCTAATCAGCTACAAATTTTACGAGTACAAGAGGTGTGTATGCAGTATAATAACAATCAAAATCACCTATAATATTAGCTGTAAGAACAAGAATGGAGAATGGAGAATGGAGAAGAAGAAGAATAAGAGAAGAAGATAGCTTCAAGTGGTGTTCTCAAGTTGTGTTCTTCCTTCTTCAACTCCTCTCCTATTTATAGGTGTGAGCAGCCCCTTGTGGATTAGGATGCCCACATGTCACCTTCCATATCATCAATCTCACTTGTCTTCATTTGATTGGAAGACCACCTCATCACCTAGATTAGTTGGCACCTTCAAGACATGTGATTGAACCATTTTGAATGCTGAAATTTCTGCAGGAATTTTCAGAAAAGTTTAAGTGGTTTGTGTTAGGAAACAAACGAGATCATTGTCAAAAACGCACAGCGAAAAACAAAACTTGATCTCTGATTTCCTACCAAGGATCCATATTGTTCGTTTAATCCGATGAAAGAAATCAAAAACCTTATCTCTGTAGATTCGAAATCTGTAGATGTAGGAGATGAGATGACACGAACACCCTCTGACGGTATCCACACGAATGATTCCATCCGGAATGCTAGCTTTTGAACGGCACGGCTGAGAACTTTGGTTTCTCTAAAACGAATACTGTTTTTTTCGTGTTGTCTCTCTATGCGAGATGCATAGGATATATACACATATATAGACATCAAAATCTGAATCCTAATTGGATTAGTTAATGCCAATCAAAATCCATATCAGATATGGATTCTATCAGGATATTCACAATCCATATCAGATATGGGTTCTTTCGTTATTATCCGGTAATATATATACACACACACACACACACACACACACACACATACATATATATATATATAACCATAAGGGCATCCACATGATTTCGTTTCTTGATTCCGAAATAGATGCCCTCGCTGCTCCATTCCGTCATTCTCAAGTTGTGTTCTTCCTTCTTCAACTCCTCTCCTATTTATAGGTGTGAGCAGCCCCTTGTGGATTAGGATGCCCACATGTCACCTTCCATATCATCAATCTCACTTGTCTTCATTTGATTGGAAGACCACCTCATCACCTAGATTAGTTGGCACCTTCAAGACATGTGATTGAACCATTTTGAATGCTGAAATTTCTGCAGGAATTTTCAGAAAAGTTTAAGTGGTTTGTGTTAGGAAACAAACGAGATCATTGTCAAAAACGCACAGCGAAAAACAAAACTTGATCTCTGATTTCCTACCAAGGATCCATATTGTTCGTTTAATCCGATGAAAGAAATCAAAAACCTTATCTCTGTAGATTCGAAATCTGTAGACGTAGGAGATGAGATGACACGAACACCCTCTGACGGTATCCACACGAATGATTCCATCCGGAATGCTAGCTTTTGAACGGCACGGCTGAGAACTTTGGTTTCTCTAAAACGAATACTGTTTTTTTCGTGTTGTCTCTCTATGCGAGATGCATAGGATATATACACATATATAGACATCAAAATCTGAATCCTAATTGGATTAGTTAATGCCAATCAAAATCCATATCAGATATGGATTCTATCAGGATATTCACAATCCATATCAGATATGGGTTCTTTCGTTATTATCCGGTAATATATACACACACACACACACATACATACATATATATATATATATATAACCATAAGGGCATCCACATGATTTCGTTTCTTGATTCCGAAATAGATGCCCTCGCTGCTCCATTCCGTCATTCTTTGGTTGGCACGTTTTGGGCCGGCCGGCCGCCATTAAAGATTATCCGCGAAGTATTTGAAAAAATTGGTTTTCAGCAAGATTTGCGCATTACACTTATTGATCAAACGCATATTCTCTTGAACTTTCGTAATGAAGCGGATTATTTGCGATGTTTTTATCGCCGCTCATGGCATATTTCCGGGTGTCATATGCGTATCACAAAATGGACTGTGGATTTCGACCCCGCAGCTGACGTTCCAATCGTTCCTGTATGGCTAGCTTTTCCTGGATTACCGATTCATCTGCATTATCGCGAGGCATTGTTTGAAATAGCACGCACAATAGGAACGCCGCTAAAACTGGATGTGGCTACAGCGGATGGATTACGTCCGTCGGTTGCACGTGTATGTATGGAAGTCGATATCTCTCAAGAATTGCCCCAAAAGATATATTTACAGGCAAAAAATCGAATGATCCTGCAAACAGTGATTTATGAGGACTTGCCGCGCTTTTGTACCTCCTGTAGACAACTTGGCCATGCAGCACATGATTGTCGCCCGCAGACCGAGGGCACGGTGCCTCCTCCGCCACCTCCGCCGCCTCCACGCCCACCTGCCCAACGCTGGACCCCCGTCAAGTGCAAAGAAGGACAACTCCGTCCCATGACGGAGCCAGTGACTAATCCTCCTGTGGCCGCACATATGCCTTCTAACGCAGACCCTAGCCCTAACGTCTGAGTCACTGATTCATCAATATTGGAGGGAGATGCTCCGTTGCCTGTTGGGGACTCCACGGCACCACAAAATCCCACCGACGATTATGATATTGGCCATTGTTCTGACAATGAGCTACCAGAAACTGATCCACCTCCGGAGGTTTCAACGGTTCCGGATGACGTAGTTAGGCGCATGGAGTTAATTCCTACTTCGCTAGATAAAGATGTTTTATTATCGCGTCTGCAGGATTCCTCTGCAGAGGCTGAATTTATTCCAGTGGTTCCACGTCGTAAACGCCGTACCAAAAAAGAACTACTGTCTCTGCCACCCTCCGTGATTCTAACTCGTAGTGCGTCTCATGCAATTCAGGGAAGTGGTTCTACTCTTGCTCAATGAATATTTTACTATGGAATGTACGAGGCATGCGTGCCTCTTTCCCTCGATTACATAATTTAGTTCGTGAACATCGTTTAGATATAGTTGCTATCATTGAACCGAAACACTCACCACATCATATTTCTCGTTTTGCTATGGATCTTGGTTTTTCACATCATTTCTCTTCTCAAAACGAAACGTATTTGGTTGTTTTGGCGGGACACAGATATTCATCTGGGGGGATTCACATGATCAGGGTCAAGTCGTGCATTTTACATTCCACAATTCGTCGACTTCAGAAAAATTTTGTCTTCTCTGTGGTCTACGGCAGTCATACTGTTCCTTTACGACGTGCACTATGGCACTCGCTATCCACCTTTGCTGACTCAAATGATATGCCATGGCTTGTTGGGGGTGATTTTAATTCTTTTCGTTCTCTGGAGGACCATGCCGGCCGCTCACGACCGTCGCTTTCCACCTTACAAGATTTTAACGATTGTATTGAAGCATGTTCATTAATGTCACCGCAGTATCAGGGCTCTCGATACACTTGGACGGATGGTCGAGGTCTGGGACGGGTTAGACGCAGGTTAGACTGGTTGTTTTATAATTCTGTTTTTCAAAGTTGGTTTGATGACACCTTCCTTTCGCATCTTCCCCGCGTTTCTTCGGATCATACTCCATTGTTAGTTCTATGCCGATTGGGAATCACAGACACACGCCGGTCTTTCCGGTTCTTAGACTCCTGGCTGCATCACCCAGATTTCCATGCTTATGTGGCGAGTGCTTGGGCATCCTACCCAACAACAGGAGGTATGTATGGATTCTATTCAAAGTTGTTACGTTTAAAGAAGGATATTCAGCATTGGAATAAGGAGATTTTCGGAAACATCCTTTCCAATATCAAGCATGCTGAATCAGATCTTACCTTGGCTGAAAACGCGTGGGATGTTGACTCCTCTGATGCAAACCGAGAGGCATACCAAAAAGCCAAAGCGAAGTATATTCAAGCTACTCTGTATGAGTTTCCATTTTCGGAAACAGAAGGCAAGACTTCGATGGTTGCAGGATGGTGATGCAAATACTCGATATTTTCATTCCATAGTCAAGGGTAGGCGTTCTCAACTGCGCATCCAGCAAATCCGTACGTCTGATGGAAGAATATGTACTGATGCTGCCGCCATTCAGGACGAGGCTGTCGCTTTTTATACATCCTTGTTTACCCAGGCTCATACACACAATTATGATGCGGTGCTCCGCCATATTCCAGTTCTTGTTGCAGAGGATGACAATATGATGCTTACAGCGATGCCTACAGTAGCGGAGATTAAAGCAGCAGTCTGGCACTTAGATCCTAGCAGTGCAGCAGGCCCCGATGGCTTCAATGGTAACTTTTATCGATCTTGTTGGTCCATTATTCATACTGATGTCATTAAGGCTGTGCAGGAATTTTTCTTGGGTATCCCTCAACCTACGGTCATGGCTAGTGCTCTTATCACACTAATCCCCAAGAAGCCGTCTCCGGATACTTTTAATGATTTCAGACCCATCTGCCTCACAAATTTCATAAGTAAAGTCTGCACGCGTATAATTGCTACTAGACTTAATACTCTGCTACCTCGCATTATTTCGCCAGAACAAACAGGCTTCCTTCTGGGTTATGATATTTCGACACAGGTCCTTATGGCTCGGGAGATGATTCATATGCTAGATAAAGGGGGTCCTCAATTATGTTTGAAGCTAGATATGATGAAAGCTTTTGACATGGTCAGCTGGGAATATCTAGAGCGCATATTTGACGCTTTTGGTTTCTCAGCTTTTTTTACTCGTATCATTTTAAACCATTTGCGGGCCACGACGTTATCGGTATTAATTAACGGCATGCCATCAGCATCATTTCGTCCGTATCGAGGTGTTAAGCAAGGGGATCCTTTATCCCCTCTGCTTTTTATTATTTCCTCCGAAGGTTTCAGCAGGGGATTAAAATCATTGGTCACATCGGACGCATTACAGCTATTCCGAATTGGCAGAGTTCCTTTTCGTATCACTCATCTTGCTTATGCAGACAATCTGTTGGTTTTCTTACGGGGCACACAGCGTAATCTTCAGCATTTTCACACATTCTTGACACAATATGAGAATGCCTCTGGTCAGAAGATTAATTTTCAGAAGAGCAGTTTTATCACGTCTGCAGCGGTAACGTCACAACAGCGGCGTGATTATGCTACTATTACGGGCATGCGCGAATCTCATCTTCCATTTAAATATTTGGGATCGTATTTGCATAAGGGCGTCAATCGGCCACGATATTGTATTTCATTATTACAACATATACACGATCGTCTACAAGGTTGGCACTCTAAATTGTTATCTTCTGCTGGTCGTCTTGTCTTGCTGCGTTCAGTTATATCTTCGCTACCATTACATATTCTAGCAGTAGGGGGCCTGCCTAAATCGGTCATTAAGGCAATCCACAGCAAAATGTCGAATTTCTATTGGGGACAAAGGCATCATTGGGTATCTTGGGCTTCGATTGCAACACCCCCGGGAGGAGGGCGGACTCAGGATTCGAAACTTTTATATGTTACAGCGAGCCTATCATTGTCGTATCTGATGGTCCTATCATCAACAGCATACACTTTGGAGTAAATATATGTTCAGTAAATATGGTCGCCGCGGGGACTATTCGCCTTGGCTAACTGACTCGCCAGTGTGGAAACTCATTTGTAAGATTCATTCTACTTGTATGGAATATGCGACGGGTCAGGGGGAACATCTTTCATGGATACCAACATCCACAGGGGAGTTTTCGTTGAGCAGTGCTTATGATATTTGCCGAGCCCCAGCCCTACACTTATCTCAGCAAAGTTTATTTGGTTCAAGCATCATTCACCTGTCACTCAGATATTTCTGTGGCGTATATTTCACTCAGCATTACCTTTTGAGGACTATACTCGTAGGTTTTATATGGCGTGCCCTCCCAATGTCCTTTTTGCAAGCAAGCATCAGCTACTGTGGATCATATATTTTTATACTGCTCGGGAATTCGAACAATCTGGAATTATTTTGCCAGCGAGTTACAGTGTCCACTCCCGATCTCTTTGCACCTCCGCCAATATATACTCTCATGGTGGTATCGCTCATCCTTTTCTTATTTTCTCAGAACTTTACGCATCATTGTCCCGGCTATCATTGCTTATAACATGTGGCGTGTTATACTTCTCTCATTTATGGTGATTCACGCTCCTTTTCAATACACTCTTTAAAGTTCACAGTACAGAATGATATAACAATGTGGTGTAAGTCCTTGGGGGGCTCTAAGCTCATGAGGTGCCCTCGCCACCCTTTTTCGTGGCTTCCCCCGATTTGACAACCGCGTCCCACTATGGTGCGCTGGCGCTTACCTCCGTCTGGTAAATTCAAACTAAATAAAGATGCTGCAGTTGGAAGACATTACAGTGCGGGTGGTGCTATCTTGAGGGACCAGACCGGTACATGTTTGGGAGCAATTTCATTTCGCTTGCCGCCAAGTACACCAATTCATGCAGAGATACAGGCTGCAGTTTTTGGTTTATTATATTTCCTGCCTCTGTACCGAGCAGTAATACTTGAGTCAGATTGTGCGTTGTTGATATCTCGATTGTCATCTCCACGATTGATTCATGGAAACTACTGCCTTCAATTGCTACATACGTTGGTTAATCGTCATCGTTTGGAGTATCGCCACATTTATCGGGACGCAAACATGTCAGCACATTATCTTGCGCAACATGCTATGTTACACCCAAACACTCAAGATTATGATTCGCGCTCACTTCCACCGCTAGTTCGGAGCTCTGTCTCCCTGGATCTTTCTTCGGTAAATTTGCAGCTCCCTTGATATACTCAGGTCTTCTGAATGGATTGGCTACACAATAGTTTTCCTGCCTGTATCCTTGGGCATTCGGGCAGGCTTGGTATGATTCGCTTCCTGCTGTTTTTCTGCTTTGTCCTGCATTGCTGGCTTGTTGAAAATGTTACGCTTGATCTTTGTGTATGGTTTATGCATGTCTGTATTTTCAACCTCACACGATATGTCTTCCAAATGGATTGGCCCCTTCCCCCAGTCTCTGCCTGTCCTTTAGCTAGGGCAGGCAGATCTGGTAGATGCACTTTTCTTTCATCATATGTATATGTCTCTTGTCACTATGTCTGGCTGTGCTCACTGTTCAATGTTTTTCTGCATGGAATGTTTTCCCTATCAACTTCGATGGCGGTGATGGCATTTTGGGTTTCCATGCTGAGGCGAATGTTTCTCCTAAGCACCCAAATCGCTCCCCACGGTTGCATGTCTTCCAATCGGATTGGCATTCATATATTCTTTCTGTTGGTCTTCTTATGGGAACCGACAGACCTGGTGTGGTTTTCTTTTCTTTCGGTTACACACCCTCAATCTGACTGCTACATATACTTCACTCAGTCATACATTTGTCTTGTGCATGGATGGCATTGTGTGGCACCTTCATCTGTTTTCAACGGGACGGTTTTACCTTTACGGATGCAATGAGGATAATGCATCAACTGTGGACAATGCATCAACTGTGGTTTTGTACTCCCTCAGCTTATAGGCGTCATATCACTTCTCAAGGGGACGCGTTGTATTTAATAGACAATTTTATGTTAATTAGTGTCAATGAAAGTCGTATAAATATGTACGCTTTTTCCTTCGCCAAGTTTTTATCCACAAGGGTGGTTTTCTTGGCAAGGTTTTAATGCGGCATATCGTATACGACTGGAGATACACTATTATACGCTGGCTATTTCATTTTTTTTGATTTTGATGATGTATTCGCACAATCATGTAATCGGGTATTCCTCCGCCATAAGTGAGGCTTTCTATTAATAAAAACTCTCTTTATAATATATATATATATATATATATATATAACCATAAAGAAACGAAATTAATAATATTAATAATAATTATATCTAATATTAATATTATTAATATTATTAATATCAGTCCATACGCATTCTTGTGTGTGACCCGATAGGCCCATATTAATTGGCAGTCGGTTAAATCTCTACTAAACCAACAAGTCATAATTGTCCTCTAGCAAGGCATTACGACTACCCAATTAATATGAGTACAGTCCAACTAGCCTAATCATAGTACATGTATTAATCCCTTTGTCACACGATATCTAGTTTGAACATAAGTCCTGGTAAGCGTCATACTTATATTGTTCAAACGTATGATTACTCGATCTCTAAGTAGACTGATAAAACAAATGGTATTGATCACACTATCAATTCATTTGAGCACGGCCATACATTTCACAGTCTCACTAATAAAGGGGCCCAAAGATATCTATCTCAAAAGAGAGGGACAAATTCTATCTTGATTGTTCAATATCCTCTACATAATTTCTATCATACTCAATCATGACCTTTATTATTATCCAGTAACGGATAACGTTAGATCATGTCAAAATATAATAGTCTTTATGTTGGAAACTATGATAATCTCAAGTCTAAGGATTAAAACATGACTATCATGAGATTTACTTATGACGCTAATCCATGTAGTAATCTCATATGGGTCTATCCAATACAATGTTCTCTAACAAGTATATATGAGGTTGATTGCATCACCATACACATAGTCATCTCATGATTATCAAATCAATACTCATACTGGTTATAAATTATTTATCTCTATAACAATATGAACCAGGGACATATATCATAAATGTGTAACATACTAACCAAAAATAATGATAATAAAACCTCTTTATTAGTAATAAATGTATAACATAAACGTCCAAATCATGGCCTAGGGCACAACACTAACAATCTCCCACTTGCACTAGGCGTACAAATATTTGAGACCCGTAGATCTAGTGTGCTGATCATGCTTGACCCGTGAGAGAGGCTTAGTCAATGGATTTGCTATGTTATCATTTGTGTCAACTTTGCAATATCTTGACATCTTCTCCTATCGATGATGTCTCAAATGAGATGGTAGCGCCTGAGTATATATTTAGATCTCTGATGAGACCTAGGTTCTTTTGCTTGTGCTTGGCACCATTGTTATCACAATAAATGTCGACAAGATTTGCAATGCTATATACCACTCCTAGCTCAATGATGAACTTCTTCAACAAATGCTTCTTTAGCTGCATCTGATGCTGCTATATACTCAGCCTCTGTTGTAGAATCAGCCACAATGCTTTGTTTTGAACTTTTCCAACTAACAGCTCCACCATTCAATGTAAATACAAAACTAGACTGCGATCTGAAATCATATATTCGATTTGGAAACTAGCATCTGTGTAACCATTTACAACTAACTCGTCATCCAAACCTCCATAAATCAAGAATACATCTTAGTCCTTATGAGGTACTTAAGAATATTCTTGACAGCTGTCCAGTAACCTTCACCTGGGCCAGCTTGATATCTACTGTTCTGCTCAATAGATATGAGACATCTGGTCTAGCACATACATGGCACACATGATCGATCCTATAGCGAAAGCATAAGGAATTTTATTCATTCGATCTCGCTCATCAGATGTCCGAGGACATTGATTCTTGCTAAGATGAATGCCATGAGACAGACATGAATCCTTTCTTGGAAATCTTGCATGTTGAACCTCTTTAACATTTTATCTACGTATGTACTTTGACTCAAGCCAGTTATCCTTTAGATCTATCTCTATAGATCTTAATACCAAGGATATAGGTAGCCTCACCTAAGTCTTTCATTGAGAAAGAATTCCCTAACCAAGCCTAACCTTTTGCAAGGTAGGGATAATCATTCCCAATAAGCAATATTCATCCACATATTAAAACCAAAAACACTACTGCACTCCACTAACCATCTTGTAAACACAAGGTTCATCTTCATTCTTGATGAAACCAAAGTTCTTAACTATTCATCAAAACAAAGATTCAGCTTCGAGATGCTTGCTTCAAATCCATAAATAGATCTTTGAAGCTTGCAAACCTTTTTCGAATTCTCAGGATTAACAAAACCCTCAAGTTGTGTCATGTACACATCCTCAAGTAAATTTCCATTAAGGAAGCAGTTTTGACATCCATTTGCCATATCTCATAATCATAGTATGCTGCAATGGCAAGGAGAATTCTAATAGACTTAAGCATAGCAACTGGCAAAAAGGTTTCATCATCAGTCTATACCATGAGTTTGCGTGAAACCTTTAGCAACAAGCCTTTCTTGTAGGTTTTGCACATTCCTATCCATGTCAGTTTTCTTCTTGAAAACCATTTACAACCAGTAGTCTTAATACCCCTCTGGAGGATCAATTAAAGACCAACTTGGTCATCAAACATGGATTGCATCTCAGAATTCATGGCTCCAAGCCATTTATCTGAATCTGGACCTGACACAAGCTTCTTGTTAGGTAAGTAGGCTCATCTTGATCTATGAGCATAACTTCACTATCATCAGTCACAAGAAATCTATATCTCTCTCGGCTGACGATGTATCCTATCAGATCTGCGTTGGACTTGTGTTACATTTTCAGGCTCCACAAGTGTTTGTGGTTCTGAAATTATCTCTAAAGACGGTTCAATGATATCTTGTGAAACTTGAGTTTTCTCAAGTTGTACTATACTCCCACTAGTTCTCTTAGAGAGAAACTCCTTTTCTAAAAAGATTCTATTTCAAGCAACAAACACTTTGTTCTCTGAGGGAATATAAAATACCCTTTAGTTTCTTAGGATACCCCACAAAAATACATTTGATAGATTTTGGAGCTAGCTTATCTGACACTAATCTTTTCACATAAGCTTCACAACCCCAAATCTTAAGAAAAGACAAACTGGGTCTTACCAGTCCCATATCTCATATGGTGTCTTTTCAACCGCTTTAGATGGTACACGGTTCAAAATGAATGCAGCTGTCTCCAAGGCATAACCCCAAAAAGATAAAGAAGATCTACTTGACCCATCATAGATCGAACCATATCTAATAAAGTTCGATTTCTCCTTTCAGAAACACCATTCCATTGTGGAGTTCCTGGAGGAGTCAACTGTGAAACGATTCCACAATTTCTTAGATGTTTAAATTCTTGGCTCAAATATTCACCACCTCGATCTGATCGAAGCGTTTTAATTGTCTTACCAAGTTGATTTTTACTTCATTTTGAAAAGTTCTAAACATTTCAAAAGACTCATGCTTATGTTTCATTAGTAGACATAGCCATACCTACTGAAATCATCAGTAAAAGTATGAAATACTGAAATCCTCCTCTAGCACTAATGTTGATTTGGCCTCATACATCCGTATGTACCAAGCCCAATAATTCACTAGCCCTTTCACTATTTCCAGTAAAAGGTGTAGCGCCCCAGCCCGACATAGACATCGGTACCGGTGCACCCGTCGTAGTCTACTATAAGAACTACGAAGCGTCAAAACAAATCAAACACACGTCATCCATGACGCAAGATAAATCAGCGGAAACGTCATAAAATTTAGAACTTCAATAAATAATGTCACCAGATGAACTTCAACATAAACGAAATGAATTCGAAAACATACGATAAATCCTCTAACAACGATAGTAACAGAAAATCTATCAACTAAGAAATTAATATGGTATTTTCTCCTCAATGTCTATCATCCCAGTGGGCCCACTCGCCGCCGTCTTCCAGAAATATCATCTCGTGTTCAGGTTCACCTGAAAAGAGACGAAGTATCTATTCTTAGCAAAAACACAACGCTAGCAAGTAACCCGTCTATACACCTTACGAAACCACACACGATGAGTCACCGATGTATATATAGAAGCAATGCCCAAAATAAGGTGCTTGGGTTAGCAATATCATGGTCATAAGTAAACATCAAGCAGATAAGTCACATAAACCAACAAGAATAGAGATCAAATACACATCGTGAGAACATACTACGAAACAGGTCATAACCACACAACGTTTTATTCAGGTCAAGACTTATGTTACGTGACTCATGATACATGTATTCTTTCAAAGCTTATATTAGACTAACCGAAGACCAATGCACATGTATTCTTTTACAAACATGTTGTGCATGTCTTTTCATAACTGTTCATACTTATTCTTATCTTATTCTTCGCGTAGTACAACTTTATACCCTGTGGGTGATCAACCCACAGCAACACAGACTTTATACCCTGTGCGGAAGGTCCACAACCCCATAATAAAGCTTTATACCTTGCTGTTGATTACAGGTCACGCTTTTATACCCTGCCATCGCAGGCGTGACTTTTATACCCTGCATCAACCGCCAGCCCCAAACTTGTCGTTTAAAACTTTGGTCTTTCTTTGACACAAACGTGTCTTTTCTCAAAACAAAACTCTTGACAAATGCAAAGTGTTCATGTCCTGATGCCAAATGTTCATGCCATGTCATAAAAAACTCCTAAACTTGTTCACTCATAATTTAGGCATTGGTTACCCGTCACCACCTCAAACGTATCTAAGCATAACTTATCGGTACCTTATTCACCCCCCTCTCTTAATACAAGGTCATCTTGAGTTCACACTTAACCTTCTCTCTCTTTTACACTCAAGGTTACACATCTAACCATACACCGAACATATTTCTACACCTCTTGAACTCATATACTAGTCCCAAATGTCACACAAAGATTCCTCAAACTGCTTGCCGTTAATTCCCTAAACTTCATAGAGATTCAGCTTAAATTCTGCAAACTGGCCACATCGATTGACCGATGTGGCCTCACTGATCAATCGATGTCCAGTCCCCAGGACTTCGATCGATCGATGTATTATTGCTAAACGATCGATGTCCTCCAGAAAAATTTCAGCTTTCCACCCTCAGGACTTTGACGATCGATATGGTTCATCTGATCGATCGATGTTCAGTTTCATGGACATCAATTGATCGATATCCCCCAGTTGATCGACTGATGTCCTCTAGAAACTTCAAAAACGCACTCAAGGCCACTTGGATCGATTGATGTCCTTCTAGGATCGATGCGAGTCTATGTTTATGCAACTTTTCACCATGTTTCACCCCAAAAACGACCCAACCATCCTCTATCTTCATTTCAAGCCTATGAAACACCTAAATTCAATCCTCAAACATGATTCCAATCTACTCATACACTCACAACATTGCATTTTGAGTTAATTACGCACCACAACTTGGATCCTAAACCTTCCTTAATCTACTCATTTGGACAAATCCCCAAAGCCTTCTAACCACACTCCAATTCAGCTGCCAATCATATCACGCCCATCAAACCTCCTTCACCATTGTTTCCATCTACAATACCATAGACAATCATGCAAACCGATCATCAAAGAGTT
>AP025069.1:15325375-15414582 GCA_036186865.1 Eustoma russellianum | reverse complement strand
TACGCACCACAACTTGGATCCTAAACCTTCCTTAATCCACTCATTTGGACAAATCCACAAAGCCTTCTAACCACACTCTAATTCAGCTGCCAATCATATCACGCCCATCAAACCTCCTTCACCATTCTTTCCATCTACAATACCATAGACAATCATGCAAACCAATCATCAAAGAGTTTATCACAAGAAAAATGATTCCTTTCGGGCATACTCACTACAAAACCACCAAATATCGATCATTCTCAGAAATTGGCCCAAAGATTACATCTTTATCACATCAATACGCATAGAAGCACATAATACAACAATTTGCATAAACGAAACAAAATTACCAATGTGTGATCCAATTTTCTCTTTGTAGAAAATAGGGCCGATGAATCAAAATTTCGTAAAGCATATAGAAAAGTTACTTGCATTTGAACCTAGGGATTCTTACGGTGATTGGATTGAGTTCTTGAGCGGATTGGACCTGGGGTTGATCGCGATCCTTTCTTCCTTCTTCCTCTTTTCCTTTCTCCTTTCTTTCTTTCTTCCCTCTTTTTCTGTCGACTTCCCCTCCATCTTTTGGCTCCATAACCAATGCCTCTTGATGGGGAGTTATGTCTCTTGATGTAACTCCCTTAACACTTAATTAAGGAGGGACGATTTTGGTACTTTGGGCCTACTTTTCTTAATTTCAACTTCTTAATTATTTTCTACCTAAAATACATTTAATTATGCCTTATATATATTGGCATTTATTTATTATTTCTGTCGGTCTCTTAATGGGCACCGGCAGACCTGGTATGGTTTTCATTTCTTTTGCTTTCACACTTTCAATCTTTCA
Organism: Eustoma russellianum; assembly: GCA_036186865.1. Taxonomy (NCBI): domain Eukaryota; kingdom Viridiplantae; phylum Streptophyta; class Magnoliopsida; order Gentianales; family Gentianaceae; genus Eustoma; species Eustoma russellianum. Next base: position 15,413,756 of record AP025069.1, on the reverse strand, counting down.
GCTGCATATACTTCACTCAGTCATACATTTACCTTGTGCATGGACAGGATTACAATGCGCATTCATCTGCTTCCTCCGGGGCGGCCTTACCTTTACTGACAGAATGAGGGCAACACATCAACAGTGGACATCTTCATGTCTTATTCTTTATTTGTTCCTTTTGTACTCTGTTCGGATTGTACCTTTTTACTTTTGTACAGTAGCGCCTATCAACTATCCATCTATATAAATATGTACGCTTTTTTCCTTCGCCAAGGTTTTATCCACAAGGGTGGTTTTTCTTAGCAAGGTTTTAATGTGGCATATCATATATATTTGGATGTTGGTAATCATATGCGGCTACTATCGCCATACTTTGAAGTTTTGTAAATAAGGTTTTCCTCCGCCAGAAGTGAGGGGTAATAATATTATAATCTTTTCTATATATATATATATATATCATTATCAAATTTACAATTTGATCTGTTTTGATTACTGAGTGTTAAACTCAGAAAACATGGGATATGACAAAAGGGCCTTTGTCATCTTTCCAAGCAAACAAGACTCGCAATTTTCAAATGATTCAAAATCAAATGAATCTAATAATCCATCTTGTTGGAGTTTGGATGCGCGCTTCTCATTTATATGGCTAAGGCAACAATACCACAAATATGTAGGGTTTAATTCATTTGGCTTAGTTCTCTTTGAAGATATGTTATAAATATTATTGTCATTGGAATCATCAAGATTAAGGACATAACTGCCATTATAACTACTTGCAATACCATAAAGCAAGTCATTTTTATCAAAAATAGAACACTTCTTATTTTTAATAAAAAATGAATAACCTTCATCATTCAAAATAGATACTGAAATAAGATTCCTACTCATAGTAGGAACATAAAAGCAATTGTTTAAAACTACAAAAGCCCGTTGGGCAAGACAAGCTCATAGGTCCCTATAGCTATAGCAGCAACTCTTGCTCTATTGTCAACACGTAGGTCTACTTTGCCCTTCTTCAGCATCCTACTCCTTTTGAGCCCCTGCATATTCATACAAATATGGGATCCACATCCAGTATCTAATACCCAGAAAGAAGAAGTAGATAAATTAATTTCTATAACACAAATACCTGAAGATGTAGTCGCACTACCCTTCAGCTTCTTCAACTCTTCCATATAAACGTCACAGTTTCTTTTCCAATGCCCAGGCTTGTCGCAATGGAAACAAGTTTCTTCTTTAGGAACCTTTGCTTGGGTCCAGGTTTTGGCTTAGCTTGACCCTTTGACCCTTTTGCACCCTTTGCACCTTTGGCCTTACCCTTGCCTTTACCTTTCTTTTTCATTGGCTTGATATTGACATTCAATACTTGGGTAGGCTTCTTGATGTTCCCCTCAGCAGTTTTGAGCATACCATGTAGCTCAGGAATGGACTTTTCCATATTATTCATATTTTAGTTCATGACGAACTGAGAGAAACTGCTAGGTAAAGAGTGTAGGATCAAATCCGTGGCGAGTTCAAAACTCAGGGGATATCCAAGTCTTGCAAGGTGATCTATATAGCCTTTCATCATCAGAACATGAGCGCTAACAGATTCACCTTTAGACATCTAACAGTCAAATAGTGCAACATCGGTGTCAAACCTATCCTGCCTAGCCTGTTGTTGGAATGCTTGTTTGAGATGCACACTCATCTCATTTGAATCTTCCACGTGCTTCTTATGCTTACTCTTAGCAGCAACAAAAGCATCAGCACAAGGGGGTTCAGGGACAGCTTCATCAAGCACGTAGGACTTCTTTTCTTGCTTAAAAACTATTCTCAGGCTCCGAAGCCAGTCAACAAAATTAGTCCCACATTCTTTCAGTTTTTTCTTCTCAAGGATAGATTGCAGTGATAAGGTGGAATTGTTATTAGCAGCCATTTTTGACCTACAAAACATGCAAAGTAACATTTTATTTACTAACAAGGTTAAAATTTATAAAACTCCCACTAAAACATAAACCTCTAAAGAAATATTTTAGTGAGCTAAGATCCATATTTGACTTAATTCTAAACGCAGCTTTGGCATGACACTTAAAAATTAAGTTATTTAGGTAGGTAACTTCTTTACCAATTACATCTCATGTAACTCTTAGAATTTATGGAATAATGACATCATATGTCATTGTATGTTAGATTCCATCTAATGCCTTGGGTCCAAAACCGTTTTAATAGCCCAATTAAGTCTAACCAATTTTAAATATATGAGTAGCACTATTACTCATCCTACGTAGCTAGGAATGTTTAAAGCACATTGCTTTGGCAATACCTACTTTAATACAATCCCAGTTTTAATAGGTGTTTAAGACATGGATGGCATCGAGACTTAAATTATTAATGAGGGCTTAGTTTACGTCTTGCATTGTATATCATTATATCGTCGCATCCTATATGCATATATAATCTATCTTCCATGCATCACATACAAAATGATAAATATCTAAACATGACATAGCATGGCCAAACTAATATGATCTCATGAAGATCATGAAGGAAAGCCTATACTAAAGACTTCCTATTACAACATTTGCAATGATACATATCTTCTAATCTTGAGCTCGTGCCTCCATCTCCATGGAATACACTCGTCCTTGATATGTGTCGCCATGACCACTTTGGTAGCTTTATTCTTCATTTATTACAATAATAAAAAAACCTAACTACTTGTAAAATAAAATACAACAAAAACAATAACAGCACGCAGGCCGTGAAAACCCAAAAAAGAAATATGACTAAGTCAATCACATAGGTCCTAAGGCCATGCTATGCACCACGCAAAGAAATCAAACAATTATAATATATCATACACAAATATATTATAACAAATAAATATATTGACATTCTTAATGTCACGATAACGAACTATAGGGCGTACGCATCAATCGTATTAACAATCTTACTGTTTTGAATACGTGTAAACTCTTATAGAAGCATTGATTGAATTGATAGTTGTCAATTGTAATCCTAAAACAGAATCATCAATCGAATTGATAATCTGCCATTCGAAAACAAAAACAGAATCATCAATTGAATTGATAATCTGCCATTTGAAACACGAAAACAGAATCATCAATCGATCGATAATCTGTCTGTTTCAAATATGGATAGATCTTGATAGAATAATTATTGTATGTTTACATCTGATATAAACTGAATTGTTTTAGTCATCACATGACAAACAAATTCTGCCATATACAAATCATCTCATGAAAACGAATTGAAAAACACCATTCTTCTCTCATCATATAAAATCCGACTTGGGGTTTGTACATATATCATGCCATACGAATTCAAATAGAAAACATATAGTCAAACAAGCATGATATAATCGATTTAAATGAGACCAAAAAGTGGCTCTGATACCACTGTTAGGAAACAGACGAGATCAATGCCAAAAACGTGCAGCGGAAAACAAAACTTGATCTCTGATTTCCTACCAAGGATCCATGTTGTTCGTTTAATTCGATGAAAGAAATCAAAAACCTTACCTCTGTAGATTCGAAATCTGCAGACATAGGAGGTGCGATGACACAAACACCCTCTGCCAGTATCCACACGAATGCTTCCATCCGGAGTGCTATCTCTTGAACGATGCGGCTGAGAACTTTGGTTTTCTTTAAAAAGAATTCTTTTTTCTCATGTTGTCTCTCTGTGCGAGATACACAAGATATATACACATATATAGACATCAAAATTCGAATCCTAATCGGATTAGTTAATGCCAATCATAATTCATATCAGATATGGATTCTATCAAAATATTCAAAATCCATATCAGATATGGATTCTTTCGTTATTATCTGATAATATATTTTTTTAGATGGAAAAGATTTTATTAAAAGAAACCTCAGTTATGGGGAGGAAAACCATATTACATTATAAAGTCATCATATGAAAATAGCGAGTGCAATGAACTAATAATTGTCAACCTCCAGAATCATAAATGATATGCCGCATTAAAACCTTGTCAAGAAAAACCACCCTTGTGGATAAAACCTTGGCGAAGAAAAAAGCGTACATATTTGTATAGCTGAAGTGTTGATCCATAACAAAGCTCAGTAAAGAATACAGCCGCCCACATTCAAATACGAAAGTAATTAGAAATCCGCAATGAGTGAGCTGCAACAGCAGATATTGCCAAGACCATAATCCGCGCAACCGTAGAAATGGAACCAATGACCATCCATGTTTGCGACCAAGAGTGTCCTCATGAGGTGTCAGCAGAAAACGTGCATGCCAAAAAAATAGAATTAGAGGTCCGCATATGAAGAAGATATTGAATAAATAAGATGCATGTATGAAACATACCAGCGTTGCCTATATTCACTAGGAACATTGGCAACCCCCCAGTAAACTGCGCCCAAGAGAAGCTGCGAACATGTGACAAGCCTCCATGAAAGCTATATAGTTTGTTGTGTAGAAGCTCCCACCAATATGCAAACATGCTCAGGAAAGAGGCGAAGCCTGGCATCAGAAATAGGAGTGTGCATAATAACCGTAAATGATAAATACGAACAAGAACATACACGATCGCCTGTACCGAAAAGATGCAGGTGAAAAAAGGAAGTAATGCGGTCATGATGATAAAGCTTGAATAATGCAGTATTCGCGTCTGTCATCAAGCTGCCACGTGTCAATGGTGGAAGATCCAACACCCTCTGAAATGTGGTTGATGACCTCCGCATAAGCCCATATTGTGCTAAGGTGTGAGCCACTGAGTTTCCTTCGCGTGGGACATATAAGATATTGCAACGCAAAAGAGCCAAAAAAACCCTCAAACGCACGACATCATTGGCCTACCGTCCCGATAACGAGACTGAACCCGATATAATTGTTACCAAATATTGACAGTTAGTCTCAACATTCAAATCAGAGAATCCCAATGTAGCAAAGTAAATGACCATGTAACGCATAGCCTGTAATTCCTCATGTAGTGGCGGTGAAACTGGAAGAGGAAAACTCAACGGACAGACCAGTTGTCCATTATGATCTCGCAAGACTGCCCCTTTCACTGCCCCTCTACGGCCCGCAGCTGCATCAATTTTTAGCTTAAATCTACCTGTCGGGGGCAGACACCATCTAACAATAGTCACTCTACGAGATCGCATGGGTGGTGAAAATCGTCCTTGGAGCAACGAAGGTATGGATGTGGCAAACCGAGATTCTAAAATAGAAGAACACCAGGAGTATATGCTATCTCGGATCCTCTCCTTTAGACGCAAGAAAGAGAAAGCTTCATCACCAAACTGTATTGCAGCATATCCTTTCCAAATAGACCAAGTAGTTAGTAGAGGAACTATTGCCGCAAGATTGCCCATGATTGTGGCGGAAGTGGCATGTTGCCACCATCTTCTTAAATATCGATGAAACATCAATTCAGTAGGTAACGGGCCTCCGAAAATCCCTGCAAGATGGCTCCATAGAGACCTAATAAGAGGGCATGTATAAAATATGCGACTCTGCGTACCTGATGCATTTTTGCAAAAACTGCAGCAAGACAGAAAAGGAACCATCCAGGCCGAAATATTGTCCGGCATTGGCAGCGCATTATTCCATAATCTCCATAGAAAAACTTGTCCCTGTTTAGACGCAGTTTTCCACCATAGAAACTGAGTATAGGGCTGTATATCCATGCAGGTCCTACAAGTTTCGTAGGCTATGTGGAAGCTAAACTGGCCATGCTCATCATCCAACCATACTAAACCATCAGATGTGTATTGCACATGTAAAATACAAAATGAATGAATACGACATATACGCTTCCAATCAGAGGAGTCATAAACCATCGCCTGCATCTCGTGTCTGGCTCCATATTTATGCCTCATATACTGTGACCAAATAGACGAAGACATCTCGTAGGTCCACTTCATTTTACACTCATATGCTTTTTGTAGATCCTCAAGATTACGTATCTCCAATCCACCCTCATCTTTTGGATGACACAAGGAATTCCACGCACGCCAATGATGCTTTCGGTTTCATAAAAAGTTGGCCATTTTGCGATTAAGCTCAGTAGTAACACTTTGGGGTAGTCAGGCTGTGGCCATAATATGCAGTGGTAAAGCGGCGAGAACCGACTGTATAAGAGCAAGTCTCCCTGCCATGCTTAATAAACGTTAAGACCAGCCTTGTAATCGAGTATCAAAATATGAGAGCAAATCTGTACAATATCTTGAGCGGTTGATTCCTTTGAACAAATATGAGCCCAAGTACTTGATAGGCAATTGAGAATGGCGCATATTCAAAATCATCAACACTCGTGTGGATGATATACCTCCCCCAATAACCAGCTGACTCTTATTGTAATTAACTAACTGTCCTAAGGCACGCTGGTATTGCTACAAAAATCGACTAAAGGCTTGCAGATTATCGGCGGACCCATTTAAGAAAACTAAAAGATCATTCGCAAATCCTAGATGTGATACTACTGGAGAACGTCCAGAATTAAAGCCTTTGAGAACCCCCCCTTAGGAATAACTCCTTTAAGCCACGTGAAAAACCCTCAGATGCCAGAATAAACAACAAAGGCGACAACGGGTCACCTTGTTTCACTCCTCGAGAAGGACGAAAAAATCCACAAGATTTACCGTTAATCAACACCGAACAACGCGTAGCAGCCAAATTGTTCATAATAAGACGCACAAATCTGGCATGAAAACCAAAGTGCAGAAGAAACTGCTCAAGGTACTACCAGGACACCTGATCAAAAGCCTTTGCCATGTCCAATTGAATCATCACATTTCGTCCCTGACATTTACGATATAAAATATGCACCATTTCCTTAGCCATAAGTATCTGCTCCAAAATTCCCTGCCTAGGCATAAAACCCGCTTGTTCTGGTGAAATCAGTCTAGGCAGTAGCTTAGAGAGACGAGAAGCTATAACCCGAGTAACAACTTTTGAGATAAAATTTGTTAAGCAGATGGGATGGAAATCAGCAAAAGTACATGGGTTAGGAATCTTTAGCAATAAGCAAACCAGCGAGGCCGCCATTTTGCTAGGCACGTGAATCCCCAAGAAAAACTCCTGAACCGCCAACAGCACATCGTGCTCTACAAGTTCCCAAAAATGGCGATAAAAGGAACTAGGAAAACCATCCGGACCAGGTGCACTCGTTGGACTGAGACTCCAAACTGCGCACTTAACCTCCGCCACCTGGGGCAAAATTTGTAAATCATCATTATCCTGTTGGGTGAGTAAATGAGGGATATGCTGCAGTAATAATTCATGATCAGACGTTGACTCCGCGCAAAAGAGAGCCGAATAAAAGCTGACGGCTTCATCTTGAATTAACTGAGGAGTATCACATAGTACCCCAGCGGTTGTATTAATAAAAATGATAATTTGTCTCTGCCTTCGCATCTTGACAGTTTGGTGGAGAAATGCTGTATTTGTGTCACCCTCTTTTATCCACTTTACATTCACCTTTTGTTTCCAATAAAGATAGGCCCTATTCTGCAAAAGCATCAACGGCACTTTGGCAAGATGGTAAGACTCGTGATTGTTCACCGTAGGAGACACATCATAAAGCCGCTCCATGTGCATGGCATCCTCTTCTGCTACCATGAGATCACTGAATATATTTCCAAACACATTTTTATTCCATATCCTCAAATCTAATTTTAATTTTTGCAGTTTCACATAAAACTCATGCATGCCACTAGTAGTTTGATATGCTCGCCAATGCACACGAACAAAGTCATCGAAATCAGCATAAGTCAACCATACATCAAGGTAACGAAAAGAAGAAGGACCTGTATTATCTAATAATCTACTCTGTAATAACAAAGGTGCATGGTCAGAGGTTGCACGATGAAGATGACGTACTAAGTTATGTGGAAACATAGTAGAATATGCTGCTGTGTGAAAGAAACGATCTAGCCTTCGCCAGACCTTGCCAAGACCACGACCATCTGACCACGTGTATGGCGAACCTTGAAATGGAATCTCCAAAATATCTATAGTCTCCACAAACATCCTAAAATCTGCTAAGGTACGCAGAGATGGCGTGGAAAAGCCCTTGTGCTCATCTAGGGACAAAAATGTATTAAAGTCACCACCAAGAAGCCAATGAGAATCATCCTCTGCCCAAAATGATATCAAATCAACCCATAATGGACGGCGCGCAGCCACTGTATGTCGAGCATAGACCACTGTATACTAAAAAGATTGGCCACTAGCCAGCCACCGTAAGTGTAAAGAGTTATTTTGTATACCAGCCCTAGTATCTAGTAATTGTAAAAAAGAACCACGCCAAAACACCCAAATGTTACCATCACTAGATGAACAAGCATTTGAAAAACCAAGCTACAGCCTAATGCCTTCCATCCGAGATTGTCTAAGCTTTGGTTCAATCGAAACCAATAAATGCAAATGATGCTGTCGAGTTAAAGAAATAACACAGACCAGTGAGGTAGAAACACCCCAAAAATTCCATAGTAGTGTATACATTGAGAGGGATTAGTAGAAGATTTTGAAGATGATCGTTGAATAGCACCTCTAGTGAGCACAGTAGGAGGAGGGGCCAATGGCATCTGAGTTTCCTTCTACACGGTCTTCTTTGTCGAACATTGAACAGATAATCAATGGCCTGGGCAACATCCGGATGTGATATGTTTAAAGAACTATCATCCAATTGAGGTGCGGATGATATAACCTTTGCAACACCCATTACTTCTGTGCACAATTCTTGCATATCGTCCACACTATCATCTTGAGCCTCTGAATCCGACACATGTTCCAGTACGATCGCAGGATCCTCCTCAACAATCTTCAAAACTGGAGCTGAAGTACAATGTAATCGGTGGATATCTTGAGCATGAGAGACCTGCTCAAGCTCCAGTGATTCGGCTGCAGAGTCTAACAGAGAGGCTTCAGGGAAGGCAAATTGCTCATGTACTCTGTTCTGTCTGGATCCTCTTCAACCGCTGCCACAATTGTTGCTGAACTATGATTTAACGGATTAAGTTCCTGGGTGTGGGTTACCTACTCCTCCACTCCTACAGTTGCAGGCAATTCAACGTCACGTTGCCCATATAATCTAAGGCCCCGCAGGCTGCGGAACATCTAGATCCACTTCGTCTTCAGCCATAGTAGGAATAGTGGCATTATTTTTCTCTTTGGCGTCCATCATTGAGAGGGCTAAATATCTGGCCTCTTTTCCTTGGCAGGAAATTTCGAATCTTGTGAATCAATTACTTGCTGTTGCAACTCATGTGTTTTGTGAGTAGAACATGTCTGTATTGAATGACCCAGTACGCGACAAGAGGAACAGTATAAAGGTAAATTCTCATATTCAACAGGTTGGAAGAAAGTATAATCATCACACTGAATATGTAAAAATGTTGAGGCAACGCTTGTGATACATTGATTTCTACACATATCCGTGCAATTGATGGCCGCAGGAGCTACATGGTGCCCGAATCTGGTTTCAATGGAGTTCCCAGCATCCTTGCGATTTCAAAAAGTGCCTCCTTTTTATGCAAATAAATCGGTAGACCAGGCAGAGAGATCCAAACTAGCACAATTGGTACGTCAACCTTCGGATCATAATCGTATGACCATTTCGTAACCCTCATATGTTACCCTAGAACACTCCATGATCGATGTGAAAACACTTGTAATAATCAGCTTCCGCATCAAACTTCATTATATATGGGATGATATTATTAATATCAACCTATACGCATTCTTATGTGTGACCCGATAGGCCTATATTAATTGGCAGTCGGTTAAATCTCTATTAAACCAACAAGTCGTAATTGGCCCTAGCAAGGCATTACGACTACCCAGTTAATATGAGTACAGTCCAACTAGCTTAATAATAGTACATGTATTAATCCCGTTGTCACACGATATCTAGTTTGAACATAAGTTATGGCAATCGTCATACTTGTATTGTTCAAACGTATGATTACTCGATCTCCAAGCAGACTGATAAAACAAATGATATTGATCACACTATCAATTCATTTGAGCACGGCCATGCATTTCACAGTCTCACTAATCGAGGGGCCCAATGATATTTCTCTCAAAAGAGAGGGACAAATTCTATCTTGATTGTTCAATATCCTCTACATGATTTCTAATCATACTCAATCATGACCTTTATTATTATCCAGTTACGGATAATGTTAGATCATGTCAAAATATAATAGTCCTTATGTTGGAAACTATGACAATCTCAAGTCTAAGGATTAAAACATGACTATCATGAGATATACTTATGAGGCTAATCCATGTAGCAATCTCACGATGGTTCTATCCAATACACTGTTATCTAACAAGTATCTATGAGATTGATTTGTATCACCATACACATAATCATCTCATTATTATCAAATCAATACTCATACTGGTTATAAATTATTTTATCTCTATAACAATAATGAACCAGAGACATATATCATAATTGTGTAACATACTAACCAACAATAATGATAATAAAACCGCTTTATTAATAATAAATGTATAATATAAACATCCAAATCATGGCCTAGGGCACATATACTAACAGTTTGGATGACCAATTCTTCCTTCAACTTTTGTTCAACCTCTTCAACAACTTTGGAAGGATAATGGCTGACAAAATTTGCAGAATTTAGGCTCCAGAAACCGAAATTTATGCCACCTAGGGCGCCAAGAATGCAACTCCATGCCAACATGTCATCTTAGAGTGTTTTGATTGGTCCATGTCATGTAGTCTTGCTCATATGTAAAAATTTGATTTGTCCACCTCACATACATATATATGAACGTTTTTAACTTTCAAAAATGAGTAAAAAATCAGATAATAATGGCTGAATAATAATGAGAATCAGTTGCATAGTAAACATCACCATTTGACCCAACTACTTCCCCTTTTCTCTCCTTCAAGTGTGCCTGACAGTTTTTAGATTTTTGAACATTATCCACCCAAAAATAATGAAGAATAAGTCTCAAAATATGTGTATGATAACACCATGATGACAATATAATGTGACAAAATAAATGTCATAACATAAGAAGTCCAAGAAAACCGAAAACCATAACATATATGGTTAATATATATATGAAATCCATGAATCACCAAGAATAATATGAAGATCATAAATATGATAAGAGACATCCATAGGGAAACCATTTTAGCCTTACACATAAAATAAATCTGTGTAAATGACCAAAATGCCCTTGAGCACCAATATGACCAAAATACCCTTGAGTGCCAAATATGTCAAGAAAAAAGGTGTAGAGATACTCTAACCTTGTAATTTCATGCATATGGACATTCTCCATTTGATAAGACCCTGAAAAAGCTCAAAACATACTCCTTTGACCTTGTGGTAAGTTGTAATAACTTCCTTGGCAAGTTAATTATATAACACATGCATATATTAACTCATAAACACATAAAATCCAAGCAATGAAACATGATAAACATATATGGAATGTTTAAAAACTCATTACATGCAAAGAAGATCATGTGTATATCAAAAATGAGTATTAGCTTGTCATATGTTGGAGAAATTTTTTAGAAATCCGTTGACATCGATCGATCTATGTCTCAATTTTAGAGGCTGATGTATACATCGATCAATCAATGCCCCTGCAGTTGAGAGATCCATGTCTCACAGTGTGCAATTTAACAATGTAACATTAACAAACTGAAAATAAAAACTAGAAAACTAATATCGAAGTGAGTGAAGCACATTGTTTTTAAGACATTATTGTGTAAACTATACACATGCAGTTATCTCAATTATCTCCAAAGATACAATTGTAAAAACCCTTTGTTCAGTGTTTCACTCTCAGTGAGCAAAATAGAAAACCATAATCGATTGTGTATTCTTTTAGAAACTGGATGCAAGACGTACGATATATTAAAAAACATGGTTTGGATTAATTTAACATATAGTAATTTCTTTTAGATATTATTTTTAGTAACTTATCTATTCTCGCTTTCTTAATTATTTCAAAGGAATAATTTCAAATACCCCTATGGACAATACTTCAAGTTGTACAATGTCCATATAAACTATTTTTGTAGGCATTTTCTACTGTTATAGATAGGAAGAAAAATGGCTATAATAATAGTTAACAGATGTATTTTGTATCTTTGATTTATTTAATAGATGGAAAGGATATCGATGTTCATTCAGCACATGGCGGGTTTGACTATGAAGTAAGAAACTAGCATGGTAGGGATCTACTAGACCTAGCGGTAGCCCACGACCTAGGTATTATAAAGTAGTTCTTTAAGAAAAATAAAACACATTTGATCACTTTTAGCAGCAGAGGACATAATACACAAATTGACTATTTTCTGATGAGGCGTGAAGATCGACGGTTGTGGAGGGACTGCAAGCTTATACCAGGAGAGGCAGTAGTGATGCAACACTGTTTATTAGTGGTAGTTATAGCATTGAGCCAAAAGATGAGCAAGAGAGTTAGAAAATTCCCACTCAGGATTTGATTCAGAAGTTTGAAGGGCGAAAAAATTAACATATTTAGAGATAAGGTTATCTCCATGATATCAGATCAAATGGGTGAGGACACGAACCAGATGTGGGAGGCTATGGCGACTACTATTACTCACGCGGCGAGAGAAACTCTTGGGGTAACAACAGGAAGACAACCGTACATAAAGAGCCGTGGTGGTGGAACGAGGATGTGCAACAAAAAATAAGGCATAAACAACGAACTTTTAGAGAGCTGTTTTGATGCACAGGCGGGGAAGAGAAAGTGAAATTGAGCGTATAGAAAGACTACTTACCTTTCTTTCTTTCCTGTTTTCAAATCCTGATTAGAAACAATTAAACGACCTAATTACAGACCTCCAAAAATTATGAAATTTGGTGAGATTCTACACTCAGATGTTTTGAATATCTCACAAAAAAATTCAAATTAAAATTCAACTCCTAACCCTTTGAAAATACATGTTTGGTCAGATTGTGCAAATCTGCCAGAAACACTACTCCGAATTGAAAAATTTATTCCAGTTAATTGGTGGCTCCAAATGGTCTGAAAATTTAACAAAAAGATCCTTACTATATTTATTTCAATGGGTTGAAACAGTTTTAAAACATTCTTGTGGGAAGTATATCAATCACGTTGATGTTCTCAACCTTTGAAACTCTGCAAATCAGATTACACTAGTCGCAGAACTATTCAAGTTTGATTGACTTATACTTATCCAAATGAGTTGACACTTGCGCCAAATGAAAATTAAGAGGTGTGGCTAAGTTTCTGAAAAGTTTTGTAATTTTTGAAAAACGTTTCCTATTTTTTCTGTCGCAATTAAATTGATGCAAAATGCTGGAAACTTAAAGTAAAGTGCTGAAAATAAGAACATCAAGAATTTTATACTGGTTCGGTTAAAACAACCTACTCCAGTCTTCGAGGATACCTTCTTCGGTTATCAATAAACACCAAAAACATCTTAACACAAGGTTTACTGGAGGTATACACCAACTCCACTCTTTTACAACCAACACAACCAAAACTACCAAACAAACCAATCACGAACACGACCACCAATCGAATGAAGGTTTGATCACACCTTAATCAATCTTTTGCAAAAATGAATGTGTGTGGGTGGTATATTCAAAGCCTATATAATATCAAGATTATATGAACAATATGCTTGAGAGAAGAAGAAGAAAGAAAGAAAGGTAGAAGAAGAAAGGAGTAGAACTTCTTGATCTTGAGAGAATAAGAGTTGTGTTGTTGAACTTGTTTGCACTATTCTTCTCTTTTTATCATATGTGGCCCCCTAGGGTATCTTCCCTTCTTGAGAATTCTCTTTAATGCCTTTGAAAGATTGCCTTGTGTAGATATGACATCATCTTGCTCACGTGGCACATTATGATTGGAGGGATGACTTGACCTTGCTTAATTGACACTTGATGATTGGTCCAACTTGTCATTATTTAATGTGCTGTAAAAATCTGAATAAAACTCATAAAACATGTGCCAATTAGTAGTCAAAATGTTACCAAACAATCACCATTAAATCCCATCAATTTTGGGAAGTAAATTAGGGTGCATTAAGAAGCCAAAAACGCCACCTACAAGCATGTGTTGAAAATTTTCAGCATGTGTCTTCCTTTTGAATTGTTTCCTTGTGTGGTGCCCTCTTTTATGTCACTAACCTTGTGTGGCATATTCTCCACCAATTAAGATGCCAACTAAGCTCTACTTAGGCTCCATCAAGGCTGCAAATGGTGTGTAAGAAGACTTGTACATGTGCTGAATTTCATTTTAGTAAACTTTGTCAAATAATGCACAATAATTACACATATATGGTAAATTCTAATCAGCCCTAATTTGAATTTTCTAGAATACTTTAACATGTCTTGAATGTGTAAAAATTTTCTAGATACATGTTACAACTCATGCCAAAAACGTTTCATGTGTTATGTTCGTAGAAAACCGAATTTTCGACTTTCATCGGTTACGCGATTTTTCTCCGATTAAATTCAAACTTTTTGCACATATCACATATATTATGTCACACATAATATACATAAAATAAATTAAATATTCAGCTCATAAGGCTGAGATATAAGTGCCACATGTGACAAAAAAAAGTTGAATTTGAAATCTCTACAACTTGGCTTTAATTGGGGGTGATTTGTGTGTGCCAACATAGAATGATTTCATGGCTGATTTGAAAATTTGGGCCACAAAATTTTTGGCTATTTTTGGAGTATATGGGCTGTCCATCTTTTTATAGTAAGTACATGACTCGTTGGTGAAGTTTCGGTAGTCACCCGATACGTCAATTTTCGGTTTATAACCTTGTAATGTGTCGTTATAATTTTGTCATAACTATGACTTGTATTATATGATATAAGACCTGAGTATACTCATAAATATGAGGTGAATATAGTGGTGTGACGTTGACATACGTTTGTAATATATGTAACGTGTTGGTAGTACGCCGGAATATATGTGTATTGTGCCTTTTTAATAAAAATCTGAATGTATATATAATATATATATGTAGGCATTTATAATGAGTGAATAAGGATATTTTCCATTCTCAATTTGTTGCCATCAAGCCTTCTCCAAATATGTCTCCATTTAATGAACTAGTTAGTTCATTAACTTAAGTACTTTACTTAATGAACTAGTTTATTTCATTAATTGTACACCTGAAAATAGTTCAAAGACAAGAGATGTTTGCCATATGATTTAAGCTTTAGCGCTTCATGGCTTGTTAGTATGGCAACAATATATATAAAGCATATGAGGCATGTACATCACAAAAACATGTCAAGTAATAATTTTATCATGCATTTCGTAAACTCGTACTGTTTAAATCATGCATTTGTAAATCATTCAAACTATTTTTCTCAACAATCTCCCCCTTTTGATGATTTTCAAAATAAGACTGGTTCATGATTTAAATATAATTGCTCCCCCTTCAATTAGGCACAAATTCAAATTTTATATCATCGTTGTCTCTCCCTTAAATTATGCAATCATGCTCCCTCTCCCCCTTAAATCATGCTCTCTCTCTTCTCCTTTATTTTGTAAATAATATCAAAAATACATGTAAGAAAGAAATAGCAGTTTATAGTATATCAACAAAAATCATGCATTTCAAGTGCGTTCGTAAGGGTTATTTATTCAACCCTTTGCAAATGTACCTTTTGGTACCCAAACTTGGGTGACCTTCCTAGGTCTTCCAAAAGGTAAGAAAAGAGATGAGGAAGCAATGTAATAGATGTTTGGTGCAAATTCGTTTGGCCTTTGGCCGAGAATGCCATCATGCACATGGTATGATTTTCGTTTTTGATATGCATTCGTATTAGTGTGCATGGTGCGTGATCTAGATGCATTTATGTTATATGAATGTCGTGTATGCATCAATGGTTTTTTTTCATATTTATGCGGCACATAATTATATCTTGTATGATATGAAGAAGAAGCACGATGAGATGAAGTATGGGGTGATCTAGGCGTCCTTTTAGGTGCCACATTTGTCTTGAATGCATGTGTTTCCTTAGACGAAGATAGAATGAATTTGTTTGATTTATTTTGTGTCACGTTTTTCTCAACGTATCCTAATCGGTTTTATCATTTTCATGCTTTGAGGAGGAAATGAGACGATCTAGCATGCAAGTTCCTCTATCGAATTGTTTTATCGTCTTTTCTAGATCTTTATTTCTTGATCTCAAATATGAGATCTCGGCTTTCATTTCATTATTCTCCGTTGTCAACGATGAGATTTCAGACTTTAATGAATTTGTCATGCAAGATGACTCTTCTTTTCAATCGTTTAATTGAGATAAAAGATTTATGTTAGAAGATTCTAACAATTTCTTGTCTTCAATTAACTGTTTCTTTTCTTTTGCAATAGTCCTAGAAAACTTATGTAATTCAAGATATTTAACATACAAATCATTATAAGATAGTTCAGAATTCGAATCAGAATTAGAATTTACCTCATTATCAAAAGGTGGAGGCCTTTGGCTTGACATACCTTCTTGTTCGGTTTTCTGGCTAGCGGATGCTATCTCACAAAGATCCTTGGATCTTCTTATAGTGAGTGTGCCTGGATATGATACCACTTGTAGGACCTGTATGGCACCACTAGAAGGGGGGTTGAATAGTGGGTGCGGAAAATTTGGTTTTTAAAAACTTTTTAACCAAAAACCTCACTTCTGAAAACAGTTCCTGTTTTCACATCCTGATTTGAAACAATTAAACGGCCTAGTTAAAGACCTCCAAAAATTATGAAATTTTATTAGATTCTACTCTCAGATGTTTGGAGTATCTCATAGAAATTTCAAATTAAAATTCAACTCCTAACCCTTTGAAAATACGTTTTTGGTCAGATTGTGCAAATCTGCCAGAAACAGTACTCTGATTTGAAAAATTTATTCTAATTAATTGGTGGCTCCAAATGGTCTGAAACGTTATTTACAAGACCCTCAATATATGTATTTCAATGGGTTGAAATGTTTTTTAAAAATTCTTTTGGGATCTATATCAATTACGTTGATGTTCTCAACCTTTCCGACTCTGAAAATCAGATTGCACTAGTCTCAGAACTATTCCAGTTTCATTGACTTATACTTATCCAAATGAGTTGAAACTTTCTCCAAATAAAAACTAAGAGATGTGGCTATGTTTCTGGAACTTTTTATAATTTTTGAAAAATGTTTCCTATTTTTTCTGTCGCAATGAAATTGATGCAAAATACTGGAAACTGAAAGTAAAGTGCTGAAAATAAGAACATCAAGAATTTTATGCTGGTTCGGTTAAAACAACATACTCCAGTCTTCGAGGACACCTTTCTCGGTTATCACTAAACACCAAAAACACCTTAACGTAAGGCTTACTAGAGGTATACACCAACTTCACCCTTTTACAACTAATACAACCAAAACAACCAAACAAACCGATCACGAACACCACCACCAATCGAATGAAGGTTTGATCACACCTTGATCAATCTTTTACAAAAATGAATGTGTGTGGGTGGTATATTCAAAGCCTATATAATATCAAGATTATATGAACAATAGGCTTGAGAGAAGAAGAAGAAAGAAAGGTAGAAGAAGAAAGGAGTAGAACTTCTTGATCTTGAGAGAATGAGAGTTGTGTTCTTGAATTTGTTTGCACTATTCTTCTCTTTTTATCATATGTGGCCACCCCTAGGGTATCTTACCTTCTTGAGAATTCTCTTTAATGCCCTTGGAAGATTGCCTTGTGTAGATATGACACCATCTTGCTAACTTTGACACATTATGATTGGAGGGATGACTTGGCCTTGCTTACTTGGCACTTGATGATTGGTCCAACTTGTCATCATTTAGTGCGCTGTAAAAATCTGACTAAAACTCATAAAACATGTGTCAAGTAGTAGTCAAAATATTACCAAACAATCACCATTCAATCCCTTCGATTTTGGGAAGTAAATTAGGGTGCATTAAGAAGCCAAAAACGCCACCTACAAGCATGTGCTGAAAATTTTCAGCATGTGTCTTCCTTTTGAATTGTTTCCTTGTGTGGTGCCTTCTTTTATGTCACTAACCTTGTGTGATATATTCTCCACCAATTAAGCTACCAACTAAGCTCCACATAGGCTCCATCAATGGTGCAAATGGCGCGTAAGAAGACTTGTACATGTGCTGACTTTCATTTTAGTAAATTTTGTCAAATAATGCACAATAATTACACATATATGGTAAATTCCAATCAACCCTAATTTGAATTTTTTAGAACACTTTAACATGTCTTGAATGTGTAAAATGTGTCTAGATACATGTTACAACTCATGGCAAAAACGTTCCATGTGTTATGTTTGTAGAAAACCGAATTTTCGACTTTTATCGATTACGCGATTTTTCTCCGATTAAATTCAAAATTTTTGCACATATCATATATATTATGTCACACATAATATACATAAAATAAATTAGATATTCAGCTCTAATGTCTTACTTAAAGAGGCGCCACATGTGCCCTAAAACTTTGAATTTGAAATCTCCACAATTTAGCCTATATTGTAGGTGATTTGTGTGTGCCAACATGGAATGATTTTATGGATGATTTGAACATGTGAGCCACGAAATATTTAGCTATTTTTGGATTATATGGGCTGGCCATCTTTGTATGGCAAGTACGTGACACGTTGGCGAAGTTTCGGTAGTCACCCGATACGTCAATTTTCGGTTTATAACCTTGTAATGTGTCGTTATAATTTTGTCATCACCATGACTTATATCATATGATATAAGACCTGAGTATACTCATAAATATGAAGTGAATATAGTGGTGTGACGTTGACGTACGTTTGTAATATATGTAACGTGTCGGTAGTACGTCAGAATATATGTGTATTGTGCCTTTTTAATAAGGATCTGAATATATATATATAATATATATATGTAGGCGTTTATAATGAGTGAATAAGGAGACTTTCCATTCCCAATTTGTTGCCATCAAGCCTTCTCCAAATATGTCTCCATTTAATGAACTAGTTAGTTCATTAACTTAAGTACTTTACTAAATGAACTAGTTTAGTTTATTAATTGTGGCACCTGAAAATAGTTCAAAGACAACAAATGTTTGCCATATGATGTAAGCTTTAACTTTCATGGCTTGTTAGTATGGCAACAATATATATATATAAAGCATATGAGGCATGTATATCACAAAAACGTGTCAAGTAATAATTTTGTCATGCATTTCGTAAACTCGTACTATTTTAATCTTGCATTTGTAAATCATTCAAGCTATTTTTCTCTACAAGGAGGGAAACAACCGCCTGTACACCTGTGGGGAATATGGACTTCTTCCCGATAGAGGTAGGCCTCTATCAAGGGTCTGCTTTGAGCCAATTTCTTTTCACAGTTGTCCTCGCCGAGCTGTCAAAGACGATCCAAGAGGCAGTTCCATGGTGTATGCTTTTCCTAACGATATCGTATTAGTCACCGAGAGTAGACATACCGTGAGTATGAGACTAGAGCATTGAAGAGGGGCTTTAGAGAGAAGGCCTAAGCATTAGTCGTTCCAAGACCGCATATCTGCACCGGGGGTTCAGCGGCACAGCCGACAGTGAGAATAGCTAGCTCATCATCGAGGTTCAAGTGGTACCATAGGTAAATAAGTTCAAGTACCTAGGATCATTTGTACAGCAGGATGGGGACATAGATAGTGATGTAGTGCACCGAGTTCAAGCAGGCTGGTGTAGGTGGAGAGCAGCCTCAGGAGTGCTGCGTGACAAGAATTTTCCAACTAAATTAAAGGAAAAATATTATAGGGTGGCAGTGCGACCGGCAATGTTATATGGGACAGATTGCTGGGCCATAGAGAGGACACAGTCGCAGTAGATGGAAGTGGCAGAGATGAGGATGCTGAGATAGATTTGTGGGTATACAAGCCTAGAACTTCTCAGAAATGAGGTATTTAGAGAAAGGCTAGGGGGTGGCTAGTAAAGCGGATAAGATAAGGAAGGAGAGACTGGGATGGTTTAGGCATGTCAAGCGGAGACAGACAACGGCGTCTGTCAGAGCAGTTGAAAGCCTCATTGTAGAGGGAAAAAGAAGTAAAGACAGACCTGAACTAACCTGGAGGAATGGATTAGATATGACCTACTAGATTTGCATATCTCTGAGGACATGGTCCAGAATAGGAGCTCATGGAGACGGATGATTAAGGTTAGCAAGGTTTAGGCAGGAGATAGGGGCAGCTTAGAGTATATAAAGGGGCTTAGATACTCCCTCAACATTAAGTTGACTTTTTATTTTTTGTGTTTGTCTTTGTCTTTAATTATTTATCGTTCATTATTGTCTATGCAGGTACATATAGAGCCGAGGGTCTCGCTGGAAGCGAACTCTCTATCTTTTAGGATGGAGGTATTGTTTGTCTGTCTCTTATTCTCCTCAGACCCTAGCGGTAGCTTTTGCTGTTGTTGGGATATGTTAGATATGTGGTGTTGTTGTTGTTGATGATTTATTTAGTAGTGGCATATTACGGTAACCCATTAAAAATGATTAATCAATTCACAATTGCTCTTTTACCTAGAAATGACTAACCGATTATCCATTACTATCATGAGTTAACATTGTCACGATCCAACCACATAACTTTATATGTCTGTTTTGGAAATGTTCGACCTTCACCATAACACTTCAGCTGATCAACATAAATATCCGACCAGTTGGTGATCCCAGAATGCCCGACACTCCATTATTACACAAAAACAGATTTTCTACTCCGGACATACCAAGCTACAACTAATATATCAATACGATTACATAAAAATTATCTTTATATTCGAAACTATGTTTAGATCTTCTTTAGTGTTTTTCGATTTTTACACTCAGGTGGGTTCCAAGGCTAAAATATAAACTCCATTAGTAGTTTTAATTATGGTGTGTGTCTTGACTGTTATATCCACATCTCAACCATGCCTACCACCTCCCTCCCTATTTTAGTAAGGGGTGTAAACAAACCGAATCTTAACGAATAATTTAAAAATCAGGTTCAATTCGAATATATTTAATGAGATTTGAATTCGAGTTCGAATTCATGACGAACCTAAAATTAAGCTTGTATTCGAATTCGATAAGTTTTAGAGAAAGTTTGGTTAGGCTCGAAAGCTCAATTACGATTCGTGAGCATTATTCGATTTGCAAACTCAGATTGGCTCGTGAGCTCGAGTTTGATTCGTCAACTCAAAATCGATTTTTTCCATGTAAATTACGGGCCTACGAATCGATTCTATGAATCGAGCCTTTGAGAAGCTTATTTTGTCGATGCTTCATCGAATATTCGAGTCGAATAGCATTAAATTTGAATTCTTTGTAAAACATTTTGAAGAAAAATTATTAATCGAATTCGAATTCGAATTCGAGAGACGTTTTTAACTAATAAAACTCGAATAGTTCGTTAAAAATTCGATTCTTCTGTAGCCTTAGCCTCAGTTGCCACCTCCCTTACCATACGCCGCCTGCAGCCAAAGTTATGGCGTTCTTGGTAGTCTGCCATGAGAACCAAAATTTCAGATCTGTAGAAAGAGATGGCAATGTTCCTATTATTAATTCATCTTCTCATAATCTCCTCTTCATCAATTACTGTTTTTCGGTTATTGGAGTATCGCCAACATTAAGAGGAGTTTCCAAAACTAGTACAACAACAATATTAATATATTGCTTTAAAGTCACCTGTCTATGATGGGGTATGGGGGTCGCATGTATGCAACCATACCCATGTTGGAGAAATTGGAAAGTTTGAGCTTTGGCGCAATAAGACAAGCTGCAAATTTAGTTAAGCAACATACTTTGAGCTTAATTATAATTAGTTTCCGTTAATGACAAATGAAAACTAATAGGTCCTTAAGTATCTATGTAACGAGTAGTTAATTTGGGCTTTGGAATCACTCAATTACGATACCGAGTGAATGAGAAAATTAATGCTTAAAGTAGATAAAAACATGGTTTAATGCGTGATGTGTCCTGTTATTAGGAGGCCATATCACCCTTATGAAGGGAATACCACATTGGACAAATGAGTTGACTTAGCCACCTTATAAATGGTTAGAATGGTCTCTTTAGAAATGCCCTTAAGGGCAAGAGAATTTTTGACCGGAGGGAAGACCTACAAAGTGCCACACGCACAGGCACGCCACCGCCGCTTATCCGCCCGGCCGGCTCGGCTCGTGGCTCGGGGCTCGTGGGCTGGGCCAGTTCCTATCTTTTTGGAGAAAATTTCTTTGAGCTTTTTGGATTAATTACTTTTTGTAAATAGTTAAAGGCTTCGGGCCTAGCTGCACAGCGGTTGTAAATAGTTAAACGCTTCAGGCCTAACTGCGTCTCCTGTAGAAGTCCGGTTCAGTCCATTATCATCATGATTTCCCTTATGCGATAAGATCAAACGGTTTTGATCTAACAGTGTCAGGGATGTTAGCTTTGATCCAACGGCTGTAATTCAAACTGATCAAACCGTCCAACCGAATGTGGTTTTCATTCGACAGCTGTTATTTAAACCGTCCAAAAACCACCCAACAAATGCTGTTTCGATTTTTCATCTGACGACTCTAGCTGATCTACGGTTTTGATCCGATGGTCACAAGTCTATCCGCGAAACCCATTCTCCAACCAACTCCACTATATAAACAGAGGCAGGGTGTGCGATCAGAGCACACTTCTCTTCTGCTTTCTTCTTCTTCTTCTTTCTGCAATACGTCCAAGAGAAGTCGGGACATTCGAAGGTTTGCTGCAGTCCAAGTTAAGCAATGCTTCCCAACTGCACAGGTACCCATTGTATCCTGAGAGACGATTGTTAACGCCGGTTGGACATAGTATACCGGAGCGATACGTCTTAAGGCAGAGTTCTCGACTTGCCCCGGGTTTGATCTATTGTTTTCTGTTTTCATACGCACACACTGAATGATTGCGTCTTGGTACAGGATTGATTGTTTCCAACAATCTTAAGACGTATTCTGATTCAATTAATTACTGTACCGTTCTTTAATTTTCGTACGCAAAGCAGTGATCATACACTGATTTGCAGTCTATTTCTATCCATTTCTTATATCTGAAACTGTTCTGATCTATTCATTTTGATCAACTAAACAGGAATGGAAAATGAAAGCTCTAATTATGTTCATGGCTTTAATGGTGCACACTCCGTGTTTACACCTTACGGGACCAATAATGTTGCTGCTGGTACCCAGAACACCGTGCCTTTCAACACAGTTCCCCTGGCGCCTAACGGAGGGCCTTAGATGAATCATGCTGCCACAGTTGCACATGTGGAGAAGGCTAAAAAATTTGCATGCAGTTTCTTTAAGAGATGGCAGCAAAAGATGTTGTTTTATCTCACAACACTAGGCTTGGTAAGAATTTTGAACGAGGATCCACCAGTGGTTGAACCTGTGGAGGATCAGAATCAGAACATGCAGAATAACTTTAGGGCTGAAGCATGGGTATATAATAATTTATGTTGCTTGAATCATATTCTAAGTTGCCTAGATAATGCTATCTATAGCGTGTTTTGTACTTTTAAGACTGCAAAAACATTATGGTTGGCTTTAGATAAAAAATATCTTAAAAACATTGTGGTTGGTTTTATATAAAAAATATTGCACTGAAGATGCTGGAACGAAAAAATTAATAGTTGGTAGATTTCTGGACTACAAAATGCTAGATTCCAAAACTGTAATTTCGGAAGTTGAAGAAATACAAATGTTGGTATCTTAAGCGGAAGAGGAGGGCATGACACTCAGTAAATATTTCCAAGTTGCAGCTGCGATTGAGAAGTTATCTTCTTCATGGAGGGAATTTAAGAGCCATATCAAGCACAAACGAAAGGAAATTAAAATGGAAGATTTGATTGTCTGGCTCCGCATAGAGGAGGACATCGTCGTGCTGATAAAAAACCAACCTCTTAGTCTGGTCAAGCCAAAGCTCATGTTGCTGAGGCAGGAAATAAAAAGTGGAATGACATTCTGGGCGTGAATGTCAAGGGCAAGGAGATTGCAAAGAAATTCATTAGTAAGTGTTATAACTATGGCAGTGAATGTCGTAAGCCCAAAAGAATCAGAGTCAAACCAAAGCAAAAATGAATCTGGTTGGTGCAATGGAAGATCTGAATCTCTGCGCTGTGGTGACAGACTACAATGTAGTGGGGAATCGGCGTGAATAGTGGGTGGACATAGGGGCCACTCGACACGTATGTTCCAACAGGGTGATATTTAAAGACTATATACCCATAACAAATAATGAACAACTCTTCATAGGAAAATCTGACAGCTCGAAGATTGAAGAATCGGGCAAGGTGGTTCTAAAGCAGACCTCCACAAAGGAGCTAACCCTGCAGGATGTGTTGCATGTTCCTGACATCCATAAGAACTTGGTATCTGGCGCTCTACTAGACAGTCATGGTTTCAGACTAGTTTTTTAGGCGAATAAATTTACTCTTTCTAAGAATGGATTGTATTTGAGGAGGGGTTACCTTACTGATAACATGTTTAAATTGAATGTTGTGACTATTGTACCCAAGAAAGTGGTGCCTAATGAGGCTAATAAAATTGTATCCTATTTTGCTTACATGCTTGAGTCTTCTTATTTATGGAATTTTCGTTTGGGACATCTTAATTACGAGTCAATACAAAGAATGATTAACCTTGACTTATTACCCGAACCAAACTTTAGTAATAAAGAGAAATGCCAAATATGTGTTGAAGCAAAAATGACAAAAGCTCCATTTCCTTCAACGAAACGAAACACTGAACCCTTGGATTTAACGCATATACAATTGTGTGATTTAAAGTTTGTGCAAACAAGAGGAGGTAAAAAGTATTTTGTAACCTTTATCGGCGGTTACACTAAATATTGTTATGTTTATTTGCCAAGCAGAAAAGATGAGGCCGTTGATGCATTTAAAGATTATAAAAATGAAGTTGAGAATCAACTTAGCAAACGAATTAAAACAATTCAAAGTGATAGAGGCGGGGAATATGATACGTCGTTTAATGAATTCTGTTCAAAACATGGCATCATTGATCAAACGACTGCACCATATTCACCTTAATCTAATGGTATTGTAGAACGAAAAACCGTACTTTAAAGGAAATGATGAATGCTATGTTGATAAGTTCGGGTATACCTCAGAACTAGTGGGGGGAAGCAATTCTCTCTCCTAACATCATTTTAAAAAGAATTCCTTCTAAAAAGATGGATAGAACTACTTACGAACTGTGGGGAGGCCATAGGCCTAGCTACAAATACTTAAAAGTGTGGGAGTGTCTGGCGAAGGTTGTTGTACGCAAACCAAGACAAGTGAGAATGGGGCATAAAACAATTGATTGCATATTCATAGGTTATGCAACGAACAGTAGTGCATTACGTTTCTTGGTTCACAAATCAGGCATCATGAGATACATGTAAATATTGTCATAGAGTCAAGGAATGCAGAGTTCTTTGAAGATGTCTTTCTGAAGAAATTCTGAAGAAAGACAAAAACAATAAAGAAGCTAGTACTAGTAAGCAAATGCGTGAGAAGACCCCTCGAGAAACCTCGTCAAAGCAAATGAGCCAAAATACCGACATCTTTTTGACCAGATTTTCTAACTGCATGGTAGAAAATAAGTCGATCTTTCTCTGAGGCAATGACAACTCTAGAAGCTCCATTCTGGAAAGACGCAATAAACAGTGAGATAGATTCTATTCTTCAAAATCACACTTGGGAGTTGGTGGATCTTCCACCAGGAAGTAAATCACTCCGATGCAACTGAATTTTAAGAAAAATTTGAAAGAAGATAGATCTATTGACAAGTATAAGGTCAGGTTGGTAGCCAAGGCGATACGTGCAAGAATGGACTGTTCTTTAACTCTAAAGCTTCTCCTCCAAATATGGTTGACGCACAATGAAGATAACTTCACCTTGCTTCCAAATAAGTTGAAGAAAACCTTTTGAACATAAGTCCTCCAATGAGTTTCACATAACCCAAGCAAGATACCTCCCTCTTGGATGTTTCCTTCCTCGGAATTGGACAACTCTCACAAGGATGTTCAAGCCTTGAAAGATTCCAGCCTTGATTTTGAATATGAACAAAGAAAACAGACAAGAATTACTCTTGAAGAAGAAGAAATTTTCATTGAAGGTGTGAGATTACTAGGCTTCTCTTATGTATCTTTTATAGGCAAAAATATCACAAGACAACAAACTATCTTACAAATTGAAATAATGATTGAAAAGACTACACACTTCTAAAAAATATTTATGTAGGCTCCATAAAAACTAGTCTTCCAAGTCTTGAATGATGATTTTCAAAGTAGGTCCCTCAAGTACTATTCATGGAAGACTTTAAGGATTTGTTTTCAACTTGAAATGTTTTCTGAATTGTGACTGATTATTGGATATCTTCCAATCCAAACTAGACCTTTCTCTTTCTTAGTGAATTGTAGCAAATTGAGTGTAGAAAATAACCTTATAAAGTTCTTTGCATCTGCACAGACCATTGAAGAGATACATCCAAATTACTGAAGATATGTCACAGAATTTGGTAGAAACAGTATTTCCATTTGTATGCTCCTTTTGGCTATCAAGACGACCGTTTTGGAAAGGTACAAAACATGAAAGTTGTAGATCTTTGTCTTAGCTTTCCAACACATCTTGCAAATCCTAAGTTGGCCTTGTGGTTGAAGAGATATGTCAATTCTACCAAAACTGGCCCTGCAGAAACTCACAATCCGAGATGGGCCTAAACTAATACAACATAAACATTTAAAAAGAAAAACAAAGAACACATTCTATCTTAATGATATTTTACAATGGTTCAAAATTTCTTCTAAATCATGTTATACGTTCAATAAGGTGAACCCAATGTATAAATTCCCTTGGTTCATCTTGCATATGTTTAAATAGGAAGGCCCCCACTCATGCATTAGTTTCTTAGTTTTACTTCTTGTTAAAGGTCCTTGATCTTGCATTTTTGTAACATTATGTGAATTCTCATTATCTTGACATGGATGAGGGTTACGGACCTCATCATTCTCCCCTTCTTCAAAAGGATTCGGCCTCGAATCTAAATCATCACCAAAAGAGGTAAGATCAGCAACGTTAAAAGTATGAGAAATTGAACCATACTTACTCTCTGGAAGGTCAAGAATGTAAGTATTATCTCCAACCTTTTGAAGTACTTTGAAAGGGCCATCTCCTCTTGGCATGAGCTTAGATTTCCTTTCTCTAGGAAACCTTTCTTTTCTTAAATGCAGCCAAACAAGATCACCTGGTTCAAACAAAACTTCCTTGCGTTCTTTGTTAGATTGTTTTGCATACTGTTTGTTTTTCATTTGAAGTTGTAGCTTAACCTTAGCATGCAATTTCTTAATAAGTTTAGCCTTATTCTTACCATCAATACTTGCACGTTCATGAGCAGGAATAAGCAAAAGATCAAGTGGAGACAAAGGATTGAAACCATATACAACTTCAAATGGTGAATGTGTGGTGCCACTGTGAACACTTCTATTATAAGCAAATTCAATATACGTCAAGCAATCTTGCCAATTCTTAAGGTTCTTCTGAATTATAGCACGCAATAATTGAGGCAAAGTTCTATTCACAACTTCAGTTTGACCATCTGTTTGGGGGTGAGCAGTAGTAGAAAATAAGAGTTTTGTTCCAAGTTTATCCCATAACACACGCCAAAAGTGACTTAAGAACTTAGTATCTCTATCATTAACAATAGTTCTAGGCATGCCATGAAGTCGTACAACTTCCTGAAAGAACAAGTTTGCAACGTGAGATTCATCATCAACCTTTTTACAAGCTATGAAGTGTGCCATTTTAGAAAATCTGTCAACGACAACAAATACGCTATTACTTCCATTTTTTGATCTAGGCAATCCCAAAACAAAGTCCATAGATATATCAATCCAAGGTGACATAGGGACAAGTAATGGGGTGTACAAACCATGTTGATGTGATGTAGATTTAGCTTTCTTGCAAGTTATACAACGTCCACAAATCTTCTCTACATCAACTCTCATACGAGGCCAAAAGAAATGTTCCTTTAACATCTCTAATCTCTTAAAGATGCCAAAATGGCCTATTAAACCTCCACCATGTGCTTCTTTGACAAGTATCTGTCTGACAAAACACTTAGGTATGCACAATTTTCTTTCTTTAAACAATTATCCATCATGTAAATAATACTTACCCAAATGAAGAATCGGTACATTCATCAAATATTGACTGAAAATCAGGATCAAATGTATACAATTCCTTGATGCACTCAAATCCAAGCAAATGAGATGACAACGTAGTAATCAAAGAATATCTCCTAGATAATGCATCAGCTACAATGTTATCTTTTCCTTGCTTATATTTTATCACATAAGGAAATTGTTCAATGAATTCAACCCATTTTGCATGCCTCTTATTTAACTTTCCTTGGCTTTTAAGGAACTTAAGACTTTCGTGATCAGTATGAACCACAAACTCCTTATGTTGCAAATAATGTTGCCAAGTCTGCAATGATCTAACCAATGCATACAACTCTTTGTCATAGGTTGAATAATTCAATTGCGCTCCCTTAAGCTTTTCACTAAAATAAGCAATCGGTTGTTTAGACTGAGATAGTACAGCTCCTATACCAACACCACTAGCATCACATTAAATTTCAAATGTTTCATCAAAGCTAGGTAGTCTTAGAATAGGTGCAGAAGTTAACCTTGCTTTAAGTTCATCAAAGGCTTTCTGTTGTGACTCTCCCACTGAAATCCTACGTCTTTTTTTACAATCTCATTCAAAGGTGCAGCAATAGTGGAAAAGTCCTTAACAAATCTTCTATAGAGACTAGTCAACCCATGAAAGCTTCTCACCTCTCCAACAGTTGTGGGAATTTGCCATTCTAAAATTGAGTTCACTTTATCTTGGTCCATTTCAATTCCATTTGCACTAACCACAAATCCTAGAAACACAACTTTTTCCATACAAAAAGAACATTTCTTGAAATTTGCATATAAATGTTCTTTCTTCAATACTTCAAAAACGCTTCTTAGGTGGCCTATGTGTTCATGCAAAGTCTCAGAGTAAATCAAGATATCATCAAAGTACACAACAACAAATTATTCAATGAATGCACGTAAGACTTCATTCATTAATTTCATGAAAGTACTAGGTGCATTAGCTAAGCCAAATGGCATGACTAACCACTCATAGAATCCAAACATAGTTTTAAATGCAGTTTTCCATTCATCACCTTCTTTAAAGTGTACTTGAAAGTAACCACTTTTAAGATCAATCTGGGTAAAATACTTAGCACCGTGCAATTCATCAAGCATATCATCAAGTCTAGGAATAGGGTACCTATATTTTACAGTTATCTTGTTGATGGCTCTACAATCAGTACACATCCTCCATGTACCATCTTTCTTTGGTACAACAATCACAGAAACAACACAAGGACTCATGCTTTCCCTTACCTTTCCTTTGGCCAAGAGTTCTTCTACTTGGCGTTGAATTTCCTTTGTTTCAGCAGAATTTGCTCTGTAGACTGGCCTATTAGGAAGGATGGCACAAGGTATGAAGTCTATTTGGTGCTCAATTCCTCTTAAAAGCGGCAAACCAGAAGGTTCTTCTTCAGGAAACAACCCTGAAAACTCATCAAGCAAAGATACAGCTCCACTGGGCAAAGTGGATGGTAAGTCACTCATAGAAAACAGAGACTCCTTAATCATCAAAACAAAGACAGTTTTCTTTGAGTTTATGGCATGTGACACTTAGCTTGGTTTGGCAAAGAAAGCAAATTCACGATTTGTCACTGTTGTCACCTGCGTTTCAACGGTTGGCTGAATGTCAACTGGTTCATCCTTACCACAGGAATTGGTGCTAAAAAAAGGACGCCCACAATGATGGACACCAAAAAACTATCCAATATTAAGCCGACAGTACCTCCTTCGATTTCAGATAGTATCGAACATGTTGAGAAATATGTTTGGATAATTTTCAAAGTCTTGATTTTAAGTGGTGAATGCATAAAAATATCATACATGATGTTATATGTGTTTAAAAGTTGAAAAAGTTGATATCGATCTCTCAGGTTGTTGCACATCGATCGATCTATGTACATAGATCCCTCACATCGATCGATCCATATAAGACAGTGAAAGTTCAAGACCTTACGGTGAGACATCGACCTTTAAACCTGAGACACATCGATCGATCGATGTATACATCGAACTCTCACTTCGATCGATCGATGTAGGTCAGAGACAAATTCTGAAGCTTACTGTGAGACATTGATCTCTGAAGCTGAGGCACTTTGATTGATCGATGTCTAGGGTTTTTAGAAATAATTTTCTAAAATGTGATAAAGTGGTTGTTTTCATTTGTATATGATTTATACATGTTCATTATGTGAATATTATGTGTTTTTGATGATTTTAAATGTATTGTGAACTAACGTGCCTTGGAAGTTTTTACAACTTAGAAAATGGGCAAAATTAGAATTTTGAGTTTTGTAGGAACATCACATGAAAATATTTCAAGGATGTATTCTTATACTATTTATCATGACAAAGGTGATGTCATGATTATTTCTGACCATCAGGGTCATTTCTGGAGTTTTCACACAACAAGGGCATTTTGGTCATTTCACCCCTGAGGGCATTTTTGGTATTTTTACTCAAAGAATCTCTTGAGCATATTATTATCTTTATTCTGGAGTTGAGCTATTATTATCTTGAAGATTATATGGTGATTCTTTATCTTATTCTCTCACATGATGATATTATTGACTATAGCTAGATATGTGACGATTTGCGATGTCACATTTTGTTTTTTCTTGAAGACCTCTTATATATGTTATGGGAGCATATTTATCATCATTATACAGAGAATTTTATGGTGTCAAAGGTGTGGAAATGTTCACGACATTTAAGAAGAAATAGTTGGAATTTTGGTGCTACATGTTGACATAATCTTGTCAATTATTATGTGGTGTTCTCTTCTTCAAAAATCTGAGTTTGTACATATATATATTGGTCCAAGAACGTGATTAATCAGGTGGATATGATGTGGCATTAATTTTATAGCTTGGTGACAAGTGGACCAACAAAAAAGAAGCTAGTTGGAAAAATTGCCAACTTGGAATTTTCAAAATGGTAGCCAACGGCTACTAGGCTGTTGTGATCAGATTTTTGAGTCAAAATGAAGCTCTCACATGTCCTATGTTTATGCCAGGAAGTTGAGGGGATAATGAAGTATCATCCCTTTCTATTATCTTCACATTTTCAAGATAATTCCAAGTCATTTTTGAGCTTAAATTCGGCCAACAAGGTGATGTTCAAGGTGGACCAATTATGTTGTCTTATTTTGCCAAGTGTACAAAGCCAACCAATTATGTGAAGACACTTGGACTTGATGATGAATATGGTGACACATGTGCATTCTTATCTCCAAGGCTCATTTCACACTATAAATAGAGGCAATGGTGAAGAAGATGAAACACAATTGAAGCTCACTTGAAAGCATTTGTTGAATTGTCTAGCTATTATGTTCTTCTTGTTGTTCTTGTTCCATTCTTTGTAGCAAAGGTGTTCTTGCTGTATTTGTTGAGCTACAAGCCTCTTGATCTTCATTTGTAAGATTGATTAGCCATTTCTATAAGGCTACATCAATAGGAGGTAGAGGTGTTGCAACTAAGTGTTACTTAGAAGGTGTTCATCCAAGTCTTGAATAGGGTTGGTGTATAACCCAAGGATCAAGCTTGGTTCTTGTTGTAAGGTGATTCATTTCATAGTGAAATCTAAGGAAAGGTGTTCCTTGGGACTGGAGTAGGTCACATTGACGGAACCAGGATAAATTCTCGGTGTTCTTGTCTTGTTTCTTCATTTCTGTATTATGTCCGTTTTTACTCCAGTTTTCACACAATTTCTCACGTTTTGAAAAAATAGCTAAACACTTTCAAAATTTGTGATTTTTGGGGGAGTTATACTTCAGACTGTTCTCTTTCATTTGCAACAAGAATCAATTGATTTGAGCAAGGGAAAGTTAGTCTTTCTGTCTTTGCAAGATAACTGCTCCAATCTGGCTGCAATCTGACCAGTTTTGAGAAAACTTAAATTATGTTATTTTTTTAAGAATTGTTTAAGTTCAGGGCCTTTTGGAAACATCATCTACACATCCTAAAGAGTGTTTTGATATAAAGATCAATCTTTTTGGTTCAGTATTCAAAGCGAAACACGTTTTTCAAATTCAGCAATATTCTGTCCAATTCTGTCCAGATTGACCATCTGAATCTTTTTATTTGTTTGAAGGGCAAAAGATCTTATTTTTGTCTGATTTTTGGACAGAGTCTTGTTAATCACATTGAAGTAAATTCTAGAAAAGTTTCATAGTTTTTGGAGTTGTGTACACTTATTTTTGAATTTTTCAAAAACGGGTTCTGAATCTGAGGTGGTCTCAGATTCTGTTTTCAAAGGATATTTTTACAAAGGGTAGTATTGTAATTTCCGCTAACCACTATTCACCCCTCCTCCTCTAGTGGTGTTTATTGTAGGTGCACGGTCCAACAGAACAGCAACCCAACAATGCTACCAAGGATGAGCATGATATTTCTGTTCCATTGGTGCTGCATTCTCCGAACATGGTACCGAATGTTGTCTCGGATACACAGGATTTATCTAGATTGAAGGGAGTTGACGATAGCATCTTAACTGATTTGCCTGCTAACCCTAATGTTTGCTCGCTTTCGGATGGTGACGGTGATCCTTGCTGCCATGGTCCATTATCTAACGCTACTGCATTGGCAGTTTTCACCAATCATCGAAGTGATTTCGCTCAAGAAATTGTTATTCATGGCAAACGTCGGGAAATTAATAATGATTCTATCAGCCACAATGCAACACCGACGTCTTCAGGGAATGACGATCAATTCCATGTGCCACTCAGACTATTGCGACGTCAACGAAGAACAACTGAGCCGAATTCACCATGATTTACGCGATCGCGTGCAGCTCTCTCAAACTCGTTTGATATATTCTCTAATCAATGAAGATGATGATTTGGAATGTTAGAGGTATTCACAACACCTTGGATACATTAGTGTCGTTTGTTCGACGGTATCATTTACAGCTTCTTGTGGTTATTGAGCCTAAGGCACGACCTTCTTCATTAGTCTCCTATCACCTTAAGCTTGGTTTTTCTCAAGCAATATCTGTGAATAGTGATCGCATTTGGATATTTTGGAGGGATTCTTTCTTTCAAATGGAAGATCTGTAGCCGGATATGGTACGCCCGCCGTACTTCACTATGGAGAGTACCAGGTGTCAGTCCATGACATATCATAGTCCAGAATAAAATATGTGGACTTTCATGCTTACACGTCAACAAGTAAGCAAGATCGAGGCAGAATAAAAACTTTTAAAGACAAAAGCGTCTAAGCAACCATCATACGTCTTACAAACCCATTCGTAAAATGCGGAAATCTAAACATCAATGTTTCCAACATAAATTCATATGAGTTCATAAATCACATCCATCATGGCAACCATCCTTAAGTCATCCTCTTCTCGCTCTTCTACGGATAAGAGACCCTAGGCTCATCTTCAATCCATTCGACCCTATTTCCTGCGGGTTCTGGAAGGAAAAATAAGCGGGTGAGTGACAACGTCACCAGCAAGTAAACCATAAATAATCGTGAATTAAATGGAAAGTATATACAAGAACCAAACCCCAAAAATTCTGGTTTAGTAACACACCTGACCTTCCATCCAATATCCGTAAGTAACCAGCTCATCACTTATAAAAATCATAACTTAGAAGATATCAAATCATAACATCTTAGCCTAAGTAATAGTGTAACAATTATTCAACTAACTATTAAAATGCGACATGCATGAGTATGCACATGTGATGCATCATGACAAAATGAGGACAATTTCTTCTTTTCTTCTTTCTTTCAAAACATCATCGTCAATAAAAACAAGAGAGTGTTCAAATCTATTCTGTCCGGATCTGAGGCGGTCATATTCTTTCTTTCGAATCTATTATTTCCGGATCCGAAAACAGTCATATCATAGTCATCAGGTCTATTCTTTCCGGGCCTGTACGGTCATAATCGTCATAACCAGGGCTATTCTCTCCGGGCCTGTACGGTCATAATCATCATAATCAGGTCTATTCTCTCTGGGCCTGAACGGTTATAATCTTCAGATCAATTAAAACCGGATCTGGAGCGGGTCCTGCTGGCCAGAAATATACAGTACCGAAGGAAAACGTTCTTTTCAAAACGGAATCTTTTCTTTAAAAACGCTTTTTCATCATTCTTTATCATAAAATCAGTTTCATAAATCATGTAGTGACGATGATGCAATGTATGAAATGTACCATGCAATTCGTGACATGATCCGTTACATACATACAAGTACAATCTGATTCTTTGGGCTGGAAAAATTTCTAGAATTATCATTCCGTTTGCACGGCCTCAAAACCTCATGTTTTAGGCCCGTTATCATGAGTTCTTGTCATACATATGCATAAGGGTGTCTTTTCTACTTGCCATAAAATTTTTGTAACGTTTCGAGATATGTAAGACCTTTAAACAAATAAATTACCAAACAGGGTACTGCTGAATTCAGCAATGCAGTACCCTTCTTTCACCTTTCTTTTAAGCCCAATAAATTTTATTTAATTTGGGCAAAGCCTGAAAAAAATACTGTAAACATGACAATAAATATTGTGCATAAGCCCAAGCCGATTAAACAGGTCTAAATCACATGGACGAAGCCTCCAATTAGTTCCATAATTTCAGCCCAACTTTCCAGTTTAGTAGCGTTCGCTTTGCTTTGGTATTTACCCCTTAAAATAATTATTCCAGGCTGATTAATTTACATGGACATGCTCATCTATGTCCTAAGTCATTTTTATAAAATTTCCGGAGTAAAATAATAGCTTTCAAGGGGTCATTTATTCACTTTTCCAGAACAAGTACATGCTGATCTCTAGAGTGACCAGTTTTACTATGAAATTTATTGTGACCAAACCGTAAGTCCTTTTTCAAAAATCCCAACTCGAAGACTTAATAAACACATAGGGCTAGCATCCTACCAAAAACCAGCCCATTTTCATATTTCTAAGGTCTATTTTCAGGTCAATCAATACATCACTTAAATTCTGTCCAGTCCAGTAAATGTCAGCTTGACCGGTTTTACCAAACATTCCATTAAGGATAATCCACAACTTATTTTACCAAAATTCCAATTCTCATATTTACTACATACATAGGGCTATTGGCATACCAAAAATTAGCTTAATTTCATACTTCTAAGATTCATTTTCAGGTCTTACAAAACGTCATACTATTCTGCCCTGTTCCAGTAATTTCCATTGTTCGTCACTTTTCCTTACTAAAAGTGGTCCAACATGAGTTATCCTTCATAGATGGTTTACTAAGCATCAAATACACTTTATAGCATAAGCTATGCAGGTTCTAACACATTCTAAAGATCACCTACAAATCACTTAAAATCAGTTTTGAAGGCTACACATAACACACCTTGATCTTGCACATTTTGTTCATAATAAAATCTATTCTTGGCACATCTAACGTGTATGTACCATACCCCCAAAACAGCCCGTTATACACACATGCAAGGCTTAAATTATATTTCCATAATGAACATTTCACACCTAGGTCATAAAACATACAACTTATATACATTCTTTACCCAATCTTTCACAAGAGCACTATTTTCCCAAACTTGCCATTCAACCGTCCCCCTTGCTTAGTAAAGAAGAGAGCTTTTCCACATATATCTTAAACAAGCATCATATTCATACTCAACAAGGGTAAAGAATCCACCTTTGAAGGAATCTCAAGCATGCAAGCCACTTTCCTTAAGAAACCCAAAGTTTCATGCTTCAAACTTATCATTTCACATCTAAGATTAGAACTTAGTAACATCTTGATATTCAAGCACATACTTTCACACACAAGTCATGAACATTTATAGTGTACTTACCTTCTTCAAGCTTACACCTTTCCTTAGCTTGGAATGAGTATGAAGTGAGTGAAGTCTTCCTTCTCTTCACTACATATACCCCACGGTTTGGAGGAGGAAAAGAACAAACATTAGCCTTTATATCAAGTACAAGATAGAGCTAAATGGAGGCTTAGATTGACTTACCAAGATGAAGCTTGAATGGTGTTCAAACCTCTAAGAAACTAGTACCACTTAAGAGCTTGCAAAGCTTGAACCTAGTGACCATGGAGGCCATGGTTTTTTAGCAAGAAAAGGTAGATATGTGAGCTTCACTCTATAAATCATGTAATCTTGACTAAGAAGTTAGGCATTTTACTTACCTAGAAGATTCTTGAGGCTTGAAGGTTTTGTTAAACCTTGGCTCAAGTTGGCCGTGTACATTAAGGGAAGGAGAGGGAAGGACTCTTGCTTTATGATATTTCTTTGGATGGTTAGTAGGGTAGAAATGGTTTAAAAAGCTCTTTATTATAGAAAGAAGAAAAAAGCCTTTTTTTGTTTAGGCTTAGCCGGCGGTCTTAATGGTGAAAGAAGGGGAAAGTTCCTCATGTGCAAAAACACCATTATGAACCTCATTTAAGACTTAATCATGGTTCACTTTTTTTTTTGGATTGCATGAAGAGTCTTGAAACCATTATTTGTTCCATAAGGCCTCATGACCGAAAATGTAAGTGTGTGCACTTATACATATATAAGTTCAAGTCTTTTGCATTTTGTCAATGACCATGGCTTACCCATTTTCCTATCATAAGCAAAGTTACTACAAGAATTATAGCCTCACGCATGAACACTTTGCTACCAAAAATAATATCATTGGAGCAAATTGGTTTCTTAAATGGGCACGATATTAGTGAGCATGTACTAATGGCCAATGAGATGATACACTTACTTGATAGAAAAACACGCGGTGGAAATGTAATGATCAAGCTAGACATGGCTAAAGCCTTTGATCGCGTCAATTGGTCATATTTGGAATCAATTTTAGCACGATTTGGGTTTGCATCACGATTTATCCGAATCATAATGAACAATATGAACCTCTCGAAGCTCTATGTAGCTGTCAATGGTGCCTCCTATGGTTATTTCTCGCCTACCCGTGGAGTAAAACAAGGTGATCCTCTTTCCCCTCTCCGGTTTATTATTTGCTCAGAAGGCTTTAGCCATGGCATAAACAGACTGTTTTCGACTAATCAACTTCAAGGGTTTGCGCTTGATAGAGTTCCGCCTGTATCTCATATGGCATATGCAGATGATCTGCTGATTTTTTTAAATGCTGCAACGCATAACTTACAAAAATTTCAGTCATTTCTACATGACTATCAGCGGGCTTCTGGCCAACTAGTCAATTATGCGAAAAGCCAGATTGTTATGAGTTCTTATATAACATCACAACATCAGCGAAATGTTGTCCAAGTGTTGACCATGTAGCCTTCTGCATTACCCATTAAATATCTGGGCTCATAACTATATCGAGGGAATAATAGGGCTTCATACTGCATTTCTCTGCTGCAACATTTTGATGCAAAGCTCACTGGTTGGGCCAGTCGACTACTATCACCGGGTAGTCACCTACTGTTGTTGAAAACGGTGTTAACATCTATGCCACTGCATTTTCTCGCAGCTTCCCGATTGTCTAAAAGCGTAATTTCTGCCATAAAAAGGAAAATTTCTACCTTTTTATGGGGTGAGAAGCATCATTGGACGTCTTTTGATAATTTATGTTATCCAGAAATAGAAGAAGGATGGGGAGTACGCGGTTTATTACACATTCAACGGGCTTATGACTGCAAACTATGGTGGTCTTACCATACCAAAACTTCCTTGTGGTCGAGGTATATGCATTCTCGTTATGGCTTGCGTTCAGATTATCTTCCCCGGATATATGATTCCCCGGGATGGAAAAGAATATGTTCCGTTCATTCACTATGCCTACAACTTTCAACTGACTTTCCAACGCCACTGTGGCGTTCTAGTCCATCTGGGAAGTTTCTTTTGAGCCTAGCATACGATGATGTTCGGCCACATCGCGCCCATTTATTGTCGCACAAATTT
Organism: Eustoma russellianum; assembly: GCA_036186865.1. Classification (NCBI taxonomy): domain Eukaryota; kingdom Viridiplantae; phylum Streptophyta; class Magnoliopsida; order Gentianales; family Gentianaceae; genus Eustoma; species Eustoma russellianum. The sequence goes on along the minus strand of AP025069.1, from coordinate 15,375,699 downwards.
ATTTGGTGGAGGGGGATCCCAAATACAATCAGTATATTTATATGGAGGTTGTTACACTCGGCATTACCATTAGAAGATAACCTACGACATTTTTCTGTCATTTGTCCAACCATATGCCCATTTTGCCAGAATGCCTCAGCAACTATTAATCACATATTTCTCCTTTGCTCGGAAGTTAAGCATGCTTGGTTGAATTTAGCTTGGTTGTTTGAAAGTCCTTTGTTACAAGTAACGAATATACTCCAATATATAATGCAGTGGTGGTTATCTTTTTTTGCCAAATCACTCAAGGGCAACTTTCGCGTTATTGGACCCATTATGTTATGTTGGGCAATTTGGAGGGTTTATACAAATCACTCTTATGGAGAGGGAGATTTACCAGTAACAAAACTCTTCCATCTTACACGTCAAACATGCTATGATTGGGCTTCGTCACTCTCGGGAACATCTTTGGCACAATATGTTCCGTCCCTCATACAAGCTGGCTTTTCTCCAAGACTTCGGCCAAAGCTTATTATGCCCCTAAAATGGGAGCTTCCTCCATCAGGAAAATTAAAGCTGAATGTCGACGCATCGGCTGGACAATCGTATGCCACAGCTGGTTCAATCTTGTGGAATTCTAGTGGTCATATGCTAGCCGCCCTCCCCTTCCGACTGCCTCTTTTATCACCATTGCGAGCTGAGCTGCAAGCTATTCTTTACAGCTTATTATTCTTTGGGCTTCTCCATCGACATTTGATTATTGAAACTGACTGCAAACAGCTACTTCAACTATCTAGCGATCATTTCACATCTTGCCAGAATATGCTCGTCTCCAAGACTTTCTATCTATTACAGACAGCTTCATTTCTTACATTCCTCGAGAGACAAATATGGTTGCGCACTATTTGAGTCAATATGCTCGCATACACCCTCTCACTCGACTTATTACTTCTGCAGATCATTTACCTCCCACAGCCCGTGGTTTCTATCATACCGATGGGGTTATCCATGTACTCAGAACATAAACAACGGGGCTTGCATGTCTTTTTAGTTGCCTGCATCTTCATCATGCAGGCCCTGCATCTTCATCATGCAGGCAACTCTGGTACGCTTCAAAACTCACATTTCATATAACTTATTTCAAGATCTTTCTTATATGGTCGTACAAACTGACAAGTTGCCCGCAGTCCATGGACTTCGGGCAACCTTGGTACGTAATTAGCATTATTGGAAGTTTATTCCTCATTTCGCTGATTATTTAATGTATACTTATACATCTGTTGCTGCTTTGTGCCGAGGAACATCACTCACACTGATTTGGTTCGGGAGATTGGGAAGAATATTACAACGACAACATTGGCGTCGATGGCAGCCCTCATTTTACCTTGGAAATTTAGCCTTCAGTCGCTTCATGGCTCCATTGCAGAGTGTAGAGATAAGGGGGTTTGAGTGATTTCAAAATAAGTGACTTAAATGCATGATATATATAAACGTGTACATGTATGTATGATATCTTGCCATTACTTGCCTTATTTAGCTTATATATTATGTTGCCGTACTAACGAGCCATGAAGCGTTAAAGCTTACATCATATGGCAAACATTTGTTGTGTTTATACTATTTTCAGGTGCCACCATTAATGAACTAAACTAGTTCATTAAGTGAAGTACTTAGTTTAATAAACTAAGTAGTTCATTAAAGGAAGCCATATTTGGAAAAGGCACAAAGGCAACAAAGCTAAGGAAGGAAAGTTTTCTCCTCCAACCCATCTTAATTACACACGCCAATATACACATATATTACACATATTTTCAGATTTTTTGAAAAAGGCACATACACATGTATTCCAACGTACTACCGACACGTTATATATTTTACGTACGTACGTTAACTTCACACCACTATACTTAACTCATATTTATGAGTATATTCAGGTCTTATATCATATGATATAAGATATGGTGATGACAAATTACATACGACACGATAAAAGGTTCTAAACCAAAAATTGTCGTATCGGACGAATACCGAAACTTCGCCAACGTGTCACGTACATGCCATAAATAAATGGCCAGCCCCTATACATCAAAATTTGATGTAAATTTCGTGCACATCACTAAATAATCAGCCAAAAATACTTTCCATGTTGGCACACACAAATTACCCCACATTAAGGCCAAAATGTGAAGATTCCAAGTTTAATTTTGTCACATGCTAATGGTACCACTTTAGACCAGCCAAGTGCTGAGATTTAAAGTATATATTATATATATTATGCATAACATAATATATATAACATGTCCAAAATTTGGAATTTAAATTAGAGAAAAATCGGGTAATCGATAAATATCGAAAATTCGGTTTTCTACGCACACAACACATGGAACGTTTTTGGTACATCATGTGACACGTATCTAGACACTTTTTACATATGATATACATCTTAAAGTGTTCTAAGAAAATTAAATTAAGAGCTGATTGGAATATAACATGTGTGTATTATTAAATGTGCATTATTTTACAAAGTTAGCAAAAATAAATTTCAGCACATGCACAATCATTTCCAACGCCACCTACAGCTGAGATGGAGCTTATTTGGAGCCTTGTTGGCATATTGATTGGTCAAGGATCAATCATACAATGTTGGTGAATTGAAGAGAGAAGCTACAAATGGTAAGAATTCAAAATATATCTCTGTTATATCACATGCTGAAAATTTCAGCATGCTAAATGTTGCTGGCCGATTTTATCACTTAAATGAGATATAATTTGTCATATTTTATTGTGTGATTGATTTGAAGAAGAAATGGAAATGATTTGAATATTATTTAAATTAATAAAGTGTAATATTTTATATATTACACATGCCGAAAATTTTTCAGCATGTGTAAGACATGGTGGCCGAATTTGTAAGCTTGGAAGTGTCCAAGTTCATTTCTCATGTGATAGCAATACTTACCATAATTTGGTGATTCATTTTATAAAGAAAATTTGGCATTATTTTGAATAGAATTGAGTGATGCACATGCTGAATTTTCAGCATGGCAATAAGACATTATGACCGAAATTTTGCCTAGTTGGGAAGGATTTGATGTCTTGCAATTTATGTGATATATCTTATGATTTATGGAAGTTATTTTGTGATGATTTTTGGCACATGTTTAAGTTTAATTCTCAGATTTTTCCAAGTCATCAATGATGACAACATTTATCCAATAAGAAGGTGCCAAGTAAGCGAAGCTTAAATGATCATCCCATAAGAAGATGCCAAGTAAGCAAGGCCTTGTCACAAAAATGTCTTACACTCTCCCAAGGACTTAGAAGATAATTTTCAAGAGGAGGAGGTACATACAAGGGGACGGCCATGCACATTAAAAGGAAAGAGAAGAGAGCAAACAAAACAAGCACAAGCATTGCAAATCAAAGTGATCAAAAAGCCTAGCTCTTCCTCTTTTACATCCTCTTTCTTTCTCTCTTCTTGTAAGCCTATTGTATTCATATCTTTCAATCTTGAATAGGCTTGACATAGACCACCACTCATTATATATCTTTGTAAAAGATTGATCAAGGTGTGATCAATCTTCATTATTGCGAGGTGGTGGTGTTCGTGTGAATTGTACTCGTCATACAAGGTTTGTAAAGGGTTGGAGTTAGGTGTAACTCTATCAACCCTGTGGTAAGGTGTATTGCGTGTGTGTGATTAGTGTGAACCAAGGAAGGTGTTCCTTGAAGACTGGAGTAGGTTGTTTATAACCGAACCAGTATAAAATTCTTGGTGCCATTTACTTTCTGCATTTACTTTTCAGTTACTGCACTGATTATCCTTCTTGTTTGCATTCGTAAAAATAGTTAACGATTTTCAAAAATCACATATATTTCCAGAAATATACTTACACGTTCTAAGGTTAATTTGTCACAAGTTTCAACCCTTTTGGATAAGTATAAGTCAATCAAACATCAAAAGTTCTGAGACTAGTGCAGTCTGATTTTCAGACTTGCAAAGGTTGAGACTTTGATTGTAGTTGACCTATTTCCCAAAAGAATTTTCCAAAACTGTTTTAACACATTTAAATATAGCATATAAGGAGTTAGTGGTTAAATTTTCAGAGCATTTGGACGTTCACACAAATAGGAATTAATTTTGCAAAACCATCTACCGTTTCCGGCAGATTCGAGCAACCTGATTACCAACGGTTGTTGAAGAGGTTACAGGTTGAATTTTAATTTGAAATTTTTAGGGGACCCTCATAACATCTGAGGCTAAGTTCTCTCAAAATTTCAGAATTTTTGGAGACCTCTAACCTGGTTTTAAAAACATTTTAAAACTGGTCCTGAAAACAGAATCTGTTTTCAGAACTTGAATTGTTCAAGTTTAAAGAAATTTTAAAAACCATAATTTCCGCACCATCTATTCAACCCCCCCCCTTCTAGTGGTGCCTTGCAGATCCTACAAGTGGTATCAGAGAGCAGGAACACTCACTTCAAGGAATCCAACGATTCAGTGAGGTGGCAACCATAAATCTCAAAACCGAACAAGAAGGTATGTCGAGCCAAAGGCCTCCACTTTTTGACGTTGAGTCGTTTATTCAGTGGAAACTTAGAATGAAGCTTTTTCTTATGGCTATAGATATAGATCTTTGGTCAATCATTGAAGATGATCCTTATGTCCCATCTAAGGTATCCACTGTAGACGGAGTCACATTAGAAGTCGTTAAATCTAGACAAGAATATACGAGTGATGATAAAAAGAAACTTAGTATGAATGCTAGGGCTATGCAATTACTCTTAAACGGATTAAGTAAGAGCGAGTCTAGTTATGTGTCAAACTGTTCGAGTGCACAAGAAATGTTGAGGATACTAGAAATGAAACACGAAGGCACGAGTCAAGTAAAAGAGTCAAAAATTAACATGCTTATGTCCACACTTGAGTCATTTAAATTTTTGCCCAATGAGTCTATTGTAGATATGGATCTTCGTTTGACTAACATCTACAACTCTCTTGAGTCTCTTGGTAAGGCTTTTACTATGCAGGAAAAGGTACAGAAAGTCCTACGAATCCTTCCTTCTGAATGGGACCCTAAAGTGACCGCGATAGAAGAAAGCAAGGAAACTAAATCAATAAAGATGGAAGAACTAATCGGATCACTTAAAGTTTATGAAAATAAACTCATCATACGGAAATCGGAATCATCTAAACAAGGTAAAGCCATTGCTTTTAAATCAAATGAATACGTCTCCCTTCGCTCCGATCACGTAGATGATAGTGATTCCGAATCGGATAATGATGACCTAATTCTATTGGCTAAAGGATTGAGAAAATTTATGAGAAGGTCATTTAGAAACAAAAATAAGGGCACTACGACTAAGAGAAATAAGAACAAGTCAAACGATAAAGATGTTAAATGTTATGAATGTGGCAAACTCGGACACTTATCATATGACTGCCCAAATAAAGAAAAGCAAACTACTAAATACCCTGACAAGGAGCGGAACAAAAATAGACTCGTCTCAGAACCCAAACAAAGGAAACGTGCTCTAAAGGCCTCCACCTGGAGTGATTCATCAGATTCTGAAACTGAGACCGAAGAGGAGACTGCACAAGTGTGCTTTGCATCCAAAGCATCTAATGAGGTATCATCTGATTCTGACTCTGACTCTGAACCTTCTTATGATGATCTTTTTAGTCAGTATCTAGAATTGCATAAATTCACCAAGACTCTCGCTAAGGAAAAGAAACGATTAATTGAAGACAAGAAACTGTTAGAATCTTCTAACGAGAATCTTGTCGCTCAATTAAGCGATTCAAAGAAAGAGTCATCATGCGTCATTACTGCATTAAAAACAGAGATTTCATCATTAACCACTCAAAATAATGAAATGAAATCCGAGATTTCAAATTTGAAATCAAGGAATACCGATTTAGAGAAAATGATGAAACAGTTTGATACAGGGTCCAACATGTTGCATCGTATCATATTATCACAAAAGCATGACAGCGACAAAACTGGACTGGGATACGTTGATACTAACGAAGTATCAATCAAACCAACCAAGTTTGTTGTGTCTAATAAAGTAGACACCCCTAAGCCGCAAGTGGCGTCTAAGATGACACAAAAAGCTCCCCTTTCCTCATCACGTCCCACTTCTTCTTCATATCATGCGAAATATAACTTTGTACCATATAGATATGAAAAGAAAAGAACAATGCATACACGAAATTCATATCATCCACGCACTACACACACACACAAGGACATATCAAAAACGTCCTTCATTTAGTGAGTATAGAGGAGTCCTTGGGCAAAGGCCCAAAGTGCATGCACCACATGTCTACTATATCGCACCTTCATCTACATTCTTGCCATTTGATAGACAGAGAAGGATCACCCAAGTATGGGTACTGAAAGGTACTTTTACCAAGAGGTGATTAACTAACTCGAAAGGACCCAAAGTTAAAAGGGTACCTAAATCATCTTTGCACATTGCAGGGAGCCCACACATCGAAAGATACATCTATAAAGTGGTTCCTTGATAGTGGATGCTCGAGACACATGACGGGTGACCCGAGCCTATTCACCAAATTAAAGAAGGTCACAAAAGGAGGATCCGTGACCTTTGGAGACAACAACGAAGGCAAGATCATCAGAAAAGGTACGATTGGAAGTCCAAACACTCTCCAAATCTCCAACGTATTTTTGGTAAGCAACTTATCTTACAATCTTCTTAGCATTTCTCAATTTGTTGATAATGGTTTCAATGTGTGTTTTACTCACCCTTATTGCAATATAATAAATAAAAATGGAGAAATCGTTTTAAAAGGAAAACGAGAAGTTAATATTTTTACGCTTTCTATGGATGATGTAGTAGACGCTAAAGTTAAGTGTTTTATGTCAAATGAACCCAATGTGAATTTATGGCATAGACGTTTAGGACACATTGGAATTTCCACACTAGAAAAACTTCAACGAAAGAACTTAGTACGAGGATTGCCTACGCTCGATTTAGACAACTTTCAGTTGTGTGAATCTTGCATAAAAGGCAAACAAACACGCGAGTCACTTAAGCCTAAAAACGAAATAAGCACGACTAAAATCTTAGAACTATTGCATATTAATTTGTTTGGTCCTAGTCGCACTACAAGCCTTGGTGGACGCCACTATGCATGCGTGATTGTTGATGACTTTTCTCGTTATACATGGACCTTATTTCTTGCACATAAGGATGATAACGCCATTGAGATTGCAAAATTAATTAAACAACTCGAAAATCATTACGGTGTAAATATGAAAAAGATAAGAAGCGATAGAGGCGGTGAGTTTAAAAACAAAGAGATGATTTCGTTTTGCGAAGAAAAAGGAATTAAGCATGAATTTTCGCCACCTAGAACTCCACAATTAAATGGAGTAGTAGAAAGAAAGAATCGCACATTACAAGAAATCGCTAGAACTATGTTATGCGAAAATAAATTGCCTACATTTCTGTGGGCGGAAGCCGTAAATTGTGCATGCTATATTGTAAATCGCCTATCTATAAGAAAGAAAATAAACAAGACGCCTTATGAGATTTTGAATGATCGCATGCCCAAGATTGACTATTTTCGTGTGTTTGGATGCAAATGTTTTGTTTTAAATACAAAAGATAATTTAGACAAATTTGAATCCAAATCAATTGAGTGCATTTTTGTTGGATATTCTATAAATTCGAAGGCATATAGATGTTATGATCCTCTCACTAGATAAATCATGGAATCTATTCATGTGAAATTCAATGAATTTGGTGAGATTGATAAAGATAAGGAATATGAAGATGACTTTGAATTGAAACCCGTGTTGAATGAAGATGATGATTCTTTTGATATGCATGATATGAATGACACACTAGAAATGCATGATCACATAGAAATGCATGATTACATAGAAAATAATCAACCAAGATGGCATAGAGATCACCCACATGATCTCATCATAGGCGACCTCACTCACGGTGTGCGACCACGTAGAAGAATTACTTCGGATGAAATAAATGAATTTCATGCTATGATTTCTGAAATTGAGCCCAAAAATGTGCATGATGCTTTAAGTGATTCATCTTGGATTGATGCTATGCATGACGAACTTAATCAATCCGTTAGAAACGATGTATGGGATTTAGTGCCACGACCACAAGATAAGACAATAATAGGCACAAAGTGGGTGTTTAGGAATAAAATGAATGAAGAAGGAAAGGTCGTTAGGAATAAAGCAAGACTTGTAGCACAATGCTATAATCAAGAGGAAGGAATTGACTACGATGAAACATTTGCACCCGTAGCACGATTAGAAGCTATACGACTCTTACTTGCTATTGCTTGCATGAAAGATTTTAAATTGTATCAAATGGACATAAAAAGTGCTTTCCTAAACGGATTCATACAAGAAGAAGTATACGTGAAGCAACCACCCGGTTTTGAAGATTTGAAACATCCAGATCACGTGTACAAACTAAAGAAGGCACTATACGGCCTAAAGCAAGCACCGAGAGCATGGTATGATCGTTTTGCTACTTTCCTTTTAGAAAATGATTTTAAACGTGGTACTATAGATAGTACACTATTTTTGAAACAAGATAAATCAGATTTACTTATTATCCAAATCTACGTTGATGACATTATTTTCGGCTCTACCTCACATAGACTTGTTAAAGATTTTGAAAATTGCATGAAATCTGAATTTGAAATGTCTATGGTTGGTGAACTTAATTATTTTCTTGGCTGCAGATTAAGCAAACGAGTAAAGGGATTCACATAAGTCAAGCAAAATATGTTAATGACATGATTAAAAAGTTTAATTTTGAAAATTTGAAACCATCCCCCATCCCTATGAGTGTCACTACTAAATTAGACAAAGACGAACATGGTAAAGACGTTGATAATGGATTATATCGATCTATGATAGGCTCTTTGCTATATTTAACTGCTAGTAGGCCTGATATCATGTTTAGCGTATGCATGTGTACACGTTTTCAAAGTCAACCTAAGGTGTCACACTTCAATACGGTAAAAAGAATATTCCGTTATATTAAGCACACGCCCACCTTAGGAATTTGGTACGATAAGGATTCTACATTTGACTTACATGCTTACACTGATGTAGATTATGGTGGCTGAAAAATAGATAGAAAAAGCACGAGCAGAACTTGCCAATTTATAGGAAATTCACTTATTTCATGGTTTTCCAAAAAGCAAGCAAGTGTTGCTTTGTCCACTACTGAGGCTGAGTATATGGCTCTTAGCCTTTGTTGCACACAGTTGTTGTGGATAAAACAACAACTTTCGGACTTTGGAATTACCGTAAATAAAATTCCTATATATTGTGATAGTATGAGTGCAATTAACTTGTCTAAGAATCCTGTGTTACATTCTAAGGCTAAGCATATAGAACTACGCTATCACTTTCTTCGTGATCACGTAAACAATGGTGATATTGTCATAGATCACGTACACACAGAAGCACAAGTAGCAGATATCTTTACAAAAGCCTTAAATCAAGCCATGTATGAATCTTTTCGTTCTAAATTAGGCATGATTCCCGTTGATATAATTTGATTTGACATGATTTGATTTACTTTCCTTTTCAACAGGAATCTTTTGATTTACTTTTCAAAATAAAGGGAGGAGAAAAGCATGATTTAAGGGGGAGAGAGAGACTAATTGATATTAATTGCACAAATCAAGGGGAAGCCGGATTTGAAATTCGAAATTCAAATTTCAAATTTGTGCATGTTTCAAGGGGAGAGATAGCATTTAAATCATGTGCATAAATTATTTTGAAAATCATCAAAAGGGGGAGATTGTAGAGATAAGGGGATTTGAGTGATTTCAAAATAAGTGACTTAAATGCATGATATATATAAACGTGTACATGTATGCATGATATCTTGCCATTACTTGCCTTATTTAGCTTATATATTATATTGCCGTACTAACGAGCCATGAAGCGTTAAAGCTTACATCATATGGCAAACATTTGTTGTGTTTATACTATTTTCAGGTGCCACCATTAATGAACTAAACTAGTTCATTAAGTGAAGTACTTAGCTTAATAAACTAAGTAGTTCATTAAAGGAAGCCACATTTGGAAAAGGCACAAAGGCAACAAAGCTAAGAAAGGAAAGTTTTCTCCTCCTCCCCATCTTAATTACACACGCCAATATACACATATATTACACATATTTTCAGATTTTTTGAAAAAGGCACATACACATGTATTCCAACATACTACCGACACGTTATATATTTTACGTACGTATGTTAACGTCACACCACTATACTTAACTCATATTTATGAGTATATTCAGGTCTTATATCATATGATATAAGATATGGTGATGACAAATTAGATACGATACGATAAAAGGTTCTAAACCAAAAATTGTCGTATCGGGCGAATATCGAAACTTTGCCAACGTGTCATCTTGCCATAAATAAATGGACAGCCCCTATACATCAAAATTTGATGTAAATTTCGTGCACATCACTAAATAATCAGCCAAAAATACTTTCCATGTTGGCACACACAAATTACCCCACATTAAGGCGAAAATGTGAAGATTCCAAGTTTAATTTTGTCACATGCTAATGGTACCACTTTAGACAAGCCAAGTGCTGAGATTTAAAGTATATATTATATATATTATGTATAACATAATATATATAACATGTGCAAAAGTTGGAATTTAAATTAGAGAAAAATCGGGTAATCGATAAATATCGAAAATTCGGTTTTCTACGCACACAACACATGGAACGTTTTTGGTACATCATGTGACACGTATCTAGACACTTTTACATATGATATACATCTTAAAGTGTTCTAAGAAAATTAAATTAAGGGCTGATTGGAATATAACATGTGTGTATTATTAAATGTGCATTATTTTACAAAGTTAGCAAAAATAAATTTCAGCACATGCACAATCATTTCCAACGCCACCTACAGCTGAGATGGAGATTATTTGGAGCCTTGTTGACATATTGATTGGTGAAGGATCAATCATACAATGTTGGTGAATTGAAGAGAGAAGCTACAAATGGTAAGAATTCAAAATATATCTCTGTTATATCACATGCTGAAAATTTCAGCATGCTAAATGTTGCTGGCCGATTTTATCACTTAAATGAGATATAAGTTTTCATATTTTATTGTGTGATTGATTTGAAGAAGAAATGGAAATGATTTGAATATTATTTAAATTAATAAAGTGTAATATTTTATATATTACACATGCTGAAAATTTTTCAGCATGTGTAAGACATGGTGGCCGAATTTGTAAGCTTGGAAGTGTCCAAGTTCATTTCTCATGTGATAGCAATACTTACCATAATTTGGTGATTCATTTTATAAAGAAAATTTGGCATTATTTTGAATAGAATTGAGTGATGCACATGCTGAATTTTCAGCATGGCAATAAGACATTATGACCGAAATTTTGCCTAGTTGGGAAGGATTTGATGTCTTGCAATTTATGTGATATATCTTATGATTTATGGAAGTTATTTTGTGATGATTTTTGGCACATGTTTAAGTGTAATTCTCAGATTTTTCCAAGTCATCAATGATGACAACATTTATCCAATAAGAAGGTGCCAAGTAAGCGAAGCTTAAATGATCATCCAATAAGAAGATGCCAAGTAAGCAAGGCTTTGTCACAATAATGTCTTACACTCTCTTCAAGGACTTAGAAGATAATTTTCAAGAGGGGGAGGTACATACAAGGGGACGGCCATGCACATTAAAAGGAAAGAGAAGAGAGCAAACAAAACAAGCACAAGCATTGCAAATCAAAGTGATCAAAAAGCCTAGCTCTTCCTCTTTTACATCCTCTTTCTTTCTCTCTTCTTGTAAGCCTATTGTATTCATATCTTTCAATCTTGAATAGGCTTGACATAGACCACCACTCATTATATATCTTTGTAAAAGATTGATCAAGGTGTGATCAATCTTCATTCTTGCGAGGTGGTGGTGTTCGTGTGAATAGTACTCGTCATACAAGGTTTGTAAAGGGTTGGAGTTAGGTGTAACTCTATCAACCCTGTGGTAAGGTGTATTGCGTGTGTGTGATTAGTGTGAACCAAGGAAGGTGTTTCTTGAAGACTGGAGTAGGTTGTTTATAACCGAACCAGTATAAAATTCTTGGTGCCATTTACTTTCTGCATTTACTTTTCAGTTACTGCACTGATTATCCTTCTTGTTTGCATTCGTAAAAAAGTTAATGATTTTCAAAAATCACAAAAATTTCCAGAAATATACTTACACGTTCTAGGGTTAATTTGGCACAAGTTTCAACCCTTTTGGATAAGTATAAGTCAATCAAACATCAAAAGTTCTGAGACTAGTGCAGTCTGATTTTCAGACTTGCAAAGGTTGAGACTTTGATTGTAGTTGACCTACTTCCCAAAAGAATTTTCCAAAACTGTTTTAACCCATTTAAATATAGTATATAAGGAGTTAGTGGTTAAATTTTCAGAGCATTTGGACGTTCACACAAATAGGAATTAATTTTTCAAAACCATCTACCATTTCTGGCTGATTTGAGCAACCTGATTACCAACGGTTTTTGAAGGGGTTACAGGTTGAATTTTAATTTTAAATTTTTAGGGGACCCTCATAACATCTAAGGATAAGTTCTCTCAAAATTTCAGAATTTTTGGAGACCTCTAACCTGGTTTTAAAAACATTTTAAAACTGGTCCTAAAAACCAAATCTGTTTTCAGAACTTGAATTGTTCAAGTTTAAAGAAATTTTAAAAACCATAATTTCCGCACCATCTATTCAACCCCCCCCCCTTCTAGTGGTGCCTTGCAGATCCTATACAGAGATCCTATTTTCCATCACATTTCACATTGACTGTATTTCCATGCTTACGCTCCAAACATATAAATATGTACGCTTTTTTCCTTCGCCAAGGTTTTATCCACAAGGGTGGTTTTACTTGGCAATGTTTTAATGCGGCATATCATATATGATTGGCGAATACACATTATTTCGTCTTTAGTATATCTGTTTTCGTTTCATATACATTTTGTACAATGGTTACCTCCGCCATAAGTGAGGCTTATTTCTAATAAAATTTCCGCTTCTATTTAAAAATACATGTATGTATATATGTATATAAAAAAATTGTATATATGTATATATGTATATATGTATATAAATGCGCATTTGTGTGTTTAAAGTGTATTTTCAACTATTGTCCTTTTAAATACACTTTTCATGGAACTAAAACTCGTTAAACCACTATTACATCATAGGCCAACATCTATATATATAAACATGTCACACATATATCCCATACTACGCATGTGTATATATATACATACATGAATAAAATTTGCTTTTAAAAAAATATATCATGTAAACATGCTTTCTACAAGAATGGAAATCATTAATCCAAGAGTAGCTAAGGTTAGTGGTGAAGCCCTCTTGGTTCACCCTAAAGGAAAAAGAAGAAACCGGCGGTGGAGGGGTTTTATCCCCAAGCTCATTTACTCCTTAATCATTATATCCCTTCTTAATTCTTAAGTTACTTTTTACAAAGTTTCCATGGTGGTTTAAGGGATCATCATGGGTTACCCATGGTTTTAATTCCGGCGGTTAGGGCATAGTAGCTCCATCATACTTGAATCACTTTTTAGAATGCTTAATGAGAGAGCTACTAGGTAGTTGGAGGAAATATTCATAGTAACATCTTGAAACCTAATTCTTCCTTCCATGTGTTTTACGGTTTCTAAGGGAATTTTGAGGAGTTACATATCCTTATAATAACACCATGCATAACTATTTTGTATAATTGCTTTGGTAAGCAATTAAGAGGATTAGTTAGCCTTTTTAGCAAAAGTGGCCTCCTATTTATTCCCCTCTACCCGGCGGCCCTAATGAGGAAAAGGAGTACTTTTCCTTCTTTTTGCTTTTTAAGTCTCATTTAGTAGAACACTAAATGCTAGAATAACTTTCCATGTTTCCTAACAAGGGTTAGCTGTTTGTAGTAAAAGAAAATCCACTTAATGTCCCCAACCCTCTAGGCCGAAATTATGAGGAGTCTTGGGGAAAATTTTTAACAACTCGCTTCGTAATTCATACTTTGGGCAAGTATACTATTTTTATTTAACATTGAAATAAACGTGGGTAAAGCCAAAAATATTCTCCTTCCGAAATATCGTTCTATTGCATCACTTCATTCTAACCCCAGATACCGTACTATTTTTGGTGGGGTACAACAAGATCAGTGTCTAGGAGTGCAGAATCATTCCTTGCTGCTTAGTTGGTTACCCATAGGTGATTCCTTTTGGTTTATAGTTGTTTATGACCTTCACTTTTTTTTATTGCAAGGCGCCCGTTATAGGAGGATCTCGCTTCATTTCATGCTGCGTTAGAATTATCTTGGCTTCTTGGAGGAGACTTTAATACCTTTCTGACTCTTGATGAACATAAAGGTCGTTCTTCTCCATCACTTCACACACTACAAGATTTCAATGATTTTATTTGTACTTGCTCTCTGTAATCAATCAATTTTCAGCCACGGCCTGGGCCGAGTGTGGTGTCGCTTGGATCGAAATCTTTGCACTTCTGCGTTTTTTGATTTTTTTGAGGTTATTCAATCTCAACATCTGAATCGTACCACCTCGGATCATTCGCCTATTTTTCTTGATTTTCGGCGGCAATGTCTCAAAGACCATCTTCTTTTTGACACTTAGATGTCTGGACAACGCATCCAAATTTTGACAGTTTTGTGGTACATCATTGGCTATCCTATCCGATTGTAGGGGGAATGAGAGACTTTTATAAAAAGTTAAGCAAATTGAAGAAGCAGTTGAGTCAGTGGAATAAAGATATCTTTGCATTATTTTTTACACTGTAGCGCTTGCAGAGACCAAGGCCACCAGATGTGAAAGAGAATACAATATGTCTCCAGGATGATACGAGAACGGCTTATCATTTGAGCATGGATAAATTGCGCCTTACGAAATCTCGAGCATTGTCATTTTGGAAACAAAAGGCAAATGTGAAGTGGATATGAGAGGATGATGCGAACACACATTCTTTCACCAAACCATAAAAGAGAGGCGTCAAAGGCGGACATTTAAGCAGATAATACGTGAGGATGGAGTAGAGTGTGACAATCAGCAGGATATTGAAACTGAGACGATCTGTTATTTTCAGACATTATTTACAGGGACGTAGACCAAAAATCGTACTTCTATTTTGCAGCACATCCCACAATTAGTTTCTGATGATGATAATCACAACCTTCTCTCTATGCCCGACTTACAGGAGCTCAAGAAGGCAGTGTAGGATTTGAGTCTAACAAGTGCAGCTGGTCTAGATGGCTTTCCAGGATCCTTCTATCGTCACTTTTGGCAGGTAATATCTATGGATGTTCATAAAGCAGTCCAAGAGTTTTTTATAGGCATTCGACCGTTGGGTCAGGTGGCTGTGGCCCTTATTACTCTTATACCTAAAGTGACAAATCATTGACTTTTTCTGAGTATCGTCATATTTGCCTAACTAATTTCTTAGCCAAGGTAATCACTGGACTTCTAGCTACAAGACTTTCTATGCTATTGCCGAAAATAATATCCCCGGAACAGGCTGGGTTTATGAAGGGAAGGGATATTATAGAGCAGATTCTCCTAGCTCAGGAAATGATTCATGTAATCGATAGACCACCTCATGGTGGCTATGTTATTATCAAATTAGATATGACAAAGGGGTTTGATAGGGTTTTCTAGACATATTTAGAGAAGCTGCTGACGAAATTTGGCTTCCATCCTCGATTAGTGCAACTTATTATGAACAATTTGGCTACCACGTGATGTTCGATTTTAATTAATGGGAAACCTGTAGGTTTTTTTGCTGTGTCGCACGGGTTAAACAAGGTGATCCTCTATCGCCCCTTTTATTTATTCTCGCTTCTGAAGGATTTTCTAGTGGGCTGAATGCTTTAATGGCAGATGGGGTTCTCCATGGATTTCAAGCAAGCAGAGTGCCTGGGTATCATATTTGGGATTTGCGGATGATCTAGTAATTTTCTTAAATGGCTCAATTCGAAACCTGTATCTTTTTCACTAATTTTTGGATACATATCAATAGGCTTCGAGACAGTTGGTAAACTATCAAAAAAGTCAAGTGGTTGTGGGAGCAGGCGTTTCTGGGACCTGAATTTCACACACGTTGGGTATGCGACTTACTTATTTACCTATTAAATATCTTGGATCCTTTTTATATAAAGGTATCAATCGTGCGGCCTATTGTACATCCTTAATTGCTCATTTCAATGCCACCCTCAATGCTTGGTCTTCTAAATTACTCTCTATGGCTGGTCGAGTGGTATCAATTGGCCATGTCTTATGTTCTATTCCGCTTCATATTATATCGAGCTCAAGATAGCCAAAGAGTGTATTAGATGTTTTAAATCAGAAAATGACATTTTTTATGGAATGGTCGTCATCATTGGAAATCCTGGGATAATGTTTGTCGACCTAAGGAGAATGGCGATTTAGACATTCGCAATCTGTCGTATATCCAATAGGCATATGATTGGTGGAAATATCATCACTCCTTATCTCTGTGGGCAGTTTATAGTCGGGTAAAGTATGGACAACGGGCAACAATGTATTCTCACATATACGATTCGGCTACTTGGAAGCGTCTTTGTCGATTAATGCCTATATGCTTCATCGTGTGAGTCTTACTCCGGATGAATATTATTGGACGGCTGAAGACTAAGGACAATTTTCTATCAAATCGGCATATAAACAACTTATC
The DNA here is from genome assembly GCA_036186865.1 of Eustoma russellianum. Taxonomy (NCBI): domain Eukaryota; kingdom Viridiplantae; phylum Streptophyta; class Magnoliopsida; order Gentianales; family Gentianaceae; genus Eustoma; species Eustoma russellianum. Next base: position 15,358,915 of record AP025069.1, on the reverse strand, counting down.
TCGACCTCTGTTCCTTTCAATCATTGTAGATATGTTTGGTGGCCGAGTTTACCTTTGGGTGGACGCCTGTTTCTTTGGAGATTATGGATGCGATCATTGCCTTGCCTGAAAATTTTTAAAAGTGGCAAAATATATTTCCGACACAATGTGTCTTCTGGAAAATACATTCAGATCACTTAGATCACATTTTTCTTGGTTGTCAGTCAATAAAGCCTCTATGGCAGGAGATCTCAATAATATTTTCTGGACTAATGCCAACTCACTCTACAGTTTGTGCATTTCTGATCCGATGGTTGCGCGCTTCGTCTCTACACACAATACTAGGTCATTTACGTGTTGTTGTGCCTTCATGGGTACCCTGGTTTATCTGGAAAGAGTATACAACAATTAGATTTAGGGAGGACATTTTTTCATATAAGAGACTGTATGAAAGAACTCGGGAGCATATATTTACATGTGGCAACGACGCAGGCCCGTAAGTAGTCTCGACACATACCACACTTGACGTGACTCTCTTTCTGACCACCTATTCTGTCAAATAGAACAAAAGTAGTCCGTTGGGTGCTTCCGCCAATAGTTAAATTAAAACTAAATGTTGATGCAACGGTGGGCAACTCAAGAGCGGCCGCAGCTGCGGTGCTACGTAATCATAACGGGGATCTCATTTCCGCCATCTGTTTTTATTTGCCTACTATTAAACCTTTGAGGGCTGAACTTATGGCGCTTCAATATGCCCTTATCTATTACTCCAAGGATTATGACCATCTCATCCTCGAAACTGATTGTAAGATGTTGCTGCATCACTTATCGACTCCAGACAATTTCACAGGACCTTATACTTCTGACTTGCGACGTACAATACAGTTTTGATGTTTAAATTCCTCATCACTATCTTATTCTCCATGGGAGACTAACACTGCGGCGCATACATTATCATGGCATGGATTAAGATCGGTAGTAGTAACCCATTTCACATCTTTATCATCCTTGCCATGTGAAGTTCGTGGAGCAATTATTTTGGACTCTTCGGTCCCACATTTACCATTTTGATTTCTCCCAATGGGTTGGCGTGTTTCTCCGTTCATTATTTACGATATGGACAGTAACAATTTTCATTCTGTTTTGGTTGAGGATAAAACGGATGGCAGTATAATGCTTGTGCTGCGGCGTACGAATATCATGGGCATGAGTTTTTCGTCGTTGCCTGTATTCTTTATGAATGCAGGCAACGTTGGTATGTTCATGACACTCTTATTACTCTTCCTACATATTGCTTATAATGTATTGACCGATTATTTTATTTGGCATGCACAGGTTTTGTTTACAATGCATGGGGCCACCATATGCCGCAAGAACGGACGGGCGCTGGACTTACTTCCAATGCTGTTAGAAGTGTTTCTACCTTGGAAATTTCTCACGTTGATGATACACCAAAGACTCTTCGCTAAATTCTGTTTCGATAAAGTGTATTGGCTTACTTTAGGGGGCAGTTAGGCCGTGGCTGAGTCTACACATTGCATACTCGAAAGTGGCATGATTGGCCAATTTCTGTGGGATTGTACGACGCATATTGTACATACCTTATTTCAGTTATATTATTCAGTACGAATTGTACAGGATCAATAATCCAATTATATAAATATGTACGTTTTTTCCTTCGCCAAGGTTTTATCCACAAGGATGGTTTTACTTGGCAAGGTTTTAATGCGGCATACCATATATGATTGGAGGTTGACAATCATTACATCACTATATTCACTTTTTCGTATCACAAACCTATATGTAATATGGTTTTCCTCCACCATAAGTGAGGTTTATCTTAATAAAATGCTCTTTATTTAAAAAAAGGATAAATTAGGTAACAAATATCTTATAATCATATTTTTTTTTAAAAAAAGGATATTTTATATAATAACCTCACTTATGGCGGAGGAATACCATATTATAAGATAGTTCACCATACATCATCAAAAGAAAATAAGTGAAAAAGCCAGCGTATAATGGTGCATCTCCAGTCGTATATGATATGCCGCATTAAAACCTTGCCAAGTAAAACCACCCTTAATATCTTATAATTATATAAGTGAACTTAAAGTAAGATTAGTAAGTAACAAGTTGATTTACTAGAATAAATGAAATCAAAAGAAAAGATAAGGCACAAATTCTTAACATCATTTAAATAAATAAAGAACAAAATTAGACTAAGATAAATAAAATATAGGCATCCACCATCATTAGTTTCTTACATATGGTTGGAAAGAGAAAAGTAACTCCCACTCCCAAGACCCCCTAGCTGCTGGTTATGAAGCATGCAAGAGAGAGGATAACTCTTTAGTACACCATCTTGATTTGTCCAAAAAGTGTACAACCTTTTGTCTATCTCTCCTCCAAAAGCTTCCATCTTGTCATATCACCTACATCCTTCAAGAAGCAAAATAAGTTCACCTACTTCTTGCCTCACTTTAACCGGCCACCCATGACAAAAGGAGAGGGAATCTTCTTTCTGACACTCAACCTCTCTCACTCCTCAAGACATACAATCCATCAAGTTGTCTACTTTTTTCTTGCTCAGGAACTCAATGATGATATGCTCCCACCCCCTCCCCTAAGGAAAAAATGCCCATAAGACCAAGCAAGAGAAGAAGAACCATCTTATTTGCAACTTCAAGCAAAGATTTCATCTATCATCTCACTTCCTAAGACCACTTGATAGGAACCCTTTATTATCTTCTTCAAGAAGAGAACCAACCTCTTCCCTCTCTACCCCTCTAAATTGTAGGAGTATAACAAAGACAAGAAGAAGAAACCTTCAACAGTAAGGTGTAGAAGATAAAGAGGTGCTAGGAAATTCAAGAAAGGATATGGTATGATCCTACAACAATTGATTCTAGTTGCTTCTCTTTCTATCCTCCTCCTAATTGCTCATCACCACCCTCACCATGCATCAAAGCTGAGAGCGCATCACAAGGGAAAGGAAGGATGTTCTCTAAATTGAAGGGAAGAAGATAGCATTAATAACACTCAAATGTATGACTTCAATTATGAACTCTTCTTTTCAGTTGCTCACTCCACCCTCTTACTATCCCTCTATGTCGTGACCCCCCACCAAAGAAAAGAGAAAATTTCTTTAAGAAAGGGTGAATGAATAAGGTCCTAAGCAAGTTGATCCAAGAGGAATCATCTATCTAAGGCTTAAACTCAAGAATAAAGCAAGTACTCCACTTAGATCATTCATGCATTGCGAAAATTTGGATTCTCTATGTTCATAATCAACTTGGGATCATTAATGAAGTATCTTTAATGTTTTAGTAGCATGAATATGCAAAAATTATGTTTGCATGTAAAATATGGTAATTGTTATGATGTGATGTGTGAATACATGTAAAAATAGCGAAGATGATATAGAACATGACCTTGCATGTGGAAATGAATATGAGTTATAGGACCTTATATGATGGCATGTAGTAGTTAATGAAAAAGTGTGAAATTATGTTATGTTATGAATAGGTTACTAAGAAACCAACTTTGAGACACCTTGTTTTTGTGTTTTCCTTGATGATCATCATCTATGAGTTTTCTTGGTTTGATCTCGGTTTTATGATGCTTGGAGATCCTGATTTACCATGTTTATGGTGCATCATATTTGTGGCTATGATTCTTGATCACAAAAGTTTATTTCTTGATGATCATCATCCTATATTTTATATATATAAACGGTTAGGGGCTGTTTTAGCCACCCCACTTGATCTTTATCATTCATCTTCATAATGACTTAATCATGGCTCAAGAAGGTATGTGTTCATGCTTTCAATCATCTTTTATGTTGCTTGAATTTTTCATCAAGATCATAATCATAATCTTAATCTTTGAAGTTATAACTTTGATAAAGCTAGTACAAATGTGATCATGTTGATTCATGATCATGAATATGATACATGATCTTGTGGTGGAATGAATAACTTAACATAAGTTTTGTAGCGGCCAGCCCCAAATTAGGGTCTCGGTACAGTGCACCCTTCATATTCTACTACGAGAAGTACAAGGCGTCGATACCGTACATATGCATGTCGACATAATAATGGTTTGATGTAGCAGAAGCAACATAACATAAACAAAAAACAATCGACATGGATTACATTACATTATAAATTTGACCAAACTCTGAAATCCTCTAAATACATATGGATCCAATGTCTATCATCTTCAAAAGATAAATTCTTAGGTGTACTTCATCAGTCACGATAATCTATTTGAACTCGTCCTCAATAAACATGTACCGAAATACCAGTTATCAGCAATGTGATAAGGTAAGTATGAGCGATAACACTCATCGTCTAGCAAGTAGTCCGACTAGATATGTCATATGGATCATGCATGGGGGATGGGGTGATAAAATAACATGTAAAAAAGAACATAACAAGCCGCGTCTCCATTTAAAACAGGTAAAGTGTATAACACAAATGTATCCAAGGAACATACAACATATATATAATTAACATCAACATAAAAGTAAACATTCTTTTACTCTCAAGTATATAAAAATGCCATCTATACATGTCCATCCTTAATATCTCAAATCAAGGTCTAATGTAATCATCAACTTATTCTTAATCTCTATGTACATCAAGTATATCTGTGAACCATGTAAATGTCATGCTTTTATGAGGCAATGCCTTTTAAAATGATGTCATAAAAATCCTGTAACGATGAACAATAAAATATTATATCCATATCCATTTTCCATAAACATGTTGTAACATATCATTTCCAAAAACATTTGAAACATGACATTTCATATGATGTCTATAGCACTTATCATAACGTAAGAACGATACTGCACGACATACAAAATGATTCCCTATACAGTCATCATGTACAAATATGAATCCCGATGAATCCACATGGTGTTACATCATATGTACATGGCATCTAATGGTGACATCGATAGGGCAGAGATCCTTTGTCCTAGACAAAGTGTTACACCCGGCCAAACTGTAAGTAACTGTAGGGTACTATATGCCCATGACACCAATCTCTCCTAGGTTCCAGTGTCATCCCGCCTTCGGTCATCGATAGCATACTGTATGCCCCTGACATAATCACTCCGAAACTTTGTCAATACGGCGATCCATGATCATAACATAACATATCATAACATGTGTCGATTGTATCAATCGTCTGGTCAGTATGCTTCATTATGTATGAAACTTTTGAAACTTTTCATGAATTGCAAAAATGTATGCAAATGCCTCTATGTATATCCATTTGACATATGTAGGTACTCAAATATCCTCATATCATCATGTACTTAAAACTTAATACATATGCACTTAATCTATATCTTAAATCGTGAAAATCCATTCTCTTTACCCCCTTCCTAATTCTCGGCCCATAACCCCTTTTTGGTATAATTTATCCATTAGAATTTTCTTAAAGTATCCATCTTACACTTAATTAAAATGGTCAAAACCCTAAATTAATATTCATTTCCATATGCTTTCATATTCCGTAAAAATATACATAAGGTACTCATATTTTCTATCATACTTTATTTTAGGCATATTTGTATACATAAACATGTACTAACTTATTTATTCCATAACACAAGATATATAGGACGTATATATATATATATATATATATATATATATATATATATATGTTTTTTGAAAAAATTTATTTGATTAGAATAAAGCCTCACTTATGGCGGAGGAAAACCATAGTACATCAGTTCAAAGTATGTGAACAAATGAAGTAACGATCTAAGAAGTACATATCTCCAGTCATATACGATATGCCGCATTAAAACCTTGCTAGGAAAAACCACCCTTGTGGATAAAACCCTAGCGAAGGAAAAAGCGTACATATTTATATGACTATCATTGAAATGTGTATAATGTAAATATGAGTACAAATGTTGATATCCTTGAAATTTGTGTCGGTGTCGAATAAAGCTGAATGTACGATGCGTCAGTGTCATCTCCAGTAGTCCCATCATATCAATCCATGGCTTAGGCTTGTCAATGAGTGTTAAGTTCTCCGAGAAGGTAAAACCAACAGGTGTCATCGCCAGACGTAATCCAAGACATGAAATAGAAAACACCAAGGGGTAGTTATAACACAGTGGAGAATATAAAATACAGGCCGATATATAAGCAGACATACCGAGCCTGTCTGGATCCCTGAGGAAACAGGCAGGATGTGTCAGAGTTCGCCAATCCCGGTGGAAGACATAGATAGGGAGCAACCGCCAAAGCTCATGCCGCAAATGCGTTCCCATCCACGTATAGTCATTTGCGCAAGATGAAAATCCAGCAATGTGATGGTTCCCAAGACCAGCATGCATGTGAGATTGCCAACACCCAAAAATACATGCAGCAGCCAAACCATTATATATATCACACAGATCTAGTAAAATCAACCCAATAGAGTAAATCAACAGAATATTGAACCCACCAAGGCTGCCTGCACTAGGAATAGCACAAGCAGCAACAGAACTCTCTTGCCACTTGGTGCAAACGCCCCTGATCTTACATATCGCAGCATGTACCAAAACCGGACGAGTATCCTCAGCAAGGAGATTATGTGTACATGGAAAAATAATATGTGTGTAAGCATTTATAATGTTTATGATAATTAGTAGAGAAGGAGCAGCCAACATACCCGGCCTGCCTGTACTCCAACAAGCACAGGCAGATAAAAATTGAATGTGCCAATCCATTTGGAAGACGTTATGTTGACTGTCTACGCACCGTGACTGACGTGAGGTCCAGTGAGACTGCTGCTCAGACAATTGATGGGAGGCTAGAGGATGTGAAAAATGAAGTGCAGGGCGACATCATTGCATGCTGTGCCAAGTAATGCGCTGGCATATTCGCCTCCCTGAACACGTGTTTAGTTTCCAAGTGATGACGTGTGATCAACAACTGCAGTAATTTGAGATGGAAGTTGCCGAAGACCGATTGATGCTGCCCTAAACGTTGTATCAGTTGTGCACAATCAGTTTCCATAATCAGGGATCGATATAATGGTAAGAAATATAACAAGCCAAACAGTGCTGTCTGGATTTCAGCCTGCAATGGCGTACAGGATGGGAGGCGGAATGCGATGGCACGCACACATGCACCACTAGAGTCACGCAGAATGGCGCCTCCTGCCGCACTGAATCGTCCAACTGCTGCATCCACATTGAGTTTAAATCGGCCTGATGGTGGAGTAAGCCACTTAACCACTTGAAGACGCGGAGGGCGGGGCATTGGAAGCCATGATAACGGCGTAATTGGACCGGCTGCCAATTTAGTTCCTTGAATCTTATGACCCCACATATGAAGATCAAAGTGGATTGTGCGCCGAAATGCAGTTATAGAAAAGGATATCTGATCCCCATATACCAGATTTGCATAGGCACGCCATACATTATAAACTATAATGGCCGGGACCACAACCTTAAGCACCCCATCTAAAGAAGAAGTGGACGACCTGTACCACCAAGCTAATAAGTATTGTCTGAGCGATAGAGTAGTTGGAGGTACACCTTGCAATTCCGAGACAAAGAACATCCACACAGGCTGAATTGTCGAGCAATAGAGAAATAGATGATCCACCGAGGAGGAATGCCGCTTGCAGAATGGACACTGCGTGGGACGTGCTGTCAAATAAGAGCCTATATAGTCTTCAAAAGGTAAAGCCGCATGGAATAAACGCCATAGAAATAATCTGATGGATGGTGAATGGTGTTTGAACCAAATGAATTTTGCGGAAAGCAATGTGGGTCGAGATGAGCGACAAATATTGTATGCAGATTTAAGTGAAAATTCCCCTGATGCCGTGGGCTGCCAAGCGAGGAAATTATTAGCCCCAGTGGTATGTGATACACAAATATTATGAATGCGACAAATAAGCTTCCAAACTGGGGAATCTGGCAGGCGTGGCCGAAAATCCCCCCGGCGTCCATATTTAGCGTGCATATACCGACTCCATAACGTATCGCGCTTATGATATTGCCACCAGATTCTGCAATGGTATGCCTGCTGCAAGGAATGGAGATCTCGCAGCCCCAATCCACCCTCTACAAAAGGCAATGTAATAGTGGACCATGCAACCCAGTGATGGCGATTTCCCCAATAAAAAGTCGCCATTTTTCTTTGTATCATTTTTATGACTGACTTTGGCAGACCTCCTGCTGCCATGACATGTAGAGGAAGCGCAGAGATAACAGAACGTAGCAACACTAAACGGCCTGCAGAAGATAAAAGTCTGGATTGCCACCCTTGTAATTTATCATCGAAATATTGTAACAGAGTAGCACAATAGCGAGAGCGGTTAATACCCTTGTGAAGATAAGAGCCCAAATAACGAAAAGGAAGTGATGATAGTCTCATCCCCAGAATCTCCTGTAAATGACGAACACGACGCACAGATAATCCATCCGATGGAATCATACTACTCTTGTGGAAGTTAACCTTTTGTCCAGAAGCAGTTTCATAGTCTGTTAGGAACTGTTTAAATCGACTGATATTGCGTTGTGTACCTTGTAGGAAAACGAGGAGATCATCGGCATACGCTAAATGAGAAATGGCAAATGGAATACGACCAAGTCTGAATGAGCGAATATTGCCTGCTGCTACTAAAGTCGATAAGCCACGGCTGAATCCTTCAGAAGACAGAATGAAAAGCAAAGGTGATAAAGGATCCCCCTGTTTTACTCCTCGAAATGGACGGAAAGATGGAGATGGTTCACCATTGACCAAAACTGATAATGTGGTAGCTCGGAGATGATTAAGAATTAACCTGGTGAAAAATCCTGAGAATCCAAAGGTCATCAATAATTTCTCCAAATAGTCCCAACTGACTCGATCAAAAGCTTTCATCATATCCATTTTAAACATAAATGTGAAGTATCATTATTCAACATGTGAACCATTTCTCGGGCCAATAAAACTTGCGTGGAGATATCATACCCTGGAAGGAAACCTGTTTGTTCTGGAGAAATCAACTTAGGAAGTAGTAGTCCCAAACGCGTTGCTATAATCCGGGGTACATACCTTACTTAGAAAATTCGTCAAACAGATTGGGCGGAAATCACTGAAAGACTGTGGTGAGGATGTTTTGGGTATCAAAGTAATAACTGCACTCGCCATAATGGCAGGCTGCGGAATACCTAAGAAGAATTCCTGCACTGCTTTTTCCACATCAGAATGTATGACCGACCAACAGGAACGATAAAACATACCATGAAAACCATCCGGTCCAGCAGCACTGTGAGGATCCAGGTGCCATACCGCCTCTTTTATTTCCGATGCAGTAGGAAGCACGGACAACCGCATATTGTCCTCATCCGTGACCAGCCGAGGGATATATGATAATATTGCCGCATGGTTTTGTGTTGGATGTGGTGCAAACAAATCTTTGTAAAAAGAAACCGCCGCTGTCATGATGTCTGAGGGTTCCGTTAGCAGTGGCCCTCAGCGTCCTTGATTTGCTGAATACGTAATTTCGTGCGTTTCCCCTTAAAAATAGAGTGAAAATACTGTGTATTAGCATCCCCCTCTTGAAGCCATTTCACTCTAGCCTTTTGCCTCCAGAAGCGCAATTCTGCAGCAGAGGCTTGCAGATATTCAGCCTTAGTCTTATGATAGTTGGCTCGATTTTCCTCTGTAGGTTGCGCATCTAAAGCTGCTTCAGCCAGATTTAATTGGGTCTCCGCATACTTAAGGTTTTGAAAAATATTTCCAAATATGTCAACATTCCACCGTTGGATATCTTTTTTAAAAGAGCATAGCTTATTATAGAAACCATACATACCACCCGTAGTCGGATAAGATCTCCATGCCTGCTGCATATAATGATGGAAGTCTGAGTGATGCAGCCATGGGTCCAGAAATCTGAATTGGCGCCGAGAAGGAACACTCTGACGGCGACATAAAAATAATAGTGGCATATGATCAGAGGCAACTCTTGGCAGATGAGACAACTGGAGGGTGGTAAAACTATCCTGAAACGATGAATTAACAAATAACCAATCTAATCTGCGACAGATGCGACCCAATCCTCTGCCATCTGCCCAAGTAAATCTAGATCCCTGGTGTGGAAGGTCCATAAGCGAGCACTGTTCAAGACAATCATTAAAATCCTGTAAAGTGGATAATGATGGAGTCGAGCGACCACGATGATCTTCTAAAGCGCGAAATGTGTTAAAATCACCACCAACAAGCCAAGGCAATGTACACGAACAAGCAAAATCACCCAAGGCTTGCCAAAGAGGACGGCGCTGAAGAGGCGTCGTGCTGGCATAAACCACCGAAAACACAAATTTCCATTGTAATGAGAGAGACTGAAGTGTAAAATTCACCACTTGACCCTGATCCTGAGTAACAAGTAAGTTAAACTCAGCATCACTCCAAAAAAAACCAAATGCGTTGTGAGTCAGAAGCATAAGAGTGTGTAAAACCAAGCTGCAACATGAAACGACAAATGTTTGAAGGTGCGTGTTTAGGCTCTAATAAAGCTAGCAAATGCAACCGATGTTCTGTAATTAAATGTTTTAATCTAGGCAAAGAGGCACGCATGCCTCGAATATTCCATACTAAGATATTCATTGAGTAAGAGAGGAACTTCCCTGAACCACGTGAGAGGCGCTCCGAGTTAAGATCGTCGAAGGTGGGAGAGGTGGCAGGTCCTTACGAGGACGGCGCTTACGCCTTGGGACTACTGTGATAAAATCTGTCGCCGACTGAGCCTCTGTTAAGCGCGAAATCAGAACATCTTCATCTGGAGAAGGCGGCATAGATTGCATTTTACGGGCAATGTCTGCCGTATCATCCAAAACATCCTCAATTCTTCCTTCTAACGGCAAATCAGTATCCGAAGAGTGACCGATGTCAGCATGCGGGGGCTCGACCGGGAGGTGATGATCCGCAGCATCGCAAAATTCTTCTTCTGTATGGACCACCGCAGCCTGATGGCGCTGGGAAGGCATATGCGGAACAGTAGTGTCAGACTGCATGGCAGGGGGCAAGTCATGCAGGTCCATCGGTGTAAGGTCAGCATTATGTGTCAGCGGAGCCGTAGACTCAGGGACCTCGGAGGACGTCACTTTATTTTTGATTGGGGTCCATCGTTGACGAGGAGGACGATGCAAATTTGGCGGGGGCGGTGGAGGAGGAGGAGGATTTGGGAGAAGGAGCCTGACCATCCACTGGCGATGGACACGCAGATTTTGCATGGCCTAAACGACGGCAAGAGGCACAAAAAAGAGGGAGATCTTCATATATTATGGATTGTAATATCATTCGCCCTTTTGCCTGGAGGTAGATTTTCGGAGGTAATTCCTGCGAGACATCAACCTCTACACATACGCGAGCCACCGATGGGCGTAGACCACCCGAAGTGGCGGCATCTAACTTCAATGGCGGTACCTATCGGCTTGACCACCTCAAACAAGGCGGACCTATGATGAAGATGTATTGGTAAAGCCGGCAAAGCAATCCAAATAGGCACAATAGGAACATCAGCACTGGGATCAAAATCGACAGTCCATTTTGTAATCCGCATATGACAACCAGATATCTGCCATGATCGGCGGATAAAAGCAACGCAAAATAATCCGCTTCATTACCAAAATTGAGAAGGATATGGGATTTATCAAGCAGCGTAATACGTAAATCTTGATGGAAACCGATTTTTTCAAATACTTCACGAATAACTTTCATTGGGGGCCTGCCATACCAAAAAGTGCCAACCAAAGAATACCTGTAGGGCTCAGCCAAGGCGTCAATTTCATCATCAAGAAAGGAGACCAATGGAAGGCCTTTATGACGAGCAACCGTTTTCGGGGTAATGTGGATGTTGTCGGAGGCAGAGCGGGCGGCGCCGGTTACTATTGCCGCAAAAGTCGGCGCCGCAGACATGATGCGCATGAAGGGAAGCCTGCGCAGAGGCGGTAACGGATCAAATGACAGAAGGGTTGATCAGAGAGAAGGCGTGTGTATCGAGATGGGATCGGAGTGATGAGGAGAGGAGTCTCCGGTAGCAGTGGACAGCGGCGGCTATCGCCGCCGGTAAATCGCCAGAGAGCGCGCCGTCATTATATAATCTCCTATTTTTATATATATATATATATATATATATATATATATATATATTAGATGAAAGCTTGCAAGTTATAATTGTTATTGTTGTATATATATATATATATATATATATATATATATATATATATGCAAAATTAACCCTTTGGCCGAATATACACACACCTATATATATTTATATTTCTATTCATGTAACGTACTTCTTTATTCTATATTTTAGCCTATGCTTAAATCTTTATATGACATACATATCTATATTTATAACATGTAACAAGGTTTATTTTCTCTCTTTTTGACCATGTGGCCTAATATATATGAGATTGTGTAGATCACATAAATCTTTTCTTTATCACCTCTTTACTTATATCTTGGTTTTGACATTTGTTCCAACTATATGCATACTAGTTTCCATCAATATTACTTGCAATATCATCATAAATTACAAAAACATACAAATGATGAAAACCATGAAAATAAAGTAAGCTAAAAACCCTCCTATGGCCGTGTGTGTATATGCATAGCAAACATGAAGATCATCAAGAACATCTTTTCTAGACTAGAATCATAGACTCGAATATGTTGGCCTCATAACATGCTAAATCAAGAACATGAAAGTTCATAAAAGCCAAAATCATATACAAAGACATAAGTGATGATCTTCATAGAAAACATATGAACGCATGCATAGAAATGTCTTCTTAGTACAATTTTCCTAACATGTCATTTATCTTCATTTTCTTTCTTTAAATCTTAAGAGTGTTCATTTCATTTCATTTATACATATGAGTCCATTTTTCACATCATGGCCGAATATATATATATATATAATATATATATATATATATATATATATATATATATATATATATATATATATATATTTTGCCGAAAGAAATGATTTTATTAAGCCTCACTTATGGCGGAGGGAAACCATATTACAATATATATATATATTATATAATATATATATAGATATTCTGATAATGTGTAAGACGATAGAGTGAAGGAAGAGGGAAAGAAAGAAGAAAATATTTTCTTCCCCTTGGATGGTAGTGGGCGGTCAAATGGGATGGGAAGGAAGTGGTTGGCTTATTTGAAAGTTGTAATAAAGGTGTAAGAAGGTGTAAGGGGTAGAAGGCTTGTTGGCATAATCTTGAAATGATGATTCATATGGCTTGGAAGCAAGAAAAATTTTTCTTCCTTCCTTGGGCATGAGGTGCCCGAATTTAGTGGGGTGGGAGTTTGGAGTTGGTGGCTTTGGTTGAAAGGGTAAGAAGTGTGTAGGAAAAGTGTGTAAGAGGGTGTAAACTTAAGACAAAATTTTCTTCTTCCTTTTTTTTGCCTAGTGGGAGATGGCCAAGGGGGTTTGGGAGTGGGTAGAATAGGACAAAATACCATCATTTGGTTTGTATACAATTTTCTATACTTGGTTTTTTTGGGGTATTTAACCACAATTTCCTTCTTCCTTTTTCCTACACTTAACCATGTGTATATGTATATGTATATGTATATGTATATACATATTCATTTTCCTTTTCTTCCTTTCCAAGATATTTATCATGTCCAGCTTTATTTTTCCTTTTTGTTTAAGTAGTGAAAACTATTATGTCATGTATTTTTGTTGGATTTAATTTAGTCTAATAACATAAGTTATTACCGACTAATTTATTTAAATCTTATCGTATGTTCAAAAATGTTCGTAACCTAGTTTCATCGTATGTCGATATATTGGTTAATTTATCATTCGATTATTTCTCCGAGCGTTTCTCGATGTCCTTCTTAATTCATATTCAAGTTTTTTTTCATCGTAACTTATCGATAACAAACTTTCATTTTCTTTTCTAGTATCTTATTTCTTTTTCTACCGACCCAGAAATGTGAGTCGTAATATTCTTCCCCTCTTATAAAAAGTTTTGTCCTCGAAACTTGCGTGTTCCATCGATCTCTATGTTATAATCAAATCCTCAACTTCCATTTGTATCGCCTAATCATAGATCATTCAACTTGAATTAGATAGTCTACGATTTTGAACTTCTTAAATCTAATCGTAGTTAATTCTTTATCTAAACGGATCACTAATCTCCAAATCACTACTGAGTTCTTCAATACATTAACTATACTCCCTTTTCGCTATGATAATCCCTTTTTCTGAATTTACCCTTGTACACTATTGATCTATTCCTACGATCATACTTTTATTTCTTCGGAGATATCAGTAACTTAGTATATTGACAATGCGTATGGACTTATTTTTCCAAAATGTTCTGATATGGCTATAATTTGGACATATAATTTTGATTGTTTATAATAATATTTTTTCTATTTTGGAAAACTCAAACTATAATAGTAGATGCTTGTTTTCAAAGATATTATGGTTAAAACCATTTTAAAATTCTAAAAACACAATAATCGAAAAATCTATTTTTGTAAAACGATTTGAACGTAGGTCTTTTCTTCTCTAAAAATATATACTCATTTTGAAGGGAAATAAGCTTCTAGTAAACTTATAATTACTTACCTATAAGAAATCAAAATTTTAATATTAGAAAAATCAATTTTAACAAGTATATGTAATGAAAATTTTTAAAGCACTATATAATCATGTTGTTTTTGGAAACACCAATATTTTTGAAAGTTTGAACATACCTAAACGAAATCATCAAATGAAATCCTTAAAATATTTTTTTTAAACTGTAGACATACTTTTTTGTAAATGCTTATATTAGAATATTTGACTAATTGAAAATAGTAGTCCAACACTTGTACAATTTCTATAAGTAATCCTAATTGAGATTCCGACTATGTACCGTTCCTTATATTTATCTACTCTCGATAAACCCTACATAATAATCCACCACTATTCACTTATGCCTTCTTGATTTCACCTTAAGCCTACTAATTCCAGCCAAATAATTCGATGTTCCTATGGATTAATATCTAACCCACGATATGTCATAGTTTATCATTTCATTATCTTTACATATATCGGTGTACGCTCATCGCTATGGATTTATATCTCTAATGCGACAAATATTTTGACCTACTCTGAGAATTCTAAGTTCATCGTCTTAACCTTAGATGTAAAACCTTTGTACCAATTTTCTTTACTAAAGTCTATTAGTCATAATGCTAATAAATTGTTTCTTATTACTTATCGTTCCACTACATATCATAACTTACTACCACGATCTCTACTTATTAGTAGAGTTAGGATTATTTATAAAATCGCTATTAGTGTAATAATTTAATATTGTGACTTAAATTTCCAGAAAAATCATTCCCTATGGCTAATATCAATACTGAAGTTTAAGATCATCTTATCGAAAACATTTTCGTATGGTTTCATAAATTATATTATATATATATATATATATATGAATAAATTTTTCTATTCTTATCCTTTATAAAATGGCTCTAATGGTCAGGGTTCCAAGATAACTGTAGCGCCCCGCCCGAAACCAGGGTTCCGGCTCAGTGCACCCGCCGTACTCTACTCCATAGAGTACAAGGCGTCGATACTATACATGTACATATCGACATGAATAATGAATCGATCGGCGGAAGCATCATAATATAAACAAATCATAATCGACATGCAATGTACTACATCATAAACTGTACAAATCATCATATACAGAATACCGAAATCTTCTATCGTACATCATAATCCGAAACTTAATGCCTTCGAAGTAATCTCTCAGTATGCTCTTCGTTTTCAATGGTCTATCTAGCATATCTTCAATGAGCCTGTATAGTGATACCTGTTATCTGAAAAGTTATAAATGAGGCAAGTATGAGCGATAGCCACCGACTTTTAATCGCTCAGCAAGTAGTCTTACCAGATACGACATGTGGATCATACATGGGAAAACGAGGTGACAAATCATAATAACCATAAATTTTGAATATAATAAGAACGTCTCCTTTTAACAAGTAAAGTATCATATCATATCTGTAAAAACAGGTAAATAAGGAAGATTTCAAAACATACATAGCATAACAGCATCTCATTCTGCTTAATCCGTAACATCATACTACATCCATACTTAACTCCTAATCCATACTTATACCATCTTTGGCTACCTTACATGTACTACATTTTCATACTTAACACTACCTTGTCCACTGTAGTGTTGTCATATACTTAAAGAATTCTTAATCATAACTCTAAGGTAACATGGTCATGACGTGATGCATAAAACATGACTTTTCATAAAATGACTTTTCGTAAACATGACTTTTCATAATCATGACATGATTTTCATAACTTGCACAACATGACATATTCATAACTTGCATAACATGACTTTTTCATAACATAAAGACATAACATTTTCATCATTGGCTATAGCACTTTTCATAAGAATAATAACACACGACATACCGATCGATTCCCCATATAGTACATGTACGACATAAACATCATAACATATGTACATGTACCAACGGTGACGCGCTATGACAGAGATCCCGTGTCCTAGACCCGGTGTTACACTCAGCCACATACGTAATCATATGCCCCTGACATCTACCACCCCGGTACCGATGTCACACTGGCGAACATAACATGATCGTAATCATGAACATAACATAACATAACATATCGTGTGTCGACGGAATCAATCGTCTCGTGTTTATTATTCACATGCATATGAACTTTCAAAACATGAGATGTGACAACTTACCTTAGCAAATCTTGTTTTCATGCATGCATGAGACTTGGTCATATGAGGGTACTTTGGTCATTCTACATCTTATAACAACATCGCTTACTTACTTTCATCCTCCATGTCATAACTTAAAGGAAATCCCACTTTGACCATCATGAATGGCCATTCGGCCATAACATCCCCAAATCAGCCCACTTTTCACAATTTTCATCCAACAATACTTTCGTAACATCTATTCCATACATGTATTTCATAATTCATAACTTAAATACCTAAAACATTTATTTCCTAATTAACTTAACATATCGTTACGAATTTCATAACTTACATCATAACTACATCTTATCATAACCTAAACATATTAGTGTGCATAACATGTAGCAAATCATACACATACATTATAAAATGCTTTGTAACTGTGCACATATACATATACATATTTACTACATATATTTTTATACATTTTTATAACATTTTCCATAGAATACATACTTAACCTACTTTCATAACTTAACGTATCCATCATACATATAGACATATGTATAATTATGATAAAGTCATTTTATCACAAAAGGCCTATTGGCCGATTATATGTATATGTATCTATATACTTGTAAAACAATTTATATGCTTTATATCTTAACATATATATTATACTTGTATGTGTACATAATACATGTGAAAGTCATTTTTAGTCTCAAAAAGGCTCATAGCCGAAATATATGTAGTAACTATATACATGTATATAATTATTTTGTGATATATTGTATAATATCCAAAACTTATTCATTTTCTCTCTTTAAAATATATATTACACATATATACACATGAAACATATAAAATCATATTTTAACCTTGAAATGGCCTTAAGGCCGATTTATATATATATTGTATATGTATATATATTTGTCGTGTATATATATATCTATATATATAAAGCTAAAAACATTGAGATATATATATATATATATATATATATATTATATAATATATATATATATATATATATGGAAGCCATATGATATAAAGATGGATGGCGCAGGCCCTATGGCGATATCCGGGCGGCTCTAGCCGCCGCCGCCGATTCCTAATTCTCCGCCGCTGATGCAATTCTCTTTGTTCCTAGGCCATCTGCATTATTTCGTTCCTTCCTTCTGTATCTCTTTTCGTTGTTCAGCATCGCAATAACAGTCCGAATGTCGACGGCAAAAACAACTTTCGCCGACATAGTTGCCGGGAACTCATCCGCTCAAGCCATAAACATTTCACCCAAAACAGTTTCAAGACACAAAGGTATTCCTATGATCTCATTTCTCGATTCTGAAATCGATGCCCTAGCTGCGCCATTCAAATATTCCTTGGTTGGCACGTTTTGGTATGGCCGACCACCATTGAAGGTCATTCGAGAAGTTTTTGAAAAAATAGGTTTCCATCAAGATTTGCGCATCACGCTCATTGATCAAACCCATATTTTATTGAATTTCCGTCGTGAGGAGGATTATCTCCGATGTTTTTATCGTCGATCATGGCTTATCTCCGGACGTCATATGCGGATCACCAAATGGACGGTAGATTTTGATCCTTCTGCTGATGTCCCTATTGTTCCTGTCTGGATTGCTCTACCAGGTTTGCCGATTCACTTGCATTGCCGTGAGGCACTTTTTGAAATTGTGAAACCGATAGGCAGCCCGCTCAAGCTTGATGTTGCAACCTCTGATGGCCTCAGACCTTCGGTAGCCAGAATCTGCGTTGAAGTTGATGTATCCCAGGATCTTCCACAAAAGATATATGTTCAGGCAAAGAAAAGACTAATTTTGCAGTCAGTGATTTATGAGGACTTGCCCAATTTTTACCACCTGTCATCGCCTTGGACATGATCAGTCGGCTTGCATGCCAACGTTGGCAACACCATCGACAATCCCACCGCCTCCACCGCCACCCCTGCCTAGACCATCGAAACAAAGATGGACACCGGTTAAGAAGGCCGTACCTGTGCCACCTCCAATGTCTACTTCACCAATTCCAGTAAATGTGGCCGATGGACCACTGGAGGACCTGCACCCTTCGGATATTCCTATTACATGCGCAGCATCGTTGAATGTGGAGAGTGAACAACTTCAGGATGATTTCTGTGATGCCACAGATCATCAACTGCCGGATGACGTTATCCATACAGATCTTGGCCATATGTCAGATAATGATTTGCCAGATGATCCACCACCTGAAGCCGAGACATTTACAACGGTACCTGCAGAAGTTGAACGTCGCATGCAGCTGCTTGACCCGTCGCCTGATGACGACATATTGATATCTAGACTGCAGGATCGGACGGAGGAACCGTTTATTCCAGTGGTGCCTCGGCGTAAGCGCCGTACTAGAAAGGATCTTCCTCCACTGCCGCCATCGACTATTCTGACACGCAGTGCATCTCACGTCATTCAGGGATGCCTCTAATCTTACTCAATGAATTTATTGATCTGGAATATTCGAGGCATGCGTCTGTCATTACCTCGATTGCAACAATTGATTAGGGAACATCGTTTGAATCTAGTAGCTTTAATTGAACCTAAGCATACCCCATCACAAATAAATAGATTTGGTTTACGCCTTAGATTTTCACAAATTTATGCTTCACAGTCTGAACGTATTTGGTTTTGGCGGGATAATGAGTTTCGACTGCTTGCTACACAGGATCAAGAGCAGGTGGTCCATTTGCCCTATCATCAATTTCGCAGCAACACACTTTTGTCCTCTCATTGGTTTATGCAAAACACACTGCTACACA
This sequence comes from Eustoma russellianum, assembly GCA_036186865.1. Lineage (NCBI taxonomy): Eukaryota > Viridiplantae > Streptophyta > Magnoliopsida > Gentianales > Gentianaceae > Eustoma > Eustoma russellianum. The sequence goes on along the minus strand of AP025069.1, from coordinate 15,339,371 downwards.
GCGTCAACGACTGTGGCGCACATTATGCTTTTTCGGAGGGGTTACAGTTACCTTGGATAGTTGGAGGCGATTTTAATATGTTTCGCACTCTTGATGATCATAAGGGCCGCTCCACCCCATCGTTGTCTGCTTTACAGGACTTTAATGACTGCATTGAGACATGCTCTCTTATGTCGCCACCTTATCAGGGTACCCGATTTACTTGGGCCGAAGGTCGTGGTCTAGGAAGAGTGTGCCGAAGACTCGACTGGCTATTTATTAATTCGTTGATGCATGACCTTTTTGACACACTGCGACTTTCTCATTTGCCACGTGTCACGTCAGATCATACACCACTCCTGATACAGTGCCAATTGGGTGTACAAATTATTCGCCGCTCCTTCAGATTTCTTGATGCATGGCTTTCTCATCCGGACTTTAATAGTTATGTAAAGCATGCATGGTTAGAATATCCAACTACAGGCGGCATGCGGGGTTTTTACTCCAAATTATTTTCCCTTAAGAAAGACATTCAAATTTGGAATAAGAATATCTTTGGGAACATATTCAAAATCTGAAGGATGCAGAAGACCGACTTAATACAGCTAAGCTCATTGGGATACTAACCCCACAGATGCAGCGAGGCTTTTTATCAGGCCAAAGCACATTACTTGCTTGCCTCAAAATATGAGTTACAGTTTTGGGAACAAAAGGCACATGCCAAATGGTTACAAGAAGGAGATGCTAACACTCGATACTTCCACTCCCTAGTCATAGGTAAACGTTCGCATCTATGTATTCGACAGCTTCGAAACTCGCAGGTAGAACTACTGACACAGCAGGATGATATTCTGGTAGCCGCGGTTGAATATTACAAGGAATTATTCTCAAGTGTGCCTACACATAGTCATATTGACATATTATCACACATACCTTGTTTAGTGTCGGTGGAGGACAACTTCATGCTTACACAGCTGCCATTGGAGTCAGAGGTAAAAGCAGCTGTATGGAGTTTAGACCCTCACAGTGCAGCGGGGCCGGACGGGTTTCATGGTAATTTCTATCGCTCATGTTGGTCCATTATACATTTGGATGTCACTAAAGCAGTGCAAGAATTTTTCATTGGTGTTCAACATCCGACTGTCATGGCTAGCGCCTTAATTACACTCATTCCGAAAATACAGTCACCACAGACTTTTGCGGATTTCTGACCGATTTGCCTGACAAATTTTTTAAGCAAAATCTGTATCGTATTATGGCCACTAGGTTGGGTCATCTGCTGCCACAGTTAATATCTCCAGAGCAGACAGTTTTCTTCCGGGTACCAATATATCGACTCAAGTGCTCTTGGCCCAAGAGATGGTGCACATGCTGGACAGAGGCGGCCCACAGTTATGTTTAAAATTAGATATGATGAAGGCTTTTGACCGGGTAAGCTGGGACTATCTTCAGCAACTATTGAGGAAATTCGGCTTCTCAGATTTTTTCATTCGGATTATCATTAATCACCTAAGTGTAACACGGATGTCAGTCTTAATCAATGGCCAGCCATCATCCTATTTTCGGCCATTCAGGGAGTTAAACAGGGTGATCCCTTATCACCAATTTTGTTTATACTAGCATCTGAGGGATTCAGTCGGGGACTGAAGGCACTGGTTTCATCAGGACATTTACAATCTTTTCGTTTAGGGCGAATGCCTATGTCCATCTCGCATCTGGCTTATGCGGATGATTTACTAGTATTTTTGCGGGGTACAAAACAAAATCTCAGGAGATTCCACTCTTTTCTTACGGCATATGAAACAGCATCGGGACAAAAGGTAAATTTTCATAAAAGCAGTTTCATTCCATCAGCTAATGTCACATCGCGCCAATGCCGTCACTTTCAAGACATTCTCGGCATGCGATCAACAACGTTAACTTTTCGATATCTTGGATCTTATCTTCATAAGGGCATCACCCGGGTTATACACTGTTCCACTCTCTTGCAACATGTGGATGATCGGTTACACAGATGGCATTCTCGCCTTCTTTCTTCGGCGGGCCGCCTCGTCCTGCTATTTCCGTCATATCAGCACTTCCACTACACATTATGGCAGCCGGCGGTCTGCCTAAATCCGTTACGCATACTTGACAGGAAAATGTTGGCCTATTTTTGGGGGCGATAACCATCACTGGGTTGCATGGCGCAACATCACTATTCCATTTGAAGAGGGCGGGCTAGGTCTGCGTAATTTCAATGATTTGCAGCAGGCATACAAATGTCGAATTTGGTGGACATACCAACGTCATGACACGTTATGGAGTCAATATATGCATTTTCGATACGGCCGGCGCGGGGACTACACTGCGAGACTCACAGACTCAGCGATATGGAAATCCATTTGTCGCATTCATCCCATTTGTATATCTCATACTACTGGTGCAGGATCACTGAGGTCATGGACAGCCACACCCACAGGAGAATTTACTCTCAAATCGGCCTTTATATGTAGGTGCCCCGACCAACCAACTGTCACGAATTTTATTTGGTTGAAGTACCTATCTCCCTCGATTCGCATTCTTTTGTGGCGTTTGTTTCATTCAGCCATGCCTTTTGAGGATTATATTGGACAATACTTGGTGGCGCGCCCAACACATGTCCTTTTTGCAAGGAACTCAGCCACAGTGGACCATGTTTTCATTTACTGCACACGCATTCGTTATTTATGGAGTTTCTTTGCTGCTGAACTACATGGTGTCCCTCCAGCCTCATTCTCACTACGACAGTATTTGTTGGCATGGTGGTATCGCTCAACTTTTTCTACTCTCTCTGGCGTCTTTAAAATAGTCATTCCGTCCATTGTAGTTTCAAACATTTGGCGACAGTACGCGCAGCTAATATACGGGGACTCTACAACTCTTTTCGACATCGACTCTGCGGAATTCGATACACTTTGATATACATATGTGGCTGCTAAAGATCTAGGGCTCCAAACTGGCATCGGGTCCTACATTATCTCTCCCTGGATACCACGCATTTGTCAGCCGCGCCCCAGAGTCCTTAAATGGCAAATGCCTCCTTCAGGAAGGCTCAAGTTAAATGTGGATGCAGCTGTAGTCGCCTTTACGCGGCGGGTGGGGCTATTTGCGTGATACAACGGGTTGCTGTCAGGGGGCACTTTCCTTTCGTCTTCCTCCTTGCACACCATTACAGGCAGAGATTCAGGCTACACTCTTTGGCCTATTGTTTTTCTCCCGTTCTATCGTACACTAATTGTTGAGACTGATTGCGCACAAATGATCTCATGCCTTCACAATCCGCGGCATGCTGCTGGCAATTATCATCTTCGACAGCTCCACTCCCTCATTCAGCAGCATCGACTAGACCTAATTCACACCTATCGTGAGACTAATATGGCCGCACATTATCTCGCACAACATGCGATGCTTCATCCCGAGACGACTGCTTTCAACGGACAAACTCTACCTTCTATGGTTCGGGCTTCAGTCGTTTGGATATTACCTTGCCCACCTTACCGCAGTTTGATCCCTACATTCCCTGATGGAGAGCCAATTTTTCCTATATTCTGTCCGTGCCATTCTTGACACGGACAGGCACGGTACGCTTTGTATTCATTTGCTTACACGCTGCACCAAGAACATGCTTCTAATTTCTTTTTTCACTGTCATTGTTCCCGAGTTCCATGCCCGCCTTTGCAATGTCCGCTTGGTTCGGAGGTGCACGTTTCTTGTGATCATCCATAAGGATTGGCAACAGCTCTTTACATCTGCCTGTACTCTCTGCAGTACAGCAGCTTGGGTACGTATTCTTTTCTCTCTTTGAGCTACACGCAAATTATCTCTCGCAGGCTAACTCTGCTGTTTGATTTCATGAAATGGGTTTGCCCGAACAATATGTCGTGGAGGTTTTTTGTTGTGAGATTCACGCATAACATCCGCCAATACCCTCGTCCTGCTCACCATCCAACGTCTTTGCCTTACATGAGCTCTTCTTACTGCATGCAAGTCTTCCATATGGATTGGCGCGTATCAACCTCACTGCTCCGCCGGCACATTGCCTTGTGTCGGCAGGTCAGGTTCGATCTGTCCTCAATTTATCTTGTACGGTTTATTATATCCTCAACTGATAACTTACTTAGACATTCATGTTTCTTGTGATTGGATGCGAGCCTGGGTCATACTAGTTCTACACGTATGCTATGCCTACATCATCTGGGTCCTCATAGTCTCTTCATGGGGGAGGCACTCCATCAACCCCTAGCTGCACTGCCACAATTTGGAATACAAGGACAGACATCAGCACCACACTCCAATGTCTTGACATACATGGGCGGTTGTTCATACGGCACTAGGCACTATACCTTTTTCGATTTCGGTTGTCTTCAGATGTTTTTATGTAACTCATTATACACTAACGCATATCAACATATCATCTATATAAATATGTACGCTTTTTCCTTCGCCAAGGTTTTATCCACAAGGGTGGTTTTACTTGGCAAGGTTTTAATGCGGCATATCATATATAGCTTGATCGTTGATAATCCTCAAATGCTATGTTTTCGCATTCCATTTCATGTACTACGGTATTCCTCCGCCATAAGTAAGGGCTTCTCTTTAATAAAATCTCTTTCTTAAAAAAAACCGGATATATTTATATATATATACATCTATCCGTACATATATATATCTAAACCGTATATATTTAAATACATACTTTTATACAAAACCATGTATTTGTATATATGCATCTACACATCTATACATACATATCTATATATACATATATGTAAATCTGTATATACATATATAGATCTACACACTTAGACACACACACACACATATATATATCAACGTATCTATTTTATAATATGTATATATATGCGTGTTTATATATGATGTATATATATGTATATAGCGTGCGTGTATATGTATAAAGTGTATGTATGTAAATACCTATTACTCAACATAGATCTATAATTTCTTGAGAAGCAATCTTGAACATACTACATGATGATCCAACTTTGATATGAACATACATACTTAGTATTTGTAAAACCATGTAGGATCTAGGAAGAATACTTGCCTATTTTTATGCTCACTTTGGTTCAAGCTTGGATTTGAAAGTTTCTTCGCCATAGCTTGGAGATTATTGCTTCTCCTTCCTTTATGAATTTACGGCATAGATGTCAAAATAAGAAATTGATGAGCAAGTATGGAGATTGATGTATGAGAGTATTTAAAATTATTCTAAATGAAATTCTTACCTTGGTTCTTCTTGCTACTTGGTTCTACCAATACCCAGTTTCGCTAGCTTGAATGAAGTAGAATGTAAGAATGTGTTTCGTGAAGAAAATTTCGGATGGAATGGAGGGGAGGAGAGGCTTTCTGCTATAAGGGTTGGAAAGAGGAAAGAGAAACCCTTTTTGGGTGAAAATCAAAGAAGTGTGGAATAATTGGGGTGTAGAATAATATTTAATTGAAAGTAAGAAAAGAAGGTGGTTGGAGCCTCCTTTTTCCTTGACTATGCCGTTGGTTTTAGGGGGTGGGGAACAACAAGATGGAAAGTAAAAAGGAAAAGGGAAAAAGAAAAGAAAGTGTGATGTAGTGGGGAATTTAAAATGCAAAAGGAATCTTGGCATGTGGAGAGGGGAAGGGGTGCCCATGTGGAGTAGTGGGAGGGTTTTGGCTTTTATTGCCATGTAGGATAATGTGGAAGAAAATATGATACTAGTGTGTATTATAGTTATCGTATCGGGTATTTTTATTCGGTTTGATTTATTTCTATCGACTTATGTTGTTACCGACTAATTTATTTAAATACCTTGTATGACTCATACAGTCATTGTCTAGTCTCATCCAGCCTCGTTATATCCGTTAACTTACCTTAAGGTTATTTTTATGTGTGTTTCGAACCCCGATATTTAATGTCGATGTCTTTATTAATTCTAAATAGAAATTTAAAATTCCACTGTAATTTCATCAACATCGTATTTGCGTTCTATTTTCATCATTTCCACTAGCCCGTAATCTCGGGTCGTAACAATAACGCTATGGTAAACAAGGCAAGGTTCTTTAACTATTCATCTCTAAACCGTTCTAGTTGGCTTAGTCTAAGGTGGTCACTCTCATTATAAGATCATTTCTTAAATATACGATCATTACTTAAATTCTAAGATCACTTCTTAAGTTCATGTCGTTGTATACTTTATGTGTCCGCAGTGGATCTAGAGCCAGTTCTATGATACCACCTGTAGCGTCCTGTCCTAGGCTAGGGTCTCGGTACTGTGCACTCGCTGTTATATCCCATTTTTTAAAGGGGTAAAAGAGTCATTAGGGCCTAATTAATTAGAAAACCTAATTTGATTAGAAAAATTTTCCTAAACCCTAATCAAATATCTATTTAAACCACGTTTATACTCCCCTCTCCCCTCACAAATGGCGTTCTCAGGAAAAGAAGAGGGAGAGCGACCCTCTCCCTTCTCCATCAAGGCCGCCACTTTAGGAGGGTAGAAGGATCACCACCGCATCAATTCACACCTTCAAACGTGTATCTAATACCAGGTAGGTGCCCCCTTAATATCCTTTGTATGAAGACCGTACAATCCTTAATTTCTTTACGAAACCAAGATCGTGCATCAGTAATTGTGATCATATAGATGACTATTTATTTGATTATATGTGTATGTGATGAATTGTATATCCGTACATATGTATGGTATTATTTTCTTATGAATAGTATGAAAAAGATTGCACTTTTGATATATATATGAATAACGAAATCGGTTTGGAGGCGTGGTGATGGCGGCGCGTGGCCGGTGGTGGGCTATGGCAACGTGCTGTCGTGCTATTGGTGGTTGAGGAGAGGAGGCGGCTGAGAGGGGGGCTAGGGGAGGGGGATGCGTTTTGGGAGGGTGGTGTGGGTTGGGGGGCTAAGGGTGTGGGAGTGAGGGAGTGGTGGGTTGAGGGGGTTGTGGCTGGAGAGTGGTGTACTGAGGGTGGTGTGCTGGGGGGGGGAGAGGGACCGTGAGTGGGAAGGAGGGAATTGTAAGAATGGGATAATCTGAGGGCAGGAGGAATTGAATGAACAGAGAAGGAAGGAAGTGAAATGAAATCGATGTAGAACCTGTGGAAAAGAAAAGGAAAAAGTAAAAGGAAAAGAAAAGGAAAGAAAAAGGAAAAGGAAAATGAGGAAGGTTCCGTATGTGACTTGTGTGCATTCATGCATCACGACATTGCATTAGGGTATGCGAGACCTAAGCCGCATATCTGTTCTGTTAGGGTATGCGAGACCTAAGTCGCATATCTATTCTGTTAGGGTATGCGAGACCTAAGTCGCATATCTGTTCTGTTAGGGTATGCGAGACCTAAGTCGCATATCTGTTCCGTTAGGGTATGCGAGACCTAAGTTGCATATCTGTTCTGTTAGGGTATGCGAGACCTAAGTCGCATATTTGTTCTGTTCCGTTAGGGTATGCGAGACCTAAGTCACATATCTGTTCTGTTCTGTTAAGATATGCGAGACCTAAGTCGCATATCTGTTATGTTATGTTATGTTCTGTTAAGATATGCGAGATCTAAGTCGCATTTCTATTCCGTTCTGTTCTGTTAGGATATGCGAGACGTAAGTCGCATATCTGATATGTTCCGCTCTGTTCCGTTCCGTTCTGTTAGGTCCCAGGATCATGCATTGCACGATAGTATGTATGTTTCCGAGAATGTAGGCTTATCATGCATCACGTATGTGACATTGCATTTCACGTTCATTTCGCATGATTATGTATTTTGATTATTTTAAGAAGTTATGACGGTTATACGTATTTGTGAAAACGTGGAACGTCTATTTTTGTATTACCGTACTTATATGTATTTCACTACTGTCCTAGCATGTATGATCTCACAGGGCCGATGCAGGCAGGGTACCTACTGAGTGACGTTTTTGTCGCTCACACCATTCGTTTGTTTTGTTGCAGACGATTTAGGGTACGATTACATATGGGTTGGAGAGGACTCTGAATGAGCACATTGGGACTCTTAGAGACTGATGATCAAGAATTGAGGAAGTTTTATTTTATTTATTATTTCATTTGAGGATTTAGCTTAGGGATTTTATTTATGCACTTTACGATGTCGTTTAGGGCATTTTGACTTAATGTTGACTATACATGATTTTGGGAATTCTACTTTTGATTTAGGGTTTCGAGTTGATTTATTTCGCTTCCGCAATCGAATACTCTATCGTTTTGATAAGTGAAGGAATTTGTACAGACGCCTTGTATATCCCTTAGTGGAATACGGCGGGCGTACCGGTTCTGACCCTAGGTCGGGACGGGGCGCTACAGGTGGTATCAGAGACCCAGGCTCTAGATCTACTGCAAAAATGTAGAATTAAGAAATGATCTTAGACGTAAGAGATGACTATAGATTTAAGTTTTGATCATAGATGTAAGTTTGATCTTAGACTAAGTTTGATCCTAGACGTAAGTTATGATCTGAGACTAAGTTTGACTTTAGAATAAGTTTGATTTAGACTAAGTGATGATATTAGAAAATAAGTTACGAACCTCTAAGTCACAATCTTAGACATAAGTGATGATTTGAACATAAGCGATGGTCACGGACATAGGTACTGCTCTCAGTTATAAGCAATGATCCTGAACATAAGTCACGATCTTAGACATAAGTAACAATCTCAATTAAGAGTTGACTTTAGACATAAGTACTGATTTAGTATTAAGTGTTGATTATGAACTAATGATGATTTGGAAATAAGACGTGATCTTAGGCTTAAGAAATGATGATGATAAGAACGATCCTAGAAATAAGTTATGATCTTAAACTTAAGAAGTCGATCGATTTGAAACACGTATACCTAGGATATCCCATACAATTCTCCCTTATCTAAGGTTGATCATACCTCTCTAAGCCGCGATCTTAGTAACCCTAGTTGAATACTATATAATTGATTTGAATGAATTACAATGTTAACCAGAATACCCTACTACAAACGTTAGTTAAGATATTAATGGGTGAGACAGTAACTCGGGCTGCCTTACCATAACCGCAACATAGTACTTGGTACCATTAGAGTAAAGTAAGCGAGTCCATATTCCTACTTGGACGGTAACATCAGAGCAAGCTTAGGTCTAAGTTGTGACCATAGCTACTAAGAAATGAATTATAATAGTATGATAAATGCTAAGAGATGATTTATAGTAGAATGTTAGAAGTTAAATAACGATTAGCGTTGTGATTCTTGGTGTTTAGTTAAGGATATTGTACAAAGGAATTTATAGTCTAAGGTTAAGATGTTGAATGTTAGGTAATCAAAATAGGTCGACGATATTAGTCTTACTAGAGGTATTGAACGATAGCGACATGCGAGAATCGACTATAGTTAGTGCCTTGGAATACTATATCATTACAAATTGTGGGTTAAGTGTTGACGTCGGAACATTTGGTTTGAATCTAGTAGGCTTGAATTGAAATAGGGTGAGCATGAACCAGTAGTGGTTGCTTGTTCAGGTGAGATTTAACTAGGACAATTGGCAGTTCAAATAACCAAGTAAAGGAATACAGTGCATCAGTTTGGCGCGCGAAAGCATGGTGAATTAGAACACCTTAAGTCGATAAATATTTAGTGTGCTATGCTAGGATTGGACAATTTAAGATAAGGATTTTATCATAGTAGGTGAAGGTTAGACTTATAAGAAACGATACATAGACGGATTGTTCTTTTGAAAATAAGGATGGATTATAGAAATTATATGGAATATTGGACTATTATTTCTCTAGCAGATAAATATTTTATACAAGCACGTACACTGAGTTATACCTACATTTATTTTCGAAAATACCTTATTGAGTCTCATTTCTTTATATAGTCTACTAAACTTTACGAGGCTATTTTTTTCGTACTTGTAAATCAGCATAATAAATATTTCATTTATTTTGACGACCTTGAGAAGGGGGAAAACATTTAAAATATTGATGGTCTTGCAAAAACGATGTGTTTATATATTTCTTACAAAATATTTCAAATTTCTATCTTTGTTATATCTATTTTTCTTAGTCAAAATTAATTTAATTTGACGACTACCGATATCGGAAGCAGTTTAATCGTTTAAATTTTTTCGAAATTATTTACCCGCTTGCGATGAACTTACTTAACTTTTGTGGGGAAAAAAGGTAGCTTTCAAAATATATACCTGCTTTTGAGAACGGAATGTACCATATTCAAATCGTTTTATAAAACCTTACATTATTAAGTTTTCAACTGTTTTGACGCAATTTTACCAAAATGCCTTGCGAAAAAGTTATATTATCGTTTTTAAAATGATCATTCGAGATATCACGTTGCGAAAACAAATCTATGATACTTTGGGTTTTGTGCTTACAAAAATTAGAAGGTTCAGTATTTTAAATAGTTAAAGCTATATTCAAAATTATAGCTACGTATGCTACTTTTCTTTTAATTTGAATATAATATGCCCATACACATATTTTGTATACTAAGCTGCTGACGATATCTCTGAGAAATTAAGAGCGTGATCATAGAGCTAGTTTGTAAGTATATAAGAGCTGATTTTGAAGACTTGGTTGTGTTAAGGAAGGGTAACGGTTACCATATTGGCATACATAAAGGATGTTAGTATGGTTAATTGTCTAACGGATGGATCATATATGATAAGTTTAACGATCCGGTATTGTAGATTGTAATAAGTTGAATGATACACATCAAGTCGTATAAGTGGGAGTTTGTAAGCACTAATTATAGAGAATTAAGTAAGGATTAAACCCTATAAGGACTAGATCATCTTGTAAGATGTTACTGATGACTAAATTAAATCGTACATGACTACAACGTATTCCAAAAAATACATACAGCTTTAGGGATGAGTCTTGTGAACAAGGCGTTAAGTTAAAGATTGTAATACACCTAAGAACTGATTTTAGAGGGTTGGTCATGGTAGCAAATATAAGTACGATATATACCGAAGATTAAGTCATGAAGCCAGTATATTGACTTTACCCTTAAGGTTGATTCGAGAACTATAGAAAGAATAGGCTACGATCTATTAGACGGAGGACAATGGATTTAAAGATTACATTGTAAATATACACACTGAATGATTTGAGGACTTAGTCCTGTATCGAGGAGGTGAAATGGGTAACATATCGGAATACGCAAGGGATACTAAGTTCGGTCATGATTTAGGTAAATGAATTATGCAGGACTATACTAAGTTACCGATTACGTAACATGCAAGTTTCGAGGACGAAACTTTTTGTAAGGGGGAGAGAATGATATATCCCATTTTTTTTAAAAGGGTAAAAGAGTCATTAAGGCCTAATTAATTAGAAAACCTAATTTGATTAGAAAAATTTTCCCTAAACCCTAATCAAATATCTATTTAAACCACGTTTATACTCGCCCCTCCCCTCACAAACGGCGTTCTCAGGAAAAGAAGAGGGAGAGAGCAATCCTCTCCCTGCTCCATCAAGGCCGCGCCACTTTAGGAGGGTAGAAGGATCACCACCGCATCAATTCACACCTTCAAACGCGTATCCAATACCAGGTAGGTGCTCCCTTAACACTCCTTTGTATGAAGACGGTACAAATCCTTATTTCTTTACGAAACCGAGATCGTGCATCAGTAATTGTGATCATATAGATGACTGTTTATTGATTATATGTGTATGTGATGAATTTTATATCCGTATATATGTATGGTATTATTTTCTTATGAATAGTATGAAAAAGATTGCACTTTTTGTTATATATATGAATAACGGAATCGGTTTGGAGGCGTGGTGATGGCGGCGCGTGGCCGGTGGTGGGCTATGGCAACGTGCTGTCGTGCTATTGGTGGTTGAGGAGAGGAGGCGGCTGAGAGGGGGGCTGGGGGAGGGGGATGCGTTTGGGAGGGTGGTGTGGGTTGGGGGGGCTAAGGGTGTGGGAGTGAGGGAGTGGTGGGCTGAGGGGGGTTATGGCTGGAGAGTGGTGTACTGAGGGTGGTGTGCTGGGGGGTGAGGGAGAGGGGCCGTGAGTGGGAAGGAGGGAATTGTAGAATGGCATAATCTGATGGCAGGAGGAATTGAATGAACAGAGAAGGAAGGAAGTGAAATGAAATCGATGTAGAACCTGAGGAAAAGAAAAGGAAAAGAAAAGGAAAGAAAAAGGAAAATGAGGAAGGTTCCGTATGTGACTTGTGTGCATTCATGCATCACGACATTGCATTAGGGTATGCGAGACTTAAGTCGCATATCTGTTATGTTAGGGTATGCGAGACCTAAGTCGCATATCTATTCTGTTAGGGTATGCGAGACCTAAGTCGCATATCTGTTCTGTTAGGGTATGCGAGACCTAAGTCGCATATCTGTTCCGTTAGGGTATGCGAGACCTAAGTCGCATATCTGTTCTGTTAGGGTATGCGAGACTAAGTCGCATATTTGTTCTGTTCCGTTAGGGTATGCGGAGACCTAAGTCACATATCTGTTCTGTTCTGTTAAGGTATGCGAGACCTAAGTCGCATATCTGTTATGTTATGTTATGTTTTGTTAAGATATACGAGATCTAAGTCGCATTTCTATTCCGTTCTGTTCTGTTAGGATATGCGGTGGTGGAGGAACCTGAGCAGGTGGAGGGATAGGCTCCTGTACCTCTGGTCTGGCTCTAGCAGGTTTGCCTCGTGGTCGTACCATCTGCATTATGCAGTGTCGGGGTTTTATTCAAGGTGGGAGTGTCACAATAAGTGACAGAATTTAATTCATAATCCAATAGAATTTCTGAGTGGGCATGCAAGTAGATACGTTATAAATTAAATTCTATAAATTGTATCGACTAGGGTTTTATCATTAGATCGAACCCTAATTTCCAGTCTAAGTCATCCTAGTCTAAGGTCAACTCACATCTAGGATCATGACTTAGATCTAAGATCAAACTTAGTTTGCTAAAATCATAACTTAATTCTATATTCTGCCCGGGTCTCGAGCCTTAGCTTTGATACCACCTGTAGCGCCCCGCACCCCGGCCCAGCGGATATGGTGCGCCTGCCGTACTTCACTACGAAAAGTACCAGGCGTCGATCCATAACATATCGTAGTCCAGAATAAAATATGTGGACTTTCATGCTTACACTCCAACCAGTAAACAAAACCGAGGCAGAATAAAACTTTTAAAATAAAAGCGTCTAAGCAGCATTCATTAGCCTTACAATATGTCCATAAAAATGCGGAAATCCCAAAAGTAAATGTTTCCATCATAAAGTCATAATAAGATCATTCATCACTTCCATTATAGAAGAACTCCTCAAGTCATCCACCTCTCGCTCTTCTACGGATAAGGAACCTTAGGTTCATCTTCGATACACTCGACCCTATTTTCTGCGGGTTCTGGGAGGAAAAATAAGGAAGGAGTGACAACATCACCAGCAAGTAACCTATAAATAATCGTGAATTAAATGGAAAGTACATACGAGAACCGAACCCCAAAAATTCAGTTTAGAAACATACCTGACGTTCCATCCAATACCCATAAGTAATCGGCTCATAACTCATCTAAGATCATAACTTATCAAAGATCATGACTTATTAAAGATCATAACTTATGAAAGATCATAACTTATAAAAGATCATAACTTAGGAACTACCAAGTCATAACAACTTAGTCTAAGTATCATGTACCAAATATTCGATGAATCATTAAATGCAACATGCATGAGTATGCACATGTGATGCATCGTGATAAAAATGAAGATAAGTTCTTTCGTTCTTTCTTTCAAAACATCATCGTCAATGAAAACAAGAGAGTGTTCAGATCTATTCTCTCCGGATCTGAGGCGGTCATATTCTTCTCTTCGAATCTATTATTCCTGGATTCGGAACGGTCACGTCATCAAATCATAATCACCAGGTCTATTCTCTCCGGGCCTGTACGGTCATTATCATAATCAGGTCTATTCTCTCCAGGCCTGAACGGTCATTATCATCAGATCAATTAACCCCGGATCTGGAG
>AP025069.1:15165807-15325365 GCA_036186865.1 Eustoma russellianum | reverse complement strand
CATCAGATCAATTAACCCCGGATCTGGAGCGGGTCCTGCTGGCCAGAAACATACGGTACCGGCGGAAAGCGTTCTTTTAAAAATGGAATCTTTTCTTTAAAAACGCTTTTTCATCATTCTTTCTCATAAAACCAGTTTCATAACTCATGTAAATGACGATGATACACTGTATGACATGCACGATGCAGTTCATGACAAAATGTGTTACATACATACAAATACAAACCTATTCTTGAGGCTGGAAAAATTTCTAGAATTATCGTTCCGTTTGCACGGACTTTAAACCTCATGTTTTAGTCCCATTATCATGATTTCTTGTCATACATACGCATAAGGATATCTTTTCTATTCGCCATATAATTTTCGTAACGATACGAGACATGTAAGACACTTAAATTATTTGATTACTAACAGGGTGCTGCTGAAATTCAGCAGTGCAGTGCCCTTTCTTTTACCTTGATTTTAAGCCCATTAAGTCTCGTTTGAATTTGGGCTACCAACTGAAACGTACTGTAGACATACCAAAAATTATAGCTCATGAGCCCAAACCCTACAAATGAGTCTAAGCCCACAAGAATAAAGCCATACAACCAAGTCCTTAGTTCTGCCCTGTTTTCCAGATTAGTAATACGTACTTAGCTTCGGCAATTGCCCAATAAAATAATAATTCCAAGGTAAACAATTTACATAGATGTGTTCATCTATGTCCTAAGTAATTGTCATAAGATTTCTGGAGTAATATATTAACATTCAAAGGGTCATCTATTCACTTTTCCAAAACAGTTACATGCTGATTTCTGAAGTGACCAGTTTTACCACGAATTTTATTGTGATCAAGCCGCAAGTTCTTTTTTGAAAATTCCAACTTACAAACTTAATAAACACATAGGGCTAGCATCCTACCAAAAATCAGCCCATTTTCATATTTTTAAGGTCCATTTTTGGGTCATTCATTACGTCACTTAAAATCTGTCCAGTCCCGTAATTCCAGCTTGACCAGTTTTACTAAAATTTCCATTAAAAATAAACCGTAACTCCTTTTACCAAAATTCAACTGTCATATTTACTACATACATAGGGCTAGTGTCATACAAAAAATTAGCTTGTTTTCATACTTCTATTGTCCATTTCCAGGTCTTTCTAGACGTCACATTTTCTGTCCTGTTCCAGTAATTTTCATTTTGTCACCTCTTCTTACTAAATGTGTTCCAACTTGAGTTATTCATCATAAATAACTTATTAATCATCAAATACACCTTTTATCATGAACTTTACAGGTTCTAAGACATGCTAGAAGTCATCTACAAATCACTTTAAAAAAATTTGTAGGGTTACACATAACACCCCTTGATCTTGAACCTTTTGTTCATAATAAAATCTATTCTTGGTATAATTAGTGTATACGTACTATATCCCAAAAAAGCCCATTTTATACGCATGCAAGGGCTTAAAACATATCTCCATAATGAACATATTGCACCTAAGTCATAAAGCATGCATCTTGTACACATCCTTTACCCCACAAATTACAATCTACCACAAGAACCACATTTATCCCCCATTTTCATCCAACCGTACCCCCTTACATACCAAAGAAGAGAACTTTGTCATAGTCCTCTTAGATTAACATCATATTCATACTTAAAAAGAACAAAGAATCCACCTTTGAAGAAAATCTCATACATGCAAGCCACTTCACTCAAGAATCCGAAAGTTTCATGCATCAAACCTAACATTTCACATCTAAGATTAAAGCTTAGTAGCATCTAGACATTCAAGCATGCACTTTCACACACAAGTCATGAACATTTATAGTGTACTTGCCTTTCTCAAGCTTACACCTTCCCTTAGCTTGGAATTTGTGTGAAATGAGTGAAGTCTTCTACCCCTTCACTACATATACCCCACGGTTTTGGGGGAAAAATAACAAACATTAGTTGTTATCTTAAAATAAAAGATAGAGCTACATGGAGGCTAGATTGACTTACCAAGATGAAGCTTGAAGGGTGTTTTCAAACCTCATAAGAACTAGCACCATTTAAGAGCTTGAAACTTGAACCTAGTGACCATGGAGGTCACGGTTTTTGAGCAAGAAAGAGTAGCACTATGAGTTTCACTCTATGAAAATATAGAAATTCTCTTAAGAAGTTTAGGATATACTTACCTAGGACAAACTTGCACTTGGATGAATCCTAAACCTTCTTGACTCATTATGGCTGTGTGCCTTGAGGGAAAGAGAGGGAAACTTCTTGTGAATTCTTGAGGGTTGAGTGTTAGGATTTCTTGGAGAGAATTTTCCTTTACTAGGCTAAGGTTAGCCGTTGGGAATCAAGAGGGGATAAGGGATTACCATGGCATGGTTAAGTTAATTAACCTTAGTTACTTTAGTTAATCAAGGTTACTTTATGACTAACTTGGGTTACTTTATCCAATCATAGTTACTTTTAGGCTAACTTGGGTTACTTTAACCTTGTGGTTAATATAAAGTAACCATGGTAAGATTTAAAATTCTCCTTGGTTAGACATATAGGGCAATCCGGCGGTTTGGGCATTAATTGGCTCTTAGCACACTTAATTCTCTTCCCAAGTGGGTTTAATGAGAAGTTATGTAGGAAGTTATTCTTTTTACTAATTATTTCCCCTTTTTTTGATTTTAAAAATATAATTTAGGGAAAGGTTGAGCCTTCTTGGACTCATAGGGCCGAAATTTAGGGTGGGTTGGAGAAAGATTGCCCACTACTTAAAATTGTTTAATTTCCATTTGGACTTATAAAAAGATGGCCCTTAAGATTAATCTTCTTGAAATTTTGAGAAATCTTCTAAGGCCCTCTCTATCCTTGTGGCCAAAATCTCCTAGGACCTTAGGGTAAATTGGTCACTTCACATAATCCATAATTCATGCTTGAATTACTACATAATATTTTTCCTTAACACAAATCTAATTAGAGAAGTAATCATAAAATAAATAAATTGTACTTGAAGATGAAACGTTTCATAACTTCGCTTAGACAAGTCTCAAGTACAATGTGATTCCTCGTTGGGTACAACAGGTAATGCATTATACCATAGCCTCCGTAGGAACACTTGAGTTGCAGCAGGAGTACCATTCCATCAAATATATCT
The DNA here is from genome assembly GCA_036186865.1 of Eustoma russellianum. Classification (NCBI taxonomy): domain Eukaryota; kingdom Viridiplantae; phylum Streptophyta; class Magnoliopsida; order Gentianales; family Gentianaceae; genus Eustoma; species Eustoma russellianum. The sequence goes on along the minus strand of AP025069.1, from coordinate 15,322,242 downwards.
AGCCATCAGAAAATTGACACCCTGCGGATGACAAATGTCATTTGCACTACCAAGGCTAAACTGACCATTAATATATGCATTCCAAAATAGACCATCCGGCGTCATTTGCACATGCATCAAGCAAAAGGAATTGATGCGACATAATCTCTTCCAGTCCGTCGAGTCATACACATACGCACATATAGAAGAGCGGCCGCCATATTTTTGCCGTACATAAATATCCCAAAGCGATGTGGAAGTATGATACATCCACCATAATTTACATTCATAAGCCTTTCGTAAAGCACGAAGATTACGAATGGTCAAGCCCCCTTCCTCTTTTGGATAACATACAGAATCCCACAATCTCCAATGATGGCGTTGATGCCATAAGAAATTAGACATTTTCCTGTTAAGCTCAATTATAACACTTTTGGGTAGTTTAGCATCCGCCATAATATGTAAAGGCATAGCAGATAGCACCGACTGTATCAAGGCCACTCCTCTGACCATACTTAACAGCTTTTGCGACCAACCTGTCAATCTCGCATCAAAATGAGCAAGCAAAGAAATGCAATACTGAGAACTATTGATACCTTTAAAGAGATAAGATCCTAAGTACTTGACAGGTAGCGTCGAAAGTCGCATATTCAATGACATTGCTGCCCTTTGCGAAGATAGCCCTCCTCCCACCACCAGTTGGCTCTTATAGTAGCTAACTAGTTGGCCCGATGCCCGCTGATAATGCTCAAGAAATTGCTTGAAAGCTTGCAGATTGCTAAGAGAGCAATTAAGAAAGACCAATAAATCATATGCAAATCCAACATGTGATACCGGCTATACACGGCCACTTGCAAAACCCCTTAGCGAACTAGTGCGAAATAAGGCATTTAACCCTCTAGAGAATCCCTCAGACGCAAGAATAAAGATAATAGGCGACCGCGGATCACCTTGTTTAACTCCTCTGGATGGGCTAAAGAAACCACAAGGTATAGCGCCCCGGCCCGATACTGGACATCGGAACCAGTGCACCCGCCGTAGTCTACTATGAGAACTACGAAGCGTCAAAGCAGATCAAGCATACATCATCCATGACGTAGAAAAAATCAGCAGAAACGTTGTAAAATTTAAAACTTCACTATCATTAATGTAACCAGAAAATACAGCGGAAAAATAAAAGGTGTTTGATCAACTGTCTAACATAACTTCCAGTACAACATAATAAACATTGAGTTTCCAAACTTAAAGAGAGTAATCCAACATCTATCTACTTCCATGCCCGACATCCCATTGAGCCCACTCGCCATCGTCTTTGACAAATATCATTTCATATTCCGGCTCACCTGAAAAGGAATAGAGTATCTGTTTTTAGCAAAAATATCGCCAGCAAGTAACCCGTCTATACACCTTACGAGATCACACACGACGAGTCACCAGTGTATAAGTCATTGCCCAAAATAAGGTGCTCGGGTTAGCAAATAGCATCTTTATAAGGATTCCTCAAAACAGATAAATCACATAAATGATACGCGGATACGAGAGCAAAGATGTACTAAAACAACATATCACATAAACAAGGCATAAACTAGTCACACTTCTTGCATGTCAAATCTTATGCTTCGTGTATCATGATGCATGTACTTCTTTAAAACCACACACAACACCCATGCATATGTCTTCTTTCATAAACATATCATGCGTGTCATTTCACAAAACATTCCATAACTCTTCTTATCATATTCTTCGCGTAGCAGAACTTTATACCCTGTGGGTGATCAGTCCACAGCAAACAAAACTTTATACCCCGTGCTGAAAGGTCCATGGCCCCATAACATATAACTTTATACCCCGTGCTGAAAGGTCCACGGCCCCATTACATACATCATATATCCGTGCTGATAGGTCCACTGCCCATAAAATATTTTAGACCCTGCTGTTGATTCACATGTCACGCTTTTATACCCTGCTTTCATAGGCATGCCTTTTATACCATGCGATCAACCAGCAGCCATAGTTTGCCTTTCGAAAACGTTAATCTTCTCTTGTAAACACATGTTCTTTCGCAAAGCAATTCTCAAGTCAAATGCAAGTGCCCATGTCATGATGCAGGATGCTCATGCAACTTCGTAACAAACATGTAACATACACACACACATATCTTACATATCAAGTATACGGTCTTGCACCTCAAACACTCCATGTTCGTATCTTTCCAAGTCCGTTCGTCTTACTAATTCACTTGGGATTCAATCTTACTCTTACTTAGTCGAATTTACCATCTATTCCTCAATTACACCTCAAATACCCTTGCATTTTATGTTCAAAAGAAGTGTATAGAGTTACTACACATACATAGGGCGCCTAAAGGGTCAAAAAGACTTCCAGTATACTTCGAACGCCACATGAGGCGCCTAATGTGGACATGGGGCGCCTATACTAGGCGTTCAAAGTGTTCGAGGATGTGTCGTATACATCGAACGCCTACATGAGGCGCCTAATGTGACTTGAAGCGCCTAATGTAGGTGTTCGAAGTGTACGGGGATGCTCTGGGACACATTGAACGCCTACATTAGGCGCCTAATGTAGGTGTTCAAAGTGTTCTGACGGTTCAGAATTCCAGTTTTTCTGCAGTAACTTCTCTCCCTCACCTTCCTCCTTCAACCCTTTCATGTTTACACTTCAAGATCCAACTTAGCACCTAGATCCATCATGCTTAACACCCAACTAACATGAGTTGATTCTTAAACGCACAAACTAGTGTCCATCCTAAGCCCTCTATCAATCACACTTCCAATATCTCTTCAAACTTTCCAACACAACATACCTGCAACAATGTCATCTTTAATCCTTCAACCTTCTGCAAATATACTCAAAACACTTAGGATGTACTTAATGAACTCAAGAACTCATACCAAAACAAGGAACACATTACGGATATACACTTTTATGGGCAAATTATCAACAAAGATCACCACATAACCATTTTTAGAAATTGGCCCAAAGAACGTGACTATACACCATCAACAACAACAACAATTACATATAGTAAAGCATTTAACATAAACAAACCAAAGCTACTAATGTGTGATCCAAGTTTTCTCTTTGTAAGAACATTGGGCCTATGGTATCAAAATTTATGTAAAGCGTAAAGAAAGATTACTTGCCTTTGTTTCTAGTTAAGCTTACGAATTTACTGCAGAATTTCGGTAAGGATTGCACTTAGATTGGCCTTCTTCCTCCCTTTTTTTCTTCTTCTCTTCTTCTTCTTCCTCTCCTTTTCTCCTTCTCTTTTCTCCTGCGGTTTCTCTCCCTTTTTCCTCTGTTTAACCGTCCCCCTTGGATGAATGGGGAGTTATACCATGTGTTGTGTAACTCCCCTATCCTTTAGTAGGGACCTTTTAGGTAATTTTTCTTAATTACCTTTAATTATACTTTTAACCCTTTTTTCTTATTTTTTTCTATATTTTAAGTAACTAAGTCTCACATCCTACATCATTAATTAAATTGCATTTAAGGTTGACCTTTAAGTATTGAAAGTCGTGCTTAAAAGTCACGGGGTATGACATTCCACCCCCCTTACAAAAAGTTTCGTCCTCGAAACTTACGTACCTTAGTCAAAGAGCTGAGGATACCTCTCCTGCATTTGTTCTTCGAGTTCCCAAGTGGCCTCACGTTCTGTGTGGTTGCTCCACTGGACTTTTACATAAGGAATCACCGCTTCCTCAACACTTTGTCCTTTCGGTCTACAATTTTCACGGGTATCTCCTCGTATGTAACATCATTCGAGTTCCAAAGGTTGAGCTTCAAGTACATGACTTGGATCCGTCACGTACTTCCTTAATTGTGACACGTGGAATACGTTGTGAACTTGCGCCAACACCGGAGGTAACGCCAACCTATATGCTAAAGCTCTCACTTTCTCCAGTATTTCATAGGGACCAATAAAACGGGGACTCAGCTTGCCTTTGACTCCAAACCTCATAATGCCCTTCGTAGGTGATACTCTCAAATAAACTTTTTCACCCACATCATATTTCAATAGTCGTCGTTTGGAATCTGCCCAACTTTTGTTGCAATCCTGAGCTGCCTTGAGTCTTTCCCGGATGACTTTCACCTTTTCTAGCGTTTTCTCCAATAGCTCAGTTCTGGTTATGGTCCTCACACCTACTTCGTCCCAATAAACCAGGGACCTACATTTCCTTCCATCCAAAGCTTCAAAAGGAGCCATGTCAATTGCGCTGTGTTAACTGTTGTTATAAGAAAACTCCATTAGCTTTACCATTCCATCCCAACTCCCCTTAAAATCCAACACGCAGGCCCTTAGCATATCTTCCAAGGTCTGAATAGTCCGCTCGGACTGTCCATCGGTTTGGGGATGATACGCCGTACTCAATCTTAATTCCGTACCCATGGCTTTCTGGAATGCTGTCCAAAACTTGGATGTAAACCGTGAATCTCGGTCAGACACTATACTTACTGGAACACCATGCAAGCTAACAATATTCTCCACATATAAATTCACTAACTTGTCAAGAGGTGCTCACTTGATACGGGTAGGAAATGTGCAGACTTTGTTAAACGATCCACGATGACCCAAATCATGTCATATCCACTTCTTGTCTTTGGTAATCCAGCTACGAAATCCATCGTGACATGTTCCCATTTCCATTCCGGAATTTCTAACGGCATCAACAATCCACTAGGCCGTTGGTGTTCCGCCTTGACTTGTTGACAAACTAAGCACCTTTCTATAAATTCAGCAACATGTTTCATTCTGGACCACCAATAATATTGCTTGAGATCTCTATACATCTTGGTGCTACCAGGGTGTATTGATAACCTCGAACTATGAGCTTCTTGCAAAATTTCCTTTCTAAGTTCGTCAACATCAGGTACGCATAATCTTTCTCTAAACCATAAGCTCCCATCCTCTTTGGTCCAAAATCCTTTAGCTTGACTATGTTTCACCCTTTCCATTATTTCACTGAGGGTCTTATCATTCTTCTGAGCCTCCTTTATCCGATCAACCAAACTAGGTGTAATAGTCAATGTTGTCAAAGCGTTCACTGTGGAGTCAACCAAATCTAAACCGAATTCCTCTATCTCTCTTTCCAATGGTGATTGTCACGCATGGCTGGACTTCCTACTTAACGCATCTGCCACTTATTAGCCTTTCCTGGGTGGTAATGGATTGTCAAATCATAGTCTTTTAGCAACTCCAACCATCTCCGCTGCCTCATGTTTAATTCTTTCTGAGAGAATAAATACTTTAAACTCTTGTGGTTTGTGAATACCGCGCACTTTTCTCCGTATAAATAGTACCGCCAAATCTTTAAGGCGAATACAACTGCGGCGAGTTCAAGATGTTGGGTAGTTTTGCTCATAAGGCTTTAGCTGTCTTGAGGCATATGCAATGACTCGTTCGTTTTGCATCAAAACACAACCTACAAACAAGGTATTAGTCTAAAATTAATTGGTATGCAAGATCATAACCTTATACTACAGTTTACGTACCTAAATCATTCTTTGATGCATCACTATAAATCACAAACCCATCAGTTCCGGAGGGTTGAGCCAATACTGGTGCTGTCGTTAACCTCTTCTTAAGCTCCGTGAAGCTTTGCTCGCATTCCGCCGTCCACTCAAACTTGGACTTTTTTTGAGTAAGGCGACTGAGAGGTACGGCTATCCTTGAGAATCCCTCAACAAACTTTCTGTATTAACCCGCTAGACCCAAGAAACTTTGCACTTCGGTGACGTTGGTAGGTCTAGGCCGTTCAATTATAGCTTCCACCTTCTTCGGGTCAACAGCAATCCCCTCCTCCGATATCACGTGACCCAGAAAAGCCACACTTCTTAACCAAAACTCACACTTGCTAAACTTAGCGTACAGTTGTTTCTGCCTCAAAATACCTAGAACGGTTCTCAAATGCTCAGTGTGAGTTTGTTCGTCAGGAGAATACACCAGAATATCATCTATGAATACCACTACAAACTTGTCCAACTGTTCTCGAAAGACGGTATTCATAAGGTCCATAAAAGCTGCAGGGGCATTTGTTAATCCAAACGGCATCACCAAAAACTCATAATGGCCATATCTTGTGCGAAAGGCTGTCTTTACGATGTCCTCGGCCTTCACTCCCAACTGATGATACCCTGATCGGAGATCAGTTTTAGAGAAGATTTTAGCACCTTGAGCTGGTCAAATAGATCCTCAATTCATGGAAGGGGATACTTATTCTTGATGGTAACTTTATTCAACTCTCTATAATCGATACAAAGTCTCATGCTACCATCTTTCTTCTTTACAAACAAAACAGGTACTCCCCAGGGCGATACACTAGGGCGGATAAACTTCTTGTCTAATAACTCCTGCATTTGTTCCTTCAACTCTCTCAACTCTGCCGGAGCCATTCTATAAGGGGCTTTATAGATAGGTTCAGTTCCTGGAATCAAGTTTATCTCGAACTCGACTTCCCTCGGGGGTGGTATTCCTGGTAAATCTTCCGGAAACACATCAAGAAATTCATTAACTACTGGAATTTGCTCAATAGACGGTACTTTCTGAGTAGCATCCACGGCATACACTAGAAATCCCTCAGCACCCTTCCTCAAGGCTTTGCGTGCTTGTGCAACAGACACATATAACTTCTTGGGAACTTTCTTTCGTTCCGCATCTCTTTGAAACATTACCTATTCCATCTTATCACTCTTGACTATCACTTGCTTCAATCTGTCAAACGCTCTTATCTTTTCCAATATTGCAGTCTCCGGTACGTAATACTTTAGCAAAACATCACAAAACTGTGCCCATGAGATTGGTGGGGTCATCCTAAACACCATTCCGTCCCACCATTCACCAGCCTTGCCACTTAGAAGGGGTGTGGCCACATCAACCTTTATCTCCTCCGGCACTTGTACTAACCGAAAACATTTTTCCACCTCAGCCAACCAATGTTGAGCCTCCTCCGGATCAGTATATCCTCCAAACTCCGGAACTCTCACCTTCCTCATTTCTCCATAGAAGAACTGGATATTGTGCTATCGTGGCGGAGGCGGCGGAGGCTGATGCTGCTGAGCAAATCCTTGTGCGATCACTGTTAGTGCATCAGTGAGCACCTGGGGTAAAACCACTTGTGGTGGCTGGTTCTCCTGTCCATTGCCAGGGTTTCCTGTGTTCTCTCTTCTTGGAGGCATTTTCTCTGAAAGGTCAACATTGCATTAGCATTCAATAAATACAAGATGTTACTGAAAGCTTGAATGCACAAGAATGGGTGGGGTATAAAATAAAATATTAATGTAAAAAATTAAATGCTAAACGCGCTCACACACACCCAACCCTGATCATACTTAAACTCTAAAGAAATCAACACATATATCTAAGGATCAAACTTAAGGGAAAATCATATCTTAATTTGCTAAAAGATAATGAACCTAAGTTTCCGAGATAGATCTGAAGCCTAGGCTCTAATACCACTTGTAGCGCCCCGGCCCGATACTGGACATCAGAACCAGTGCACCCGTCGTAGTCTACTATGAGAACTACGAAGCGTCAAAGCAGATCAAGCATACATCATCCATGACGTAGAATAAATCAGCAGAAATGTTGTAAAATTTAAAACTACACTATCATTAATGTAACCAGAAAATACAGCGAAAAAATAAAAGGTGTTTGATCAACTGTCTAACATAACTTCCAATACAACATAATAAACATTGAGTTTCCAAACTTAAAGAGAGTAATCCAACATCTATCTACTTCCATGCCCGACATCCCATTGAGCCCACTCGCCATCGTCTTCGACAAATATCATTTCATATTCCGGCTCACCTGAAAAGGAATAGAGTATCTGTTCTTAGCGAAAATATCGCCAGCAAGTAACCCGTCTATACACCTTACGGGATCACACACGACGAGTCACCAATGTATAAGTCATTGCCCAAAATAAGGTGCTCGGGTTAGCAAATAGCATCATTATAAGGATTCCTCAAAACAGATAAATCACATAAATGATACGCGGATACGAGAGCAAACATATACTAAAACAACATATCACATAAACAAGGCATAAACTAGTCACACTTCTTGCATGTCAAATCTTATGCTTCGTGTATCATGATGCACGTACTTCTTTAAAACCACACACAACACCCATGCATATGTCTTCTTTCATAAACATGTCATGCGTGTCATTTCACAAAACATCCCATAACTCTTCTTATCATATTTTTTGCGTAGCAGAACTTTATACCCTGTGGGTGATCAGTCCACAGCAAACAGAACTTTATACCCCGTGCTGAAAGGTCTACGGCCCCATAACATATAACTTTATACCCCATGCTGAAAGGTCCACGGCCCCATTACATACATCATATATCTGTGTTGATAGGTCTACTGCCCCCATAAAATATTTTATACCCTGCTGTTGATTCACAGGTCACGCTTTTATACCTTGCTTTCACAGGCGTGACTTTTATACCCTGCGATCAACCAGCAGCCATAGTTTGCCTTTCGAAAACGTTAATCTTCTCTTGTAAGCACATGTTCTTTCACAAAGCAATTCTCAAGTCAAATGCAAGTGCCCATGTCATGATGCAGGATGCTCATGCAACTTCGTAACAAACATGCAACATACACACACACACACACATCTTACATATCAAGTATACAGTCTTGCACCTCAAACAGTCCATGTTTGTATCTTTCCAATTCCATTCGTCTCACTAATTCACTTGGGATTCAATCTTACTCTTACTTAGACGAATTTACCATCTATTCCTCAATTACACCTCAAATACCCTTGCATTTTATGTTAAAAAGAAGTATAGAGTTACTACACATACATAGGGCGCCTAAAGGGTCAAAAAGACTTTCAGTATACTTCGAACGCCACATGAGGCACCTAATGTGGACATGGGGCGCCTATACTAGGCGTTTGAAGTGTTCGGGGATGTGCCGTGTACATCGAACGCCTACATGAGGCGCCTAATGTGACTTGAAACACCTAATGCAGGTGTTCGAAGTGTACGGGGATGCTCTGGGACACATTGAACGCCTACATTAGGCGCCTAATGTGACTTGAAGCGCCTAATGTAGGTGTTCAAAGTGTTCTGACGGTTCAGAATTCCAGTTTTTCTGCAGTAACTTCTCTCCCTCACCTTCCTCCTTCAACCCTTTCATGTTTACACTTCAAGATCCAACTTAGCACCTAGATCCATCATGCTTAACACCCAACTACCTTGAGTTGATTCTTAAACACACAAACTAGTGTCCATCCTAAGCCCTCTATCAATCACACTTCCAATATCTCTTCAAACTTTCCAACACAATATTCCTACAACAATGTCATCTTTAATCCTTCAACCTTCTGCAAATATACTCAAAACACTTAGGATGTACTTAATGAACTCAAGAACTCATACCAAAACAAGGAACACATTACGGATAAACACTTTTATGGGCAAATTATCAACAAAGATCACCACATAACCATTTTTAGAAATTGGCCCAAAGAACGTGACTATACACCATCAACAACAACAACAATTACATATAGTAAAGCATTTAACATAAACAAACCAAAGCTACTAATGTGTGATCCAAGTTTTCTCTTTGTAAGAACATAGGGCCTATGGTATCAAAATTTACGTAAAGCGTAAAGAAAGATTACTTGCCTTTGTTTCTAGTTAAGCTTACGAATTTACTGCAGAATTTCGGTAAGGATTGCACTTAGATTGGCCTTCTTCCTCCCTTTTTTTCTTCTTCTCTTCTTCTTCTTCCTCTCCTTTTCTCCTTCTCTTTTCTCCTGCGGTTTCTCTCCCTTTTTTCTCTGTTTAACCGTCCCTCTTGGATGAATGGGGAGTTATACCATGTGTTGTGTAACTCCCCTATCCTTTAGTAGGGACCTTTTAGGTAATTTTCCTTAATTACCTTTAATTCTACTTTTAACCCCTTTTTCTTATTTTTTTTCTATATTTTAAGTAACTAAGTCTCACATCCTACATCATTAATTAAATTTCATTTAAGGTTGACCTTTAAGTATTGAAAGTTGTGCTTAAAAGTCACGGGGTATGACACAAGGATTGTCATTTATTAACACAAAACAGCGTGTAGCAAACAAATTATTCATAATGAGACGAACAAACCGAGAATGAAATCCAAAACGCAATAATAATTTCTCCAAATGCTGCCATATCCAATTTAATCAGTACCTGTCCTCTCAGACATTTATGATTTAAGATGTGTACCACCTCCTTTGCCGTCAATATCTGCTCGGAAATACATCAACCAGTCATAAAACCGGATTGCCCTGGAGAAATAAGCGTTGAGAAAAAGGGTTTGAGTGATTCACAAAAATACATGATTTAAATAACGCGTACTAAAGAAATGCATGACACATTTTATGACTTGATACGTTTTTACAACAAATCTGCTTTATATACTTTATATACAATGTTGCCGTACTAACAAGCCATGAAGATTTTAAGCCTACGTCAAATGGCAAACATTTGTTGTGTTTAAACTATTTTCAGGTGCCACTATTAATGAACTAAACTAGTTCATTAAGTGAAGTACTTAGTTAAATGAACTAAGTAGTTCATTAAATGGAGATATATTAGGAAAAGGCATGAAGGCAACAAATTGAAGAATGGAAAGTCTCCTCTCCTTATCATATCACACGTTTATATATATATATATATTTATATATATATATTCAGATTTTTTTAAAGGGCACTATACACATATATTCCAACGTACTAACGACACATTATATATTTTACGAACGTACGTCAACGTCACACCATTATATTTACCTCATATTTATGAGTATATTCAGGTCTTATATCATATGATATAAGTCATGGTGATGACAAAATTATTACGACACGTTATAAGGTTCTAAACTAAAAAATTTTGGTATCGAGTGACTACCGAAACTTCGCTAACGTGTCACGTACTTGCCATATATAGATGGCCAGCCCCTACACTTCAAACATGGCCACAAATTTCGTGGATTACATGGTGTATTCAGCCATAAAATCATTCCATGTTGGCACACACAAATCACCCCCAATTAAGGCCAAATTGTGGAGATTTCAAATTCAAAGTTTAAAGCACATGGGGCGCCACTTACTTCAGCCTTTAGAGCTGAATATTCAAGTTATTTTATGTATATTATGTGTTTCATAATATATATAAAATATGTGCAAAAAGTTCGAATTTAATCGAAGAAAAATCGCATAATTGACTAAAGTCAAAAATTTGGTTTTCTACGAACACGATACATGGAACGTTTTTGGCATGACATGTAACATGTATCTAGAAACTTTTTACATATTCAATACATACTAAAGTTTTCTAGAAAAATCAATTTAGGGCTGATTGGAATATACCATATATGTATAATTATTGTGCACTATTTTATAAAAGTTACAAAAATAATTTCAACACATGTTCAAGCTCATTATACACGCCTACTCAGCCTTGATGGAGCCTATGTGGAGCTTAGTTGGCATCTTGATTGGTCAAGAATGAGCTACACAAGGTTACTGACATAATGGTGGGAGCTACACAAGGTAATGTTTCAAACTATGTCACATATATAACACATGCTGAAAATTCAGCATGTGTGAATTAGTAATGGCCGAAAATTTGTCTTGAATTTAACATATTTGCTTCTTCATTTTTCAAGGGATTGATGTAATACCAATATGGGAATAATTTGAACATATTTGGAATATTACACATGCTGAAAATTTCAGCATGTGTTGAATAAGATGGCCGATTGTTTTTGAGTTAAATGAAGACAATTTATCTTGCAAATTAAGTGGGATTGATTATGTGATTTTTGGCAATGTTTTTATGAATAATTTGGCACATGTTTTAAGTGAAATTTTCAGATTTGTACAGTCATCAAATGATGACAAATCTTATCCAATCAAGGAGTGCCAAGTAATCAAGGCCAAGATGATCATCCGATGAAGTATTGCCAAGTAAGCAAGTTGATGTCACAATTATACAAGGCATTCTTCCAAGGACTTAAAAGAGAATTTCCAAGGGGAAGAAAAGCCCTAGAGTGGTGGCCATATTGATATAAAAGGAAGAGAAGAAGAGCAAATCAAACACAAGACAAGTCTTAGAATTTTTAAAGTGCAAAACGTTTCTATACTCTCTTCTTCTACACTTCTTTCTTCTTCTTTCTCTCTCAAAGCCTATTGTATCTATATTCAAACATATTGTATAGGCTTCATTCATACCACCATACACGCCCTATTTTTGTAAAAAGTTGATCAAGGTGTGATCAAACCTTCACCCGCTCGGTGGTGTTCGTGATCATTGTGATTGCTTGTTTCGATTGTAACGGGTTGGATTTGGTGTATAACTCCATCAACCCTGTGTGGTAAGGTGTTATTTTGTTTAGTGATAACGAGGAAGGTGTCCTCGAAGACTGGAGTAGGTTGATTTAACCGAACCAGTATAAAATTCCTTGTGTTCTCTACTTTTTTGCACAATACTTTCAGTTTCCTGCACTTTGCATCTATTTCATCGCGATCTTAAAAATATCAAACGAATTTCAAAAATCACAAAACTTTTCAGAAACATAGCCACACGTTTTAAGTTTCGTTTGGCGCAATTTCAACCCTTTTAGACAAGTATAAGTCATTCAAATGTCAATAGTTCTAAGACTAGTGCAGTCTGGTTTTCAGACTTGCAAAGGTTGAGAAATTGAACGTATTTGACATACTTCCCAAAGGAATTGTTGAAAAATGTTTCAACCCAATTAAATGCATATAGTAGGGGTTTTTCATTAAATTTTCAGACCATTTGGAGCCACGGTATAATCGGAATAAATTTTTCAAATCAGACTACCGTTTCTGGCATATTTGCGCAATCTAACCACAAACCATTTTTCAAAGGGTTAAAGGTTGAATTTTGATTTGAAATTTTTATGAGATACTCAGAACATCTGAGACTACAATCTCTCCAAATTTCAGAGTTTTGGAAGGACTGTAACTTAGTTTTTCAAACGTTGCAAAATAGGTTCTGAAAACAGAAACTATTTTCAGAAGTTGGGTTTTTGGATTAAAACATTTTTAAAAACCAAATTTTCCACACCTACTATTCAACCCCCCTTCTAGTGGTGCCTTACAGGTCCTACATCAGAGAGCAGGCACACTCACAACAAGAAGATCCAACGATCTAAGTGAGATGGCAACCACTAGCTTCCAAACTGAGCATGAAGGTATTTCTAGTCAAAGGCCTCCTCTTTTTGATGGTGAGTCCTTCATTCAATAGAAACTAAGAATGAAACTTTTTCTTATAGCTATTGATATTGATCTATGGTGCATTATAGAAAACGGTCCATTTGTTCCTTCAAAATTATCGACTGTAGATGGTGTCACACTAGAGGTTGTAAAACCAAAACAAGAATATACTAGTGATGACAAAAAGAGACTAATCATGAATGCTAGAGCCATGCAATTACTCTTAAACGGGCTAAGCAAAAGTGAATCTAGTTAAGTATCTAATTGCTCTAGTGCTCAAGAAATATGGAGAATTCTTGAGATGAAACATGAAGGGACTAGCCAAGTAAAGGAGTCCAAGATTAATATGCTTATGTCCACACTTGAGTCCTTTAAATTATTGCCAAATGAGTTTATTGTTAATATGGATCTACGCTTGACTAACATTTATAATTCTCTTGAGTCTCTTGGCAAAGCTTTCTCTATGCAGGAAAAGGTCCATAAGGTACTACGAAGTCTTCCATCCGAATGGAACCCTAAAGTGACAGCTATAGAGGAAAGCAAATGAACCAAATCAATAAAAATGGAGGAACTAATTGGATCACTAAAGGTATATGAAAACAAACTCACTTTAAGGAAATCAGAATCAACCTCAAAACAAGGTAAATTGCTTTTAAATCAAATGAATATGTCTCTACTTCTTCCGATCACGTAGATGATAGTTATTCCGAATCAGATAATGATGACTTAATACTATTAGCTAAAGGTTTTAGAAAATTCATGAGAAAGTTATTTAAAAATAAACCTACGGCTACTTCCACTAAAAGAAATAAAAATAAAGAAAATGACAAGGACGTGAAATACTATGAATGCGGGAAACTTGGACATTTATCTTATGACTGCCCTAACAAGGACAAACAAACAAACAAACACCTTGACAAGGATCGGACCAAAACTAGACTCGTCTTAGAACCTAAACAAAGGAGAAGAGCTCTCAAGGCCTCCACTTGGAGTGACACATCTGACTCTGAGACTGATACAGAAGAGGAGACAGCACAAGTATGCTTTGTATCGAAAGCATCAAACGAGGTATCTTCTGATTCTGACTCTGATTCTGAACTTTCATATGATGATCTTTTTAGTCAATATTTAGAACTACAAAAATTCACCAAGACTCGCGCAAAAGAAAAGAAATGATTAATTAAAGACAAGAAGTTGTTAGAATCTTCTAACACGAATCTTGTTTCTCAATTAAACGATTCAAAAGAAGAGTCGTCATGCATCATCAATGCATTAAAATCAGAGATCTCATCATTAACCACACATAATAATGAAATGAAATCCGAGATTTCAAATTTGAAATCAAGGAATACGGATTTAGAGAAAATGATGAAACAATTTGATGCGGGAACTAACATGCTAGATCGCATTATTCTATCACAAAAACATGATAGTGATAAAACCGGATTAGGATACATTGAGACAAATGAAGCATCAATTAAACCAACCAAATTCGTTTTGTCAAAGAAAGTAGACACACCTAAGGCATACATAGTGCCTAAGATGACGCAAAAGCCCCCTCTCCCTTCATCTCGCATGCCTCTTCTTCATATCATACATAATATAATTATGTGCCATATAGATATGAGAAGAAACCATTGATACATACACAACATTCATTCCATACATCTAGATCACGCACTATGCACACTAACACTAGAACATATCAAAAACGCACACCACATGATGCGTATAAGGGGATTCTCGGCCAAAGGCCTAATGTTTTCTCACCCCATGTCTACGACATTGCTCCTTCATCTACATTCTTACCATTTGCTAGACCGAGAAGGATCACCCAAGTATGGGTACCAAAAGGTACTTTTACTAAGAGGTGAATAACTAACTCGTAAGGACCCAAAATTAGAAAGGTACCTAAATTATTTTTGTACATTGCAGGGAACCCATACATCAAAAGACACATCTATCAAGTTGTTCCTTGACAGTGGTTGCTCGAGGCACATAACGGGTGACCCTAGCTTGTTTTCAAAGTTGAAGAAGGTCACAAAAGGCGGATCCGAGACCTTTGGAAACAACAATGAAGAAAGAATCATCGGAAAAGGTACAATCAGAAGCCCAAGCACTCTTCAAATCTCCAACGTCTTCTTGGTAAGTAATCTATCCTATAATCTTCTTAGCATCTCAAAGTTTATTAAAAACGGCTTTGACGTGTGTTTTACTCATCCATATTGCAACATAATAAATAAAAATAGAGAAACAGTTTTAAATGGAAAAAGGGAAGGAAATATTTTTACACTTTCTATGGATGACATGTTAGACGCAAAGGTTAAGTGTTTTATATCAAATGAACCTAACGTTAATTTGTGGCATAGACGTTTAGGACACATTGGAATTTCTACATTTGAAAAACTTCAACGAAAGAACCTAATACGAAGATTGCCTAAACTTGATTTAGGCAACTTTCAGTTGTGTGAATCTTGTATTAAAGGCAGACAAACACGCGAGTCACTTAAGCCTAAAAATGAAATTAGCATGTCTAGAGTTTTAGAATTGTTACACATTGATTTGTTTGGTCCTAGTCGCACTACGAGTCTCGGTGATTTCTTGCAAATAAAGATGATAGTGCCATTGAGATTACGAAACTAATAAAACAACTTGAAAATGAATATGGTTTAAATGTGAAAAATATTAGGAGCGATAGAGGTGGTGAATTTAAAAACAAGGACATGATTGTATTTTGCGAAGAAAAAGGAATCAAACACGAGTTCTCGCCACCTAGAGCTCCATAACTAAATGGAGTAGTAGAAAGAAAGAATAGGACACTACAAGAAATCGCTAGAACCATGTTGTGTGAAAATAAATTGCCTAGATTTTTGTGGGCGAAAGCCGTAAATTGTGGATGCTATATAGTTAATCGCTTGTCAATTAGAAAGAAAATGAATAAAACGCCCTATGAGATAGTAAATGATCGCATACCTAAAATTGATTACTTTCGTGTGTTTGGTTGCAAATGTTCTGCTTTGAATACAAAAGATAATTTAGATAAATTTGAATCAAAATCAATTGAATGCATTTTTGTTGGATATTCTGTGAATTCAAAAGCATATAGATGTTATGATCCCATCACTAGAAAAATTTTAGAATCCATTCATATGAAGTTTAATGAATTTGGTGAGGTTGAAAAAGATAAAGAATATGACGATGATTTTGAATTAAAACCCGTGTTAGATGATGATGGCGCGCATGATGAAGTAAACACACTAGAAATGCATGATCACTTAGAAATGCATGAGAACGTAGAGAATAATCAACCAAGATGGCATAAGGATCACCCACACGATCTCATTATAGGCGACATTACTCATGGTGTTCGACCACGTAGAAGAATAAATACGGATGAAATAAACCAATTTCATGCTATGTGTGGCGCCCCGCACCCCAGCCCCGTCGGAGTCGGTGCACCCGCCATACTTCACTAAGGAGAGTACTAGGCGTCGTCTCATACGTGTCATGATCCATGATATAATGCATGGAATATCGCGCTTACATGTAAACAATTAAGCGAAACCGTGGCAGAATTTAAAACTTCAAATTAAAATCATCCACATGATCATTCATAGTTTACGTCTCAAATCAAAGTATTGAGAGTCACAGAACCAGTGTTTTCCATCTCAATTATGTCATCAGTCATCAATCATAGCTGGCCAGTCATGTCTCCTAAACTCGTACCCTCCTTGCTGCGCTCATGGGTAGGGGACCCTAGGCTCATCCTCAATCCACTCTACTTTATTCCCTGCAGCCTCTGGGAGGAAAAAATAGGGGGTGAGTGACAAAGTCACCAGCAAGTATACCATAAACAATCATGCATTAACTGGAAAGTACATACAAGAACCGAACCCCAAAATTCGGTTTAGAATATACCTGACCTTCCATTAAGTAGCTCGTAAGAAGTCAGCACAATGTATATCCGAGATCATAGCTTATGAAAGGATCATCACTCAATAAAGGATCATGGCATACAAAAAGGTCATCACTCAATCAAGATCATAACCTAGGAGCTACCAATTCATAACAACTTGGCCTTACGTATCAACAGTAGAGAAATCATAACCTATGTAACTTTACCTCTAGCATTTGGCTAGCATCTCATCCCTTCAATCAATAGCCGTTAAGGCAATAAAATCATAACTTAGCCACGAAATAAGCAATAACACAGCCTTGTGCAAATAGACTCAATATCATGCTCATGACCATATGCAATGCGTATGAGTGTTCAAAAGTAGTGCATAATGCCCTCTATTCAATACCGGTTAATGATCAACACTTAATGCGTTAAGATCATAACTTAACAAAATCGTCACTTAATACAGAACTTGTCAATAGAAGACTGTAACTCGCATCAATTCGTAACATAACAAGGATGATCCCTTAAGAAAGTCACACTTAGGTTCTACAAGGTCATGACAACTTAGTCTAAGTATCATGTGTCAATGCACAATGACTCCATAAACGTGGCATGCATGCATATGTATGTGTGATGCATCATGATAAAAATGAGAATATGGCTTTTTCATGCAATTCATCAAATCATCATTGTCGTAAAACAATAGAGTGTTCAGATCTATATCCCGGATCTGAGGCGGTACGTCATCTCGTCATGTCGGGTCTATTATTCCGGACCCGCACGGCCTCGTGATCTCGTGTTCAGATCTATGTCCCGGATCTGAGGCGGTACGTCATCTCGTCTTGTCGGGTCTATTATTCCGGACCCGCACGGCCTCGTATCAGATCACTTAACCCTGATCTGGTGGGTTCATATTGGCCAATCTCATACTCACACACGGTACCGGTGGGGAATCATTCTTTTCAAAAATCATCTTTTGAAAATGCTTTTCATCTTTCTTTCTCATAAAAGACATGCTGTAAATCATGTACGTGACGATGATGCAATGCATGACATGCATTATGCGACTCGTAAACAAATGCATCATAGCATGCATGCACGGACTTGTCTTTGGGAAAAACATTCCAGCAATCACATTCTGTTCATACAGCCTCGTGCTCATCAATTCGTGCTCATATTCATAAACCCATGCCATACATATGCACAATGAAGGCTTAGACACATGCTATAAAAATTTCGTAACATTCCGAAATATCTAGCGATCTCAAAACATCATACTATCATCAAAGGTACTGCTGAAATCAGCAGGGCAGTACCGCCTTACCTCAGTTTTGTGGGTCATAAAACCTTATTCATTTTGATCCATTACCTGGAAAACATAGCTAATTCACCAAGGAACAATATTCATAAGGCTAAACATCACATTCAAGCCTAAATGATCAAGATCGAAGCCTTACAACTTAAGACATTCAACTGTCCTATTTTCCAGTTTTGTCCCACTAACTTCAACTCTGTTGTTAACCATCAAAATGGTGGTTTTAGGCTGGTTTCTTTACATGAAAATGCACATCTATGCCCTAAGTAATTACCATAAAATTTCCAAGGCAATTCAATAAGTTTAAGGGGGTCATCTAATTACTTTCCCAAATTGGGTACATGCAGAGACTGGATTGACCAGTTGTATCACGAAATAAATTGTGGCCAAACCACAACTCCTTTTACCAAAATTCCAACTCAAAAATGTCATACACACATCAAACTATCATCATACTAAAAATCAGCTCATTTTCATATTCCTAAGGTGCATTTTGAAGCCACACAACTTACTACTCAAAACTGTCCTGTTCCAGCAACTCTGTTTGAGCAGTTTCACCCAAAATTTCATTAATAATAATTCACAACTCCTTTCATCAAAATTCCACCTCTCACATTTCATATACACATAAGGCTATCACCATACCAAAAATTAGCCAATTTGAACGCTCCTAAGATTCATGTTCAGGTCGTTCAACATAACACATAAATCTGTCCAGTTCACGTACTTCTGTTTGGCCACTTCTTACTAAAAACTTCATTAAGGACAAACCACTTCTTACTAAAAACTTTGCCCTTATCCTATCCAGTACTAGTATCATCATGGAGTTACTTTTTACTTAACCATCTTTCTGCCTACTTTGAACTAAATTCCCTGCCAAGCCTTGAATACGTGTTCTCATTAACTATTGCTAATACAGTTTACTGCCTCCTGGGGTGACAGTGATGATGTCATCTTACTGAATTGTGGTGCCATCCGCACCACCAAGTGTCGGAGTCTTACTTAAGGTATAAATATTCAGAATAAGCGACACCATTTAATTCGTAATTCATATACGATCTTATGGTCATGCAAGCAGGCATGATTATATTCTATAGATGGCCATCGACTAGGGCTTTATCATTTGGTCAAAGCCCTAATTTCCAGTCTAAGTCATCCTGGTCTAAGGTCAACTCTCATCTAAGATCAAACTTAGTTGACTATAATCATAACTTAGTTCTACATTCTACCCGGATCTGGAGCCTTAGCTCTGATACCACCTGTGGTGCCCCGCACCCCAGCCCCGCCGGAGTCGGTGCACCCGTCGTACTTCACTAAGGAGAGTACTAGGCGTCGTCTCATACGTGTCATGATCCATGATATAATGCATGGAATATCGTGCTTACACGTAAACAATTAAGCGAAACCGTGGCAGAATTTAAAACTTCAAATTAAAATCATCCACACGATGATTCATAGTTTACATCTCAAATCAAAAGTATTGAGAGTCACAGAACCAGTGTTTTCCATCTCAATTATGTCAGCAGTCATCAATCATAGCTGGCCAGTCATGTCTCCTAAACTCGTCCCCTCCTTGCTGCGCTCATGGGTAGGGGACCCTAGGCTCATCCTCAATCCACTCTACTTTATTCCCTGCAGCCTCTGGGAGGAAAAAATAGGGGGTGAGTGACAAAGTCACCAGCAAGTATACCATAAACAATCATGCATTAACTGGAAAGTACATACAAGAACCAAACCCCAAAATTCGGTTTAGAACATACCTGACCTTCCATTAAGTACTCGTAAGAAGTCAGCACAATGTATATCCGAGGTCATAGCTTATGAAAGGATCACCACTCAATAAAGGATCATGGCATACAAAAAGGTCATCACTCAATCAAGATCATAACCTAGGAGCTACCAATTCATAACAACTTGGCCTTACGTATCAACAGTAGAGAAATCATAACCTATGTAACTTTACCTCTAGCATTTGGCTAGCATCTCATCCCTTCAATCAATAGCTGTTAAGGCAATAAAATCATAACTTAGCCACGAAATAAGCAATAACACAGCCTTGTGCAAATAGACTCAATATCATGCTCATGACCATATGCAATGCGTATGAGTGTTCAAAAGTAGTGCATAATGCCCTCTATTCAATACCGGTTAATGATCAACACTTAATGCGTCAAGATCATAACTTAACAAAATCGTCACTTAATACAGAACTTGACAATAGAAGACTGTAACTCGCATCAATTCGTAACATAACAAGGATGATCCCTTAAGAAAGTCACACTTGGGTTCTAAAGGTCATGACAACTTAGTCTAAGTATCATGTGTCACTGCACAATGACTCCATAAACGTGACATGCATGCATATGTATGTGTGATGCATCATGATAAAAATAAGAATATGGCTTTTTCATGCAATTCATCAAATCATCATCGTCGTAAAACAATAGAGTGTTCAGATCTATATCCCGGATCTGAGGCGGTACGTCATCTCGTCATGTCGGGTCTATTATTCCGGACCCACACGGCCTCGTATCAGATCACTTGACCCTGATCTGGTGGGTTCATACTGGCCAATCTCATACTCACACACGGTACCGGTGGGGAATCATTCTTTTCAAAAATCATCTTTTGAAAATGCTTTTCATCTTTCTTTCTCATAAAAGACATGCTGTAAATCATGTACGTGACGATGATGCAATGCATGACATGCATTATGCGACTCGTAAACAAATGCATCATAGCATGCATGCACGGACTTGTCTTTTAAACTGAGAAAAACATTCCAGCAATCACATTCTGTTCATACAGCCTCGTGCTCATCAATTCGTGCTCATATTCATAAACCCATGCCATACATATGCACAATGAAGGCTTAGACACATGCTATAAAAATTTCGTAACATTCCGAAATATCTAGCGATCTCAAAACATCATACTATCATCAAAGGTACTGCTGAAATCAGCAAGGCAGTACCGCCTTACCTCAGTTTTGTGGGTCATAAAACCTTATTCATTTTGATCCATTACCTGGAAAACATAGCTAATTCACCAAGGAACAATATTCATAAGGCTAAACATCACATTCAAGCCTAAATGATCAAGATCGAAGCCTTACAACTTAAGACATTCAACTGTCCTATTTTCCAGTTTTGTACCACTAACTTCAACTCAGTTGTTAACCATCAAAATGGTGGTTTTAGGCTGGTTTCTTTACATGAACATGCACATCTATGCCCTAAGTAATTACCATAAAATTTCCAAGGCAATTCAATAAGTTTAAGGGGGTCATCTAATTACTTTCCCAAATTGGGTACATGCAGAGACTGGATTGACCAGTTGTATCACAAAATAAATTGTGGCCAAACCACAACTCTTTTTACCAAAATTCCAACTCACAAATGTCATAAACACATCAAAATATCATCATACCAAAACTCAGCTCATTTGCATATTCCTAGGGTGCATGTTCAAGCCACACAACTTACTACTCAAAACTGTCCTGTTCCAGCAACTCTGTTTGAGCTGTTTCACCAAAACTTTTATTAATAATAATTCACAACTCCTTTCATCAAAATTCCACCTCTCACATTTCATATACACATAAGGCTATCACCATACCAACAATTAGCCAATTTGAACGCTTCTAAGATTCATGTTCAGGTCGTTCAACATAACACATAAATCTGTCCAGTTCCAGTACTTCTTTTTGGCCACTTCTTACTAAAAACTTCATTAAGGACAAGCCACAACTCCTATTATTGAAATTCCAACTCACACATTTCATATACATATGAGGCTAACATCACACCAAAAATTAGCCAATTTGAATACTCCTAAGATTCATTTCCAGGTTATGCAAAACGTCACACTGTTCTGCCCAGTTCCAGTAATTTCTTCTTGAGCAGTTTTTCCAAAAGATTTATTAAAAATAAACCATAACTCTTTTTACTGCAATTCCAACTCTCACTTGTACTACACACACAAAGCTAGTGTCATGTCAAAATTTAGCTTAATTGAACACTTCTAAGGTTCGTTCTCAAGTCACACAATCAGCAACACAAATCTGCCAGCTCCAGTAGTTTCAGCACTTCTTCACCTTTTTATTGTTCAAGCATTCTTCAACCAACTTCATTCATTAAGGTGACTTACTAAACATCAAATACACATTTAAACATAGTTATTTCAGGTCTCATAACTCATTTTAAGCTACACACAACTCATACCAACAGTCTTGCCATTTACGCTTAGAACATGTCACTTTTCATACCAACACTTTTCTTTACATCAACTAAGTTCATGTCTTGTTCTTAGAATCTTCAACTAAGATCCATAACTTAAAATTGGCTAGTCATTCAAGCATGCACTTCACAATTAAGGCAAGATTGGCTAGAGTATACTTGCCTCTTTGAACCTTAGAGCTTTCTCCTTTGCTTGAGCTTTGGTTGAAATGGAATGAAGTCTTCCTCCACAAAATGAAGCTTGAATAGAGCTTGAAATGGATTCAAACCACCAAGATGTTAGCTTCTCCTAGTAACTTGTCAAATCTTCATCTTGTGACCATTTTGAATGTTCACGTTTTTGACATGAAAGAGGGGTACCAAGGTGAGTTTCATTCTTTGAAATATAGAACTCACTTAGAAGATTCAACATTCAACTTACCTAGATGAGTTCTTCAAGGCTTGAAGATGAAGATGATCTCACACTCCTAGCTTCATCATGGCCGAAAGTTTGATGATGATGGAGTAGTATTCTATGTGTTCTAAAATTGCTTGGGGAAGATTTTCTTCCCCTTGGCTTAGGGAGATTGCCGTGGGTTTTGGGGTTAAGGAGGAAGAATTTTCATAATTTAGTTAGGCTAACTGGGATTACTTAGCCTTAGTTACTTTTATCCAACTATGGTTACTTTAGTTCAACTATAGTTACTTTATGTAAACTATAGTTACTTTATGTCAACCATAGTTACTTTATTTCAACTATAGTTACTTTATGTCAACTATGGTTACTTTATGCCAACTTTAGTTACTTTATGTCAACTATAGTTACTTTATGGCCAACCTAGGTTACTTTATCCAACTAGAGTTATTTCTTTAACCTTGTAGTAGATATTAAGTAACCATGGTAATTTTCTTGGTCAACCATGGGGGGCGGTTTCTTAGGCTTGGGTGACCCCTTACCATGCTTAATTTTTCTTAAATGAAAAGTTATGTGGTTAATTATCCCCTTATTTGTTTCCATGCTTCCTTTAACATTTTGAAAACTTTCTTTAATATCCTGTTATACCCATAGGACCGTAGGTTATAGTGTATACATTACCTCATCCCCATTTAAACACATTTCACATACATATATGAGTGAAGTAATTTTTCCATCATGCACACCCACCCATCCTTCGTTGGTGGCATGCTCACATATATCCCCATACATAATTCCTACCTTCTTCAACATATGTAAGATGGTACATATTTGAATATTCTTACATTGTTAATTTTAGCTATTTCGATAACATGCATATTAACAATTAAGGTAGGATGAAGATAAACACTCTTATTACAGTGATGAACAAGACGTCTTCAGATGTATATTTATGTACTGCCTATATTTCTCTTGAATGTAAACATTGTAACATATAAATTAGTTTAGCACATATAAGATACACCTATAAGTATACTTCCTACTCAAGTAATATTTTAAAACATCATCATGATATTTATTTATTTATTTTTATTTTTTTTTCATTCTTGGCCGAAATTTTCTTAAGCCCCTTTGGGAGAATTTGATTTGGTCATGGTCCATATCTCATGCTTGAATAATTATAGTGTTTGCCTATCAACATAAGATCAAAGAAGCATTATGGAATCTTAGTGAAATGCACTTGAAGGATGTCACTTTATTAATTCACTTATACGAGTCTTCAAGTACTATACGACTTTTCGGCGGGGTACAACATTCTCCCCCCCTTTAATATAAGTTTCGTCCTTGAAACTTCAGGCTAGTCAACAAAATGGGGCGTCTACTCCTCATGTTGTCTTCCGTTTCCCATGTGGCTTCTTCTTTTAGGTAAATAAGATCGCATAAAGCGTCTATTTAGTTCCCTCAGAACTGCCTTGTTCCATTCATCTTAGAGATTTCATCAGAACTTATTCTAATTCGGTGTTCTCGTAACCTATCTCATATCAAGCACTTGCAACCTTGGTACTATGTACTTGGTAATGAATTCCATTCCGTGTAATCATGATCACAGTAGGCTTATAATTTCCTTTTCCATAAAATATGTACAAGTGCTCATAGTGACGCATCATGACGAGGACCCCGAGTCACATACTCAGTGTCATACTTGGTCATGTTATCGCTAATAATCTCACTTGCTTACTTGTGGTTTACTCATCATAACTTAAAGAAAACTATCATAATCACTCATTCTTGGTTAATAGGAAGTAGAGCAGAGGACATAGATACTTCACACTTATTAGGCGTACCTTGGTTGTTTCTTTGTCATCCACATAAACTAGCCTTTTATAGATACGGTTTCCACATTCTACTTCGTTTGCTTGTTAAATCATTTCTTTCATTCTTTCGTTCCCTTACTATCGCATTCCGCTCCGTAGCGGTCCTCCAATAATTCACCAAAGGTCCTTGAATACGACTTAACTTAGTTTAATTTGATCTGGGGGTCTAGACCGCGCACAAATATGATCAGCTTAAACCTTTCATCTCTCATAATCAAAGGAACATAATGTCCCAAAGTAATGAATGAGTACGGAGCTGCCTGACCCTTGTCTTAGTGAGTCAAATTCCTCAACCCTTCTCGTGACTAAGTCCTGAGAGAGGAAGAACTCACAAAACTCCTCTTGGAACTTTGCCCTTATCCTATCCAGTACTAGTATCATCATGGAGTTACTTTTTACTTAACCATCTTTCTGCCTACTTTGAACTAAATTCCCTGCCAAACCTTGAATACGTGTTCTCATTAACTATTGCTAATACAGTTTACTGCCTCCTGGGGTGACAGTGATGATGTCATCTGACTGAATTGTGGTGCCATCCGCACCACCAAGTGTCGGAGTCTTACTTAAGGTATAAATATTCAGAATAAGAGACACCATTTAATTCGTAATCCATATACGATCTTATGGTCATGCAAGCAGGCATGATTACATTCTATAGATGGCCATCGACTAGAGCTTTATCATTTGGTCAAAGCCCTAATTTCCAGTCTAAGTCATCCTGGTCTAAGGTCAACTCTCATCTAAGATCAGAACTTAGGTCTAAGATCAAACTTAGTTGACTATAATCATAACTTAGTTCTACATTCTGCCCGGATCTGGAGCCTTAGCTCTGATACCACCTGTGGCGCCCCGCACCCCAGCCTCGCCGGAGTTGGTGCACCCGCCGTACTTCACTAAGGAGAGTACTAGGCGTCGTCTCATACGTGTCATGATCCATGATATAATGCATGGAATATCGCGCTTACACGTAAAGAATTAAGCGAAACCGTGGCAGAATTTAAAACTTCAAATTAAAATCATTCACACGATCATTCATAGTTTACATCTCAAATCAAAAGTATTGAGAGTCACAGAACCAGTGTTTTCCATCTCAATTATGTCATCAGTCATCAATCATAGCTGGCCAGTCATGTCTCCTAAACTCATCCCCTCCTTGCTGCGCTCCTGGGTAGGGGACCCTAGGCTCATCCTCAATCCACTCTACTTTATTCCCTGCAGCCTCTGGGAGGAAAAAATAGGGGGTGAGTGACAAAGTCACCAGCAAGTATACCATAAACAATCATGCATTAACTAGAAAGTACATACAAGAACCGAACCCCAAAATTCGGTTTAAAACATACCTGACCTTCCATTAACTACTCGTAAGAAGTCAGCACAATGTATATCCAAGATCATAGCTTATGAAAGGATCACCACTCAATAAAGGATCATGCCATACAAAAAGGTCATCACTCAATCAAGATCATAACCTAGGAGCTACCAATTCATAACAACTTGGCCTTACGTATCAACAGTAGAGAAATCATAACCTATGTAACTTTATCTCTAGCATTTGGCTAGCATCTCATCCCTTCAATCAATAGCCGTTAAGGCAATAAAATCATAACTTAGCCACGAAATAAGCAATAACACAGCCTTGTGCAAATAGACTCAATATCATGCTCATGACCATATGCAATGCGTATGAGTGTTCAAAAGTAGTGCATAATGCCCTCTATTCAATACCCGTTAATGATCAACACTTAATGCGTCAAGATCATAACTTAACAAAATCATCACTTAATACAGAACTTGACAATAGAAGACTGTAACTCGCATCAATTCGTAACATAACAAGGATCATCCCTTAAGAAAGTCACACTTAGGTTCTACAAGGTCATGACAACTTAGTCTAAGTATCATGTGTCACTGCACAATGACTCCATAAACGTGACATGCATGCATATGTATGTGTGATGCATCATGATAAAAATGAGAATATGGCTTTTTCATGCAATTCATCAAATCATCATCGTCGTAAAACAATAGAGTGTTCAGATCTATATCCCGGATCTGAGGCGGTACGTCATCTCGTCATATCGGGTCTATTATTCCGGACCCGCACGGCCTCGTATCAGATCACTTAACCCTTATCTGGTGGGTTCATACTGGCCAATCTCATACTCACACACGGTACCGGTGGGGAATCATTCTTTTCAAAAATCATCTTTTGAAAATGCTTTTCATCTTTCTTTCTCATAAAAGACATGCTGTAAATCATGTACGTGACGATGATGCAATGCATGACATGCATTATGCGACTCGTAAACAAATGCATCATAGCATGCATGCACGGACTTGTCTTTTAAACTGGGAAAAACATTCCAGCAATCACATTCTGTTCATACAGCCTTGTGCTCATCAATTCGTGCTCATATTCATAAACCCATGCCATACATATGCACAATGAAGGCTTAGACACATGCTATAAAAATTTCGTAACATTCCGAAATATCTAGCGATCTCAAAACATCATACTATCATCAAAGGTACTGCTGAAATCAGCAAGGCAGTACCGCCTTACCTCAGTTTTGTGGGTCATAAAACCTTATTCATTTTGATCCATTACCTGAAAAACATAGCTAATTCACCAAGGAACAATATTCATAAGGCTAAACATCACATTCAAGCCTAAATGATCAAGATCGAAGCCTTACAACTTAAGACATTCAACTGTCCTATTTTTCAGTTTTGTACCACTAACTTCAACTCAGTTGTTAACCATCAAAATGGTGGTTTTAGGCTGGTTTCTTTACATGAACATGCACATCTATTCCCTAAGTAATTACCATAAAATTTCCAAGGCAATTCAATAAGTTTAAGGGGGTCATCTAATTACTTTCCCAAATTGGGTACATGCAGAGACTGGATTGACCAGTTGTATCACGAAATAAATTGTGGCCAAACCACAACTCCTTTTACCAAAATTCCAACTCACAAATGTCATACACCCATCAAACTATCATCATATCAAAAATCAACTCATTTGCATATTCCTAAGGTGCATTTTCAAGCCACACAACTTACTACTCAAAACTGTCCTGTTCCAGCAACTCTGTTTGAGCAGTTTCACCCAAAATTTCATTAATAATAATTCACAACTCCTTTCATCAAAATTCCACCTCTCACATTTCATATACACATAAGGCTATCACCATACCAACAATTAGCCAATTTGAATGCTCCTAAGATTCATGTTCAGGTCGTTCAACATAACACATAAATCTGTCCAGTTCCAGTACTTCTTTTTGGCCACTTCTTACTAAAAACTTCATTAAGGACAAGCCACAACTCCTATTATTGAAATTCCAACTCACACATTTCATATACATATGAGGCTAACATCACACCAAAAATTAGCCAATTTGAATACTCCTAAGATTCATTTCCAGGTTATGCAAAACGTCACACTGTTCTGCCCAGTTCCAGTAATTTCTTCTTGAGCAGTTTTTCCAAAAGATTTATTAAAAATAAACCATAACTCTTTTTACTGCAATTCAAACTCTCACTTGTACTACACACACAAAGCTAGTGTCATGTCAAAATTTAGCTTAATTGAACACTTCTAAGGTTCGTTCTCAAGTCACACAATCAGCAACACAAATCTGCCAGCTCCAGTAGTTTCAGCACTTCTTCACCTTTTTATTGTTCAAGCATTCTTCAACCAACTTCATTCATTAAGGTGACTTACTAAACATCAAATACACATTTAAACATAGTTATTTCAGGTCTCATAACTCATTTTAGGCTACACACAACTCATACCAACAGTCTTGCCATTTACGCTTAGAACATGTCACTTTTCATACCAACACTTTTCTTTACATCAACTAAGTTCATGTCTTGTTCTTAGAATCTTCAACTAAGATCCATAACTTAAAATTGGCTAGTCATTCAAGCATGCACTTCACAATTAAGGCAAGATTGGCTAGAGTATACTTGCCTCTTTGAACCTTAGAGCTTTCTCCTTTGCTTGAGCTTTGGTTGAAATGGAATGAAGTCTTCCTCCACAAAATGAAGCTTGAATAGAGCTTGAAATGGATTCAAACCACCAAGATGTTAGCTTCTCCTAGTAACTTGTCAAATCTTCATCTTGTGACCATTTTGAATGTTCACGTTTTTGACATGAAAGAGGGGTACCAAGGTGAGTTTCATTCTTTGAAATATAGAACTCACTTAGAAGATTCAACATTCAACTTACCTAGATGAGTTCTTCAAGGCTTGAAGATGAAGATGATCTCACACTCCTAGCTTCATCATGGCCGAAAGTTTGATGATGATGGAGTAGTATTCTAAGTGTTCTAAAATTGCTTGGGGAAGATTTTCTTCCCCTTGGCTTAGGGAGATTGCCGTGGGTTTTGGGGTTAAGGGGGAAGAATTTTCCATAATTTAGTTAGGCTAACTGGGATTACTTAGCCTTAGTTACTTTTATCCAACTATGGTTACTTTAGTTCAACTGTAGTTACTTTATGTAAACTATAGTTACTTTATGTCAACTATAGTTACTTTATTTCAACTATAGTTACTTTATGTCAACTATGGTTACTTTATGCCAACTATAGTTACTTTATGTCAACTATAGTTACTTTATGGCCAACCTAGGTTACTTTATCCAACTAGAGTTATTTCTTTAACCTTGTAGTAGATATTAAGTAACCATGGTAATTTTCTTGGTCAACCATGGGGGGGCCGGTTTCTTAGGCTTGGGTGACCCCCTTACCATGCTTAATTTTTCTTAAATGAAAAGTTATGTGGTTAATTATCCCCTTATTTGTTTCCATGCTTCCTTTAACATTTTGAAAACTTTCTTTAATATCCTGTTATACCCATAGGACCGTAGGTTATAGTGTATACATTACCTCATCCCCATTTAAACACATTTCACATACATATATGAGTGAAGTAATTTTTCCATCATGCACACCCACCCATCCTTCGTTGGTGGCATGCTCACATATATCCCCATACATAATTCCTACCTTCTTCAACATATGTAAGATGATACATATTTGAGTATTCTTACATTGTTAATTTTAGCTATTTCGATAACATGCATATTAACAATTAAGGTAGGATGAAGATAAACAGTCTTATTACAGTGATGAACAGGATGTCTTCATATGTATATTTATGTACAGCCTATATTTCTCTTGAATGTAAACATTGTAACATATAAATTAGTTTAGCACATATAAGATACACCTATAAGTATACTTCCTACTCAAGTAATATTTTAAAACATCATCATGATATTTATTTATTTATTTTTATTTTTTTTTCATTCTTGGCCGAAATTTTCTTAAGCCCCTTTGGGTGAATTTGATTTCGTCATGGTCCATATCTCATGCTTGAATAATTATATTGTTTGCCTATCAACATAAGATCAAAGAAGCATTATGGAATCTTAGTGAAATGCACTTGAAGGATGCCACTTTATTAATTCACTTATACAAGTCTTCAAGTACTATACGATTTTTCGGCGGGGTACAACACTATGATATCTGAAATAGAGCCTAAAAACGTTTTGATGCTTTGAGTGATTCTTCTTGGATTCATGCTATGCATGATGAACTAAATCAATTCGTAAGAAATGATGTATGGGATTTAGTGCCCCGACCACAAGATAAGACTATGATAGGCACAAAGTAGGTGTTTAGAAATAAAATGAATGAAGAAGGAAAAGTTGTTAGAAACAAGGCGAGACTTGTAACACAAGGACATAATCAAGAGGAAAGAATAGACTATGACAAAACATTTGCACCCGTAGCACGTTTAGAAGCCATACGACTTTTACTTGCTATTGCTTGCATGAAAGGTTTTAAACTTTATCAAATGGACGTGAAAAGTGCATTTTTAAATGGCTTTATACAAGAAGAAGTATACGTGAAACAACCACCTGGTTTTGAAGATTTGAAATACCCCGATCACGTGAACAAATTAAAGAAGGCACTATACGGTTTAAAGCAAGCACCTAGGGCGTGGTATGATAATTTTGCTACTTTTCTTTTAGAAAATGGTTTTAAAAGAGGCACGATAGATAGCACTCTATTCTTGAAACAAGATAAATCGAATTTACTAATCATTCAAATTTATGTTGATAACATCATTTTTAGATCTACATCTCATAAACTTGTTGAAGAATTTGAAACTTGTATGAAATCCGAGTTTGAAATGTCTATGGTTGGTGAATTGAATTACTTTCTTGGCTTGGAAATTAAACAAACAAGTAAAGGTATACATATAAGTCAAGTGAAATATGTGAATGACATGATTAAACAGTTTAATTTTGAGAACCTAAAACCGTCCCCCACCCCTATTAGCGTCACCACTAAACTAGATAAAGATGAACATGGAAAAGATTTTGATAATGCTTTATATAGGTCTATGATTGGTTCTTTGCTTTATCTTACTGTGAGTAGACCTGATATCATGTTCAGTATGTGTATGTATGCACGTTTTCAAAGTCAACCTAAAGTGTCTCATTATAATGTTGTGAAAAGAATATTTCGATATATTAAGCACACACCCACTTTAGAAATTTGGTATGATAAAGATTGTGAATTTGACTTGCATGCTTATACTGACGCGGATTATAGTGGATGTAAAATAGATAGAAAAGCACAAGTGGCACTTGTCAATTTATAGGAAATTCACTAATTTCATGGTTTTCGAAAAAGCAAGAAAGTGTAGCCTTATTCACTACCGAATCTGAATACATGGCGCTTAGTCTTTGTTTCACACAATTACTATGGTTAAAACAACAACTTTCTGATTTCGGTATCACGGTAAATCGTATTCCAAACTATTGTGATAGTATGAGTGCTATAAACTTGTCTAAGAACCCAGTGCTACACTCTAAGGCCAAGCATATAGAAGTACGATATCACGTCCTTCGTGATCACGTAAATAATGGTGATATTATTATAGATCATGTACGCACTAAGGCACAAGTAGCCGACATCTTCACTAAGGCACTAAATCAAGCCACGTACAAAAATCTCCGTTCTAAATTAGGCATGATTTCTGCTGATTTGATTTGATATTTCTTTCCATATTTACATGCACTTTTGATTGTCTTTCCAAAATAAAGGGGGAGAGAGTGCATGATTTCAGGGGGAGAGAGAGATTGATTGCACAAATCAAGGGGGAGAAAATTCGAAATTTGAATTTGTGCACGATTGGAGGGGGAGAAATCAAATTTAAATCATGTACTAAGATTATTTTGTAAATCATCAAAAGGAGGAGATTGTTGAGAAAAAGGGCTTGAGTGATTTACAAAAATACATGATTTAAATAACGCGTACTAAAGAAATGCATGACACGTTTTATGACGTGACATGTTTTTACAACAAACCTGCCTTATATACTTTATATATAATGTTGCCGTACTAACAAGCCATGAAGATTTAAATCTTACGTCAAATGGCAAATATTTGTTGTGTTTGAACTATTTTCAGGTTCCACCATTAATGAACTAAACTAGTTCATTAAGTGAAGTACTTAGTTAAATGAACTAAGTAGTTCATTAAATGGAGATATATTTGGAAAAGGCATGAGTATCGAGATGATTTGTCGGCGTTTATTTTTGGGGGTTGCCTAGGTCCAAATTTGGCATAGGCAGCCTTGGTATGTCTCTATTGCGTTATGTATATTATGTGTCTTATTTCATTTGCATGTTCACTATGCTATATCTCTGGATAACTGCTTCTGCAACTTTGTGATTTCTGGTGACTGGATACAACGTACATGGGAGCTAAATTGGACCGTTCGATATGGCAAAGTCTGCTGAAGGTTGCCTGTGGTCGATTGGCTTCGGGCAACACGGGTATGGCTTCATTGCTTTTGTCATGTGTATTCTCTAGCTTATCTTTTGAGATGTCATTACATATATTTTCTGCGATTTGCACGAGGTGATGCATGCCACCGCTGAAGGATCCACCGCTCATATAGTTCGCAGTTGGCAGCAATATTCATCCTGCTTTCCTGGCCAATCTCCATCAATATCGACGCCCAGTCTGTCCGAACAAGAACGACTTCTGTTTACATAATTTTAGCACACTTGTACAGATTTCACTCTCAACCATCCGCTCGTATAAATATGTACGCTTTTTCTTTCGTCAAGGTTTTATCCACAAGGGTGGTTTTACTTGACAAGGTTTTAATGCGGCATATCGTATATGACTGGAGGTTGAGCATCCTTATTTTCCTTCATTCGCTTTTCACCTATGATGACGCTTGCTTTTGGATTTTGATGTAATATGGTTTCCCTCCACCACAAGAGAGGATTTTCAATAAAATTGCTTTATATAAAAAAAATTCAGATTTTTTTAAAGGGCACTATACACATATATTCCAACGTACTACCAACACGCTATATATTTTACGAACGTACGTCAACGTCACACAATTATATTTATCTCATATTTATGAGTATATTCAGTTCTTATATCATATGATATAAGTCATGGTGATGACAAAATTATTACGACACGTTACAAGGCTCTAAAACAAAAAATTGTCGTATCGGTGACTACCGAAACTTCGCTAACGTGTCACGTACTTGCCATATATAGATGGCCAGCCCCTACACTTCAAAAATAGCCACAAATTTCGTGGCTTACATGGTGTATTCAGCCATAAAATCATTCCATGTTGGTACACACAAATCACCCCCAATTAATGCCAAATTGTGGAGATTTCAAATTCAAAGTTTAAAGCACATGGAGCACCACTTACTTCAGCCTTTAGAGATGAATATTCATGTTATTCTATGTATATTATGTGTGACATAATATATATAAAACATGTGCAAAAAGTTTGAATCTAATCCGACAAAAATCGCGTAATCGACAAAAGTCGAAAATTCAGTTTTCTACAAACACGACACGTGGAACGTTTTTGGCATGACACGTAACATGTATCTAGACACTTTTTACATATTCAATACATACTAAAGTTTTCTAGAAAAATCAATTTACGGCTAATTGGGATATACATATGTGTTAATTATTGTGCACTATTTTATAAAAGTTACAAAAATAATTTCAGCACATGTTCAAGCTCATTATACATGCCTACTCAGCCTTGATGGAACCTATGTGGAGCTTAGTTGACATCTTGATTAGTCAAGAATGGACTACACAAGGTTAGTGACATAATGAAGGTAGTTACACAAGGTAATGTTTCAAACTATGTCACATATATAACACATGCTGAAAATTCAGCATGTGTGAATTAGTAATGGCCGAAAATTGTGTCTTGAATTTAATATATTTGCTTCTTCATTTTTCAAGGGATTGATGTAATACCAATATGGCAATAATTTGAACATATTTGGACTATTACACATGCTGAAAATTTCAGCATATGTTGAATAAGGCGGCCGATTGTTTTTGAGTTAAATGAAGACAATTTATCTTGCAAATTAAGTGGGATTGATTATGTGATTTTTGGCAATGTATTATGAATAATTTGGCAGATGTTTTAAGTGAAATTTTCAAATTTGTACATTCATCAAATGATGACAAATCTCATCCAATCAAGGAGTGCCAGTAAGCAAGGCCAAGATGATCATCCAATGAAGTAGTAAGAAAGTTGATGTCACAATTATACAAGGCATTCTTCCAAGGACTTAAAAGAGAATTTTCAAGGGGAAGAAAAGCCCTAGAGTGGGCGGCCATATTGAGATAAAAGGAAGTGAAGAAGAGCAAATCAAACGCAAGACAAGTCTTAGAATTTCTAAAGTGCAAAACGTTTCTATACTCTTTTCTTCTACACTTCTTTCTTCTTCTTTCTCTCTCAAAGCCTATTGTATCTATATTCAAACATATTGTATAGGCTTCATTCATACCACCATACACGCCCTATTGTTGTAAAAGGTTGATCAAGGTGTGATCAAACCTTCATCCGCTCGGTGGTGGTGTTCATGATCATTGTGATTGCTTGTTTCGATTGTAAAGGGTTGGAGTTGGTTTATAACTCCATCAACCCTGTGTGGTAAGATGTTATTTTGTTTAGTGATAACCGAGGAACGTGTCCTCGAAGACTGGAGTAGGTTGATTTAACCGAACCAGTATAAAATTCTTTGTGTTCTCTACTTTTCTGCACAGTACTTTCAGTTTCCTGCACTTTGCATCTATTTCATCGCGATCTTAAAAATATCAAACGAATTTCAAAAATCACAAAACTTTCCAAAAACATAGCCACACATTTAAGTTTCATTTGGAGCAAGTTTCAACCCTTTTGGACAAGTACAAGTCATTCAAATGTCAATAGTTCTGAGACTAGTGCAGTCTTATTTTCAGACTTGTAAAGGTTGAGAAGTTGAACGTATTTGACATACTTCCCAAAGGCATTTTTCAAAACTGTTTCAACCCAATTAAACACATATAGTAATGGGTTCGTCATTAACTTTTTAGACCATTTGGAGCCACGGTTTAATCGGAATAAATATTTCAATTCAGACTACCGTTTCTGGCAGATTTGCGCAATCTGACCACAAACGATTTTTCAAAGGGTTAAAGGTTGAATTTTGATTTGACATTTTTAGGAGATACTCACAACATTGAGACTACAATCTCTCCAAATTTCAGAATTTTTGAAGGCCTGTCACCTAGTTTTTCAAACGTCGCAAAACAGGTCCTGAAAACAGAAACTGTTCTGAAAACAGAAACTGTTTTCAGAAGTTGGGTTTTTGGATTAAAACATTTTTAAAAACCAAATTTTCCCCACCCACTATTCAACCCCCCTTCTAGTGGTTCCTTGAAGGTCCTACAATAAGTCTAGGCAAGGGTACATTAACTCGAGATGATAGAATTCGTGTAACTACTTTAGAGATAAAATTTGTGAAACAAATAGGACGGTAGTCTCCAAAAGTTACATGATTAGAAACCTTGGGAATCAACAAAAGCAAAGACACTGCCATCGCCTTAGGCACTCGAAAACCCAAAAAGAATTCTTGCACATCCAATAACACATCTAACCATATATCATCCTAAAAGTGCCTATAGAATGAACCTGGAAAATCGTCTGGACCTGACGCAGTGAAGGGCTTAACTTCCATACAGCAGCCTGGACCTCATCAATCATCGACATCGCTAACAAGTGGTGATTATCATCATCTTTCAAAATATGTGGAATATTTTTGAAGTAAAACGTCATGATCAAAAGTGGGTTCCGTAGGAAATAATCTCTCAATTGTCTTTAATTGTCTTCCAAAATTGAAGGGGATTAAATTGTGATTATATGGTAATTATTCACCTTGATTTTGAGCACGTGTTTCATATTTTTTTGAAGAATTTACAGCTCATTTAAAGGGTGCGAAGGTGAATTAATGATGGCCAATCAACCAGTGACAACTAGGCAAAGACAAGTCATCCCTCCAATCATATTGCACCACGTAAGCAAGATTGTGTCATCTTTTACACAAGGCAATCTTCCATGGGCATTCAAGACAATTCTCAAGGAGGAAGACTAACCCTAGGGGGCGGCCAAGAAGCTATAAAAAGAAGAAGATGGTGCAACACAAGGCTAAGCAACAATTGATATTCTTACAAGTGCAAAAAGTAAGACTACTCTTTTCTTCTTCCTTTATTTCTCTTCTTCTTAGCCTCAAGCCTATCATTCATATATTCCACATATTATATAGCCTTTGATTATACCACCTACACTCGTTCACTTTTTGTAAAAGGTTGATCAAGGTGTGATCAAACCTTCATTCGATCGGTGGTGGTGTTCGTGATTGGTTTGTTTGGTTGCTTCATTGTAAAAGGGTGGAGTTGGTGTTTAACTTCAGTCACCCTTATTGTAAGGTGTTTTTGTGTTTAGTGAAAACCGAGGAATGCCTTGAAGACCAGAGTAGGTTGTTTTAACCGAACCAGTATAAAATTCTCGGTGTTTTTACTTTTCAGCACTTTACTTTCAGTTTCCAGTTTTTGCATCTTTTATAGAAAATGATTTTCAAAAATTACCAAATTTTGTAGAAACATATCCACATGTCCTAGTTTTCATTTGGCACAAGTTTCATCTCATTTGGGTAAGTATAAATCAGTCAAACGTTGATAGTTCTAAGGCTAGTGCAATCTGATTATCTGATTTGTAAAGGTTGAGAACATCAACGTAGTTGATATACTTAAAAAGGGAATTTTAAAAAAATGTTTTAACCCACTAAAGTACATATCCTGAGGGTCTTACCATAAACGTTTCGGATCATGCAGAGTTCCCGATTAATAGGAATAAAGTTTTTAATTCGGAGTACAGTTTTTGGCAAATTTGCGCAGTCTGAACAAAAACTTGTTTTTAAGGGGTTAGGCTTAGAGTTTTAATTTGAAATTTTAATGAGTCACTCATAACATCTGAGAGCACATCCTCACCAAATTTCATAATTTTTGGAGGTCTAAAACTAAGTTAGTTAGACAAATCAAATTAGGATCTGAAAACAGAAACTGTTTTCAGAAATGAGTAATTTGGTTCAAAAAGTTTTAAAAACCCGAATTTTCCACACATACTATTCAACCTCCCTTCTAGTGGTGCTATAAGATCCTAAATATGAGTCCATTTTTCACATCATGGTTGAATACATATATACGCTATATCATCATATGTACATCACTTATGGACATAGCTTTTACATAAGAGATACTTAAACACTGAACATACATCACGAATGATCCAACTTTATATGAACATATATATTTAGATATTTGAAAATTCATTAAGGATCTAAGAAGAGTACTTGCCTTTATCACTTAACCTTAGTATGTAGGTGAAGATTCCTTCACTTGGCTTGAAGAAAAACCTTCTCTACCTCCCTTATGTAACCCCTGGTTTCACCAAGAAAAATGGAGGGTTAGTGAGCAACCATGAAAATAGATAAATGAAAGAAATATAACTTATCATAGATGATGTTCTTACCTTGATTTATCTCACTCATTGGCTGCCCCTAACTCATGGTTTCTATGTCCAAAATAGGGAGGATGTTGTAGCTAATGTTTTGGATGAGTGTATGAGATGAAGAGAAAAAATTTCCGCCTTAATTTTCTCCTAGAAACTTACTAAATGGTGAAATTTGGAGGCTTGGGAGACTTCTTTCTTGCTTGGGAGAGGAAAGAGAGTGTTTTGGAAGATGAAACTTTGCTAAATGTTAAAATGAGAAGAAAAGAGTCTTCTCTCTTTTCTAGATGAGGGGACAGTTTGTGTAGCATCCCGCCCGGGACTAGGGTCTCGGCACGGTACACCTGTCGTACTCTGCTACGAGAAGTACCAAGCAGCGATAACATCTATATGCACATCATCATAAACATGTATCGAATATCGAAAGCATCATAAAATAGACAGAATAAAAACGTAAACGACATGCATACATCATAATTGTCTCGAGGTACAACATCATCAATACATGAGTATATAAATACATATTCGAAATAACAAAATACAAAAGATGCAGATACTGGGCCTACTAGACAGCTTAGGGAAACCTACTCTCTCGGCTCGTCGTCTATAAGGTCCAACTCTGGATCCTGTGGCTCTGCAAGATATAAAATAAGGGGTGAGCGATATTGAATCGCTCAGCAAGTATTTCCGTCTAGGTTCGTCATTTGGGTCATGCATGGGAGACAGGATAATGAAATAAATACAGTAAAATAAGGAACATGATCCGCCTCCGTAAAAACAAGGAAATAACATGCAGCGCAAATAACATAAGTAGAACAGTTAACAGAGTAGTTTGAATCATTAATTAACATTATTTTATGAACTTAATTATTTTCTAAGTCCGGTTCCATGTGCCTACCGGTATCTATCTGTCTGTCACACTAGGGCAAAAGTGTTGGAGTGATGATGATATAAAAGGTATCAAATGCTCATGAGGTATGTATGTGATGCATGCATCGTAAAACATTTAGAAACATATCATTTTGTAACTTTCATAAACATGGCAAATCATGTATTGGCTATAGCAATTTTCATATCATAAGAACGGTACCCACGACATACCGAACGATCCTCGAGTAGTTTCAAGTACCGTCTATGTATCCCGACGGTCCGACCACGGTGTTACATCATATGTACATAGACTAACGATGAATCGTTATGGTAGAGATCCGGGGTCTCCAGACACGGTGTTACACTCAACCATAACGTATATTTGCCTTTGACATCCTCCCTCAGGACCAGATTTCAGACAGCTTTTCATAAATAAAACATCGTAGATGTATCATAAAGGCAGAGATCCTTTGTCCCGAACAAAGTGTTACACTTAGCCAAACATAAACATACATAAGTCGTGTGGAACCATTCGTCTCGTGGTATGGTTTTTTATTCGTAAAAGTCCATTTAAAACTTCTTATGCAATAACCATATCGTAAATGTGATCGTTTGATAAAATCTTTTGGTCTCAAACTCATGTTGTCATATGCATGGGTGAATGCTCAATTTCCAGATTGATTTTAGGTTCCTATTCATCTCAACCCCTAAATCCATTACTTTGCTCAAGTTTCATGTCATGTTCTTAGGTAAAATGACTATTTTGCCCCTACTCGGAAGGCTTCGGTTTCTTTATCCAAAACAGCCCACTTCTGGGCTCTAGTCACTAATTCCATTCCATTAATATGTCTATTACTCATTCTATTTAAAGTATTCCAAAACATCCTACTTTTTCATGTTTCTTAAATTTTGGAAATTACCCTTTTGTCCTTATAGGGCTTTTGGCCAAATGAACAAAACAACCCCATTTTAGTGTGTCATTCTTTCTAAATTATTTGGTTTGCTCATCCCTTAATTTACCACATATATAATATAAATTATACACATATTTACATAGGTATACTTAAATTATTGTTGAACATCATAATAGTACCCAATTTGGCCCCTTGGCCGAGATCATCACACACACATATCATAGGATTTTCAAGTTGTTCATTACAATATATATGCTAGAATGATGACAATCATCTTGTCCCTTAAACTACCATGAATATCTATCATGATGGTGCATGATGATGTATTGATTTCATGATCTTAACATGCTAAGCCTTAAGTATGGTCACATTCACCATAATCATGATCATGGTGATGATCATGATGCTAGTTACATGCAAACACATAAGAGAGTGAAACCCATGAAAATACACCTCCTTAGGCCATGATCATCAAAATACACATCATGATGATGGTCATAAAATCATGCCTAATGATGGAGGCCAAAACAGCCCTATCTTAGGAGAAAATTACATGAAAGTGAAGTGATGACCATCAAAGAAGCTATCTTTTATGGCATGCATTGTAGCATAAATTATGATGCATGATAATCATACTAAATCATGACCATAATCATGCAAATACACTAAAAAAACATATGAAATAATGAAGGTGATGATGATCCTAAACACGTACATAAAGATGATGCAAAAGAAGGTTCTTCGTACACTTTTTCAAGAAAGTGTACTAAGCTACCAACACTTTTCATGGAAATGGACACATGCATGCTCCATTCTCTTTCTCCTATAGGACCCCACCTATATGAGGCTTAGCAAGCCTTAAATTCAACATGCATGGCTCTTATTTAAGTTCTTATGATCCATAACATAATCACATGCCAATACTACACACAAGACTCCATCAAAGTGGCATGTAAGAACGCTTTTTTGTATCATTGTAATGAAAACTTCACTTGAACATATGCATGCATGATCCAATCTTTGATATAAACATAGATGACTCATTTTTGAACATGCATGAAGAAACTAAGAAGAATACTTGCCTTTGTTCTTAAATCTTACATTTAAGAGTGAAAGATTCATTCTTTCTTTGGGCTTGGGGGACACACGGCCTAGATGGCCAAGAGGAAGGAAGAGTTAGTCATTGTTTGAGGAAGAAGGCCCTATGATTGCTCTAAAACTCAATCTTAATGAATCTTACATTTGGATGGCTTGAAGGTTCCTACTTTGTTGATTAACACTACTCCTTCTACCTTCTTGGCTTGGCGGTTTGTGGCCTAGATGAAGGACATTGGAGCCTTTTGTGAGCAAATGGATGATTGAAGAGAGGTGTAGAGAGGAAGAGGAGGTTCTTTACCTTGAGGATCCTTGCATTTAAGCTTGAAGTGTTCTTACAAAAGGAAGAATTTTTCCTCTTTCTTGGCTTCAGGTATTCTCGGATTGAAGGGGTGAAAAGAGGAAAACTTGATATTTTTGGAGAGAGGATAGAGTGAAGAGAGAATGCTTTTAGAGAGAGTGTGAGCTAGGAATTTGAGAGGAATGAAAAATGGAGAGGCTTGTCTTGAAATAAGGCTTTTAAGCCTTGGACACTCCTTGGCCGAAATTCTTTGGGGGGAAATAAGTGGGAGGCTAATTATGGTTTTTAGTAAGTTAGTGGGAGAGAAATTTCCTTGCATGAAATTTGAGGGGTAGTTAGCCTACTTTGTGTAAGAAAAGTGTAATGATAAGGGGGAAAGAAAAAGAGGAAAAATGGAAATTTTTTTGGGGAAATTAAAGGGGTGGCTGGGTAAGTGGGGTGGGGGTGCAAGTGGGTATAATATTGTCTTGTATTATGGTTGAAAAGAGTGAGAGGTGATGGGTGTAAGAAAATTGTATTTCTTTCGTTCTCTTTGTCAACTAGCCCGGGGGTGCAGGTTGTAACAGTTTGGGGCCTTGGAGTGGGATGGAAGACTCCATCATGAGAGTTGATG
This sequence comes from Eustoma russellianum, assembly GCA_036186865.1. Classification (NCBI taxonomy): domain Eukaryota; kingdom Viridiplantae; phylum Streptophyta; class Magnoliopsida; order Gentianales; family Gentianaceae; genus Eustoma; species Eustoma russellianum. Next base: position 15,280,552 of record AP025069.1, on the reverse strand, counting down.
GGAGAAGATGGTGGTGGTTTATTTGCCTTGATAATGTGTAAGACAATGGGGTGAAGGAAGAGGGAAAGAAAGAAGAAAATATTTTCTTCCCCTTGGAGGGTAGTGGGCGGTCAAATGGGATCGGAAGGGAGTGGGTTGCCTTATTTGAAAGTTGTAAGAAAGGTGTAAGAAGGTGTAAAGGATAGAAGGCTTTTTGGTATAATCTTGAAATGATGATTCATATGGCTTGGAAGCAACAAAAAATTTTCTTCCTTCCTTAGGCATAAGGTGGCAAAATTTAGTGGGGTGGGAGGGGAGTTGTTGGCTTTGGTTGAAAGTGTAAGAAGCGTGTAGGAAAAGTGTGTTAGAAGGTGTAAGCTTTTGAATAGAAGAAATGATGTATTCTTGGTTGAAGAAGAAAAAATTTTCTTCTTCTTTTTTGCCTAGCGGGGGACGAACAAAGGGGTTTGGGGTGGGTAGAATAGGGCAAAATATCATCATTTGGTTTTTACACAATTTTCTATACTTGGTATTTTGTTGTGACATTTTTCTAACCACAATTTCCTTCTTTCTTTTCCCTACACTTAACTGTGTGTATATGTATATGTATATACATATTCATTTTACTTTTTTTCCTTTCCAAGATATTTATCATGTCCTACTTTATTTTCTCTTTTTGTTTAAGTAGTGAAAATTATTGTGTCATGTATTTTTATTGGATATGATTTAGTCTAATAACTTAAGTTTTTACCGACTATTTTATTTAAATCTTATCATGTGTTCGAAAATGTTTGTTACCTAGTTTTGTCGTATATCGATATATTGGTTATTTTATCGTTCAATTATTTCTCTGAGCTTTTCTTGATGTCCTTCTTAATTCATATTTAAATTTTTATTTCACCATAACTTTATTGATATCAAACTTTCATTTTCCTTTCTATTATCTTGTTTCTTTTTCTACCGACCCAGAAATGCAGGTCGTAACAAGTTTATTATTACACCTCACTAGACTCTTGATTAATGTTGAAGATCATTCTATGTTAGAAGATAAAGTGTTAAACTTATGATATATGTATGAGACCTGATCAAGTTTGAGATTTAATTGGTTGTATAAGTGGGTGTACCCCACGAGTTTAAGGCATGAACACAGGACAAATAATTTTTGTTTACATATCTACATAGATATATGTATATGAAATATGGTGTAGTATAGATTATGGTCATCTTATGTATTCCAACATAATTTTGTTAACAAGCTTATTAAATATGTTTACTAAAAACCTTATTGTTTTGCCATTGGATTGTGTGTGAATTGTATTTTAGGGAAGTGTTGAGGGGTGAATTAATCCAAAAAGTGGACTGTTTTTAGGGGGCGTTAGCCATGACCTAGGAAGGGGATATAAGCTGGATTTTCAAATTATAAGACATGAATTATGTACATATATATTTAATGACATGATTGTAAGAAGACATGTGAGGACATACAGAGGCTTGAATGGACCGTAGAAACCGAGCGTTAGAACACATTTGTATCGCAGTACATGTTTTAGAAATTCGCCCTTGCACATCGAACCATATCGTTTAGTTGGTGATCCTAAGACATGTTACATCGTATGTTATCGTATTGGAGGCTGTCATGACACCAAGATCTGTGAGGCTGGTGTCATGGGCATATTGTATCGTTATTGGAGGTCGTCATGGCACCAGGACCAGAGAGGTTGGTGTCATAGGCATATCGTATCGTATCATCACTGGCCCAAGTGTAACTGTAGGACCTATATAGCACCACTAGAGGGGGGGTTGAATAGTGAGTGCGGAAAATTCAGTTTTTATAACTTTTTGAACCAAATTACTCACTTCTGAAAATAGTTTCTGTTTTCAGATACTGACTTGATTTAATTAAATGACCTTGTTGTAGACCTCCAAAACTTATGAAATTTGATGAAGTTGTATTCTCAGATGTTATGATTAACTCACAAAAATTTCAAATTAAAATTCCAAGCCTAACCCCTTGACAATACTTTTTGGTCAGATTGCACAAATCTGCCAGAAACTATACTCCGAATTGAAAATTTTATTCCTATTAATTGGGAATTCTAAAGGATCTGAAAATTTTATGGTTTCACCCTCAAGATGTGTATTTTAATGGGTTGAAATAGTTTTTGCAAACTCCCTTAGGAAGTATGTCAACCACGTTGATGTTCTCAACCTTTGCAAATCTGAGAATCAGATTGCACTAGTCTCAGAACTATTGATGTTTGATTGACTTATATTATCCAAATGAGGTGAAACTTTTGCCAAATGAAAACTAGGTGTGTGGCTATGTTTCTGCTATAGATTTGGAGCCTCGGCTCTGATACCACCTGTAACGCTCTATCTAGGACAAGGTCTCGGCACGGTGAACCCGCCGTACTCTGCTACGAGAAGTACAAGGCATCGATAACATTAATGTACAAATCGTCGTAACATGTATCGATGAGCGGAAGCATAATAACATAAGCAGAAATAAACATCCATATAAGTACATCCTAATACATCTGCATGAGTGTCATAAGTACATCAAGAGTTCAAAATATATCAGAGTACAGAGCTGGATATCCAAAATACAAAAGAGGTCGTAGCCTGCTACTACTCAGCTCCTGGCACCTAGTTTTGAGGCTCATCCTCTATAAACTCTGGTTCAAGGTCCTGTGGATCTGCATGGTGAAATAAAGGGGTGAGCGATAACGAATCGTTTAGCAAGTATTTTCGCCTAGGTTCGTCAAGTGGATCATACATGAGGACTGGGGTAGTAGGTGGTATAGTATGGTGTAACACAGACATCAGATGCTCAATGTAAATAGAAATAGTAAAGCATAAAGTAAGTGCTGAAATAATAAAGCAGATATTATAACATGAAGAAGTATCACAAATAAAGAGAATCGTAAAGTAAACATACGTTTTTGCTAAATATTCTTGTCTTAACCCATAGTTACTTCATTCTTGTGTACGATCTTCTTTGGTTTGTTTCTTGTTGTTCTTTAGTCATACTTGGTCTCATTTTTCAAGATTCATAACTAGGACCACTAGAGGTTGCGTGAGACATGATCGTGATATATGCATCGTAAAACTTTTCGAAAACATTTCATTTCATACATATATAAACATACATGTCATGATTGGCTATAGCAGTTTTTGTAACATAAAAATGGTACCCACGAAATATCGAATGATTCTCCGAGTAGCCACGAGTACCGTCTATGAATCCCAATGATCCAACCATGGTGTTATATCATACGTACATAGGACTAACGGTGACACGTTATAGCAGAGAACCCGAGTCTCAGACGCGGTGTTACACTCTGCGATAACGTATTTTGCCCCTAACATCCTCTCCCAAAACCAGACGTCAGGCAGCTCTCCATACAGAATGGCATAGACGTAATAGAAAGGCAGAGAATCCTTGCCCCAGACAAGGTGTTACACTCAGCCTGCAGATCATGCGTATATAGATAGGTAGAGAGCCCTTGTCCTGGACAAGGTGTTACACTCACCCATGGATACGTGCATAGGTCAAATGGAATCATTCGCCTTGCGGTACAAATCAGTAAACCATGAAAACCTTAAAACATTTCATGCAGAGCTTATAAACATGGTTGAAAATAAACTTAGTATTATTGAAAACTATGAAGATAACATGCATGAGGGAAAGCTGTACATAAGTCTCTTCTCACTCTTATTTGGGTTTAATATTTGATTAGTCATATTCGTAGTTACTTATAATTCATTCCATTAGCTTGTTGTAATTAACTAGATTGCCCCTTGGTTGGGCCGGGTTCCATTAATATATGGACTTTATTGTATTAGGAAATTACGTATTCATAATGATTGAATATTTAGATTGTCTTTTGTTAATAATATTAATATATAGATACACTTTATATTATTAACATAATCATGCTTCAAAGTGATCCATTAGTAATAATGCACCGAAACTTGGGCTTAAGCCGAAAAGCCCTTCTTGCTCCATCAACTTTCATTTAGTAGTGTTTCATTGGGTTCAATTTTCATATATACAACCTTTGCTAATACTATAGTCCCATGGAAATTATTATATGGTTGGACTTTATTAGTTTAGATACAAAAAGGGCCATTGGCCGAAAGTTGTGTAGTCCATGTCTTGGAATTTTATTCTTATGTAATGGATATGCTTATGGCCCTTTTTCCTTTTCATGTGCTTGATACTTTATACATAATCATGAAAATATACTTCTATGGAATTTGTACTTCAATTAGAACCTATTTTAGACTCCCTTGGCGGAATATAGCAGTGGTTTCAATTATAAACTTACCAACATTTACCTTCATGCATGATGGTGAGAATCATGATAAAATCCATTTATACATTTTAATTATTGTAGATATGGTGATGATATTTCATAATGTACATCAACTTGCTTAATGTTAACATGCTCATTTTCCATTACACAAATATAATCATGACCACAAAGATTAAGTTTATGGTGATGATCATGCTACAAATGACATGCAAGTATATAAAGCACATAATGTAGAACATCTATGACATTTCACCTTTCTTAGACCATGATCATCAAGATACACATCATGATGATGGTGACGATTTCATGGCCTATGTGAGAGGCTTATGGACCGTCCCCTATGGAAAGAAAAATGATGATGCTAACATTGATGATGATCAAACATGGCATCTTTATGGACATGCATGATGGAAGGAATGGTTTTGTACCATCATAAGACTATAATACTTTTATGTCTGTGGAATTCTTTTCTTTTACATATGAACAGGAATAAAATGGCATGCATGTATTTAAACAAACATGAAGGAAGTTCTTGCAACACTATCTAGTATCTTACTCTCATATGATTACAATTTGTATCAACGTAGTAAAAGGATAGTAAAGGCGTTGAGAAAAAGAGTTTGACTAATTTACAAATACGTGATTTAAATACTATGCGTTTAAGAAATGCATGACAAAATTTATTACTTGACACGTTTTTGTGACAAACTTGCCTTATATACTTTATATATAATGTTGTCGTACTAACAAGCCATGAAGCTTTAAAGCTTACATCAAATGGAAAATATTTGTTGTGTTTGAACTATTTTCAGGTGCCACCATTAATGAACTAAAACTAGTTCATTAAGTGAAGTACTTAAGTTAATGAACTAACTAGTTCATTAAATGGAGATGTATTTGGAGAAGGCATGATGGCAACAAATTGAAGAATGGAAAGTCTCCTTACTCATCCATTTTTTTTTGAAAGAAAATTTTATTAAGAAGCCTCTCTTATGGCGGAGGAAAACCATATTACAAGTATCAGAGTATGAGAATAAGTGAAATAACGAACTAATGATGATATATCTCTAGTCGTATATGATATGCCGCATTAAAACCTTGCCAAGTAAAACCACCCTTGTGGATAAAACCTTGGCGAAGGAAAAAGCGTACATATTTATACGGCTATCATTGATATCGAATCTATATAAGAATGAGTACAAAGATGTGATTTCTGTTGAAGAGAAAACACCACTGTTCAGAGTTGGCAGTGGATCACTGAATGCGTTGGAAGGGCCGTTGCTTGATCTTGATGGATTCATTATAACTTGTACCTCGTGAGATTGCAAGGAAGAAGTTATACTGATGCCAATAATAAAAGTAGTGAGAGGAATCATAAAAGTCAAACGCATACCCAAGTCGCCTTGGCTAAGCTGGAGCCAAGGCGACGGTGTCATGTTATTGCATCCAAGTATAGGGCCTTGATGTTCTAGCTTGTGATGTTTGTGATGGAAGATTTCTGCGTGAATGACTCGTATATGGCATGAAACAAGAAGAAATACTCGTTATGCCTCGCCAGTAGAGCCGCAGTCATGGAGGCCGCGCATGCATGATGGAATTGTTGTGTTGCCGTAAGCATTAACGCCACCATGATATTAAAACCAATCCATGCCCAGGAAAATAAAAAGATCAAGTTATCAAGGATTATGAAGCAGATTAAAAACCAGGCCAATAGATAACAAAACATACCGAGCTTGGGATACAGGCAGAAAGAGGGAAAAATTGCCAATCCATGTGGAAGACTTTAGACTGTCAAGGGACGTGCAATTGGACGGAGGAGAGATCCAATAAGATAGAAGCATGCACTAATGGAGGTAGAGTATGAGAAGTGTAATATTGTGTGCTAGGGTTTAACATGGCATGTTGAGCTAGATAATGTGCCGCCATATTTGCCTCACGATAAATGTGATGAAAGTCAAGGCGATGAAGATGAACTAACGTGTGAAGTAACCGAAGATAATAGTTCCCATGGACAATCTATGGGCGTGACAAACGAGATATCATCTGAGCACAATCTGACTCCAGTATAATTGTCCGATACAGTGGAAGAAAATAGAAAAGTCCAAACACAGCGGCCTGAATCTCTGCATTGAGTGGAGTACTTGGAGGCAGTCTGAATGAAATGGCTGCCACACATGAACCCACGTGATTACGCAATATCGCACTCCCTGCAGCATTATGTCTGCCAACTGCAGCATTCATGTTTAATTTTAACCGACCAGGAGGCGGAGTAAGCCAACGAATCAGATGAGGGCGCGGTGGCTGCAATGATGGCAGCCAAGAAAAATATCGCCTAGGTCCCGCTGCTAGTTTTGATCCCTCTATTTTTTTGTACCACATAGTAATATCATATCGTATAGATGCCCGAAGTGATGTCATTGTAATATTACTTTGCTCCCCATAGACTAAGGAGGCATAGCCACGCCATATGTTATACACAATAATCGCCAGAATAACGATTTTAAAAACCCCAAGGAGAGATGAAAAAGAGGAGCGATACCACCAAGAGAGAAGATACTGGCGACTATGCAACGATGATGGATGAGGATAGTGTAGCTCACTAGCAAAATAATGCCAGAGGCGACTTACTTGTGAACAATATAAGAAAACATGATCCACTGTGGCCAAGCATTCTTACCAAATGGACATTGCGTAGGACGAGATGTAGAATACCTACCAATATAATCCTGAAATGGCACCGTAGAATGGAAAAGTCACCATAATAATAATTGAATGACTGGTGAATGGTGCTTAAACCAAATAAACTTCGCCGAAAGCAGCTGGGGACTAGATGTGCAGCAGTTATCATAAGCGCTGCGCAAAGAGAATTCTCCTGTGGGCGTGTGAAGCCATGAGAGGTGGTTGCCTTGGCCTTCTGTCTGAGAAAGGCAGAAAGGATGAATTCTGAAAATAATCTTCCAGATGGGTGAATCTGGTAAACGTGGCAGATAATCCCCTCGGTGACCATATTTGTCATGCATATACTTGCTCCAAAGCGTAGAATGCTTCCGATACGACCACCAAATACAGCAATGATAAGCTCGCTGTAACATGCTAAGGCCTCTGAGGCCCAAGCCACCTTCCTCACGAGGCATGCAAATAATAGTCCATGATACCCAATGATGCCTGCGCCCCCAATAAAATGATGCCATCTTTCGATTTATTACTTTAATCACTGATTTTGGTAGTCCTCCAGCCGTGAGGATATGTAATGGTAAGGCCGCTATCACAGAGCGTAACAAAACTAGACGACCAGCAGAGGAAAGTAATCGAGAGTTCCATCCCTGAAGCCTAACATCAATATGCTACAATAAAGAGACACAGTATCTGGCACGGGCGATGCCCTTATGCAAATAAGAACCAAGGTATCGGAAGGGTAAGCTGGAACATCTCATGTTTATGATGTCCTCAAAAACTCGTCGCTGCTGTGGAGATACATTTGTAGAAGGAATAATACTACTTTTTTGGAAATTAACCTTTTGACAAGAAGCAGTTTCGTATTGAGTAAGGAAGGTATGAAAGCGCAGAAGGTTTCGCTGTGTACCTCGTAAGAATATCAACAAATCATCTGCATAGGCCAAATGCATGATAGTAAATGGAATTCGCCCTAATCGAAAAGGCTGCAATACTCTAGAAGCTGTTAAATCTTTCAACCCTCTGCTGAAACCCTCAGAAGAAAGAATAAACAGTAATGGAGATAAAGGATCTCCCTGCTTTACCCCTCTATATGGCCGAAAAGTAGGTGAAGGCTGGCCATTGATCAAAACTGCTAAAGTGGTGACACGCAAGTGATTTAGGATAATGCGAATGAAGAAGTCAGAGAAACCAAAAGTGCGTAGTAACATTTCCAAGTATTCCCAACTGACTCTATCAAATGCTTTCATCATATCTAGCTTCAAACATAGGTGTGAACCACCCTTATCCATCATATGTATCATCTCTTGAGCCATAAGTACTTGGGTGGAAATATCACACGCCTATATTTGTTTTAATCAAAAGATATTTTATTAGCATAAACCCTCACTTATGGCGGAGGAAAACCTTATTACAGCAAATGAAAAGATGACGATAGTAGCAGTATATGATTATCAACATCCATATTATATATGATATGCCGCATTAAAACCTTGCCAAGTAAAACCACCCTTGTGGATAAAACCTTGGTGTAGGAAAAAGCGTACATATTTATATAAATGGACTGTTGATATGCGCTACCATGTAAAATGAAAGAATATAAAAATCGGAAATTACATAAACGTAACAAAATAAATAGCCATGTGAACATCCACTCCTGATGATTGTCCCTTGTCTAGTCGGGAATCGCGTCAGTGGCCCGGAAATTAAGTACGATCCGTGTCCCCGTCCATGCATAAAAGAAATGAATGGTTGAGTGAAGCAGAGGTATGAGACATAGTGAAATGTGTAAGGAGAATCGAATGAAGATCATACCAGGTCTGCCTGTATAAACTAATGTGCCGGCAGAGATATAGAAGACACGCTAATCCATTTGGAAGACTTGCAATAGAAGGTAGCAGCATATTTGTATCAACCATGACCTCATCCCATCAGCATCGGGGATATAAACAAACATGAAACATGAGTGCATCAATGTCGAGAATATATGAAATACTGAGTTAAACAGATCAATTAACCATATACAAAGTGTGAGAATGAATCGAATGAGGATCATACCAGGTCTGCCTGTCCCAACTAAGGTACAAGCAGAGACTGCGATAAATTGCCAATCCATGTGGAAGACTTGAAGGTTAAGGAACTCACAAATTTGCGGAGGAGAGGTCTAATGTGATGGCACCACGAACAAGTGATGGCAGATTGTGCCGTGAGTAATACCGGGTGTGAGGAAACATCATCGCATGCTGTGCACGATAATGTGAAGCCATATTGGCTTCTCTGTACACATGAATATAATCTAGTCGATGGTGATATAGTAATATCCATAATAGCCGAAGATGATAGTTCCCAAAGATAGGATTTAGTTGTCTCAATCGTGTAATAAGTTGCGCACAATCAGACTCTAGGACAAGAGATTGATAAAGTGGTAGAAAATATAATAGACCAAACAATGCAGTCTGAGTCTCCGCTGCAAATGGCGTACTATATGGAAGCCGAAATGAAATTGCCCCCACACAAACACCCAAATGATCACGTAATATTGCCCCGCCTGCGGCGTTATGCCTGCCAACCGATGCATCGATATTCAACTTTAGCCGACCGGATGGTGGTGTTTGCCAACGAACAATATGTGGTCGCGGGGGCCGAATTCTTGGGATCTATGAAAGTCGTAAGGTGTGTGTCACTGTGAGCTTTGATCCTTGTATAGATTTGACCCACATCTCAATATCATAATGTATTGAAGCTCGTGGGGTAGCAGGAGCAAATGAGTTAGAATCCCCATACACTAATGCCGAATATGTTCGCCATATGCTGTAGACAATAATAGCTGGAACGTTGATTTTTAAAACCCCAAATAGAGACGAGAACAAGGAGCGATACCATCAAGATATCAAGCACTGTCGGAGATGTAATCACACGCCTATATATATATATATATATATATATATATATATATATATATATATATATATATATATTGAGCAGTAAAGAGATATATTTTATTATGCCTCACTTTTGGCAGAGAAAAACCATATTACAACGTTCATCAATGTATGAGAAATGATAATATAACGAACATATAATTTCTATTCTTCAATCGCATATGATATGCCGCATTAAAACCTTGCCAAGTAAAACCACCCTTGTGGATAAAACCTTGGCGAAGGAAAAAGTGTACATATTTGTACGATTGAAGTGAGCACATTAATACAAAATAGATATCCTCGTGATGAATGTAGCTTCCAAAAATTGAGCGATGTAGAGCCAATGCTGGACCTTTAACAGTGAGCACCTCCGAATTTGTTGTCTTGCCAATATACCATGCTCATAAGAGAATGAAAGTTAGTGAACACAAAGAGTGTTTGCAATGTAGTAGGAGCACGTGGTATGCAGCAATATACATTGTGTAATAAATTACCCATGTTACCCATATCCGAAGATATGGGCAACCATAAGCTTATCAACGCTGTTTGAGGAATGAATATGATGTAAGAAACCAGTATATATGGGATTTTGAAGCTTACCCACGTTGCCCATATCTTGTGATATAGGCAACAAATTTTATCACGAGCTGAAGCCATGTCTAATATGTGAAGTGTTCTCCGTCTGATAGCTTGCACGCACTAACGGTGGTAGCTCAGCTACTGTCCTAAAAACTGTAAGTTGCTGATGAAATTGACCATATTGTGCTAAAAAATGAGCTGGTTGATTAGCCTCCCGTGGAATGTATGTTAACTCAGATGATGCTGAAAGTAACATTGTGCGAAAAATAGAAGCATGCAGATCCCCATTATTTTGAACAGCTGAAATGGCTCCCCGCGCATCAACTTCAACGTCAATTGAGCTCCATTGTGTTGCAAAATATAAGTATCCAAAGTATGCTGCTTGGAATTCTGCTGTGGCTGGAGAAGTTAACGGAAGGTGGTAGGATATTGCTCCAATAAATTTACCATTACTGTCCCGCAAGATGGCGCCAGCTGCTGCTGAATATCTCCCATAAGCCGCATCGGTATTCAGTTTTAATCTACCCGGTGGAGGATGAATCCATCTAACAACCATGCATCTAGGAGGTTTTAGCTTAGGAGATAATCCAATATCAATTAAGTCCTGATCAGAAACTGTAAATTTTTTCCCATTTGAGTTGATGACCAATCATAAAAAGAGCGACGAATGTTTTCCATAACAGATCTACGCCTCCAGCATTCTTCCCCAAAACTGATCAAAGTGTAGGCCTTCCTTATTTCCCAAACAATGAAGGACGGAGCTACTATTCTCAAGATACCTTTAAGAGTTTTACCTTTGGTAGAGATCCACTATTGCAGCAATTTTTGTTGCAACGTGCTGACATTGCTAGAAGGACCGTCCAAGTAAACTTTGTATAGATTCCATATTTCTGCAACTTCAGAACAATCCAAGAATATATGATCCACTGTAATTTGTGCTATAAGACAGAAGGGACATTGTGTAGGATTAATATATACGAACTTCTGTAGATTTGCAGGAAGAGGTAACGCATTTCGATGCATGCGCCACAGAAAAACACGAATGTGAGGGGGAATGTGTTTATGCCATATGAATTTGTAGGACAAGCGAGAATTTCTCCCTATACGGACTTGATCATAAGCCTTGCGAATTTTGTATTGTTCCATGCCCAGATTATCGAGACAAAATGAATGAACTCTACATATGCGCTTCCAAACTGGGGAATCTGTGATCCTTATTTCATAAGAATTGCGGTTTGCATAGCGTGCATGAAAAAATTTACTCCATAAGGAATCATTCGCTTGGTACCTCCACCATAATCTGCAAGAGTAGACAGTTTGAAGATCTTCCAATTTTCGTAGTCCTAGTCTGCCTTCAACCATTGGACCAAAAAGTTTCTCACTTGAAACCCAAGAATATCTCATCCTCACCTCTGTGCAACCCCAAAAAAATTTAGTCATCAAATGCTGTATCACTCGGATGAGGCTCTGAGGCAACATACAAGCAGCCAATATGTGTAATGGAATAGTTGCTAAGACATGTTTGATTAATATTAACCTTCCTGCGTGATTGAGATATTTATTCTGCCACATTGAGAGCTTTGCTTGAACAGAAGCAAGTAGACTAGCAAAATGTGCTGCCCTTTCCTTCCCCCTATGCAATCGAACTCCTAAGTATTTTATTGGTAGAGAAACTGCTGTCATGTGTAACATAGATTCCATCCTCCTAATCTGCATTTGTGAAAGATATGTTGCCGGAACAAAATGGCTCTTCTGAAAATTTGTCGCTTGTCCCGACGCAGTTTGATATGATTTTAAGAATTTTCTGAACTTCCTTAAATTCCTCAATCCACCATTTATAAACACCAACAAATCATCTGCAAAGGCTAAATGGGTAATCGTTTTTGTTCTGCCTGCATTAAAAGAGGTAATGATCCCTTGTTCGACCAAATTGTTAATACCCTGTGAGAACGCCTCTGATGCCAATATAAATAATATGGGTGACAATGGGTCTCCTTGTTTAACTCCTATTGACGGCTGAAAGAAACCAGAAGGAACTCCATTTACCAACACTGATATATGCGTTCCTTTGAGATGATTAAATATAATATTGATAAATCTTGCTGTAAACCCAAATCTTGATAGTAATTTAGCAAGAAATATCCAGTTAACTCTATCAAACGCTTTCATCATGTCAAGTTTGATAATAACATTGGATCCTCTAACTGTCTTGTGTAGCAAATGAACCATCTCACGAGCCATAACAATTTGATCCGATATGTCTCTACCTTTCACAAAACCTGCCTACTCCACAGAAATAAGTCGCTGCAATATTGGCTGCATTCTTGTCGCAATTATCTTTGTTGCCAACTTAGATATGAAATTGGCTAGACTTATTGGGCGATAATCTGAAAATGTGTGTGGAGTCGAAACCTTTGGTAGCAACGTTATTAACATACTACCCATCGCCTGCGGAATAGGGATGCCAAGGAAGAATTCCTGCATTGACTTGTGGACATCAATTCGTACTACATCCCAACATGTGTGGAAAAAATATCCATTGTAACCATTTGGCCCAGAGGCACCTTTTGGATCTAGTGCCCACACTGCTTCTTAAACCACTAAGTGTGTTGGCAAAGCTTCCAAAATCTTATTTTCAGAATCAGATACTATGTGCGGGATGTGATCCAGAATAGCATTATCCTCGTAAATCGGTTCCGCCGAAAATAATCTTGTGTAATAGTCAACCGCAGCCTGTTGAATACTGGTTTGTGTATCACAAACACTGCCTTCCAAATCCCTTATTGTGGTGATGGTCTGTCGTGAATGTCAATCCTTGACAGTGTTATGAAAAAACGATGTATTTGCATCTCCTTCAGCTATCCATTTCTGTCGTGCTTTTTGAGCCCAGAATAAAAGCCTTTTGGGTTTTGCTGTCTTGTATTGTGCCTGCACTTCATGGTATTTCATGCGTATTTCTGGTGAAGGATGTGCATCAAAACATTCTTCGCAACGTTGAAGTTCCTGCTCCAAGTGAGATACTTGATCAAAAATATTCCCAAACACATTTTTGTTCCATGCTTGTAGATCTTTTTTAAGTTGATGAAGCTTATTATATAAACCACGCATTCCTCCTATGGTAGGATATGAATCCCATGAAGATTTCACAAATGTATGAAACTTCATATGCTCCACCCACATATTCTGAAAGCGAAAGGATTTTGGCCCTCTAAAGGCAGACTGCATAGATCGTAAGAGTAATGGAGCATGATCAGATGTTAATCTTAGAAGATGTCGAACACGCAAGTTGGGAAATAAATTATTATATGATTCTGAGCATAACATATGATCCAGCCGATGTCGAACTATTCCCAATATGGTGAAAGACAGGCGGTATCGTCCGATATTTTATTAATAATAAGCCCTCACTTATTGCGGAGGAATACCGTGGTTACATCGCGTAGTTTTCTAAGGTAGGAGACTCTCCCAAACTAAGCAAAACAACAAACGAAAGACAAGTAAAAATTGATAAACATATACAAGCAATAGACTATCTAACTTAAAATTATAGAAATGTTGTAATGATCGAGCTTCCATGATGCGAGACTGCTTCATGTGCAGGCGAGCAGCACATCCATTCGTGATATATGTAGAAGTGAGGCATCGATGGACCTTGCATTTCAAGCAAATAAGTGTAAAAAATGTCACATATATGGAGTAGACAAAGTATGAAAATTGTAATTCTGATAGCTGAATGAGAACCATACCCATGTCGCCCAAAACCAATGTGGATTCGGGCAACAAAATTGGGAAAGTGCCAAAAGCATGTGCGTCGCAGATATGGCGTAGCCTGGTTGTTTGCCTCAGCAGAGAGAAAGGACCAATCATTATGTAGCGCAAAATAAGAGAAACATACAAACATATATGTAATAGATGAAATTGAAATCCAAATAGGAGGCGGAAGAAAATTGGCAAAGGAATACCCAAGTTACCTGTAGCCAACAATGGCCCGGGCAATCTTTGAATGTATGTTGTCGACCGCAACACAGGAAAAGACCCTCAGCATAGCAACTTGTAGGCAGCATTTACCTCAGGAAGCACCGAGATATTGACATTAGGGGATTATCAAACAAGAAAGCGCTATATATATATATATATATATATATATATATATATATATATATATATATATATATATTCAGATTTTTTTAAAGGCACAATATACATATATTCCGACGTACTACCGACACGTTACATATATTACAAACGTACGTCCACGTCATGCCATTATACTTACCACATATTTATGAGTATATTCAGGTCTTATATCATATGATATAAGTCATGGTGATGACAAAATCATTACGACACATTACAAGGTTATAAACCAAAAATTGTCATATCGGGTGACTACCGAAACTTCACCAACCTGTCACGTACTTGCCATATGTAGATGGCCAGCCCATATACTCTAAAATGAGCCAAAATTTTCGTGGCTTACATGGTATATTCAGACATAAAAATCATTCCATGTTGGCACACACAAATCACCCCCAATTAAGGCCAAATTGTTAAGATTTCAAATTCAATTTTTTGTCACATGGGGTGCCACTTTAGTACAGCCATTAGATCCGAATATGTAGCACCCCGGACCCCGGCCTAGCCGGATATGGTGCGCCCGCCGTACTTCACTATGGAGAGTACCAGGCGTCAATCTGTAACATGTCTTGGTCCATAACAAAATATGTGGACCTTCATGCTTACACTTTAACAAGTAAGCGAAAACGAGGCAGAATAAAAACAAACTTTCAAAATAAAAGAGTCTAAACATCCATCATAGTCTTACAAACATGTCCAAAAATGCGGAAATCCAAAAGTCAATGTTTCCAACATAAGATCATAAAAAGTTCATCCATCATGACCATCACGACAAAAACCCTTAAGTCATCCTCCTTTCGCTCTTCTACGGATAAGGAACCCTAGGCTCGTCCTCGATCCATTCGACCCTATTTCCTGCGGGTTCTGGGAGGAAAAATAAGGGGTGAGTGACAACATCACAAGCAAGTAAACCATAAATAATCATGAATTAAATGGAAAGTACATGCAAGAACCAAACCCCAAAAATTTTGGTTTAGTAACATACCTGACCTTCCCTCCAATATCCTTAAGTAACCAGCTCATAACTTATTAAAAAATCATAAGTTAAGAGATATCAAGTCATAACAGCTTAGCCTAGGTAACAGTGTAACAATTATTCGGCTAACCATTTAATGCAACATGCATGAGTATGCACATGTGATGCATCGTGATAAACATGAGGATAAATTCTTCTTTTCTTTCTTTCTTTCAAAACATCATCGTCAATAAAAATAAGAGAGTGTTCAGATCTATTCTATCCAAATCTGAGGTGGTCATATTCTTTCCTTCGAATCAATTATTTCCGGATCTGAAAACGGTCACATCATCAATCATAGTCATCAGGTCTATTCTTTCCGGGCCTGTACGGTCATATTCGTCATAATCAGGTCTATTCTCTCTGGGCCTGTACGGTCATAATCATCATAATCAGGTCTATTCTCTCCGGGCCTTAACGGTCATAATCATCAGATCAATTAACCCCGGATCTGGAGCGGGTTAAGCGGCCAGAAATAAATGGTACCAATAGAAAGCATTCTTTTCAAAACTGAATCTTTTCTTTAAAAACGCTATTTCATCATTCTTTGTCATAAAATCAGTTTCATGAATCATGTAAGTGATGATGATGCAATGTATGACATGTACCATGCAATTCGTGACATAATGCATCACATACATATAAGTACAATCTTATTCTTCAGGCTAGAAAATTTTCCAGAATTATCGTTCCGTTTGCACGGCCTCAAAACCTCATATATTAGGCCCATTATCATGATTTATTGACATACGTATACATAAAGGTGTCTTTTCTACTTGCCATAAAAGTTTCATAACGTTTCAAGACATGTAAGACCCTTAAGCTATTAAATTACTAAACAGGGTACTGTTGAATTCAGCAGTGCAGCACCCCTCTTTTACCTTTCTTTCAAGCCCAATAAGTCTTATTTAATTTGGGCAAAAACCTGGAAAATACTGTAAACATACTTAGGATTAATATTCATAAGCCCAAGCTGTTCAAACAAGTATATACCGCAAGAACAAAGTCTTCGTAATTCGGCCCAGTTTTCCAGTTTCGTAGTGTCCACTTAATTTTAGTAGTTACCCCTTAAAATAACAATTTCAAGATGATAAATTTTCATGGACATGCTCATCTATGTTCTAAGTAGTTGTCATAAAATTTCCGGAGTAATATAATAACTTTTAAGAGGTCATCTACTCACTTTTCCGAAAACGGGTACATGCTGATTCTGGAGTGGCTAGTTTTTCTATAAATTTTATTGTGACCAAACCGTAAGTCCTTTTTGAAAAATTCCAAATCACAGACTTAGTAAACACATAAGCTAGTATCCTACCAAAAATCAGCTCATTTCCATATTTCTAAGGTCCATTTTCGGGCCAATCAATACGTCACTTGAATTCTGTCCAGTCCAGTAATTTCAGCTTGACCAGTTTAGTAAACATTCCATTAAGGACAAACCACAACTTCTCTTACCAAAATTCCAACTCTCATATTTACCATACACATAGGGCTAGTTTCATGCCAAAAATTAGCTTAATTGAGTACTTCTAAGATCCCTTTTTAGGTCATACAAAACGTCACATTATTCTGCCATGTTCCAGTAATTTCCATTTTTGTCACTTTTCTTGATAAAATGTACGGACAAAGATTATCCTTAAAGGATGGCTTACTAACCTTCACATACACTTCTTAACATAACATACAAGTTCTAATATACTTTTAAAGCCATATAAAATTCCTCTCAAAACAGTTTTGGAAATTACATAAAGCACACTTCGATAATGCACATTTTGTACATAATCAAGTCTATTCTTGGCATACCTAACTGGTATGCTCTATACCCCCAAAATCAGCCCGCGTGTAAGGGCTCAAACTTTATTTTCACCATGAACATAAAACATCCCAATCTTAAGAACATATAAATATACATCTTCTACATAACCTTTAACCCACAATCCATATTCTTTCTCAAAAATCATTGTTCATCATTCTACCTTGTTCATCTGTCCCCCTTTCAAGGTAATCAAGGAGAAATTTTCCACCTTTAACTTAGACATACACTCATTCTCATTCTAAGGAGGCAAAGAAATCATCTTTGAAGGAATCTCATACATTTAAGTCACTTTCTTAAGAGATCCGAGACTTTCATGCTTTAAGCTTAATATTTTCCATCTAAGATTAAATCTTAGTAATAACTAGACATTCAAGCACATACTTTCACACACAAGTCAAGAATATTTATAGTGTACTTGCCTCTTCAAGCTTAAACCTTTCCTTAGCTTGAAAGATGAAGTGAAGTCTCCCTCCTCTTCACATATACCCCACGGTTTTGGAGGAGGAAAAAGAACAAATGTTAGTCATTATCTTAAGTGAAAGATAAAACCAAATGGAAGTTAGATTGGCTTACCAAGATGAAGCTTGAATGGTGTTCAAACCTCTAAGAAGCTAGTACCACTTAAGAGCTTGAAAGCTTGAACCTAGTGACCATGGGGGTCACGGTTTTTGAGCAAGAAAAAGTAGTAATGTGAGCTTCACTCTATGTAAGATATAAAATTCTCTTAAGGAGTTTAGACTGTACTTACCTAGAGGATTCTTGAGGCTTGAAGGTGAAAAGGATCTTGGACGTCTTGGCTCAAGTTAGTCGTGTACCTTAAGGGAAAAAGATAGGGAAGTCTCTTGCTCCTTGTGAATTCTTGAGGGTTAAGGGTAAGAGTGTTCTAGAGTTGCTTGGAGAGAAATTTTCTTCACTAGGCTAAGTGGTTTAGCCGTTGGGATGCAAAAGGGAAGAAGGAGGTTACCTTGGCATGGTTAGGCTAATTAGAGTTAATTAACTTGAATTACTTTAGCCAACCAAGGTTACTTTAATGCTAACTTGGGTTACTTTATTCAACTAGGGTTACTTTAATGCTAACTTGGGTTACTTTAGTCTTGTGGTTAACATAAAGTAACCATAGTAAGATTTGAAAGGCTTCTTGGTTATTCCATGGAGGGGAATCCGGCGGGTAGGGCATTTAGTAGCCATTACCATGCTTAAGTCACTTTCCAAGTGTGTTTAATGGAAAGCTATTTGGGTAGTTGCCCCCTTTTTATTAATTATTTTCCCCTTTTATTGATTTAAAATGAAATTAGAGAAATCTTGAATCCTTTTGGACTCATGGGTCGAAAACTAGTGAGGGTTGGGGAAAATTGCCACACAACTTAAAACTCCTTAATTGCTATTTGGGCTTGTCTTAAGAAGGCCCTTAAGATTAACCTCCTTATAATTTGAAAAACCCTTTGAGGCCCCTATTTAAGCCTTGTGGCCGAAATCTCTTAGGCCCTTGGGGTGAATTGGCCCCCTTCACATGGTCCATAATTTATGCTTGACTAATTATAATATTTGCTTTATCAAAATATAATAAAAGAAGTAATAATAAAACTTAGTAAAATGTACTTGAAGGATGCAACTTCATTAATTTACTTATACAAGTCTTCAAGTACAATATGACTTTTCGTTGGGTACAACATCCTCCCCCCCCCCTTATTACAAGTTTCGTCCTTGAAACTTAAAAGCGCTACTCAAAAAGGTGAGGGTACAAGTTCTTCATGTTTTCTTCTATCTCCCAAGTAACTTCATCAATCGAATGGTGTTTCCATTGCACCTTAACCATAGGTATGGATCGTTTCCTTAATATCTTTTCCTTACGATCAACAATCCTTTCCGGTTCTTCTACGTAGGTCGCGTCGGCTTCAACTTTCACGGAATGCTCCTCGATAATATGACTAGGCTCGTGCACATACCGACGAAGTTGTGATACGTGAAATACATCGTGCAATTGAAATAGCGATGGCGGTAGTGCCAGCCGGTAAGCGACTTCTCCAATTCTTTCAAGAATCTCATATGGTCCAATAAACCTTGGGCTTAACTTCCCTTTGATACCGAATCTCTTAACTCCTTTTGATGGAGATACCTTCAAGAATACCTTTTCTCCTGCTTGAAATTCCAATGGCCGCCGTCTTTCGTCTGCCCAAATCTTACTTCTATCTTGGGCCGCTTGTAACCTTTGCTTTATGATCATTATTTTCTCTTGAGTCTGTTCTACTAGATCAGGTCCTGTGAGAATCTTATCTCTGATTTCGTCCTAGTAAGTGGAGAACGGCACTTTCTTCCGTAAAGCGCTTTATACGGAGCCATCCTAATAGATCGATGATAACTGTTGTTATAAGAAAACTACACCAATTTGAGACTCTTGTCCCAAATCCCTCCAAATTCAAGCGTACAAGCTCGCAACATGTCTTCTATGTAGAGATTAGAGGGTTTGAGTGATTTCAAAATAAGCAATTTGAAAGCATATATATATGTATAAACGTATACATACATAAATATGTACATGTATGCATGATAACTTGCCATTACTTGCCTTATTTAGCTTATATATCATGTTGCCGTACTAACGAGCCATGAAGCATTAAAGCTTACATCATATGGCGAACATTTGTTGTGTTTATACTATTTTCAGGTGCCACCATTAATGAACTCAACTAGTTCATTAAGTGAAGTACTTAGTTTAATAAACCAAGTAGTTCATTAAAGGAAGATTCACTTGGAAAAGGCACAAAGGCAACAAGGCTAAGGAAGGAAAGTCTTCTCCTCCTCTCCATCCATTAATGTACACGCCACATATACATATATTATACATATTTTTAGATTTTCTAAATAAAGGCACATACACATGTATTCCAACGTACTACCGACACGTTATATATTTTACGTACGTACGTTAACGTCACACCACTATACTTAACTCATATTTATGAGTATATTCAGGTCTTATATCATATGATATAAGATATGGTGATGACAAATCAAATACGACACGATAAAAGGTTCTAAACCGAAATTTGTCGTATCGGACGAACACCGAAACTTCGCCAACGTGTCACGTACTTGCCATAAATAAATGGCCAGCCAATATACATCAAAATATGATGTAAATTTCATGCACATGACATAATAATCAGCCAAAAATACTTTCCATGTTGGCACACACAAATTACTCCATATTAAGGCCAAAATGTGAAGATTCCAAGTTTAATTTTTGTCACATGTTAATGGTACAACTTTAAACCAGCCAAGTTCTGAGATTTAAAATATATATTATATATATTATGTATAACATAATATATATAACATGTGCAAAAGTTGGAATTTAAATTAGAGAAAAATCGGGTAATCGATAAATATCGAAAATTCGGTTTTCTACGCACATAACATGGAACGTTTTTCTTGTACATCATGTGACACGTATCTAGACACTTTTTACATATGATATACATCTTAAATTGTTCTAGAAAATTAAATTAAGGACTGATTGGAATATTACATTTGTGTGCACTATTTTACAAAGTTAATAAAAATAAATTTCAGCACATGTACATACATCTTCCAACGCACGTATAGCTGATTTGGAGCACATGTGGAGCCTTGTTGGCATATTGATTGGTCAAGAATCAATCATACATTATTGGTGACATAAAGGAAGGAGCTACACAAGGTAACATTTCAAACAATGTCACATTTGTAACACATGCTGAAAATTTCAGCATGTGTGCATTAACATGGGCGATTTTCTCACCTTATTAGTGACTAATTTTTATTCCATAAAAGATGACAATATTGCATACTAAATGGTGATTGAATTATCATTTGATTTCTTGGATTAAATCAATGCAAATAGGCAATATTTTGAACAAAAAATGAATGTTACACATGCTGAAATTTCAGCATGTGCAAAGGAGCTAATGGCCGATTTTTAGCTATCCAATGTGACATATTTTGTCATCTTTTATTAGGAGATTGATTAGAAGAAGATATGGTAAGGTTTGGAATATTATTTAAATAAAATAAATGGAGATATTCTACATATCACATGCTGAAAATTTTTCAGCATGTGTACAAGGTGTATGGCCGAATTTGATGAGCTATTTGTGTCCAAGTTCATTTCTTAATTGGTACCAAGACTTACCATATATTGATGATTCATTTTTATGATAAAAATTCAAAGAAAATGGTAATGATTTGAACCTTATCCCCATGATGCACATGCTGAAAAATTCAGCATGGCAAGGTTGTTATGGCCGAATTTTTGGCATGTAAATGGAAGAATTTTTGGTCTTGCAATTTATGATATAATTCTTGATTTATGGAATGATTTTGTGATTGATTTTTGGCACATGTTAAAGTGTATATCTCAGATTTTTTCCATGTCATCATGTCGACAACGTTGAGCCAATAAGGAGGTGCCAAGTAAGCGAAGACTAAATGATCATCCAGTAAGAAGATGCCAAGTAAGCAAGGCCTTGTCACAATGATGTCTTACACTCTCTCAAGGACTTAAAAGATAATTTTCAAGAGGGGGAGTATACCTAAGGGGACGGCTGGAACATTATAAGGAAAGAAGAGGAGAGCAAACAAAAATAACAACAAGCATTGCAATTCAAAGAGATCAAATAGCCAAGCTCTTCTTCTCCTACATCTTCCTTCTTTCTCTTTTCTTGTAAAAGCCTATTGTATTCATATTCTTTCAATCTTGAATAGGCTTGAGATAAACCACCATTCATACATCTTTGTAAAAGATTGATCAAGGTGTGATCAATCTTCATTCTAGCAAGGTGGTGGTGTTCGTGCGAATTGTACTTACAATACAAGGTTTGTAAAGGGTTGGAGTTAGGTGTAACTCTATCAACCCTGCGGTAAGGTGTACTGCGTGTGTGTGATTAGTGTGAACCAAGGAAGGTGTTCCTTGAAGACTGAAGTAGGTTTTTTATAACCGAACCAGTATAAAATTCTTGGTGCCATTTACTTTCTGCATTTACGTTTCAGTTACTGCACTGTTTATCCTTCTTGTTCGCATCCGTAAAAATAGTAAACGATTTTCAAGAATTACGAAAATTTCCAGAAACATACTTACACGTTCTAGGGTTAATTTGGCGCAAGTTTCAACCCTTTTGGGTAAGTATAAGTCAATCAAACATCAAAAGTTCTGAGACTAGTGCAGTCTGATTTTCAGACTTGCAAAGGTTGAGACTTTGATTATATTTGACCTACCTCCCAAAAGAATTTTCCAAAACTGTTTCAACCCATTTAAATATAGTATATAAGGAGTTAGTGGTCAAATTTTCAGAGCATTTGGACGTTCACACAAATAGGAATTAATTTTTCAAAACCATCTACCGTTTCTGGCAGATTTGCACAATCTGATTACCAACGGTTTTTGAAGGGGTTAAAGGTTGAGTTTTAATTTGAAATTTTTAGGGGACCCTCATAACATCTGAGTCTAAGTTCTCTCAAAATTTCATAATTTTTGGAGACCTATAACCTAGTTTTAAAAACGTTTTAATACTGGTCCTGAAAACAGAAACTGTTTTCAGAACTTGAATTGTTCAAGTTTAAAGAAGTTTTAAAAAGCACACTTTCCGCACCATCTATTCAACCCCCCCTTCTAGTGGTGCCTTACAGATCCTACATTCTAGCGTTTGGATGGTCCTTTCCGATTGACCATCCGTTTGAGGGTGAAATGCAGAGCTCATTCGTAACTCGGTGCCCATCGCTTTTTGAAAAGCTATCCAAAATCGGGATGTAAAACGAGGGTCGTTGATGCGATTCAAGGAGCCCTCAACATACAAACTTCACAAACAAGGGCCTTGAACATACTAACCCACAAACAAGAAGCTTTTGCACAAATAGAATATGTAAACGAAAGAGCTTCTTGTTCAAACATGTACAAGATGAGCCAAGGAATGTAGATGCATGATTTTTCTATGTTTATTGAGGCCATGATTTGGTTGTCCTTGAGTTTATTGCATATTATATGATGTGAGGGTTGGTGGGAGGACAGGATGGTCATTTCATGCGTTGTCGTTGTAATATCGAGTCTAGTTGTTTGCGTTGTCTTTGTTTTAGGTCTAGGATATTTTATAGAGTCTTGTAATATGTGTTTATAGTGCTAATTACCGTTTTTAAGTGTTTTCTAAGGTGACAATACTAAATAAGGAAAGTGGCTTGAAGAGTCCCTATTTTTCAGGAAGGCAGCCAGACACCAGTCGGTATTTTGGATACCCAGGTCGGATTATTGATCCAATTTGATTCAAACCACTTGGATGTCTTAGATAACTCAATTTGGGACGATTTTCATGTTTTACACTTTTGCTAATTCGGGCTACAAGATGGACCGAAATCATGTGCAAGTTGGGAGTCCAGTATGGAAAGTAATGAAGTTCACTGGATGGATACCTAATCTTTAGAGGCCCGTATCTCAGTCAAGAAGAGTCCAAATGAGGTGATTCAAGAGCCCAAAGTCAAGGACATTTCATGTGCTACAACTTTTCTGAAGAGTTTAAACCCTCATTCGGCGTCTAGAAGCGGATATAAGCCAGTAACCGGCAGGGTGTAATTCCAGTGTGAGATTTTAGGGATTTGAGTTATGTAATCTTCGTTGATTAGCATTGACTTATCTTTTATGTAAATTTGATTAATATTGATAGGTAGTATTCTTAGGATTTTGATTGATTATTTTTTTTTAGGAAAAAGCAAATTATAGTCTTAAATAGGTGGAAAACGGTGGGCACAAGAAATTGACAGTTTTCAGAATTTAGAATTTGAGAATTTCAAAGTTGCAGCCGTGTGTTGCTTCTTTTGGTGTGTTTTTCCTTTGGTTTTCACAAAGTAAAATCAAGGCTAGATCCAGTCAAGGTTTGAGCAAACCTAGTTGGTGAATCACAATCCAAGGATACGGAACGACGTGTTGGATTGGGAGATTTGAATTGCTCGACGTAGACGTTGTTGACTTCTCTTGTCCAAGAAGGTGGTGTTTGCGCCATTGTCCCACGTAAGGGTTGATCAAAGGTGTCTTTTTGGAGTTGAAAGAAGCGATCGTAAATTCAATACGATCCAAGATCGTATCAGTCGTGGTCACATACAATGCTCATGGGTACTCCATGAAGGCTCACAATTTGATCAACATACATCGTAGCCAACTTCTCCATAGAGGATTTGATGGTAATAGCCATGAAATGAGCAGATTTTGTTAAACAATCGAAGACTACCCAAATGGTGTCATGTCCGTTCTTCGTCCTTGGCAGGCCAGTTACAAAATCCATAGCAATGTGGTCCCACTTCCACTCAGAGACTTCAAGAGGCTGTAATAAACCTGCGGGTTTCTGATGTTCTGCTTTCACTTTCTGACAAACAAGGCATTTCTCTACAAATTCTGCAATTTGTCTCTTCATGCCATGCCACCAGAATCTTTGTTTTAAGTCTTGGTACATTTTGTTGGCTCCAGGATGGATAGACAAAAGTGTATTATGAGCTTCACGAAGAATTTCATTCCTTATATCATCGTCATTGGGTATGCACAGTCTTCCTCGAAACCACAAGCTATCATCATTCCTGATCTTAAAATCCTCAGATGGTTTCATTCTCAACCTGTCCTTTATTTTCTTTGAAGTTTCATCCTTTCCTTGACCCTCCTTAATCTTGTCAACCAGCGAAGGAATCAATACCAACTTTGCGATCATGCCCTCAATGGAATCAACCTCCTCAAGATCAAATTCTTCCATATCACGCTGCAGAGGTGGTTGACGTTGGTGGCTTGTCTTTCGACTCAAGGCGTCAGTAACTTTATTGGCTTTTCCAGGATGATACTGAATAGAGAGGTCGTAGTCCTTCATCAGATCTAGCCATCTACGCTGACGCATATTTAATTCCTTTTGGGTGAAGGGGTATTTAAGGCTCTTGTCATCTGTGAAAATTTCACACTTTTCACCATACAAGTAATGTCTCCATATCTTTAGGGCAATGACTACGGCTGCTAATTCAAGATCGTGTACCGGGTAATTTTTTTCAAATGGTGTTAGCTGTCTAGATGCATACGCAACCTCTCGATCTTTCTGCATTAGTACACATCCAAGTCCGTTCTTAGAGGCATCACTATACACCACAAAACTTTCACCCGGAGTAGGTTGTGCCAACACAGGAGCGGAAGTCAACTTTTCTTTTAGTTCTGTAAAACTCCTTTCGCAGTCTGTGGTCCATTCGAACCTTGTCTTTTTCTGGGTCAAACGGGTGAGAGGCACCGCAATCGAAGAAAACCCTTCAACGAACTTGCGATAATAGCCAGCGAGACCAAGGAAACTCCGTACTTCCGTAACATTCATTGGCCTTGGCCATTTCGTAATTGCCTCGATCTTTTTGGGATCCACAGCTATCCCATCCTCAGATATAACGTAGCCTAGAAATGCTACACTGCGTAACCAGAATTCGCATTTACTGAATTTGGCATACAGTTTCTTTCTTCGTAAAATGTCAAGGACAGTCCTTAAATGGGCCACATGGGTCTCTTCATTCGATGAGTAGATCAAGATATCATCGATAAAAACCACAACAAATTTGTACAGTTGTTCTTGAAATACTCGATTCATCAGATCCATAAACGCCACGGGGGCGTTGGTCAGTCCGAATGGCATTACAAGAAATTCTTAATGTCCATAACGTGATCTGAATGCAGTTTTCGAGACATCCTCAGCTTTGATCTTCAATTAGAAGTATCCCAAGCGAAGATCAGTCTTACTAAAAATCCGTGCCCCCTCCATCACGATATTTTTAGGTAGTGTTCATAATAGACCTATTATTGAAATAAAAACTTTGAATCGCTTATCCGAAGCTGATCGAATAGGTCGTCAATACTAGGCAATGGGTAGTTGTTCTTTATTGGGATCCTGTTGAGTTCTCTATAGTCAATGCATAAACGCATACTCCCATCCTTTTCCTTTACAAACAGTACAGGGGCACCCCAAGGCGAAACACTTGAGCGAATAAGTTTCTTCTCTAACAATTCACGTAATTGTTCCCTCAACTCTTTTAGTTCCGCAGGTGCCATTCGATAGGGAGCCTTCGATATTGGCTCAGCTCCCGGAATTAGATTAATTTCGAAGGATATTTCTCGATCTGGAGGAAGACCCGTTAATTCCTCTAGAAAAACATCTGGATATTCTCGGACCATCGAGACTTGAGAAAGATCGAAGGGTGCTTGATCGACATTTATAGCATAAACGAGAAACCCTTCGTGTCCTTTCTTTAACGCCTTACTAGCGCGGAGCGCATATACATAAATATTCTTGGGATACTTCCTGTTATGTCCCGCACCCTCCGTAGAGTAATTAAAGGATAAAAAGGAAATTAAATGCGATTAAGGGAAGTTAACGATAATGAATTAAGAATTAAGTATCATAATTAATTGGTATTTATTGAGGGTTAAATATTAGAATTAATTAGAAATTAATTAATTCAATATTAGCATTTAGTTATTTAAGATGAATGAGATAATAGGATAGAATTTAGAAACTTAAATTTCACCCTTTCCCATACTAAAACTAACAGGAAGTCAGTTTTTCTATTCCTTCACAAAAACCGACGCCAACTTCCCATTCTTCCCCATTGGCGATTTTTCTCTTCCTCTTTCTCCTTAGGCGATTTTCCCCTCTTCTCCAACCCTAGGTGAAGATCCTTCAAGAACACAATCCGTTCTTCGTTCGTTCTTCAATCCATTTTCGAGTAATCACAGGCAAGTAATCTACTTATAAGTTCCTACGATTTGTGAATGAAAAAGGACTATTTTTTATATTAAAGTGGATCACCATGCAGTAATTTCTTTCTGTGAATCTATATGTGATTTATGTGTTTTTGGTTTTGAGATTTGGCTGCTATTAGATTGAAATCATTGTTGTTGTTGTTGATTATGTGAAATCATGCAAAACCCAAACCCTGAATCCCTATTTGATGCCATTGGCGGTTGAAGGGAGGGGATAGTGAAAAAGGTGAGGTTTGGGTGTGTATTTGATGAATGATGTGAGTTTTAGGCTGGAATCTTTGATGTGTATGTGAAAGACTTTGTGTTGGTGAATTAAGGATGGATTGATAGTGAGGATTAGGCTTGGAATGGTTGGAAGAAAGTTGGAAATCGATTGGGATTTAGATCTGCAGTTTCTGCAGAAATCGCAGGATTAAAATTCTGGAAATCGATGACGTCGATCGATCGATGTCAGAGGATGACATACGTCGATCGATCGATGTCTAGTTGGTGAGAGACTGATGTGCTTCAGATGAACGTAGATTGATCGATGTATAAGGGGTGAGAGATCGATGTGTCTCAGATGTACGTCGATCGATCGACGTAGGTTGAGTGAGAGATCGACGTGCCTCAGATGGACGTCAATCGATCGACGTCAGGGTATGACGTCCATCTGTTTTGTGGGAAAATAAAGGAAGAAAGAGGAAAGCTAGGGGATCCTTTGGGTGACCTTAGGGACTTCTTAGGACCTGATTAAGGTTAGTCTAAGTCTTGGGAACACGACTTAAGATGGTGAATCAACGGTGGAGACTTCGTAGGGTATTTGAATCGGACTTCAAAGTGAATGACCTAAGGGGTTAGGAATGAACGTATGAGGCTCTACAGTGTTCAAAAGGGGAATGTGAGGGTTCCTACACTATCCTTTGAGTTCTAGAATGAATGTTTAGGTGATGTGGACTTGTCAGAAAGGATATGCTCGAGTGTGTGAATGAGGTGAGTCTCGAATGATCCATTGACATTTGAATGTGATTGAATGATGAGAAGTCTTGCATTCTTGCATCATGGCACTTGCATTTGCATTATTTTTTGATAAGAGCTGTGCCTCGGCACAGGGTATAAAGTTTGCGAAATGAGCTGTGATGCGTTACAGGGTATAAAGACAAGCTGTAACCATCACAGGGTATAAAGTGAGCTGTAATGTGTCATAGGGTATAAAGACAAGCTGTGGCACATTACAGGGTATAAAGTTAAGCTGTGGTGCGTCACAGGGTATAAAGACAAGCTGTGGCCCACCACAGGGTATAAAGTTATGTGACCGGACATTGTGACATGCATTGCACTGTTTTGAAAAAGTGAAGCATAAGCATTTGGGGTTTGTGTAGTTTAGTGCATGCTTTGAACTGCCATGCATCACGTGAGTCGTTACAGTACGATTGAATTGAGATTGGATTGTTATTGAATTGTAAAATGCTTATTTATTTATTGTTCTTATTCTATTGTGCTACAAATCTATATTCTTGAGGTTATACAAGACATGTGCCCCATCTACCCCTTGATTTAAATATCACTCATGTCTTGTCATGTGATGATCCCGTATGTCTTATAAGTGGGTTACTTGCTAGCGTTTTCGCTAAGAGTACTACCATTGTTTTGCAGATGAGCTCAGTTATGACATGATATTCATTGAGGGCGACTGCGAGTGGGCAAAATGGGATGTTTAGAGTTCTTTTTGGAGACAGTCGAGACTGTTTCTAAATAGTTCAGTTTCTTTCATTCACTTGAGGATTTAGTTGGTTATTATCATGAACACTCTTTTGTTACCTTATTACACTTTGATGTACGAATTTGATGGTTTAGATTTTATTTTGCACGTGTCTCCGTGCTTATTCTCTTACGTCATTGATGATGTGTATTCGAGAGATGAGACGTCTTGTAGTCTTCTCAGTAAGCTACGACGGATGCACCGGTTCAGATCCGCTGTCCGGGTCGGGGCGCTACAGGTGGTATCAGAGCTTAGGCTTCAGAACTACCTCGGAGACCTAGGTTATGTCATATAGTCTTAAGCTATGATTTTGACCATAAGTTGATCCATAGGTCTAAGCATCAAATTTTAGATATAAGATGACTTGGGTTGGGTGTGTGCGAGCGCGATAAAATTTAATCAATAAGCGTTAGTTTTCTTTTAGTTTACGAGTTCCGTTGTGTACAACGCATAAGGGCTTTCAGTATTATCTTTGGAATGACTAAATGCTAATAAGCGTTGATTTTGCAGACAATGCCTCCCAGAAGAGAAAACCAGAGAAATGGTGGTAACGGAAATGACAATCCTCCGCCACCACAAATGGTAATGCCCCAAGCGCTGATGGATGCGATCAGAGTGATTGCACAGAGTGTTGCTCAGCAGCAGCAACAACCTCCTCTTCCACCACCACCTCAGCATGGCATAAGGTATTACATTGGGGAGATGCGAAAGATGCATGCCCCAACCTTCGAGGGGACCACTGACCCAGAGGTGGCAGAATTTTGGCTGGATGAGGTTGAGAAATGCTTCAGGCTGGTACAAGTGCCTGAAGAGCTCAAGGTGGATGTGGCCACGCCCTTGCTGAGTGGCCGGGCTAACGCATGGTGTAATGGTATGCTACCCAAGATGACTCCTCCTATCTTGTGGAGACACTTTGTTGAGGCGTATAAGGACTATTATGTACCAGAGATTGCCATTTTGGAGAAGATGAGGCACTTTGACAAGTTGGAGCAAGAAAGAATGTCCATTTCAGATTATGCTGACAGATTCCACGCCTTGGGGAAGTTCACGCCCATGGTGCTGGAAAACAATATAATGAAGATGCTCAAGTTTGAGCAAGGTTTGAACCCCCGCATTCAGACGGCTATAGCAGGGTCTAATCTGAAAACATTTGAGGAGATGCTGGATGCTTGTTGCAGTGTGGAGAGTGACATGCGTAGGTCGCAGCCTAGAGAGGCTCGTGACGAAACAAGCAAGAGACTGAGGGATGATAGGAGTGGAGGTAGACCCGGACGTTGGGTCAAGATTCCTAGAAGAGGACAGACGGGACAAATTCAGAGGGCACCACAGCAGAATCAGCCTGATCGTCAGGCGCCCGGAGTGTGTCCCCACTGCCAGAAGAATCATGTAGGTGAGTGTTGGAAGCAAACTGGAGCGTGTTTTAAGTATGGCAAGAGGGACCACAGAATCAAAGATTGTCCCGAGTGGAAGTGAAAGCCACAGGGAGAAGCAGGGCCGTCACAACAGCAAAGGGATAAGCCCAAGCCCAACGCGAGAGTACATGTCATAACCGACGGTGAGGTGCAAGAGAGCACTGACGTTGTGACAGGTATGATTTAAGTTAAATCTTAGTTGTTTAAGTTGAATTTTAGTCGTTTAAGTTGAAATTGAATGTGCTATACATGAAAATTTTGTGTTACACTCTTTGTGTTTAGGTGCTATTCTAGTAAATAAGGTGCCTGCGAATGTGTTGTTTGATAGTGGTGCAAGTCATTCATTCATATCTAAGAAATTCGTCAAGGGACTCGACTGCCTACCTGAATAGCTTGAAAACCCCTTCAGGGTGCAGGCAGCTGGTGAACAAGTATTGGTTTCACATCACCTTTATAAAGACTGTGAAGTGGAGTTGGATGGGAAGGTGTTTTCCGTTACGTTGGTTCTAATTACGATGAAGGATTTTGATGTGATATTGGGCATGGATTAGCTGACCAAGTATCATGCCAATATTGACTGCAGACTTAAGCAAGTGAGCGTTAAGGATCCCGAAATGAATGAAGTGACAGTTCAAGGGAACGTCAAGTTAACCAAAGCCCCAAAGAAGATATACTTGACGGCGATTAAGGCTTTCAAGGCTTTGAAGAAGAGAGCAGATGGACTTATGGTATATGCGTTGGACGCGAAGCAAGAAGTTCCCTCCATAGATCAGATTCTGGTAATCAATGAATTTAAGGACGTATTTCTGGATTATTTGCTGGGAGTTCCGCCATCAAGAGAGGTGGAGTTCGAGATTAACTTGATCCCCGGAGCCGAGCTTATATCTAAGGCACCCTATAGAATGGCTCCAGCTGAACTTAAGGACCTAAAGGGACAACTTCAGGAGTTGTTAGATAAGAAGTTGATTCGTCCCAGTGTGTCACCTTGGGGAGCTCCAGTACTGATTGTGAAGAAGAAAGATGGCAGCATGCGGTTATGCATTGATTACCGCAAGTTGAACAAAATCACCATTAAGAACAAATATCCTCTGCCAAGGATTGAGGACTTATTTGATCAATTGAAAGGTGCCCGATTGTTCTAAAAGATTGACCTTCGCCAGGGGTATCATCAGTTGCTCGTGAAAGAAGGTGACATCCCTAAAACAACTTTCTGGACTCGTGTTTCGAGAATAACTGGACCAATTCGTTGTAGTGTTCATCGACGATATCCTGGTTTACTCCCCTGATGAACAATCCCATGCAGAACACCTAAGAGTGGTGTTGGGAATTCTGAGGCAACAGAAGCTATATGCCAAATTTAGAAAATGTGAATTTTGGCTAAGAAGTGTAGCCTTTCTCGGTCATGTGATTTCGGAGGACGGGATCTCTGTGGATCTTAAGAAGATAGAAGCCACTACTGAATAGCCAAGACCTACAAACGTGACCGAAGTCAGAAGCTTCCTAGGCTTGGCAGGCTACTATAGGAAGTTTGTTGAGGGATTCTCGACAATAGCAGTTCCATTGAGTCGACTTACTCAGAAGAAGACTAAGTTTGAATGGACTGCTAAATGCGAGCAGAGCTATTTGGGTCTCAAGAAGAGATTGACCACTGCCCCGGTGTTGGCGCAACCCTCCGGCACCGACGGTTTCGTGATCTATAGTGATGCATCCAAGAAAGGACTAGGTATGTATATCATTACAACTAATGCATTGTATATACATATACCAGTCTTAAACTAACTTCATGTTTATAGGTTGTGTCTTGATGCAAAATGGACGAGTTATTTCGTATGCGTCGAGACAGTTGAAACCATATGAGCAGAACTACCCGACACATGACTTGGAGCTCGCAGCTGTGGTATTTGCTCTTAAGATCTAGAGGCACTATCTATATGGAGAAAAGTGTACAGTGATCACGGATCATAAGAGCCTGAAATACCTGTTCTCGTAGAAAGAGCTGAATATGAGACAGAGGAGATGGTTGGAATTGCTTAAAGATTATGACCTAATCATCAACTATCACCCTGGTAAGGCCAACAGAGTGGCAGAAGCATTGAGCAGGAAGTCTAGCCATGCAAGACAGTCTCCTTTAGAGCGAGAGATCGAAGAGTTTGGTCTGGATGTTATAGACTCAGTAGCAAATGTTCTTGCAGCTCTGTCTATCAGCCCAGACTTGGTAGACAGAATTAAAGGAGCGCAGTATGATGACACAGCACTGAGAGAAATCCGCGACAAATTGTCCACGGGACCAATAAAAGATTTCCATTTTGAGGAGATGGAAGTCTATGGTTTCAGAATCGGTTGTGCGTACCAGATAATGATGAACTTCAAAGGGAATTGCTTCGCGAAGCGCATAACCCGAGAATGTCTATCCACCCCGGGATCACAAAAATGTACGAAGACCTCAAAAGAAATTATTGGTGGATAGGAATGAAAAGAACTATCGGGGAGTATGTTGAAAGGTGTCTAATATGTCAACAAGTCAAAGCTAAACATCAATGACCTAGTGGTTTGATGATGCCACTAGAGATTCCCGAATAGAAGTGGGAGCACGTGACTATGGACTTCGTGATGGGGTTACCCAAAACCAGAAATGGGAATGAGATGATTTGGGTAATTGTAGACCGCTTGACAAAGACAGCCCATTTCATAGCTATGCCACATGGTACCTCTTATGAGAAATTGTCCAACATATATGTGGATAACATTGTGAGCTTGCATGGAGTCTCCGTCAGTATTGTATCGGACCGTGATCCCAAGTTCACTTCTAAGTTCTGGAGGGCATTTCAGAAAACGATAGGTACCGAGCTAAGAATGAGTACCGCCTATCATCCTCAGACAGATGGACAGTTAGAGAGGACAATCCAGACTTTAGAGGACATGTTAAGAGCTTGCGTTTTGGATTTTAAGGGAAACTGGGATAGCATGCTAAATCTGATGGAGTTCTCATACAATAACAGCCATCACAGTGCGATTGGCATGGCACCGTTTGAGGCTCTATACGGACGCAAGTGCAGGTCCCCAGTTTGTTGGGACGAGGTTGGAGAAAGAACGATCACAGCGCCAGAGCTGGTCGAGCAGACAATTGAGGAAGTAAAAAATCATAAGGGAGAGGCTAAGGGTGGCGCAAGATCACAGTAAGAGTTGGACCGATGCTGAAAGACGACCCTTGGAGTTTGAGGAAGGCGAAAAGGTTTATCTAAGAGTTTCACCCACCAAGGGAGTTGCGAGGTTCGGAATGAAGGGCAAGTTAAGCCCCAGATATATTGGTCCATACGAAGTGCTTGGCCGAGTTGGTGAAAGAGCATACCGACTAGCCTTGCCTCCGAGTTTGTCGCAAGTCCATAATGTATTTCATGTGTCGCAACTAAGGAAATACGTGTCGGACCCGAGCCATGTTCTTGAGGCTCAACCATTGGATGTTAGAGAAGATGTCACATATGAAGAACATCCAGTGAAGATTGTGGATAAGAAAGACCAAGTTCTACGCAAACGCGTGATTCCGCATGTCAAAGTTCAATGGAGTAATCATACGGAGCGTGAAGCCACGTGGGAGCTTGAGGAGCAAAAGAAGAAGTTATATCCACACCTCTTCCTATAAGGTATGTCAGTTTCGAGGACAAAACTTTTTGTAAGAGGGGTGGAATGTTATGCTCTGCACCCTCCGTAGAGTAATTAAAGGATAAAAAGGAAATTAAATGTGATTAAGGGCAGTTAATGATAATGAATTAAGAATTAAGTATCATAAGTAATTGGTATTTATTGAGGGTTAAATATTAGAATTAATTAGAAATTAATTTGGAATTCAATATTAGCATTTAGTTATTTAAGATGAATGAGATAATAGGATAGAATTTAGAAACTCAAATTTCACCCTTTCCCATACCAAAACTGACAGGACGTCAGTTTTTCTATTCCTTCACAAAAACCGACGCCAACTTCCCATTCTTCCCCATTGGCGATTTTTCTCTTCCTCTTTCTCCTTAGGCGATTTTCCCCTCTTCTCCAACCCTAGGTGAAGATCCTTCAAGAACACAATTCATTCTTCGTTCGTTGTTCAATCCGTTTTCGAGTAACCATAGGCAAGTAATCTACTTATAAGTTCCTACGATTTGTGAAAGAAAAAGGCCTATTTTTGATATCAAAGTGGATCACCATGCAGTAGTTTCTTTCTGTGAATCTATATGTGATTTATGTGTTTTTGGTTTCGAGATTTGGCCGCTATTTGATTGAAATCATTGTTCTTGTTGTTGATTATGTGAAATCATGCAAAACTTAAACCCTGAATCCCTATTTGATGCTATTGGCGGTTGAAGGGAGGGGAGAGTGAAAAAGGTGAGGTTTGGGTGTGTATTTGATGAATGATGTGAGTTTTAGGCTGGAATCTTTGATGTGTATGTGAAAGACTTTGTGTTGGTGAATTAAGGATGGATTGATAGTGAGGATTAGGCTTGGAATGGTTGGAAGAAAGCTGGAAATCGATTGGGATTTAGATATGCAGTTTCTGCAGAAATCGCAGGATGAAAATTCTGGAAATCGATGACGTCGATCGATCGATGTCAGAGGATGACGTACGTCAATCGATCGATGTCTAGTTGGTGAAAGACTGATGTGCTTCAGATGAACGTAGATTGATCGATGTATAAGGGGTGAGAGATCGATGTGTCTCAGATGTACGTCGATCGATCGACGTAGGTTGAGTGAGAGATCGACGTGCCTCAGATGGATGTCAATCGATCGACGTCAGGGTATGACGTCCATCTGTTTTGTGGGAAAATAAAGGAAGAAAGAGGGAAGCTAGGGGATCCTTTGGGTGACCTTAGGGACTTCTTAGGACCTGATTAAGGTTAGTCTAAGTCTTGGGAACACGACTTAAGATGGTGAATCAACGGTAGAGACTTCGTAGGGTATTTGAATCGGACTTCAAAGTGAATGACCTAAGGGGTTAGGAATGAACGTATGAGGCTCTACAGTGTTCAAAAGGGGAATGTGAGGGTTCCTACACTATCCTTTGAGTTCTAGGATGAATGTTTAGGTGATGTGGACTTGTCGGAAAGGATATGCTCGAGTGTGTGAATGAGGTGAGTCTCGAATGATCCATTGATGCTTGCATCATAGCACTTGCATTTGCATTATGTTTTGATAAGAGCTGTGCCTCAGCACAGGGTATAAAGTTTGCGAAATGAGCTGTGATGCGTTACAGGATATAAAGACAAGTTGTAACCATCACAGGGTATAAAGTGAGCTGTAATGTGTCATAGGGTATAAAGACAAGTTGTGGCACATTACAGGGTATAAAGTTAAGCTGTGGTGCGTCACAGGGTATAAAGACAAGTTGTGGCCCACCACAGGGTATAAAGTTATGTGACCGGACATTGTGACATGCATTGCACTGTTTTCAAAAAGTGAAGCATAAGCATTTGGGGTTTGTGTAGTTTAGTGCATGCTTTGAACTGCCATGCATCACGTGAGTCATTACAGTACGATTGAATTGAGATTGGATTGTTATTGAATTGTAAAATGCTTATTTATTTATTGTTCTTATTCTATTGTGCTATAAATC
The DNA here is from genome assembly GCA_036186865.1 of Eustoma russellianum. Lineage (NCBI taxonomy): Eukaryota > Viridiplantae > Streptophyta > Magnoliopsida > Gentianales > Gentianaceae > Eustoma > Eustoma russellianum. The sequence continues at coordinate 15,244,562 of AP025069.1, read as the reverse complement.
TATATTCTTGAGGTTATACAAGACATGTGTCCCATCTACCCCTTGATTTAAATATCACTCATGTCTTGCCATGTGATGATCCCGTATGTCTTATAAGCGGGTTACTTGCTAGCGTTTTCGCTAAGGGTACTACCATTGTTTTGCAGATGAGCCCGGTTATGACATGATATTCATTGAGGACAACTGCGAGTGGGCTGAATGGGATGTTTAAAGTTCTTTTGGGAGATAGTCGAGACTGTTTCTAAATATTTCAGTTTCTTTCATTCACTTGAGGATTTAGTTGGTTATTATCATGAACACTCTTTTGTTACCTTATTACACTTTGATGTACGGATTTGATGTTTTAGATTTTATTTTGCACGTGTCTCCGTGCTTATTCTCTTACGTCATTGATGATGTGTATTCGAGAGATGACACGTCTTGTAGTCTTTTCAGTAAGCTACGACGGGTGCACCAGTTCGGATCCGCTGTCCGGATCGAGGCGCTACACTTCCTTAATTTTGAACCTCCCTGAAAGTTTACTTCCTTACGTGTGGGGTCCTTAATGGTAACCCGCTTTTTACTGCAGTCGATGTGGGCAAAATTCTTAGAGAGCCAATCCATCCCAAGAATCACATCGAAATCCGTCATGGGTATGGGAAATAAGTCGGCGTCAACCCGGTAATCATCGAACTCAAGTTTGCAATTTCTGAAAATGTGATGAGACACAAGCACCTGGTCCCCGGCTGCTTGAACTCTATAGGGTGTGTCACTATGGGTTGGGGTGTGATCGATATTCTTTGCGAATTTCTTTGAGATGAATTAGTGGCTAGCGCCACTATCAAATAGTACATTGGCAGGCACTGAGCATACTAAAATAGCTCCTGGATATGCGAGATTTACTAAGCAACAGTAGGGCAATAGTATTGCCAAAAATCTAAGTATTGCATAAACTTTAAAATGTACCTGCCACTACATCATTAGCCTCTTCAGCAGCTGCTTATGTTATAGCATGGACTCTCGCATTTGTATGCTGATGCTGGTTCTTAGGTTGTTGCTGCTGCAGGGCCCCTTTCTCCGGACAATCTTTGACCATATGTCCTACTTTTCCACACCTAAAGCATGTGGTTCCCTTATCCAGACAGTCTTTGAGGATGTGGCCCACCTTGCCACACCTGAAGCACTTTCCTGCCTGAAAGTAGCACTCCCCAACGTGACGCTTATTGCAGTGAGAGCAATTTGGAATAGATGACTGCTGGCCCTGATTCTTTGACTAATTCTTTTGAGAACGGCGTTGAAACCGATTCTTTCCTTGTCGTCCTGGGCCTCTTGAGTTCTGCTTTGCAGCTTTGCGGGACCCTCCATTCCCTGATATTTCACTTCCTCTTTTCTTCCCTATCTCGTCCCGGCGAACAATATCCCTTTCTATTCGGTAGCAAGCATCCAACAGTGCGCCAAACTTGGTCGGGTTTGCATTGACCAACCAGATCTTGATCCTAGGGTTTAACCCTCTCTCAAACTTCAACATTTTTGTCTCCTCATCGTTCATAGTAGATGGTTGAAATCTTCCCAGGGCTATGAACTTGTTAGCATACTCTGCAACTGTCATTCCTTGCTCTTGTACTAATGATTTGAACTCATGTCTCTTCTGCAACTTGACTGATGGTGGTGTGTAAAATTTGTTAAATTCTTGGAGAAATCTTTCCCATGGAATTGGCCTTGGCAGGGATTGCATATTGGCCTTCCACCACTGGTTCGCTTCCCCCAGCAGGAACGGCCTGACAGTTTGAGTCTTTACTTCTTCAGGTGCTCGGATCAACTCGAAACAATTTTCCACCTCATCCAACCACTTTTCAGCGGCATCCGAGTCCGATTTTCCTTCAAATGGCGGAACATTAGCTCTTTTCAATTTTTCAAAGTAGTACTGAGCATCTCTGACCGGCTCGTGAGGCTGAGGAGCATTCTGTTGTAACATTACTTGATCGATTTGGGTTACGGTCTGGCAGAAATTCTGGAAAGCATTAACATCCGGAATCATTTATGGTAAAGGCTCCTGGGGTTGGGGAATATTCTGAGCCGGGGCGGATTTTGATCCTGTGGAGGTGGTGGTGGAGGAACCTGAGCAGGTGGAGGAGGAATAGGCTCCTGCACGTCTGGTCTGGCTCTGGCAGGTCTGCCTTGTGGTCGTGCCATCTGCACTATGAAGTGTCGGGGTTTTATTCAAGGTTGGAATGTCATAATAAGTGACAGAATTTTTAATTCATAATCCAATAGAAGTTTAAATGGATATCTCAAGAAGATATAAAATTTCATAGGCTAGGATTTTCGTTATTAAGTCATGACTCTAATTTCCAGTCTAAGTCATCCTAGTCTAAGGTCAACTCTCATCTAAGATCACTTACATCTAAGATCAATCTTAAATTTCTAAAATCATAGCTTAATTCTATATTTTGCTCGGATCTAGAGCCTCAGCTCTGATACCACCTGTAGCGCCCCGCACCCCGTCCTAGCCGGATACGATGCGCCCGCCGTACTTCACTATGGAGAGTACCAGGCATCAATCCGTAACATGTCTTGGTCCATAACAAAATATGACCTTCATGCTTACACTTTAACAAGTAAGCGAAACCGAGGTAGAATAAAAACAAACTTTCAAAATAAAAGCGTCTAAACATCCATCATAGTCTTACAAACATGTTCACAAAATGCGGAAATCCAAAAGTCAATGTTTCCAACATAAGATCATAAAAAGTTCATCCATCATGACCATCACGACAAAAACCCTTAAGTCATCCTCCTTTCGCTCTTCTACGGGTAAGGAACCCTAGGCTCGTCCTCGATCCATTTGACCCTATTTCCAGCGGGTTCTGGAAGGAAAAATAAGGGGTGAGTGACAACGTCACCAGCAAGTAAACCATAAATAATCATGAATTAAATGGAAAGTACATACAAGAACCAAACCCCAAAAATTTTGGTTTGGTAACATACCTGACCTTCCATCCAATATCCGTAAGTAACCAGCTCATAACTTATTAAAAAATCAAAACTTAGGAGATATCAAGTCATAACAGCTTAACCTAGGTAACAGTGTAACAATTATTCGGCTAACCATTTAATGCAACATGCATGAGTATGCACATGTGATGCATCGTGATAAACATGAGGATAAATTCTTCTTTTCTTTCTTTCTTTCAAAACATCATCGTCAATAAAAATAAGAGAGTGTTCAGATCTATTCTATCCAAATCTGAGGCGGTCATATTCTTTCCTTCGAATCTATTATTTCCAGATCTGAAAACGGTCACATCATCAATCATAGTCATCAGGTCTATTTTTTCTGGGCATGTACGGTTATATTCGTCATAATCAGGTCTATTCTCTCCGGGCCTATACGGTCATAATCATCATAATCAGGTCTATTCTCTCCGGGCATGAACGGTCATAATCATCAGATCAATTAACCCCGGATCTGGAGCGGGTTAAGCTGGCCAGAAATAAATGGTACCAATAGAAAGCATTCTTTTCAAAACTGAATCTTTTCTTTAAAAACGCTATTTCATCATTCTTTGTCATAAAATCAGTTTCATGAATCATGTAAGTGATGATGATGCAATGTATGACATGTACCATGCAATTCGTGACATAATGCATCACATACGTACAAGTACGATCTTATTCTTCAGGCTGGAAAATTTTCCAGAATTATCGTTCCGTTTGCACGGCCTTAAAACCTCATATATTAGGCCAATTATCATGATTTCTTGACATACGTATACATAAGGGTGTCTTTTCTACTCGCCATAAAAGTTTCATAACGTTTCAAGACATGTAAGACCCTTAAGCTATTAAATTACTAAACAGGGTACTGTTGAATTCAGCAGTGCAGCACCCCTCTTTTACCTTTCTTTCAAGCCCAATAAGTCTTATTTGATTTGGGCCAAAACCTGGAAAATACTGTAAACATACCGAGGATTAATATTCATAAGCCCAAGATGTTCAAACAGGTATACACCGCAAGAACGAAGTCTTCCAACTAGTTTCGTAATTCGGCCCAGTTTTCTAGTTTCGTAGTGTCCACTTAATTTTAGTAGTTACCCCTTAAAATAACAATTTCAAGATGATAAATTTTCATGGACATGCTCATCTATGTTCTAAGTAGTTGTCATAAAATTTCTGGAGTAATATAATAACTTTTAAGAGGTCATCTACTCACTTTTTCGAAAACGGGTACATGTTGATTCTGGAGTGGTCAGTTTTACTATAAATTTTATTGTGACCAAACCGTAAGTCCTTTTTCGAAAATTCCAAATCACAGACTTAGTAAACACATAGCTAGCATCCTACCAACAATCAGCTCATTTCCATATTTCTAAGGTCCATTTTCGGGCCAATCAATACGTCACTTGAATTCTGTCCAGTCCAGTGATTTCAGCTTGACCAGTCTTACTAAACATTCCATTAAGGACAAACCACAACTTCTCTTACCAAAATTCCAACTCTCATATTTACCATACACATAGGGCTAGTTTCATGCCAAAAATTAGCTTAATTGAGTACTTCTAAGATCCCTTTTTAGGTCATACAAAACGTCACATTATTCTGCCATGTTCCAGTAATTTCCATTTTTGTCACTTTTCTTGATAAAATGTACGGACAAAGATTATCCTTCAAGGATGGCTTACTAACCTTCACATACACTTCTTAACATAACATACAAGTTCTAATATACTTTTAAAGCCATATAAAATTCCTCTCAAAACAGTTTTGGAAATTACATAAAGCACACTTCGATAATGCACATTTTGTACATAATCAAGTCTATTCTTGGCATACCTAACTGGTATGCTCTATACCCCCAAAATCAGCCCGCGTGTAAGGGCTCAAACTTTATTTTCACCATGAACATAAAACATCCCAATCTTAAGAACATATAAACATACATCTTCTACATAACCTTTAACCCACAATCCATATTCTTTCTCAAAAATCATTGTTCATCATTCTACCTTGTTCATCCGTCCCCCTTTCAAGGTAATCAAGGAGAAATTTTCCACCTTTAATTTAGACATACACTCATTCTCATTCTAAGGAGGCAAAGAAATCATCTTTGAAGGAATCTCATACATGCAAGTCACTTTCTTAAGAGATCCGAGACTTTCATGCTTTAAGCTTAATATTTTCCATCTAAGACTAAATCTTAGTAATAACTAGACATTCAAGCACATACTTTCACACACAAGTCAAGAATATTTATAGTGTACTTGCCTCTTCAAGCTTAAACCTTTCCTTAGCTTGGAAGATGAAGTGAAGTCTCCCTCCTCTTCACATATACCCCACGGTTTTGGAGGAGGAAAAAGAACAAATGTTAGTCATTATCTTAAGTGAAAGATAAAACCAAATGGAAGTTAGATTGGCTTACCAAGATGAAGCTTGAATGGTGTTCAAACCTCTAAGAAGCTAGTACCACTTAAGAGCTTGAAAGCTTGAACCTAGTGACCAAGGGGGTCACGGTTTTTGAGCAAGAAAAAGTAGTAATATGAGCTTCACTCTATGTAAGATATAAAATTCTCTTAAGGAGTTTAGAATGTACTTACCTAGAGGATTCTTGAGGCTTGAAGGTGAAATGGATCTTGGACTTCTTGGCTCAAGTTAGCTGTGTACCTTAAGGGAAAAAGAGAGGGAAGTCTCTTGCTCCTTGTGAATTCTTGAGGGTTGAGGGTAAGAGTGTTCTAGAGTTGTTTGGAGAGAAATTTTCTTCACTAGGCTAAGTGGTTTAGCCGTTGGGATGCAAAAGGGAAGAAGGAGGTTACCTTGGCATGGTTAGGCTAATTAGAGTTAATTAACTTGAATTACTTTAGCCAACCAAGGTTGCTTTAATGCTAACTTGGGTTACTTTATTCAATTAGGGTTACTTTAATGCTAACTTGGGTTACTTTAGTCTTGTGGTTAACATAAAGTAACCATAGTAAGATTTGAAAGGCGTCTTGGTTATTCCATGGAGGGGAATCCGGCGGGTAGGGCATTTAGTAGCCATTACCATGCTTAAGTCACTTTCCAAGTGTGTTTAATGGAAAGCTATTTGGGTAGTTTCCCCATTTTTATTAATTATTTTCCTCTTTTTCTTGATTTAAAATGAAATTAGGGAAATCTTGAATCCTCTTGGACTCACGGGGACGAAAATTAGTGAGGGTTGGGGAAAATTGCCCCACTACTTAAAACTCCTTAATTGCTATTTGGGCTTGTCTTAAGAAGGCCCTTAAGATTAACCTCCTTATAGTTTGAAAAACCCTTTAAGGCCGCTTTTTAAGCCTTGTGGCCAAAATCTCCTAGGCCCTTGGGGTGAATTGGCCCCCTTCACATGGTCCATAATTTATGCTTGACTAATTATAATATTTGCTTTATCAAAATATAATAAAAGAAGTAATAATAAAACTTAGTAAAATGTACTTGAAGAATGCAACTTCATTAATTTACTTATACAAGTCTTCAAATACAATATGACTTTTCGTTGGGTACAACAGAATATCTACTAGATTTTATGTATATTATATGTGACATAATATATATAACATGTGCAAAAATTTTGAATTTAATTGGAGAAAAATCGCGTAATCGACAAAAGTCGCAAATTCGGTTTTCTACGAACACAGCACTTTTTACATATTCAATACATGTTAAGGTGTACTAGAATATTCAAATTAGGGCTGATTGGAATATACCATATATGTGTAATTATTGTGAAATATTTGACAAAGTTTACAAAAGTGAAATTCAGCACATGTTGGAGACTATGTACACGTCATTCTCAGATTGGTGGAGCTTATGTGGAGCTTAGTTGGCATCTCAATTGGTGGAGAATAAGCCACACAAGGTTAGTGACATAAAGGAGGGAGCTACACAAGGTAACAATTCAAACTTTTGGCAAATGTAACACATGCTGAACATTCAGCATGTGAGACAATTAGTGGCCGAATTTTTGTGTCTAAATGCACCCAAATTTGCTTCCCGAATTGAAGGGATTAATTGTTAATTATTTAGTGATATTTTGGACTTTATTTGGCACATGTTTTTACACTTTAATCTCAGATTTTTGCAGCTACTAATTGGTGACAAGACTCATCCAATCATAAAGTTCCAAGTAAGCAAAGTCTAGACATTCATCCAATCATGGTGTGCCAAGTGAGCAAAATGATGTAATCTCTACACAAGGTAATCTTCCAAGGGCATTAAAGAGAATTCTCAAGGTGTTAGAAGACATAAAGGGGGCGGCTATGTTGTGATAAAAAGAAGAGAAGAGAGCAAGCAAAAAAGCAAGACAACTCTAATATTTTATCAAGTGCAAAAGAAGCCTCTACTCTCTTCTTCTACATTTCATTCTTCTTCTTCCTCTCTCAAGCCTATTGTTATTATATTCAATATATTGAATAGGCTTTTATTAGACCACCATACACGTTTCAATTGTAAAAGGTTGATCAAGGTATGATCAAACCTTCATCCATCCGATGGTGGTGTTCGTGATTGGTGTGATTGCTTGTAACGATTGTTTAAGGGTGGAGTTGGTGTGTAACTCCAGCAACTCTTGTGGCAAGGTGTTATTTTATGTTTAGTGATAACCGAGGAAGGTGTCCTCGAAGACTAGAGTAGGTTGATTTAACTGAACCAGTATAAAATCCTTGGTGTCTTTACTTTCAGCACTTTACTTTCAGTTTTTCAGTTTCTGCATTGATTTTATTACAATCGTAAAAATAGTAAACGACTTTAAAAAATTATAAAACTTTTCAAAAACATAGCCACACCTCTTAAGTTTCATTTGGTGCAAGTTTCAACCCATTTGGACAAGTATAAGTCAATCAAACGTTAATAGTTCTGAGACTAGTGCAATCTGATTTTCAGACTTGCAAAGGTTGAGAACATCAACATATTTGACATACTTCCCAAAGCAATTTTTCAAAACTGTTTCAACCCATTAAAATACATATCTTAAGGGGTTTTTCATTAAATGTTCAGACCATTTGGAGTTACGAATTAATCGGAGTACTGTTTCTGGCAGATTTGCGCAATCTGACCACAAACGTTTTTCTAAAGGGTTAGAGGTTGAATTTTAATCTGAAATTTTTAGGAGATACTCAAAACATCTGAGAGTAGAATCTCTCCAAATTTAAAAATTTTTGAAATTCTGTAACCAGGTCTTTCAAACGTTGAAATTCAGAATCTAAAAACAGAAACTGTTTTTAGAAATTAGGTTTTTGGTTCAAAACTTTTTAAAAACCAAATTTTCCGCACCTACTATTCAACCCTCCCTTTCTAGTGGTGCTATACAGGTCCTACAAGTGGTCCCTTCTTTTTGATATGCACGGCCTCATTGGCCAACTGATGACTCAATTATGTTTTGCATGTCACATTAGAGTATCATCCTAAGTATATTTGATGAATCCATTCAAGAAAAGTACATATGCATCATCAATTTCAACATGCAAACATTCTTCTTTTCAACAAAAGTTAGAGACTTCAATTTTAGTTGCATGCATGATTCATTTATTATTTGTGAACATACTAAAGTTCATCTTTAATTTCCTTGAAGGAGCTAGGAAAAATACTTGCCTTGGGTGCTTGAATCTTACACTAGGTAGTGAAAGATCTCTTTTTTGGTCCTTAGCCTGGGGTACACGGCCTAGATGGCCAAGTGAGGGCATGGTTAGTTGTGTTACAAGAAGCAAAGATTATTAATTTTTCTTCTAACTCTAAATGATTCTTACCTTAGATGGCTTGAAGATTCTTACTTGTTGGGCTAGAGAAACTCCTTCTACCCCCTTGTTGCAACTCACGGTTGAGCCTAGGATAGAGGTGTTCTGAGTGTATTTAAAGGATGGAAAGGATATGTAAGGAGAATAATATGTGTTTACCTTAGTGCTTATGATGCTTATACACTTGAATACCGTCTTGAAGATTGAAGAAAATTCCCTCCTTCTTGCTAAGTTGTTCACGATTGGAAGGAAGGAAGGAATGAATGTTGTAATCCTTGGTAAGAGGAGAAGGAGGGAAAAGAAGTGTTTCTAGAGAGAGAAGTTACGGAACTAAAATGAAATGATATGGAAAGAGGTCTTGCAAAATGAGAGGTTGAGTCCCAAAGCCATGTCTTGGCCGAGATTCCCATGGTGGAAGGGAAATGATGAGTTTCCTTGGATAACGGTGGTAGTGAAAGAAAAAGGCTTTGCTTGCAATATGAGAGGGGGTTTGTCTTACATATTGTAAGACTTGACATGATGGCATCATTTTATAAAATTTGAAGAAATGGATAAAAAGAATGTGCATGTCTTGCTTCCCTTACTTTGGCCGAAATTATTGTTAATAGGATGCATGATTGGTTTTTTTTCTTGGACTGGAAAGGTAGTGGAAGGAGAAAGAGGTTGCATGAAATCCTATTGGTGGTTTACTTTGCTTGTATAAGATCTATGTAAGAGTGAAGGATGGAATATTGGTTGGAAATAAGAGATAATCCCCTTTTTGTTTTACTTGCTAGGGCCGAAATTGACTAAATGGGTGGAAGGGTCATGATTTCATCTTGTTGTAGAATGGAAAAGGTAAGGGATTTTTTTTGCCATGCATGGAAGATGATTAAGGAATGGTCTTACATATTGTAAGAATGGTGATGATGAAGGAAAACCAAAGAAAAGATTAAGAAAATGGAAGTAGTATGTGGGTTATAAGGCATGCATGGAATTTTTTGGGTGAATTAAAGGGTGGAGATAACAATTTTAAAACAATAAAATGCAAGACAGGTTTGTCTTGCATGGCGTGGGGGCGGTTAAGAGAGATAGTGGGTAGACAATTACCATTTTAACCTTGCTTTATCTCTTTTAGTGTAATTTTCCTTTTTTTATTTATTTAAATCCTTGAATAAAATTTGTTCTATGTGTTTATTGCTTCATTACTTATTTTTTACGCTTATTCTCCTAATAGCCTTTAAGTTTCATTTAGGTAACCTATACCTATTGCCCTCACTACGGTACAATGATCACACTTAATTCCTATCGGAATTTCCTTCGTTTTCTTTATCTCTTAGACCGAGGATGTGGGTTGTGACATACATAGACCTAAATACATCCATTCCACCCTTTCCATAAATATTCATCAACCTTTCCCTATCTCTCTCTTCTAACTGTGTACCTTCCTAGGCAAGGAGGAGGAGAATCTATCAAGACGAGGCAAGAATCAAGCTCAAGTCTTCATCAAAAAGACTTCTTTCCAGCCTAAGTTTGAAAACAAGTAGTAGGCAAGTATACTCCCTTAGGTTCTTCATGCATTTTCAACTCACTAAGTATTTTATCTAAGCAAAATGAATCATGCATGAGTAGTTTTAAGCCTTTTCTCATATATATATTTCGGCCATAGGCCTTAGATGTGAGTCTTTGAGGCTTGCATGCAAGGTTTGGCCATATTAAAGAGAAAATAAGGGCTTGGGAAAGATATGTTCATAAGAGGTGCATTTAGGAGGCTTGCATGTAAAGAAAGAATATATGTGTGCATAGATTTGACCTTGTGTGTGTAAAGATGAGCATGATTATAGTAGTTAAGGGGATATTAGATTAGATGAACAAAGAAGGTATGAAAAGTAAGTAAATATTTCTTGCATGTACATTAAGGTTAAAGACAAGACTAGTTTTGGTAAGAGTATAAATAAGAGAAGGAAAAGGATGTAGAATAGAGGATGAAACCATGCATGTGAAGCTAGAACATATTTAGAGGCATGCATGGAGGAAACTCTTGGCCCTATTAAAGAAGAATAAATAAATTTTCATTTTAGACAAGTTTATGAATAAAGATGTGATTGCATGCATCCATTTAGTCCTTGGTTTCAAGATTGATTCACTACAAGAAGTTCTATTTTGGAGTCCAACCTCCCAAAGCTCTCGGCCAATGGGGAATTTATACTCCCTTGGTTGTGAAAAATTACGTCAACAAGAATAAAACCAAGTAAAGAATGTAAAATGGCAAGTTGGAGGTACTAGTAAGCCAAACACCTTTGTATAAGAAAAAGTCCTTAAAGTCCTCAAAGCTAGCATAGGAGAAAAATTTGTTAGCCAATTTGAGGTAGTGGCCGAAATAAGGATGACAGAACAAGCTAGTGTTGTCTTAATTCTTAGAAAAGATAAAAAGGGGAAAGGTAGTAAACAACCATGTGAGTGGGAAAGAGAATGGTGCGTATGCATGCTTGTATGATTTTCGGCCACATGGCATCTCTGCATGCAAGATAGAGTATGCTTGGACACCTAAGTCATAATAAAGCCATAGTAGAAGACTTGGTTTGCTTTGACTTTAGGAAAAAGAGTAAAAAATAAAAAATGTGTGGTGTAAATATATGGATGGGTTGGCACCCATTCCATTCGGCCATATGGCCAATTCCATGTGAATATTATAAGGTTTTGACATTATAGACGCTAAAAGGGAGATAATAATGAATTGTGAGTAAAGTCCTTAGCTTGGTGAAAATAAACATGTAGATCAACACTTATTGCCAACCATTCCGCCATAAAGGCCCTTTTTATGTAAAAAGAAAGTTTTGAAAATGATGAGCCATAATATGGAGTTGGCAAATCATTTGTGAAATTTTCCTTGGAGTTATGAAAGGTGTAACAAGAATTGTACATGTTCATATACACTCGGCCATAATAGGTGGAAAGATAAGAAAAATTGGATGGAAATAAATTTGTACTATGAACACATGGAATTTATGGATTTTAAACTAATTATAGATTAGTATATAAAAATGAACGGACATAGATCATAGATGGTTAAGTATGGAGATGATCATTTGGACATGGAATGGATAAGTAAATAAATGTAAACTAATTAGAAATTATATGAATTCACATGTATGTATGTGTGTGCATTGACACGGATCATGATGCATCTCATCTTTGTAAAAGTTCATTGGATTTGAAACATGGAAAGTCCTTGCATTTTGCATCGTTTGCGAAATTACGCCCCACAACGGATGGAAGTGGTCTTTGACCAAATGGACATGCATTGCATCATTTTATAAAATCTGCATCATTATTACACTATATTATATTATGGATGGTAGAGATAACTATGCACACCATGTTATGAAAATTCATTGGATTTGGATATGGAAACCTGCATCTGCATTATTTGTGAAATCACGATACCCACTGTGGATGGGATATGGATAGGGACTGGTCTCCTACCAGATATGGATATGGACTGGTCTTTGGCTGGATATCGACTGGTCTCCAACCAGATATGGATATGGACATGCATTGCATTTTTAAAATTATGCATCACTTGCATCACGGATCATGAAAAGCATATAAACATGGACATGGAATTTACATGGATATGGATTATAGACTTTATTCTTATGGAATATGCTTTTCATTGATTATGGACCTTTATTGGACATGGATATCATGGTCTATGCATTTACTTTTATGGATTTTGCATTTCATGGATTGAAAGAAATGGACTTAATATTTGAGCTTATGGATACTTTGGATTTTTAGTGACACATGTATTATGGATGTGCTAGATATACTTGTGAAATGGAGAAACTTATTTTGAAAACCCTATCTCCACGTGTATGATCCCAAGGCGGATCTAAGGGGTTATACTTGCGAGCGATTATATTGTCGCTCACACTTGTTGTTTAAAATATTTTGCAGATACCAAGGTTCAGGGTACTAAGTTTCCTGAGGACGAGCCAAAGATAAGATATCCTTGACTAAGAAGTAGGCTCCCAGACTCGTACTTAGTTAATTCTGTTTCGATGGATATGTATCTATTTGGAGAGTTTTTACTTGACTAGGACTTCAACTCATTTGTATTTGATACTAAAGACGCTATGTATGTTTATGTTATGATGCTTCCGCTATATCATTCCGTAGTTTATTTTGTGACATGCTTCGATTGGTATCGACGCCTTGTACTTCTCTAGTAGAGTATGGCAGATGCACCGTGCCAAAACCCTAGTCTCGTGCAGGGCGCTACAAATGGTATTAGAGTCCAGGCTCTAGATCCACGGCGAAAATCGTAATATAGATAAAGGCCTTAGATTAAAGTATTGATTTTAGACCTAAGAGATTATCTTAGAAGGAATTAATAACATTACATTAAAATGAAATAGAATGGAATAGGATGTACGCACGCATGGAATGGAAATGAAGAAGTCATACACAAAACTAGAAAGCGGTAGACTTAAGAGTTCTATTATTTACGTTTGTTTGTGACTAACCTGTTTATTCATAATAGGATGCCTCCTCATCCACGTGGTCGTCCTAGGAGAGATAGACGTATTGAGGCGCCATAGGCCCCTGCGCCTAGGCACCTGCACCACAGCATGTGCTACCACCACCAGGACCTGCGCCGGGAGGTCTTCCGCATGCATTTATTGATGCTATGTTTCAGATCAAACAGGCTATGGGGAAGAATTAGCCCACACCACCACATGCTGCACATCCTCCTCCACAAAATTAGCTTGATAGTCATTTCTATTATGGAGAGATGAAGAGATCTTGGGTACTAACTTTTGTAGGGGGGTCTGACCCTGATGAGGCTGAGAGATGGCTCGACGAGATCGAGAATAATTTTGAGTTGATCCATGTGCACATGAGATGAAGGCACGTGTTTTTGCCACTTCCTCATTGGAGAGGCAAACCAGTGGTGGAAGACAAATCTTTACGGTCTGCCGATTGGATAGGCCAAATTCTTAGAGGAGTTCAGAGAGTTCTATATACCTCCATTTGTCACATTGGAGAAGATTGGTGCCTTTGAGTCTTTGAGGCAAGAGCTGGACATGACTGTGGCAGAATACGCCAATCAGTTCACGGCATTGGAGAGATACAAACCTCGATTATGATTGACGAGCCATTGAAGATGATTAAGTTTGAGAGAGGGCTGAACTCTTGCATTTGCACATGGATCATGAATGCGAATCTGAGGAATTTCGGGGAGCTTCTGGATGCCTGCTACCGAGTAGAGCAGGATTTGATTTGGCGTGAGGAGGAAGCCCGAGGAAAGAGGCCGAGAGATGTTGGAGCTGACTAACCCAGGAGAGGGGCCAAAGCCTGAAGGCAGAGTTTCCCAGACCACAGCAGCAGCAGAGGCCCCAACGTCCACCGCAGATTCTGGCCAGGCAGACGCCAGTGATACCCCTCTGTCCCACATTTGAGAGGCGTCACCCTGGAGCCTTCAGGAGAAAGACAGGGGCGTGTTTCAATTGCAGCCAGACGGGACATATCTTTCGGGACTACCCGAAACAGAAGAGGATGCCGCAGAGAGATGCACCACAACAGCGGAACAGGCCGAGGGATAATGCGACGGTACACGTTATGGCCGATGCTGAGGCACAAGATGCGCCGGACATGGTGACAGGTAATTCTAAAACTGTACATTCTTATTGATTTTATGATGTGATTATTTGAACCTTTGCATGTAAATATCTAACTGTCTCATGTACAATATTAGTGCATAGTATCACAACTAATGTACTATATGATAATGGCACTAGCGACTCATTCTTCTCCAGGTTCGCCAAGAACCTTAACACTTGCCCGGTATGGTTGGAGACACCCTACCGAGTTTAGGCCGCCGGCGATCACATCATCGTCTCTCATCACCTGTACCAAGATTACGAGATCGAGATGAAGGGGAAGTTGTTCACTGCCAATCTGATTTTGATACATTTGAGGGATTTCAATGTGATCTTGGGCATGGATTGGATGTTCCAAAAATCACGCATAGATAAATTGCTAAGAGAAGCAAGTCATCATTAGGGATCCGATTCAACAAGACGTACCTACCAGGGTAACAAAAAGTTGGAAAGTCTGGTAGAATGTATACTTGACAGCTGCACAGGCACATCAAGCCCTGAAGAAAGCTGATGTGGATTCTTAGTTTATACAATGAGCGCCGAACAAGAAACAAAATCGATTAATGTTGTGCATGTGGCTCGAGAATTCTCCGATGTCTTCCCAAGCAATTTGACAGGGCTGCCCCCAGACCGAGAGGAGGAGTTTAAGATTAACATTATTCCCGAGGCAGAATCCATTTCTAAAGCATCGTACTGGATTGCTCTCGCTGAGTTGAAAGAATTAAAGGTGCAGTTGCAGGAGATGATCAATAAGAAATTTATACGGCCCAGTGTTTATCCGTGGGGAGCTCCAGTGCTATTTGTAAAGAAGAAGGACGGCAGCATGCGCTTGTGCATTGACTATCGAGAGTTGAATAAAATCACTATCAAGAATAAGTACCCCCTGCCAAGGATCGATGATTTGTTCAATCAATTACGAGATGCTAAAGTATTCAGCAAAGTCGACCTTTGGTTAGAATACCATCAGCTGAAAATCAAGGCAGCCGACGTTCCTAAGACTGCCTTCCGGGCGCGATATGGACACTATGAGTTTTTGGTGATGCCGTTCGGACTGACCAACACCCCAGCCACATTTATGGACCTGATGAATATAGTTATTCAGGAGCAACTGGATAAGTGCGTGATGGTATTCAGAGATGACATCCTGATTTACTCATCCAACGAGGAGACGCATTCAGAACATGTGAGGACGGTGATAAGTATTCTACGAGAGAAGAAGTTGTATGCTAAATTTAGCAAGTGTAGATTTTGGTTACGGAGCGTGACATTTTTGGGACACATGATTTCAGAGGAAGGTATATCCTAAGAAGGTTGAGGCAGTGACTAAGTGTCTAAGACCTACAAACGTCACGGAGGTGAAGAGCTTTTTGGAGCTTATAGGCTATTACTAAAGGTTCGTCGAGGGGTTATATAGAATCGCAAGTCCATTGACGAGACCGACGCATAAAAAGACAAGGTTCGAGTGGACCCTAGAGTGCGAGCAGAGTTTCACCGAGCTCAAGTAGCGACTGACTTCAGCTCCAGTATTGGCACAGCCCATCTCAGGCGAAGGATTCGTAGTCTACACCGATGCTTCCAAGAGTGGACTAGATAAATGACGAAACGACTTGTATTGTATAATTTCACAAATAGTTCGATTGTTTTAAGCCCTTTCTTGTAGGATGTGTGTTGATGCAGAACGATCGAGTGATAGCATATGCGTCCAGACATCTAAAACCCTATGAGTAGAATTACCCAATGCATGACTTTGAGCTTGCAGTGGTTGTGTTTACACTAAAGATCTGGTGGCACTATCTGTATGGTGAAAGGTGTGAGGTGTATACTGACTATAAGAGTTTGAAGTATCTCTTCACTCAGAAAGAAGTGAATATGAGGCAGCGAAGATGGTTGGAGCTAATAAAGGATTATGACCTCACCATTCATTACCATCCCTGCAAAGCGAATAAGGTGGCAACTGCACTGAGCAAAAAGCCTAGCCATGCCAGACAGACTCCTCTTGAGCATGAGATGGCATAGTTTGGGTTAGATTTGGTTGATTCTACCGCATGTGTTTTGGCAACGTTGATGATCACCCCCACCTTGATTGACCGTATTAAGAGAGCCCAGATGAATGATAAAGAGTTGGTGAGAATTTCAGAAAAGTTGAAGCAAGAGACGATGAGGAAATTACAGATTCGAAAGGATGGCAGTTTATGGTTTCGAGAGAGATTATGTGTGCCGGATGTTGATGATATTAAAAAGGAGATTCGAGGAAAGCTAAGTCCGCAGTTCATCGGTCCATTTGAGATGTTGGAGAGGATCAGGCAAGAAGCTTATCACCTGGCGTTTCTACCGGCACTAGCAGAGATGCATGATATGTTCCACATGTCATAGTTACGGTGATACGTTCACGATCCCAGTCATGTTTTGGAGGTACATCCGATTGAGATCCGTGACAACACGACATACAAAGAGGTTCCATTTTGCATCATTGACCGCAAGGAGACAGTATTGAGGAAGCATTCGATTCCTTACGTCAAAGTGCAATAGAGCAATCATTCAGAGAGAGAAGCAACGTGGGAACCGAAACAGCAAGTTCAAGAACGTAATCCTCAGCTTTTTCACTATGGTACGCATGTCTCGAGGACGAAATTTATTATAAGGAGAGGAAATATTACACCCTCATTTTTGACTTGTTACTTATGTAGACTAAAGTAGCATATTATATGTGTATATAATTAATTTTGAGATATAATTGTGTTACTAGTGTAATTCAAATAAATAGGAAATGACGTACATAAGGAATATTTAGATAATGACAAAAATAGAATGAGAGGTGTAACAAATTATTAGGAGGAAACTAAATGGAAAAGGAATTCATGACACAAGTTTTATTTTAATAAAAGAAAAAGGAAAACAAAAACCAAAACTTGGAAAGTTATTATTTAAAAAAAGGGTGGGGGAGATCAAAAATTTGGCCAAGAGACCTAGAGAAGGAAGAAAACTTCCCTTCTTGTCTTGCTTGTAAGAAAAAGAAAGAAAAGCATGCAAAAATCCTTCACTACTTGACATGCATTGGTGCTCTCTTTTTCTTTTCTTACAAAAGCCTTCCCCACCATCATTTCACCCCAATTTCTTCCCCATTTCCACCCAAGTAGGCCGGTCATCCCTTTCCCTATTTGAAGATAAGATTTCTACCATTTTCTCCCATATCACTTCAAACCTTCTTCATTTGAAAACACACTCTCTCTCCCTAAACCTTCAAATCTTCAAACCTTCAAGCTTCATATCCTCTCCTTTCCAATCGTGCTCACCCAAAGGAGGTGAGGAGGAAGATTTATCACCATCACCCAACTTCCAAGCTAACTCTTTCTTCCTTCTCCTTCACCAAAAAGAAAACAAAATTCTCCAAGCCCCCAATCCCCAAAACCGTGGGTGATCAAGGGAGAGGAAGAAGAAAAATTTCTATCCAACTCACTCTCTCTTCCCTTCAAGACCAAGCAAAAGATTTACTCTTCATCTTAGGCTTGGAATCCAAAATTTAAGGGGACCAATTAGCAAGAAGAGGCAAGGTAAAAAAGCATGCATACATAGACCCAAATACATCCATTCCACCCTTTCCATAAATTGTTCATCATTCTTTCCCTATCTCTCTCTTCTGATCGTGTACCCTCTTAGGCAAGGAGGAAGAGAAACTCTCAATCCAAGGCAAGAATCAAGCCTTCAAGTCTTCATCAAAAAGACTTCTTCCTCTCCTAAGCTTGAAATCAAGTAGTAGGCAGGTATACACCCTTAGGTTCTTCATGCATTTTCAACTTACTAAGTATTTTATCTAAACAAAATGGATCATGCATGAGTAGTTTCAAGCCTTCTCTCATAGATATACTTCGGACATAGGCCTTGGATGTGATTCTTTAATGCTTGCATGCAAGGTTTGACCAAAAGAGAAAATAACAGCTTAGGAAAGGTATGTTCAAAAGAGGTGCATTTAGGAGGCTTTCATGTAAAGAAAGAATATATGTGTGCATAGATTTGACCTTGTATGTGTAAAGATGAGCATGATTATAGTAGTTAACGGGATATTGGATTAGATGAACAGAGAAGGTATGAAAAGTAAGTAAATATGTCTTGCATGTATACTAAGGTTAAAGACAAGACTAGTTTTGGTAAGAGTATAAATAAGAGAAGGAAAATGATGTAGAATAGAGTATGAAACCATGCATGTGAGGTCAAAACATATTTAGAGGCATGAATGGAGGAAACTTTCGGCCATGTTAAAAAAGAATAAAAAAATCTTCATTTTGGACAAGTTTAGGAATAAAGATGTGATTGCATGCATCCATTTAGTCCTTGATTTCAAGATTGATTCATTGCAAGATGTTCTATTTTGGAGTCCAACCTCTGCAAAGCTCTTGGCCAAGGGGGAGTTTACACTCCCTTTGGTTGTGCAAAATTACTTCAACAAGAATAAAACAAAGTAAAGAATGTAAAATGGCAAGTTGAAGGTACTAGTAAGCCAAACACCTTTGTATAAGGAAAAGTCCCTAAAGTCCTCAAAGTTAGCATGGGAGAAACAGTTAGCCAATTTGAGGTAGTGGTCGGAATAAGGATGATGGATCAAGCTAGCGTTGTCCTGATTCTTAGAAAAGATAAAAAAAAAGGGAAAGGTAGTAAACAACCATGTCAGTGGGAAAGAGAATGGTGTGTGCATGCTTGTATGATTTTTGGCCACATGGCCTCTTTGCATGCAAGTAGAGAATGCTTGGACACCTAAGTCATAATAAAGCCATAGTAAGAAGACTTGGTTTATTGTGACTTTATGAAAAAGAGTAAGAGGAAAAGGAGTAAAAATGAAATATGTGTGGTGTAAAGATATGGATGGGTTGGCACTTATTCCATTCGGCCATATGGCCAATTCCATGTGAAAAATATAAGATTGTGAAACTAAAAGGGATATAATAATGAATTGTGAGTAAATTCCTTAGTTTGGTGAAAATAAAAATCTAGATCAATACTTATGCACAACCATGGCACACAATTCACGATTGTCGATCCACCCTGGGGCGACTAAGAAGTATCATGATCTGAGAAATATTATTGGTGGAACGGCATGAAGTGACAGATAGCTAAGTTTGTCGAGCGATGTCTACTTTGCCTACAGGTAAAAGTAGAACATCAGCGACCCGCTAGCCTATTACAGCCATTGCAGATTCCCGAATGGAAGTGGGAGCATGTCACGATTGATTTCATCATGAGACTTCCTAAGACAATGAGCGGAAATGACACGATGTGGGTAGTTGTGGACCAACTCACTATATCTGTCCACTTCCTATGTATGTCGATTCATGCATCCATGGAGCGATTGGTGAGTATGTATATTGATGATATTGTGAGCTTGCATGATGTGCCGGTGAGTATCGTCTGCGATCGGGATCCACAATTCACTTTAGGGTTCTGCACGGCGGGTCAGCGTGTCATGCGGACGAAGATTAGGATGATCACCGCGTTCCAGATGCAAACAGACGGTCAGTCGAAGAGGACCATACAGACATTAGAGGATATGTTACGTGCTTATGCCTTAGATTTAATGGTAGCTGGGATAAGTCTTTGAAGCTGATGGAGTTTTTGTATAACACCAGTTACCATAGTTCGATTGGGATGGTACCTTCGAGGCGTTGTACGGTCAGAAGTGTAGATCTCTGTTGTATTGGGACGAGGTCGGAGAGAAAGTCCTCACAGGTCTAGAATTAGTAGAGCAGCCTCAAGAGAAGATCAGGGTGATTTGCGAGAGGCTGAAGGCAGCTCAGGACCACAGTAAGAGCTGGGCAAACTTGAGATGACGGCCAGTTGAGTTTGATATTGGTGAGAAGGTATATCTGAAGATCTCACTAATGAAAGGGGTGATACGATTCGGAGCCCTTTTTATGTAGAAATAAAGTTTTGGAAATCATGAGCCATAATATGGAGTTGTTAAATCATTCGTGAAAGTTTCCTTGGAGTTATGATAGATGTAACAAGAATTGTACATGTTCATATATACTCGGCCATTATATGTGGAAAGATAAGAAAAAATGGATGGAAATAATTTTGAACTATGTACAAAGGAATTTATGGATTTTACACTTATTATGGATTAGTAGATAAAAATGAATGGACATGGATCATAGATGGTTAAGTATGCACATGATCAATTGGACATGGAATGGATAAGTAAATAAATATAAACTAATTAGAAATTAAATGAATTCACATGTATGTATGTGTATGCATGCACACGGATCATGATGCATCTCATCTTTGCAAAAGTTCATTGGATTTGGAACATGGAAAAGCCTTGCATTTTGCATGGTTTCCGAAATCACGCCCCACCGCGGATAGAAGTGGTCTCTGACCAAATAGACATGCATTGCATCAGTTTATAAATCTGCATCATTATGACACTATATTATATTATGGATAGTATGGATAAATATGAACGCCATGTTGAGAAAATTTATTGGATTTGGATATGGAAACCTGCATCTGCATTGTTTGCGAAATCACGATACCCACCGCAGATGGGATATGGATATGGAATGGTATCCTACCAGATATGGATATGGACTGGTCTCTGGCTGGATATGGACTAGTCTCTAACCAGATACAGATATATACTGGTCTTTTACTGGATATGGACTGGTCTCCGACCAGATATGGACATGGACATGCATTGCATTTTTAAAATTATGCATCACTTGTATCATGGATCATGAAAATCATATAAACATGGATATGGAATTTACATGGATATGGTTTATGGACTTTATTCTTATGGAATATGTTTTTCATTGATTATGGACTTTTATTGGACATGGATATCATGGGCTATGGATTTACTTTTATGGATTTTGCATTTCATGGATTAAAAGAAATGGACTTAATATTTGAGCTTATGGATACTTTGGATTTTTAGTGACACATGTATTATGGATGTGCTTGATATACTTGTGAAATGGAGATGGCCTTATGATGTTTATTTTTATGTGTATTTATTTTGGGAACCCATCTCTGCATATATGACCCATGGCAGATCTAAAGGGGTATACTTGTCGGCGATTATATTAACGCCCACATTTGTTGCTTAAAATATTTTGCAGATACCAGGGTTCAGGGTACTGAGTTCGTAGAGGGCAAGACGGAGATAAGAAATCCTTGACTGAGACATAGGCTCCCGTACTTGTACTTAGTCATTTGTGTTTCGATGGATATGTATTTATTTGGAGACTTTTGTACTAGACTCGGACTTCATCTTAGTTGTATTTGGTACTACTGGCGCTATGCATGTTTATGTTATGATGATTCCACTATATCATTCCGCACTTTATTTTGTAATATGCTTCAATTGGTATCGACATCTTTTACTTCTCTTAGTAGAGTACGGCGGGTGCATCGTGTCGGACCCTAGTCCCGTGCGGAGTGGTACAGATTACTTGCTGGGCAATTCGTGTTATCGCGCAAACTTTCCTTTTAAAAGCCATTGCAGAAAACAGGGAGTACGACACAGGTTTTATAGAAGACTAGCTGCAGACAGACTACCCCTGATTGAAGACGTATGCACCAGAATTTTTATCACCTAGACATTTTGATTACGATGGCCATGTACTTAAAAACATTTTGGGACTTTGGAACTCTTATGGTTTTGTACGGACTTATGATGGACTGCAGTTTGTATTTATGTAATTTGTGAAAATGTTTATCTTTACTTTGCTTTTGCTATATTGATCCATGTCTTTTATATCGAGATGTACATGATTAGTATCAATGTCTTATACTTCTCTTAGCAGAGTATGACAGATGACCTATGCAGAGATCATAGACTTGGTCGAGGCGCTAAAATTACGGTCTGACATTAAGATGGTCTATTATTTAATAGATAATAATATCTTCGAAGCTATTATTTTCAATATATTCATTCACAAACCATAAACATTTCAAATGCAATTATTTGTATCATGGGAAAACTCTAGATTTTTGTTGACAAGATACAAGTTACACAACACGAGCAAATATTTTGCATTTTGTTTCCGTATTTAATTCGTCAAAACATCAATTTTAACCTTGTTATATGATTTGTGAATTATATTTACTATGTACACATTAATTGTTATATATGAATATATAAATAGTACTATTAATCAGGCTAGGCTGGTCCAAATTCGGCCTGTTCGGCCTGTCAAATACATGGCCAGACCTTGAAGTATTTTGAGCCAATCCTAGCTTGTGTTTTAATTTTAAGCCCGATTTGGATGAAGGCCGAACTTGTGCTTTACCAGGCCCAGCCCTATGAAAGCTTTGCCTAACATGAATATATATATATATATATATAGATATATATATATATATATATATGTATATATTTATATAGATATGTATATATTTATATATATATTTATATATGTGTGTGTGTGTATGTTTTTACATATCATATGCATTTTGTTTGAAATAAGCATACGTAATATTTGATACATTATATAAGCTTATATTAATAGGTCAATGTCTTTCTTTCCTTTATAATTTCATTGTTTTCTCTAAATACTGTATTGGGGTTTATTTCTACATTAATATATTGGTTGTGGCATTTAAGTGCTTCAAATTTTTGGTTCAACATAATTGATATTTATGTTACTTTCTTTGAGATATCATTAACTCATGTTATTTTACAAAAGTGACTTGATCAAAAAAGTATGAAGATTTTGTCAAAGAGATGTCATATATATTTTATTTATGATGTTTTTGAAAAAATTAGTTTAGTTGAAGTAAGTAGACCGGAAACGACAATTGGCAAGTATTACATGTTCATATAAAGAATGCTAAATTTAGCGAAAATAATATATATTAGATAGCTATATTGCCTTTCTAACTATGATGCAATACATATAATCATGTTTAACATAGATCGAGGGGGCATAAGTGTGTGCTTGGACATGTCTGAACTCCCGCTTAAAGCTAGTACGACCGAGCTTTGCTTTGTCCTTGTGAGTTTTGTAGAGCTGAGCTTGGACCTTGAGTTTAAATTTATAAAATAAGCCGAGCTTGGACTTATCAAAGAACTTGATTGACATGCCTATGTATAATGTATTTAATAACTAATTTTTAATTACCTAAATATTCTATAAGATAACTAAGATTAATAGAACTCTTCAAAATTTACAGATTCAGGTACACGACATTGTAGAATAAAGTTCATACTTAAGTTAAATCGAGTTAACTATGTAGGATCTGCAAGGCACCACTAGAAAGGGGTTGAATAATGGGTGCGGAAAATGTGGTTTTTAAAATTGTTTTAAACCAAAAACTCAATTTCTGAAAACAGTTTCTATTTTCAGGACCTGTTTTGAAACGTTTTGAAAACTAGGTTACAGGTCTTCACAAATTCTGAAATTTGGAGAGATCTTATTCTCAGATGTTCAGAGTATCTCCTAAAAATTTCAGATTAAAATTCAACCTTTAACCCCTCTAAAAGTCGTTTATGGTCAGATTGCGCAAATCTGCCAGAAACGTTTGTCTGTTTTGAAAAATTTATTCTGATTAAACCGTAACTCCAAATGCTTTGAAAATTTAATGACTAACCTCTTATTATGTATATTTAATTGGGTTATATTTAATTGGGTTGAAACAGATTTAAAAAATTCTTTTAGGAAGTTAGTCAAATACGTTCAAAGTCTCAACCTTTGCAAGCCTGAAAATCAGATTGCACTAGTCTCAGAACTTTAGATGTTTGGATGACTTATACTTGTCTAAAAGGGTTGAAACTTGCGCCAAAATAACCTTAAGACGTGTGGCTATGTTTCCTAAAAGTTTTGTGATTTTTGAAATTCGTTTACTATTTTTAAGAACGTGATAAAAATGATGCACTGTGCTAGAAACTGAAAGTAAGTGCTGAAAAGTAAAGAACACAAGGAATTTTATACTGGTTCGATTAAATCAACCTACTCCAGACTTCGAGGACACCTTCTTCGGTTAGCACTAATCACAAAACACAAATAACACCTTACCACACAAGGTTGATAGAGTTACACACCAACTCCAACCCTTTACAAACATTATAAGTGATTACAACGATCACGAACACCACCACCTAGCGAATGCAAGATTGATCATACCTTGATCAATCTTTTACAACAATAAAGAGTATATGGTGGTATAGATGAAGCCTATTCAAGATATATGAATATGAATACAATAGGCTTTTAGAGAAGAAAGAAAGAAGTGTAGAAGGAGAGTGTAGTGAAAACGTTTTTGATATTTGAAATTGTAAGCCTTGTCTTATATTTTTGTTTGCTCTCCTTCTTCTCTTTTTATCACCATATGTGCCGCCCCCTATTGCCTCTTTCTTCTCTTGAAAATTATCTTCTAAGTCCTTAGAAGAGTATATTGCATCATTGTGACATTTCTTTGCTTACTTAGCAATTCCTCATTGGATGATCATTAAGCCTTTGCTTACTTGGCACTCATTGATTGGATGAAAGTTATCATCATTTGATGACTAGATAAATATGAAAATAACCTTTAAGAAAATGTACCAATTAGCTATAAAAGTGTTGTCATAAGTCACATAATAATTTCACATAATTAGCAA
Source organism: Eustoma russellianum (assembly GCA_036186865.1). Classification (NCBI taxonomy): domain Eukaryota; kingdom Viridiplantae; phylum Streptophyta; class Magnoliopsida; order Gentianales; family Gentianaceae; genus Eustoma; species Eustoma russellianum. The sequence goes on along the minus strand of AP025069.1, from coordinate 15,219,597 downwards.
GACAAATCATCTCCATTTTGCACCTAAAAATCGGCCACATGATTATTCCACATGCTGAAATTTTCAGCATGTGTGATATTCACACAATATTCAAAACATTGCCATGTATGTATAGATTAATTACTTGAAGATTGAAGAATCAAATATGTTGAATCTTAAGGTATAAAATCGGCCAAGTGCATTCTACACATGCTGAAATTTTCAGCATGTGTGATATTCCAAGATACCATCTCATTATTTCAATAATACTTTTAAAACATTGCCATATTATCTTTCAATCAATCCATATAATTCAAAGTAGTAAATATGGCTCATTTAACTTAAAAATTTCGGCCAGCCATAAACTACACATGTTAAATTTTCAGCATGTGTCACAAATGTGACAAAGTTTGAAATGTTACATTGTGTAGCTCCTTTCTTTATGTCTCCAACATTGTATGCTTCATTCTTGGCCAATCAAGATGCCAACAAAGCTCCATATATGCTTCATCAAGCTAAGATAGGCGTGTAATTTGAGCTTGAACATGTGCTGAATTTATTTTTGCAAACTTTGTAAAATAATGCACAATAATTATACAGACATGGTATATTCTAATCAGCCCTTAATTGATTTTTCTAGAACACTTTAGAATGTATAGAGTATGTAAAAATGTCTAGATACATGTTATATGTCATGCCAAAAATGTTCCATATGTCGTGTTTGTAGAAAACCAAATTTTCGACGTTTGTCGATTACCCGATTTTTCTCCGATTAAATTCTAACTTTTTGCACATGTCATATATATTATGTTACACATAATATACATAAATTAAACTTTAATATTCAGCACTCATGGCTGATTTAAAGCGGCGTCTAACATGTGACAAAAATTGAATTTGGAATCTCCACAATTTAGTCTTAATTCAGGGTAATTTGTGTGTGCCAACATGGAATGATTTTATGGCTGTATATACCATGTAAGCCACGAAATTTGTGGCCATTTTTGAAGTGTAGGGGCTGGCCATCTATATATGGCAAGTACGTAACACGTTGGCGCAGTTTCGGTATTCACCCGATACGACAATTTTTGGTTTAGAACCTTTTAACGTGTCGTAATAAATTTGTCATCACCATGACTTATATCATATGATATAAGACCTGAATATACTCATAAATATGGGTTAAATATAGTGGTGTGACGTTAACGTACGTTCGTAAAATATATAACGTGTCGGTAGTACGTTGGAATATATGTGTATGTGCCTTTTATAAAAAAAATCTGAATATATATAAAAATATATGGTAAATGGCATGTATAAAGGAGAGGAGAGACTTTCCATTCTTCAATTTGTTGCCTTTGTGCCTTTTCTATATATGGCTTCCTTTAATGAACTACTTAGTTCATTTAACTACTTCACTTAATGAACTAGTTTAGTTCATTAATGATGACACCTCAAAATAGTTCAAACACAACAAATGATCACCATTTGATGTAATCTTTAAAGCTTCATAGCTCGTTAGTACAACAACATTATATATGAACTATATAAGGCAGGTTTCATGCAAAAACGTGTCATGTCATAAAACGTGTCATGCATTTCTTTAATACATGTTATTTAAATCATGCATTTTAAAATCACTCAAACCCCTTTTTCTCTACAAACTAAAGTAGAACTTACATAATAAGAAATTATTTTAGCTTAAGAAAATATTAAAATTACAGATCAACATTGAATAGGTATCTTTTTTATAAATTAAATTTTTTTTAATCTTAGTGCTATCCATCCATATACGTTATCTCTTTGTCAAATCCGTACATTTAACAATGAATTGAAGTAAAAAGTCCTATTTCAATTTTTTTTTAAATTTGATTGAACTTTTATTCTTACTCATTAATTTATTACATGACACAATAAAATCATTTCCATAGAATCATATATTTAGACAATAAAATTATTACATGACACTAGAATAAATATCTTGCAAATGTAGTACAAAGATTATGTTTCAATATATTCATTATAGTGTGTTGTAATGCTAAAAAAGTTAAACTAATGAGACAGTATTCTAGAAAGCTATGCATATTTGTTTACAACATGAAACGAAGTAAATAATTACATACATATCACTACTACACAATTTGTAGATCACTGTTCCGTTAAAACAATATCTGATATCTTTGTAGTCTAAAGAACTTTCAATATTCGTAAAATTATGTAATAATTATGCACATATTAAAAATGCATTTTTATATTCGTTGGCATAAGTTCCGTATGTAACACGATATGTAACTAGTATATTTTAGCGCCCCGCTCCCGAACCCTAGCATCGGGAACGGTGCACCCGCCGTATCTCACTAAGGAGAATACGAAGCGTCGAATCAATCTCCGACATGTCCGAAAAGACGTAGAAATTTTTTCGCGGAAACGTAATACCATATCATTAATTCACATGAACAAAAATTAATCCTCCATGGAAACAATAAATACATCACCACGATAAAATCAACACGCTAGCGTCTAGAGACTATCACGCTAAATAAGGTAATGAGTGATGAAATCCCCATAAAATAATAACAAATGTCCGCACGGTCTCCTCATGTCCCAGATGCGGCCATCGTCCACCCACTCCACTGTGTCTGCCCCGTCCTCAACAAAGACATAATCGAAGTCTCCTACCTGCTCACCTGGGGGGGAAGTAGGGGTGAGTGACTTGGAAATCACTCAGTACGCACCTGCCTCCAAGTAGTACAAGACAAGCATCCAATAATGATATAACACATAGCACATAAGGCATGATACCACATAAGCATATGAAAAAAAATAGGGAAGGTAAAGCACTGCAGGTATAGTATGCGCAACAACGTGATGCATGTCCCACTACGCATGTCATACGCAACAAAGTCATGTCACACAGCGTGCCGATATCCCTACCGTGCAATGCATGAACCCGGGTCCTACTGAGTGGCTGCAGGTCGTACACCCCACAGTCACCATACTGAGTGTGCGTGGCCGCACCTCCGCACACCATCCTGAATGTCGTGGCCCCGCCACCGTACACCATCCTGAGCGCCCGTGATCCGTACGTCACGACCCGCCATCAATGCAATGCACATGCCATGAATGCAAAAACACAATCGCCTGAGGCCCCTGGCCCATCCTCACCATCCTCCGGCACTCAACTCTAGGTTTAGTCATTGCTCGTATACTAACTCGACATTGTTCGGCATCAAATCTATTTTTCCACGGCTTGTATCCCTTTATCGTGCAATTCCTGTATTTTTCCTTATTTTTCCCTTATTTATTTCTGTTTATCTTCTAATTATCCAAATTAGATGAATTAATATAATCACTGAAATTAATTGAAAATAATTTAATTTCATCATCTTATAATTACTGGAATTGATTTATAATTTTCCTGATATTTATTTATATTTTTCCTATATTTATTACTATGTTAAATTAATTATTTAATAACTATGAAAAACTTTAAAATTTCAGAAATAATGAAATGGAATTAAAAAAACTTAGGATTGGGCTGGCCCCTTTTACCTACAGCCGGCCTGCCCATTCGCGCATACGCAGGTCCAGTCCGTTGGGAGCTGGCCTGCGATCCCGGTTACCTTTTTTTTATCCAGTTAATTAGGCCGACAGCAGCTGGCCCAGTCCGTTGGCCATTCGGCCCGGTCCGCTAAGCTGCCAACCCTTTTTTTTTATATATATAGCGAAATGGGCTGGCTGCAGCTGCCAGCCAGCGGCCCATTTGCGGGCGGCCTGGTCTGCGCAAGCTGCAGGCCGGCCCTGACCACTGACCCCTTTTTTTTAAAAAAAAATCAATCCATTCACGCTGAATATGCAGGAGGCGCGTAAGCCACCCTGCGCGCGCGTGGAGCCACGCGCGGCTCCTCTAGGCGGCGTGTGAGGCGCTCCGGCTCTCGATCTACGTTTTCGCCTAATTCCAGTCTATGGGAACCTAATCTAAGGCCAAAACACAATGAAAAATCTCCGATCTTGCTATCAGATTGACCATTTTGATTATCAAATTTTTCCCTAAATCAAACCCTTACTATTTTGATTATCAAATTTTTTTCCTAAAATCAAATTCAATCCACACATGCAGTATACGCATACCACAATCGTCAAATACGTTCTACAGAAATCAACACTCATGCTTTTCACAGATTGAAGCAATATGCTATGAAATTCAACATTACAGCAACAAAAACACATAGTATATCACCAAAACATGCTCGAATTTGTACCAACTGGAGGGGGAAAAGGGAACCTACCTGGGTTGTAGACAACACTACGCGATTAAAATGTATCCGGTTGATTTCTCTTTCCTCTCTCTCCTCTCTCTCTTCTCTTTTTCTTTCTCCTTCCCTGGCTGCTGTGCCTTGTGCTGCCTCCCTTTTTCTTTGAATATTATTTTCTTTTTTTTCCCTCTGCGTTCCCCTCCCCTGATCTCCTTTTAATTCTCCCAGTTAGCACAAATTGAGGGGTGGTTATCCCCTCAATTTAAAACCATATTATCCCTTTTTTTTTAAATTTATCTAATCTAACCTTATCTTATCTTTTTTTATACTTTTATTATTATTATCTTTTCTATTTTCTTTATTCCCTTTTTTTCCTCCGGTTATCACATACATATACCTATATATATGTATGTGTGTGCCTGTACATATATATGTATATATACACATGCATAGGGATGTACATACATGCATATGTGTGTGTATATGTGTGCATACGTACATATAAGTAAAATAGTGGACAAACTTTAGCTTTTTATTTTTCTTTTCTGATGTTTTCGTTTGAATATTTTGTTTTGACGGGAAAAAAAATCGAAAGTAAAAAAGAACTGTAAAAGGCACTGCTTTCGGCCTCCCATCTTCACAGTTGACATCGAGAGCCCAAAGCATTGTGGCGATCCAAGACAACTTTTAACTAGCCAAAATACTTTTATCCTGAAAAGCTAGCCTAAATAATAATAATTATAATAATGATAAGTTGCTTTCAGAAAAACAAAATAATAATAATAATAATAATAATAATAATAATAATAATAATAATAATAATAATAATAATAATAATAATAATAATAATAATAATAATAATAATAATAATAATAATAATAATAATACTACTACAATTAGGCACTACGTCACGTGCCCAAAGAACATGACTGCCAGCAGGCCGCATCTTTTCATTTGTTATTATTGTTGATTCTCTTGTGACATGTCACACGTGATTTCACAATTGAAACATTGAGTCTGACATCCATAAAATTTTAAATTAATAAGCAAATAAACATCAAAACAAAAACTGGCAACAATGTGCAGATCTGTTGTCCGTAGCAAATTAGATGGATTCGCTGGTTGTATGCGGGTGTTCGCATGATTTAAACAAATGTAACAAACCAATGGAGGAGGAAATAGCTTCGGATCTTGTAAAATATTTTATTAGAATATGCTATAAACAATATGTAAATGTTTATCAGTATTTTGTATAGTTTAATCCGATGTAGTACTTGTTGAGTATTATAATACTTTACGCGTTATTGTACAAATTGCTTTAGAGGAATTGCTTCGGAACAGTTATGGCAACATAGTGGGAGGGGGGGGGGGGGGGATAGGAAACTGAATAAAAACAAAAGATAAATCTTTGTATAATCAAATTGATAATGTCAAAATGCAGGTAGTAAAAATCGCCAAAACAATTGTAAAAGCTTCACGTAAGAATTCTTTAAAATCTTCTGGTGGGATCCATAAAATAATTTGTTCATTTTTCACCCAACATCATTTTTTTAATTGAAAATCCAAAACTATATATAATGTTTTAAAACACTGTAAAACATTTTTTATCAAAATTGAGTGAATTGCAAATTTTTTTAACGTATGGTTACAAAATATATATATATACATACATGGCTTGGTCAATATGACGGAATAGTATTCTAAAGAATATCTTCACCGATAGCTTTCAGGTGTATTCTAGAAAATACCTTTGCCGATGGCTTTCAGGTGAAGGATAGGAGTACAAGGTCAGCCCTCTTGAGATAACTTTCCCTAGTTAGGAGATTTGAGAGTTAAGATTGTATCCCAATCAAAATCAATTCAAATCAATCCAAATAGATCAGATCCCGCAGATTAGGATTGTGATTGATTTATTTTGTACTATAAATCCAAACGTATTGTAAACAATTGATTCAATGAAACAAATTAGCTTTCATTCAAATATGTTTTCTAAAGTGTTCATGGTATCAGAGCAAAGTGTTGTGATCCTCCAATAAGATCAAACACGGAGCTCATCATCACCAACAACCAGAATACCGGCAGCCAACCCAAATCCAGAAAAAAACGGGTTGACAAAAACAAAAATCTTAGAACTCAGAGAAAGACTCATCACGGTTTCATATACCTTTTTCTCAGACTTCAGCAAAAAAATCAGCACAGCAACCATTAAACAGCCACCTACGGTGAAATCAACAGAAAAATGTCAGCCACCGGAGATAACAAGCCAGAAAACAGTGAATTAGCAGTCCAATTAGCTAATTTGCTTAACAACTTCAATCTTCAGGCATCAAGTCCAAGTCCTGATAATTTATCCATTGGGATCAAACTCAGTGGAGACAATTATCAACTCTGGGCAACCTTGATCAGAAGAGCTATAGGGGCAGGGGCCGGAGTCAGCACCTCACTGGGGTTCCTCCTCCCCCGGCTTCCGCTGATCCGAAATTTCCCCAATGGGAGACATGAGACCACTGTGTATTCACGTGGCTCATACAGAACATTGAGCCAAGCCTAATCAACAATGTGTCACAATACCCAACGGCAAAGACACTGTGGCACGGCTTGGCAGTGACCTATGGCACGGGTTCAGACTCTTTGCAAGTCTTTGACTTGCACAAGTGGGGTAATACCATCAGTCAAAGGGGCAATAGCTTGGAAGAAATATGGAATAAGCTTCAAGGGATCTGGATGGAAATTGATCGGCGGGACCCCAATCCAATGAGGGATCCCGGAGATATCACCATTTGCAACAATAAAATTCAAGAACAACGGCTATACCAACTGTTGATGGCGGTGGAAGAGAGATTTGATACCGCCAAACGAGAACTGCTGAAGAGGGAACCATTGCGCTCTCCAGAAGCAGCCTATGCCGCAATCAGAAGGGAGGACGTATGAATGGCGATTTTGCGGGGAGGAATCCCTTCAGATTCAGAGGAATCATCATCAGGGATTACAGCCGGACTTCGGGTGTAGGGCAAGTCAGAAAACAGCCGGAAAATGATCCAACTCCACGCTCAAAATCATCCCAGCGAGGGGTTGAGAAGGAAAACAAGATGAAACTGAATGGCACCCTCTGTGGAAAGAGGAAGCACACCAAATAAGAGTGCTTCGAATTAGTTGGATACCCTGAATGGTGGAGCAGCAAGCAGGCCAGAGCAATAGATGCAGGAGGGATAGGAAGAGCTGCGGCAACTGTGGGCATCAACCAAAACATCGATGCTAGCACAGCCAGGGAAGCAGCAGGAGAGAAACTGGAGGAAGAAGAAGGTTGCACCAGTAGCCGCTGCCAAAATGAAGGGGCCAGCCAACTCTCAGATAGGGTTGGGGGTTTTATATCCCCCAACCCAAATTCTGTCTTTCCAGCTTTACCCCTGCTCTATAATAGTTGCCCTAAAACCTGCGGTTTGACCAAATTGCCCTCTCAACCAAGTCCTTTTCAAATTCCAGATTTACCCCTCCAGCCTAACCACCCTAATGAAATCCCAAAAATGCCCTTACATTTAAAAACCTTCAGTTGTGCAAATTACCTAAATACCCCACAAATAAAACCTCCCCATAACAATGGATTCTTGATTGCAGTGCCACCGACACCATGACCTTTGACCCAGCCGACTTTACCAAAATCACACATTGAAACAGCCAATGGTGACCTAGTTCCGGTTCAAGGCAGGGCACACGGTTTATGAGAAAATGAGGTATGTCGACTCAGACGATCGTTTTATGGACTTAAGTAGTCTCCTAGGGCTTGGTTTGGAAGGTTTACTCTTGTCATAAAGCAAAATGGATATAAATAGAGCAATGCAGACCACACACTCTTCCTAAAATAGCGAGGTAACTTAATCACATGCCTCATAATTTATGTGGACGATATGGTTATTTTAGGAAGTGACACAGAGGAGATAGCTCGGCTCAGGGAAAGTTTGTTCTCAGAATTCAAAATGAAAGATTTAGGAGAGTTGAAGTATTTTCTCAGGATCGAGGTGCTTCGCTCTGAAAAAGGTCTGTTTATATCTCAAAAGAAGTACACTCTGGATCTGTTGGCTGAAGTGGGAATGCTAGAATAGAAGCCAAGCGAGACCCCTACAATGGTGAATCAAAAATTATAGATTAAAGAGGGAGTTCCGACAGTAGACAAAAAACAGTATCAGAGACTAGTTGGAAAGCTGATATATCTTGCTCACACACGGCCTGATATAGCCTCCGCAGTTGGGGTAGTGAATCAGTTTATGCATAAACCGCAGGATGAGCACTTGGCAGCCGTGATGCGGGTCCTGCGAAACCTAAAAAGGACTTCGGAAAGGAGGATTGATACAGAAGTCATGGTCATATTGACATTGAAGTATTCATCGATGCAGATCGGGCAGGCAACTTGGGTGATAGGAGATCAGCCTCCGGGTATTTCTCTCTGGTAGGAGGAAATTTGGTGACTTGGCGAAGTAAGAAACAGAAGGTGGTCGCATTGTCTACCGCAGTGGCCGAGTTTAGGGGAATATCTAAAGGGATTGTGGAAGTTCTCTGGATTGACAAGCTCTTAAAGGAAATAGGGTTCCTTCCGAAGTGTCCTACGAAGCTGAAGTGTGACAATCAAGCGGCTATTAGGATTTCGGAAAATCCAGTACAACATGACAAAACCAAGCACATTGAGGTTGACCGACACTTCATAAAAGAAAAACTCGAGTCAGTAATAGTAGAAGCACCATTCATTCGGTCCAAAGATCAACTTGCAGATATTCTCACAAAGGTAGTCAGTGGACAAGTGTTCTAGACGACTTTGCACAAGTTGAGCATCGGTTATCCCGCTGATCAACTTGAGGGGGAGTGTTGAGGTAACTTTCCTTAGTTAGGAGATTTGGGAGTTAAGATTGTATCCCAATCAAAATCAATTCAAATCAATCCAAATAGATCAGATCTCGTAGATTAGGACTGTGATTGATTTATTTTGTACTATAAATCCAAACGTAGTGTAAACAATTGATTCAATGAAACAAATTAGCTTTCATTCAAATCTGTTTTCTAAAGTCTTCAAACCATCCTAACGGCCAAAACTAAAAATGGTGCGTAACCGAGGGCTAACCAAAGCGGTGGAGCAATGCGCGATTATGCAGTTGCCGTTCTCTGAACCAAAGTATACTTGGACGAACGGAAGAGTAGGAAATGCCATGATACTAGAGAGGATCGATTATGCGTTTGTCAACACGGCCTAGAGTACGAAATTCCCTCAAGCGTGCCTCCAGCATATGACACGCACCAGCTCCGATCACCACCCGTTACTATTACAGCTAGAGCCAAAGCCAAACGAAGCAAGGGAAAGGATGGGATTTAGGTTCCAGGCCTGTTGGCTGGAACATGAAAGATTTAAAGAATTCCTTCAAAGAAACTGGATGGACAATGGAGAAGACCTACACCTTCTGTTATCCAGATGCGCGGATGACCTGCAGTGGTGGAGTAAGCACATTTTTGGAAATATTGCTCAAAGGAAGCGAAGATGTTTATCGCGGCTGACGGGAATCCAACAGACTAGGTATACTCGGCCATCTACATATCCACACCACCTAGAAAAACAACTGTTGGAGGAGCTCCACGATATCCTCAAACAGGAGGAAACACATTGGCGACAGAAATCTAGATTACAATGGCTAGCTCAAGGTGAGCGGAACACACGCTACTTCCACACCTCTACTATAATACGCATGAAAAAGTCTTTGGTTAGCAAGTTACGAAATGCAGACGGAATGTGGGTAGAGAATGCTGAGGCGTTGAAACAAATGATCCAAACTTATTATGTACAGCTTTACTCCAAGGATACACAAGTGCAAAATGAACAGGTTGAGTTTGAATTCACACCTCTCACCAATGCAGAACGACAGGGATTAAATAGATCAATTGTCGCAAGCGAAGTAGAGCGTGCCGTCTTTCAGATGGGAGCCCATAAATCACCCGGACCTGACGGGTTCTCTCCAATCTTCTCCCAAAACAACTGGGACATTGTCGGAGAAACCCTCACCAACTTTGTCCTGAAATCTTTTCGGACCCGGAAGTTCCCACCACAGATGAATCATACCTACGCCACGCGTATCCCCAAAGCAAACCCGCCGGAATTATTATCTCAGTTTCGACCGATTGCACTGTCAAACGTAGTCGTGAAAACAATCACCAAGGTGATCGCTAACCGACTCAAAGTTGTGATTGGTAAATTGGTGAGTGGGAATCAATGTAGCTTTATCCCTGGTCGCCAAGCCAACGACAATATCATTGTTGCACAAGAGCTACTGCACACAATGCGGAATAAAATTGGACGAACAGGAGTGATGGCAGTTAAAATAGACTTGGAGAAGGCGTATGACAGGATCAACTGGTCCTTTGTATCTAAGGTTCTATATGCTGTCGGATTTGAACCAGGACTTGTCGAGATCACTATGTATGTGATTACCACGGCTACGATGCAGATGTTGTGGTATGGCGGTAAGTTGAAGGAATTCCAGCCGATGCGGGGGCTGCGCCAAGGCGATCCCCTTGCGCCATACATTTTTGTGCTATGTATGGAATTCCTCTCCCAACAAATAAGGAAGGATGTTGCTTCGGATGACTGGAAACCAATCCGAGCCTCTCGTACTGGACCAACCGTCTCACACCTTCTTTTTGCAGATGATCTCCTTCTGTTTGATGTGGCTACGGAAGCCCAGGCGAAAGTTATGGCAGACTGCTTAACTAACTTCTGCAAAGCTTCCGGACAAAAAGTAAACACTTCGAAATCCATGATGTTCGTATCTAAGAATGTCAACCGCAGACTAGCACAGTCACTTAGCGAAAAATTTGCAATCCCCCTGACGAATAACTTGGGCAATTACTTGGGAATGCCGCTATTACATGAACGAGTCAGGAATTCCACGTACAACTTCTTGGTTGACAAGGTAAGAGGCAAACTTACATCCTGGAAAGGAAGATTATTGTCGCGATCAGCCCGACAACTTTTAATACAAACGGTTAGTTCCACAATCCCATCATATGCTATGCAGACAACGTTGCTCCCAAAGAGCACTGTTAACCAAATGGAGAGATTAAATCGGTGTTTCTTTTGGAGCGACTTTGGTGAGAAGAAAAGCCTCCACACAGTGGCGTGGGACCAAGTTTGCAAACCAAGGGGGCAGGCGGCACTGGTATCAAACGTCTCGACCTCATGAACAAAGCTTTGCTAGCAAAATTATTGTGGAGATTTATGTTTGATGATCAGGTCCTCTGGGTAAAGATACTTCGGGCGAAATACGGTAGCATCTGGGGCGCAAGACCACCCAGGAAACATGGCTCATATATATGGAGGAGTCTATTATCTACCTGTGATGTAGTACGCAAATGGGTGAATGTCGCTCCAATCTTCCATTCGGCTGGACAGAGGGATTCGAACACCGTCAATACAAAAAGTTTACGGAAAGCCATTACAGTTGCAGTATTATATGATGTCCAGTTACCAGATGAAGCACAACTACGACAGGCTAACTGGCTGAAAATTTGGAAACTTAAGGGACCACAACGGACTAATATGCTTTTGTGGCAAGCTCGTCTGGAAAGACTTCCAACACGACACTTGCTGTACGAGCGGCAACTATGCGACTCACCCATATGCGATATATGCAAACTTAAGGTGGAAGATAACTTGCATTCTTTGCGTGACTGTAATTGGGCTAGTCATATTTGGAAGCAGATAACCCCACGTTCTTGGTGGGATTCATTTTTCAGACATGGAGGAGGCACTCGTGAATGGATTGATGTCAACTTGCGCAAGGAATTCAGCAACAAAAATGGAAATGAGAAATGGGCATATATATTTCGTGAAGGAGTGCATTTGATTTGGACGTTGAGGAACAAGACCTTATATGAAGACCATTTTATTCGACCAGAGACATATACTCTAACACAGACAATTTTTGAACGTGGTAGGAATATTCGGTTAGCTTGGCCCATAACAACATAGGCGATACCACTTGTGTAAGGTGTTAATCTAGGATACTCTCATGTACAGTGTTGTCAGTTTATTCCCATATGTCAATAAAAGATCCCCTTTCTCATAAAAAAAAAATGGTGCATATGGGTGGCCGCGTCCATCCCCTTCACTTTCGCTACTCGTCTTCTAAAGAACCACTCGGCCATCTATCTCAATAAATATTCCATCATATTTTATATAAGTTTTTCTACCCTCCCGTGTTTCCCCCTATACTCTTATAATGCATGTACTACTGATAAAAGTCATGAATCAGCATTCTCCAAGTCTACTCTTATCCACTTCCTGACCCAAACAAATTACATTTTATGATCATTAGATATCGTCGGTTTATTCAAATGAATGTTTCAAATATTATATTATTTTTGTGGATCACTTCACACGCTACATGTGGTATTACATTCTCACAAAGAAATCTGATGTGTATCATATATTCAATTGTTTTAAGCCACTCATAGAAAAACAATTTAACACTATTATCACTACTCTTTTATTCTGAAAATGGTGAAAATGGTGGAGAATATACTGTCTTATCCTGTTTTCTATCTCTTCAGCCTTTATTGCATCTCTCGTCACCTCCACTCCACCACATACTCTCCAACACAATATGATGACTGGTCTCCAGGACATAGACTAATTGATTTCGGACAGGAGTTTTTAAAAGGGATGTCAGGAGTTCAATTTTTGTCAAAGACAAGAGAACCCCTTTTCAGCAAGTGCATAGTGTAGGACCTTCTTTGACTTGTAGGCTTGCCTGCAGTGCTGAGGCTCCTTATACAGACTATTGTGTATATGACCAAGCTCCAGCTAGCGAGCCGTTGGGTACCTGATTTACATCCCTATATTACCTTTGGGACTGAATATGACAGAGACCTTGGGGTTCAACCCACAATATGATAACTGAATGCCGGCATCGTCGTATAATAGAAACGGGTCTTTCACTTCTTACTCATGCTTCACTTCCATTTGTCTACTAAAATTATGCCTTCGCAACCGCAATTTATCTAATATACCAGATACCAACTCCACTTCTATCTTTATCTTCTCGTTACGAGAAACTTTCTCAAGGTCCTCCTCAATAAACTACATTACCGGTCTTTGGTAGTTTATACGGTTGGATATCAAGTTAAACAAAACGATTTTGTGCAGTGTTCGTATGAAATAAAGCAACAGCCGTTCTACTAAGCTCAGAATAGGTCGGGTCGATCAGTCAAGTCAGATCAGTCCAAACAGTGTAATTGAGTTTGCGTCCTAGACAGCTAACCTGCTGACCTCAGCACAACTGTACTGTATAACAGCAGTACTGTGTTATCAGCCGTTCAGCCGAGCTCAGCACAGCAGTACGGCCGAACAACAGTGCTGCACTAACAGCCAATCAGCCGAGCTCAGCATACCAGTTTAGCTTAGTACAACAGCACTGTAGAACAGCAGTACTGCACTAACAGCAACTCAGCAGTTCAGCTGAGCAGAAAAATCGAGGTGAGTCCAGTACTCTGTCCTTAAGACGTATTGCTCCGGTATAATGTGTCCAACCAGAGGAAGCAACCGTCTCCCAGGATACAACGCTATCAGTTCAGACGAGCAGTATTGCAGTGTATGAACACAACGAACCTGTAAGGTGTTCCTGGCTTCTCGGACTACGAAATGCAGAGGATATAGGCTTCATGAAGGAAGAAGATGATTTGTAGAGAGGGAGATTGTATGCAAAGAGAAGAGGAGAAATTTCTTAATCGATTTTTGGATTGATGATTGATGACCACAAAGGTCAGCTCGGCCTAGTATTTATAGGAGAAAACTAAGGTCAAGTTGTTAATGCCAGTTCAGCCACGACCGTAGGATCAGATACCTGCTCGGCCTGAACCTTTGGATCATATAACTACATCAGGTCTGCCTACAGCCATTGGATCAAATAACTGCTCAATCTAAACCCTCAAATCGGATAACTGCTAAGGTCAGCTCGACACAGCTAAGCTTAACAGCTTTTCAAATCTCAACCTTAGCCGATCACAACCACCTGGGAGAAATTTAAACTTAAACAAATTTCTCCAGCAGATAGGATCCGGCCCGCATCCCGCAGGATCCAGTCTGCAGTCTGCAAGATCTGTCCTGCTGCTTACAGCCTGCAATTCGATCCCAAGCAGGAGCCCAAGCCCGAGCATGGGCCGAGCTGGGCTGATTTCTATTTATTTTTCCTCTACTTTGAGTATTAATTTTTTTCATTCACCCAATATCGTAAGTGAGTGATTCAAAAGGCTAAAATTATCTATTCGTTACATAGATAATTAAGGATTCATTAGTTTTCACATGTCATTAATGAAACCGATTATAATTAAGCTCAAAGTACGTTGCTAACCATGGTGTGCAACTTGGCCATATTCAATTTCTTTCAATTTCCTTCAACAATACCCCACATGAATGGAAATTAATGAAAATACATATGCAGGCTCTAGCGAGAAGTCAGACAAGAAAATGTTGTATCAGAAGAGGTAGCTTCTGGCTTTGAACCTTCCCTGGTGATATACTGTCAGATCCACTCAGCTAGTTAGTGACTTGATGTCTTGAACTAGTCAGCCTTTATTGTGAACCTAGACAACAATGTAGGACCTGTATAGCACCACTAAAAGAGGGATTGAATAGTGGGTGCGGAAAATTTGGTTTTTTAAAAACTTTTTAACCAAAAAACCTCACTTCTGAAAATATTTTGTTTTCAAATTCTGATTTGAAACGATTTTAAGACCTAGTTACAGACTTCCAAAAATTATGAAATCCGGTGTAAATGAACTATCAGATGTTATAAGTATCTCATAAAAATTTCAGAATAAAACTCTACTCCTAACCCTTTGAAAATACGTTCTTAGTTAGATTACGAGAATCTGCTAGAAATTGTAGTCTGATTTAAAAAATTTATTCCGATTAATCCGTAACTCTAAATGGTATGAAAATTTAATGACAAACCCCTTACTATATGTATTTAAATATTTTGAAACTGTTTTGAAAAATTCTTTTGGGAAGTATGTCAAATACGTTCAAGTTCTCAACCTTTGCAAGTCAGAAAATCAGATTGCACTAGTCTCAGAACTATTCAAGTTTGATTAACTTGTACTTATCCAAATGAGTTGAAACTTGCGCCAAATGAAAGATAAGATATGTGGCTATGTTTCTGAAATGTTTTGTAATTTTTGAAAAAAATTTTACTATTTTTTCAGGCGCAACAAAATTGATACAAAATGCTGGAAACTGAAAGTAAAGTGCTTAAAGTAAGAACACCAAGAATTTTATACTGGTTTGGTCAAAACAACCTACTCCAGTCTTCGAGGACACCTTCCTCGGTTATCACTAAACACCAAAAAAACCTTACCATTCTAGAGTTACACACCAACTCCACTCTTTCACAAACAATACAATCAATCACACGAATCACGAACACCACCGCCGAACAGATGAAGGTTTGATCACACCTTGATTAACCTTTTACAACAAATGAAACGTGTATGGTGGTCTAATCAAAGCCTATTCAATATGTTGAATATAAGAACAATAGGCTTGAGAAAAAAAGAAGAAAGAAAGAAAAAGAGAAGAAGAAGAAAGTAGTAGAACTTCTTGATTTTGAGAGAATGAGAGTTGTAGTCTTTAACTTGTTTGCACTATTCATCTCTTTTTATCATCTAGCCCCCCTAGGGTATCTTCCTTCTTTAGAATTCTATTTAATGCCCTTGGAAGATTGTCTTGTGTAGATTTGACACCATCTTGCTCACTTGGCACATTATGATTGGAGGGATGACTTGGTCTTGCTTACTTGGCACTTGATGATTGGTCTAACTTGTCATCATTTAATGTGCTGTAAAAATCTGATTAAAACTCATAAAACATGTGCCAATTAGTAGTCAAAATATTACCAAACAATCACACATTAATTCCCCTTCAATTTTGGAATAAAATTGAAGACAAAAATGCACCAAAATTCGTCCATAATAAACAAAATGTGCTGAAATTTCAGCATGTGTTGTATTTTGAATTGTTTCCTTGTGTATTGTCTTCTTTAATGTCACCAATCATGTGCGGATTATTTTCTACCAATTTAAGTGCCAAATAAGTGCTAAATAAGCTCCACCTAAGCTCCAACATGGATGTAGTAGGCGTATAGAAAGGCTGCACATATGCTGAAATTTATTTTGGCAAGCTTTGTCAAATAATGCACAATATATACACATATATGATAAATTCCAATCAGCCCTAATTTGAATTTTTTAGAACAATTTAAAATGTCTTGAATGTGTAAAAATTGTCTAGATACATGTTACAAGTCATGCCAAAAAAGTTCCATGCATTATGTTCGTAGAAAACCGAATTTTCGACTTTCGTCGATTACGCAATTTTTCTCCGATTAAATTCAAACTTTTTTGCACATGTTATATATATTATGTCACACATAATATACATAAAATAAATTAAATATTCAGCTCATATGGCTGATGTAGTAGGCGCCCCATGTGCTACAAAAAATTGAATTTGGAATCTCCACAATTTGGCCTTAATTGTGGGTGATTTGTGTGTGCCAACATAGAATGATTTCATGGCTGATTTGAACATGTGAGCCACGAAATGTTTGGCTTTTTTAAATTATATGGGCTGGCCATCTTTATATGGCAAGTACGTGACACGTTGGCAAAATTTCGGTAGTCACCCGATACGACAATTTTCGGTTTATAACCTTGTAACATGTCGTAATAATTTTGTCATCACCATGACTTATATCATATGATATAAGACCTGAATATACTCATAAATATGAGGTGTATATAGTGGTGTGACGTTGACATACGTTTGCAATATATGTAACGTGTCGCTAGTACGTCGGAATATAAGTGTATTGTGCCTTTTTTTAAAAAATCTGAATATAATATATATATAGGCGTGTATATCCAAATGGGGAGGAGACTTTCCATTTTCAATTTGTTTCCATCAAGCTTTGTCCAAATATGTCTGCATTTAATGAACTAGTTAGTTCATTAACTTAAGTATTTTTTTTAATGAACTAGTTTAGTTCATTAATTGTGGCACCTGAAAATAGTTCAAAGACAACAAATGTTTTCTATATGATGTAAGCTTTAACGCTTCATGGCTTATTAGTACGGCAACAATATATATAAACCATATGAGGCATGTATATCACAAAAGCGTGTTAGGTAATGATTTTGTCATGCATTTCGTAGACTCGTACTATTTAAATCATGCATTTGTAAATCATTCAAACACTTTTTCTCAACAAATAGTACTCACACAACATTTCCTTTAACACCTTTTTTGTTCTCATTATTGTGCTCGTTTTGGCCATAAACCGTCTGGTTTCAGAAAGTGTTTTAGAGAATTCTCGTCTCACAAAATTCTTATAAAAGCGGCCCCACTTCACACTTACATAGGTGTTTCCTATAAAGAGTATTCTGTCATACTCCATTTGATGTACCAAGATATAGAAAACATTAAAAGCCTTAGCTTACCCTAATTCTTTCTGCATACAACACTTTTATTTAATAGAATGAGTAAGTGCTTTATTGAAACTTCATACCTTAGTTGTCCTATTGAACCATGATTCTAGGATCACTAGTCAACAAAGTTGGGTTACCGTTACAAAGGTTCTTGCATTGTAGGCTTTTAATCCTATTTCATTCGTCAAATTTGACATTTGATCTCTAGGCAAACCTTTTGTAAGCGGATCCCCAAGATTCTCCTTTGATTTTATATAATCAATGGAAATCACACCATTAGAGATCAACTGTTTAACAGCGTTGTGTCTCCGATGTATGTGTCGAGACTTACCATTGTAGATGCTGCTTTGAGCTCGTCATATAGCTGATTGACTATCACAGTGTATGCTGATAGGAGCGATTGGCTTAGGTCAGCATGACACATCTTCCAGAAAATTCCGAAGCCATTCAGCCTCTTCCCTGGTTTTATATAGTGCTATAAACTCAGTTCTATAGTGGAACTAGCTATGCACGTTTGCTTTGTGGATTTCTACGACACAGCACCTCCACCAACTATGAACAAATATCCACCAGTAGACTTAGAATCTTTACTATCAGATATCCAGTTGGCATCACAATAACCTTCTAACACAGCTGGATATCTTAAGAAATATAATCCAAGATTCATTGTATACTTCAAATATCTCATTACTCTATTTAGAGCTTTCCAATGATCATCACTTATATTACTAGTAAACCTGCTAAGTTTGTTTACTGAGCATGCTAAGTCAGGTCTTGTACAGTTTGCTATGTACTTCAGACTTCTAATTACTTGCGGGTACTCCAATTGAGCTACTGCTTGTCTCGGTTCTTCCTTTAGTGTATACTTAAGTCAAGTGGAGTCTTTGCTAGTTTCATATCAAACATATTGAAACGTTTTAGAACAGATTTAATATAGTGAGTTTGTGATAAAACAAGTCCTCTGGCTACCCTAGAAATTTTAATTCCTAGAATAACGTTGGCAACTCCAATATCCTTCATATCAAAGTTTCTCGTCAACATCTTCTTTGTATTCAAAATGATATCACAAGCACTGCTCATGATTAGGATGTCGTCTACATAGAGACATATTATTACATAGGCATTTGGTGTATTCTTGATGTAGAAACACTTGTCACACTCGTTGATCTTGAAAAACCATTAGCTAGTATCGCTTGATCAAACTTTAAGTGTAGTTGTTTAGGTGCTTGCTTCAGTCCGTACAAAGAATTAACAAGTCTACAAACTTTCTTTTCTTGTCCTGGAATTACAAACCCTTCGGGTTGTTCCATATAAATCTCTTCCTCCAACTCACCATTAAGAAAAGCAGTCTTCACATCCATCTGATGGATTTCTAAGTTGTAGACTGCAGCAATAGCAACTAGCACCCTTATAGAAGTGATTCTAGTCACTGGTGAGTGGGTGTCAAAAAGTCAAAGTCTTCCTTCTGTCGATAGCGTTTAGCTACCAACCGTGCCTTGTATTTGTCGATAGACCTATCTTCTTTCAGTTTCTTCTTGAAAATCCACTTGCACCTGAGTGATTTATTCCCAGTGAAAGGTCAACCAGCTCCCAAGTCCGATTTGTACACTAAGAATCGATATGCATTACTGTTCGTCGCATATCCAATGAATATGTAGTCAAACATTTTAGACCCAATTCTTACTTGTCTTGGTTTAGGTACAACAACCTTTGCCTGACACCCCCACACTTTCAAGTATTTGTAGCTAGGGTTATTGCCCTTCCAGAGTTCGTACGGGGTTTCATCCATCTTTTTAGATAGAATTCTATTTAAAATGACGCTAGCTGAGAGTAATGCTCCCCCCACAAGTTCTGAGGTAAGCCTGAACTTATCAACATAGCATTCATCATCTCTTTTATAGTACGGTTTCTGCATTCAGCAATACCATTCGATTGAGGTGAATATGGTGTAGTCATTTGATGAATAATGCCATGCTCTGAACAAAATTAATTAAACAGTGTATCATATTCGCCACCTCTATCACTACGAATTGCTTTAATTCGTTTGCTAAGTTGATTCTCAACTTCATTTTTATAGTCTTTAAAAGCGTCAACGGCCGCATCTTTGCTACATAACAAATAAACATAACAGTATCTAGTGCAGTTGTCGATAAAAGTGACAAAGTACTTTTTACCAGCTCTCGTTTGCACAAATTTTAAATGACACACATATGTATGAATTAAATCTAAAGGTTTTCTTTCTACTAAAGGAAATGACACCTTTTTTATTTTTTTCTTCAACACAAAGTTGGTATTTTCCCTTATCAAAATTCAATTTGGATAATAAGTCAGGATTAGCCATTCGTTTTATTAACTTGTAATTTACATTTCACAAACGAAAATGCCATAAATAAGAAGACTCAACCATATAAGCAGAAGAGGAAGCATTATTATTGGCCACTTCGGACAATTCTTTCTTGGGTACAATAGTAATGACGTTTAATT
This sequence comes from Eustoma russellianum, assembly GCA_036186865.1. Taxonomy (NCBI): domain Eukaryota; kingdom Viridiplantae; phylum Streptophyta; class Magnoliopsida; order Gentianales; family Gentianaceae; genus Eustoma; species Eustoma russellianum. The sequence continues at coordinate 15,199,360 of AP025069.1, read as the reverse complement.
TTAACATCTTATCAGACAAGTATCCATTCCCCAAATACATATCATTCTTTAAAAGAATATCTTTATTCAACTCTAACACTAGTCTAAACACATGCTTGACTAGTAGAGCCCCAAAAACCAAATTCTTCTGGATGTTGGGGACGTGCATCATATTTTGCAGAGTCAGATGCTTCCCCGAGGTCAGCTTCAAAACAACTTCACCTTCGCTTTCTATCTTCGATGAGGCAGAGTTTCCTATGTAAAGTTGTTCGTCGTTCCCGGGTTGGTACTCCGAGAACATTACCCTGTTGGAGCATACATATCTTGTGGCTCCAATATCCAGCCACCATTCGTGCATGTTCCCCCACAGCATTGCACTCTGATACCATAGCACATAGGTTCAGATCATCCATGTCATCAATGAGGTTCACTTTTGCCTTAGTTTGCTTCTTCTTGGGCTTGCGGCATTCACTGCTGACATGCCCTGAATGCCACAGTTGTGGCATTTCCCCGTGAACTTCTTGGCTATGTGCTTGCCTTTTTTTATTCACTCCAAGATGGCCTTTCTTTTTCTTGGTCTCTACAACATGGGCTTTGGCATGACTATAACTCACATGTGGCTTTTTCTCATATCTTCGATTATCCTCCTCAATGCGGAGTCGGACAAGCAGATCTTCCAATGTCATCTCATTTCTCTTGTGTTTGAGATATCTTCTGAATTCTCTCCACGAAAGAGGTATCTTCTCAATCACCACAGCCACAACGAAAGATTCACAGAGCAACATGTCCTCCTCTTCCGTTTTGGCTACCAACTTCTGTAGTTCCTCAATATGAGAAACAATAGTTCAAGAATCTGACATTTTGAAATCTAAGATTTTGCCGACAGTGAACTTCTTTATACCAGCATCTTCCGTACGATATTTCTTCTCCAAAGCTTGCCACAAAGGCTTTGCAATTTTATACGCATAGTACAATCCATACAGTGAATTGTCTAAACATAATTGTTGAAGTTCCACGCTTCAACAAAAAGATTGTTGAAGTTCCATGCTTCAGGAAGAACAACATCTTCTGCTTCCACCTTTTAAAGAAGCTCCCAACGAACTTCTCTAGTTTTTACACTTGGGCCACAGCAGGCCCTGGGGTAGGAACATTCAGAGGCACCCCGATGTTTGGTGCCACAAGAACATCACTATTCTGTCCGTCAACGCCGAGATGCACACCATTCACAGTGTTGAATGAGCTCGAACATTCATTCTACATCTTAGTTTAGAATTTAGCAAATACGTCTTAAGCTTGTTGGATATCAAGTTAGACAAAATGATTATATACAGTGTTCATATGAAATAAAGCAACAGTCGTCCTGCTAAGCTCAGGACAGGTTGGGTCGATCAGTCAAGTCAGATCAGTCCAAGTAGCATAATTGAGTTTACTTCCTAGACAGCCGACCTACCGACCTCAGCCGTTCATCCGATCTCAGCACGACAGCAGAGCACAGCATAGCAGCACTGCCGAACAACAATGTTGCACTAACAGCCAATCAACCGAGCTCAGCACAGCAGCCAAGCTCAGCACAATAGCAGTTCGGCAGACTAGTTGAGCTCAGCACGGCAGCACTGTGGAACAGCAGTACTGCACTAATAGCAACTAAGTTGTTCAGCCGAGCAGACAAACCGAGGCGAGTCTAGGACTCTGTCCTTAAAATGTATTGCTCCGATATAATGTGACCAACAAGAGAAAGCAGTCGTCTCCAAAGATACAACAGAATCAGTTCAGACGAGCGGCACTGTAGTGTATGAATTCAACTGACCTGTAAGGTGTTCCTTGCTTCTCGGACTTGGAAATGTAGAGGATGTTGACTTTATGCAGGGAGAAGATAATTTGCAGAGAGGGAGATTGTATGCCGAGGAAGAGGAGAAATTTCTTAATCGACTTCTGGATTGATGATTGATGGCCACAAAGGTCAGCTTGGTCTAGTATTTATAGGAGAAAACCAAGGTCAGGGTGTTAACGCCAATTCAACCATAAGCGTAAGATCAGACACCTGCTCCGCCTGAACCCTTGGATCAAATAACCATATCAGGTCTGCCTGCAGCCAATGGATCAAATAAGTGCTCAATCTGAGCCCTCAGATCGGATAACTACTCAGATCAGTTTAGCACGGTTAAGCTTAAGAGCTTTTCAAATCTCAACCTTAGACGATCACAACCACCTAGGAGAAATTTAAATTTAAACAAACTTCTCCAACATATAGGATACAGCCTGCAGCCTGCAGGATCTGGCCTACATCTTATAGCAAGCAACCCTAGCACAAGCAGGAGCCTAAGCCCTAGCACGGGCCTAGCTGAGCTGATTTTCACTTATTTTACCCCTACTTTGATCATTAATTTCTCATTTACATGGTATCGTAACTGAGTGATTCAAAAGACTTAATTTATCTACTCGTTACGTAAATAATTAAGGATTCATTAGTTTCCACATATCATTTATGAAACTAGTTATAATTAAGCTCAAAGTACGTTACTAACCACGGTTTGTAACTTGGCCATATTCAGTTTCTTTCAATTTCCTCCAACATATGCTACCATTGGTTTTGTCTTTATTCCAGCCATAAACTTGATTCAGGTCCGTGTCTTCTGTTCATGTTGGTTACTCTCTCGCACGAAGTGCGTACTTTTGTCTTTGATCCCATCATTTCCAGCCTCTATTCATCTCGTCATGTTCACTTTGAAGAAAATATATTTCCTTTCAATACTTTTCACAAGAATCCTCCCCATCCTACTCATGAATCTTCACATACATGGCTCCTTGTTGACGTGAATCTTCACGTAAGCTCAAATCTTTTCCTTCGAAACTCACTTTCAAGGCTTGGCATAAAGGGGTAATCTACCTCCTTGCTTCCTTCAAGGAGACGGCGGTTGATCAACACCTCCACTACGGGATTAACGTTGATCTTGGCAAACAAATCGTCCTCCAAGGCGTTCCTCCCTTTGTGCTTAGCAAACAACGCCTAAAAGTTAGCTCGAAATTTAAAGATCCTAACCTTGATTTTATGAAAGAAAACCAAAAAACAACTCGAAGGCACGAATATTAAGAGAAGAAAAGTTGAATGTTTGTTGATGTTAGAATGTGTTACAAGGGGATCCATAAGGCCCTTTAAATAGGCAAACAAGCATAGGAACTAAATAGAAAAGTCCTAAGTTACGACACCAACTAAATGGAGAAATTCTAAACTACAACTCCAACTACATGGAGAACTTCTATGTTACAGCCTCACATGTTAGGAAATTTACAAAAACATGAAATAATCATATCTTAACTTCCTAATGCTTAAGGTGGTCGGCCATAATGTCCTTGTAAGATTGGACTTTGCCAAAAACTTGAGTTCCTAAAATGTGGGAATGATTCTCTAAAATATAGAAACCTTGAGAGCCTTTTGGTCTCCTTTTGAGCCTTGATCTTTGATTGTGTTGATAGAGACTTGTACATTAGGAATTAGACTTTGATGTCTCATCAATGGCGTAGAACTCTTTGAGAACTTGAATTTGAGTCTTATATTGATACTATTCCGAGTTTAAACAAAGAATTTATGATCGGTTGAAATTTGCTCCAATCAGCATCAACTTCGTTGCCTACACTTCTTCAAGTACACGTCTTCTTCCATTAAGGTCCCTTCAAAATAAAGACACCACCAAACATCATTCTCATCAAGGATAACAAATGTATGTCATGCGAGTGAAATGCATAATAATGAGTGAAATGACAAAAATGTCCGCAAACTATAAAACACACAGACAAAGACAGAAAAACCACAAAATGTCACTATTCATGTAATGACTATCCATCCCTTCCCACAAACCATTATATCTGATTTAAGACATGTAAAACATAGAATAATCATGCACAACTATAAAGTTATGGGGCGCTCATGTGGGGGCTCATCATTCCATCCCTCTTCAAAAAGATTCGTCTCTTGGCATGTATGCAACGAGGGAAAAAGAACCACTATAATCCAGCAACTATGCAAGCCACACCTAAACAATTTAGACACAACATTCATGCACAATTTCAGCCTAATATTTTTAGGGTGGATAAGTAATTCAATAAAGAAACACACACCCAACAACACATAGGAGTTCACCCTGTCATGAATGCTTAACAACCAGCACCTTTTCCTAATGTGTTTTGGATGCATAAACAAGGAATTCTCAAAATTCAGCTCAAAGAATGATGCAACACATGAAACACTCAAAGCATCTTTCTTTTTTATGTGTGCTGGATATATGAGAATTAAGGTTAGGGTGTCGGATTATGGGGGTGGCTAGGGTTTGTGGGGGTTAGGGTTTCGGTTTCTTGAGAGGAGGTAAGGCCGTGGGGTTAGGGAGAGTATTTAAGGTAGGGTTTTGATCAAGAATTATGGCATGTTTTCTAGTTTTGGAGGGTGCGGCTGAGGGTAGACAAGTAGGGCTTCGAGGTTAGTGTTTGAAGAAAAGTTGGGGTTTTAGTAAAGAACACAATTAAAGACCAAAACTTTAATCAAACACGAAGTAAACCAAGCACACAAAAATCAAAGATTACCTAAAGCTTCGTTAGCAACAAGAAGACAAGTCAAAAAGGTAGTTTTTTAGGCAAATAGAAGCTTTATATGTGGATGAGTTTAAGATCTAATAATACGAAACCTACTTGTCCAAATTTACAAACTCAATCAAGAAGTATGCAAGATCTTTTTTTAAGATAGCAATGCCAAACACTCTCAAAAGATCACAACTTTATGGGTTTGGAAGAGTGTCAAGCTCTCAGTTTTTTTGGAGTGAGCAGAAATTTTTTTGTGTGTATAAGGTAAGATGTATAATGATGAAGGAAAGAGGTGAGAAAATAGAATTTTATGGAAGAATATACGCAAAGAACGAAAGATATAAAGTGTAGAAAGAAGACCTTGGGCTTTGATACCAAATTGATGTGAATCCTCACACAAGCTCGGATCCTTTCCTTCAAAACTCACCTTCAAGGCTTGTCGCAAGGAAGTAATCTCCTGCATTGCTTCCTTCAAGGTGACGACGGTTGAGCAACACCTTCACAACTTGAATAACGTTGAACTTGGCAAACAAATCGTCCTCCAAGACGTTCATTCCTTTTGGCTTAGCAAATACCACCTTAAATTTAGTTCAAATTTTAAGGATCCTAGCATTAACTTTATGAATGAAAACCAAGAAACAACTCAAAGACACAAGTCTTAAGAGAAGAAAAGACGAATGTTTATTGATGTTGGAATATGTTATAAGGGGCGGCCATAATGCCCTTTAGATAGGCAAACAAGTCTAGGAACTAAATAGAAAAGTCCTAAGTTATAACACCAACTAAATGAAAAAATCCTAACTACAACTCCAACTATACAGAAAAATCCTAAGTTACAACTTCACATGTTAGGTAATTAACAAAAACATAAAACAATCATATCCTAACTTCCTAATACTTAATGTCCTTGTAATTTTGGAATTTGCCAAAAACTCGAGTTCCTAAAATGTGGGGATGATTCCCTAAAATGTAGGAACCTTGAGAGCCTTTTAGTCTCCTTCTGAGCATTGATCCTTGATTCTTTATTGCGTTGTAAAGCCTCGTACGTTCAGAATTGGCCTTTGATGTCTTCATCAATGTTGTAGAACTCTTTGAGACCTTGAATTTGAGTTCAATATTGATACTATTCCAAGTTGAAACAAAGAAGTTATGATCAGTTGAAATTTGCTCCAATCAGCATCAACTTTGTTGCCTACACTTCTTCAAGTACACATCTTCTCCCATTAAGCTCCCCTCAAAATAACGACACCACCAAACATCATTCTCATCAAGGATAATAAAATGTATCTCATGCAAGTGAAATACCTAACAATGAGTGAAATAACACAAATGCCCTTAAACTATAAAACACACAAACAAAGATGGAAAACCCACTAAACGCCACTATTCATGCAATGGCTATCCATCCCTTCCCATCAACCCTTACATCTTTAGACATTTAAAACATAGAATAATCATGCACAACCATAAAATTGTGGGACGCTCGTGTGGGGGTTCATCACTTGTTTTGACCACTCTTCCACCTTTATGTGCGCCACACATGACGCCCTCATCTGAGTTGCTCGCAGCCTTCTCTCTTGCACCGTCTACACCACCACCAAACACCCACACCATCACATCACCCACCATCACAAAATAGAAAACACCGCCCGCCCTGCCCCAAACCCACCACCCGTCCTTGCCCCCACCCACCTAGTCAACTTCCAAGCATCCCCATCCCACGACCACACGGTCCAAAAGTAAAACTACAAACCCGTCTAAAAATTAAATCTCTTTGTTATATAGACTAGCTCACATCACTTGAACTCCAAACGGTCATTCGAGCCCTCAAAGATTATAAGTTGCACCAGCCATATATGATGAGTATGATGCATTAGTTCTTAATGGAACATGAATTAGTTGTAGCGCCCCAGCCCGATACCGTTATCGGAACCAGTGCACCCGCCGTAGCCTACTATGAGAACTACGAAGCGTCAAGCAGATCAAGCATACATCCTTAATAATGTAAGTTAAAACCAGCGGAAACGTCATAAAATCTAAACCTTCGTTGTCAATATTACAACCAGAAAACTGCAGCGGAAATAAAACTGTTTGTTCATCTAGCCGACATAAGTTTTAAAACAACATAATAACAATGAATTCCAAACTCAAACAAAATAGTCCAGCATCTATCTATTCCCTTGTCCATCGTCCCATTGAGCCCACTCGCCGTCGTCTTCGATAAATATCAACTCATAATCAGGCTCACCTGAAAAGGAGACAGAATGATTGTTCTTAGCGAAAACTTCGCCAGCAAGTAACCCGTCTATACACCTTACGGAATCACACACGTCGAGTCACCAGTGTATAAAACATTGCCCAAAAATAAGGTGCTCGGGTTAGCAAATAGCATCTTAATAAGAATTCCTCAAAACAGATAAAACACATATATGTACACAGATATGAGAACCATCATGAATTAAAAACAACGTATCACATAGCAAGTCATAAACTAGTCACGTTTCTTGCATGTCAATTTTTATGCTCCGTGTATCATGATGCATGTACTTCTTTAAAATCACACACAACACCCATGCATATGTCTTCTTTCATAAACATGTCATGCATGTCATTTCACAAAACATTTCATCACTTTACATATCATATTCTTCGCGTAGCAGAACTTTATACCCTGTGGGTGATCAGTCCACAGCCATCATAACTTTATACCCCGTGCTGAAAGGTCCACGGCCCCATTACATATATCATATATCCGTGCTGAAAGGTCCACGGCCCCATTACATATATCATATATCCGTGCTGATAGGTCCACGGCCCCATAAAATACTTCATTTTCCGTGCTGATAGGTCCACGGCCCCATAACATACTTTATACCCTGCTGTTGATTCACAGCTCACGCTCTTTATACCCTGCTTTCGCAGACGTGACTTTTATACCCTGTGATCAACCAGCAGCCATTTTGTCTTTCGAAAACTTTAAACCTTTCTTGTTCTTTTGCAAAACATATCTCAAATCAAATGCAAGTGCCCATGTCATGATGCAGGATGCACAAATAGCTTCATATCAACATGTAACACACACACATACATCTTGCCTATCAAGCATACGGTCTCGCACCTCACACACTCTATGATCGTGTCTTTCCAAGCCCATTCTTCTTACAAACTCACTCAAGATTCAATCTTATTCTAACTTGACCAACTTACCATCCTCACCTCAAATATACCTCAAATACCCTTGCATTTTATGTTCAAAAGTAGTGTATAAAGTTACTACATTTACATAGGGCGCCTAAAGGGTCAAAAAGACTTCCAGTATACTTGGAACACCACTTGAAGCGCCTAATGTGGACATGAAGCGCCTATTCTAGGCGTTCGAAGTGTTCGGGGATGATTCAGGACACATTGAACACCACATGAAGCGCCTAAAGTGACTTGAAGCGCCTCATGTAGGCGTTCGAAGTGTTCGGGGATGATTCAGGACACATTGAACACCACATGAAGCGCCTAATGTGACTTGAAGCGCCTCATGTAGGCGTTCGAAGTGTTCTGACGGTTCTAAATTGCAGTTTTTCTGTACGGGAAAGCTCCAGGACACATGGAACGCTACATGAAGCGCCTATAGTGACATGAAGCGCCTCATGTAGGCGTTCGAAGTGTTCTGACGATGCCAAACTGCAGTTTTTCTGCAGTAACTTCCACCCAACTCCTTTCTTCTTCAACCCTTACAGATTCAACACTTAAAGATCCATCTTAACATCTAGATTCATCTTGCTTAACACACATCTAAACATGAATTGATGCCTAGTCATGCCTAGCAATATCTACTCTAGCCCTCAATCATTCACAACCTTCAAAAGATCTCATCAACTTTCCCAACAAAACAAGACTACAGCAATGTCATCACTCATCTCTCAATTTCCTGCACTTACTCTCAACATCTAAGTATAGACAATCAACATAAGAGTAGCGCAAGACAATAAGCACGTCAAAGTATACACTTTTATGGGCATGCTTGGTAAATAACAAGGCACCGCACAACTATTTTCAGAATTATGGCCCAAAGAACAAGACTTTACTCAATTAGCAACAAGACTCACATATAACGAAGCATTTAAGATAGGCAATACAAGAATACTAATGTGTGATTCACGTTTTCTCTTTGTAAGAACATAGGGCCTAAAGTATCAAAATATACATAAAGCGTATAGAAAGATTACTTGCCTTGAATTCTAGATAAGCTTACGGATTTACTGCAGAACCTTGATAATGATTGATCCTAGAATGGCCTTTTCCTTCCTTTCCTTCCTCTCTTCTTCTTCTTCCTCTCCTTTTCTCTTCTCTCTCTTTTTCCTGCGGTTTCCCTCTCCCTTTTGATGTTAAAACCGTCCCCCCTTAATGCCAATGGGGAGTTATACCAAAGTGTGGTGTAACTCCCCTATCTTTAGTAGGGGCTTTTATGCAATTACCCGTAATTACCTTTAATTCTAATTCTAACCCCTTTTCTTACTTTCTATATTTAAATAACTAAATACTACAATCTACCTCATTAATTAAATTGAATTCAAGGTTGACCTAGAGTGTTGAAAGTCGTGCTTAAAAGTCACGGGGTGTAACATTCCTCCCCCCTTACAAAAAGTTTCGTCCTCGAAACTTACGTACCTTAGTCGAAGAGCTGAGGATACTTCTCCCGCATTTGTTCTTCGAGCTCCCAAGTGGCTTCACGTTCCGTGTGATTGCTCCATTAGACCTTTACATAAGGAATCACCCGCTTCCTCAACACTTGATCCTTTCGGTCCACAATTTTCACGGGTACCTCCTCATATGTAACATCTTCCTTGAGTTCCAAAGGTTGAGCTTCAAGCACATGACTTGGATCCGCCACGTACTTTCTTAATTGTGACACGTGGAATACATTGTGAACTTGTGCCAACACCGGAGGTAATGCCAACCTATATGCCAAGGCGCCTACCTTCTCCAGTATTTCATAGGGACCAATGAAACGAGGGCTTAGCTTGCCTTTTACTCCAAACCTCATGACGCCCTTCGTAGGTGATACCTTCAAATAAACTTTTTCTCCCACGTCGAAATCCAATGGTCGTCGTTTGGAATCTGCCCAACTCTTGCTACGGTCCTGAGCCGTCTTGAGTCTTTCCCGAATGACTTTCACCTTCTCTAACGTTTTCTCTAATAGCTCAGGTCCAGTAATGGTTCTCACGACCACTTCGTCCCAATAAATCGGAGACCTACATTTCCTTCCATACAAAGCCTCAAAAGGAGCCATATCAATTGCGCTGTGGTAACTATTGTTATAAGAAAACTCCATCAGCTTTACCATTCCGTCCCAACTCCCTTTGAAATCTAGCACGCAAGCTCTTAGCATATCTTCCAAGGTTTGAATTGTCCGCTCGGACTGTCCATCAGTTTGGGGATGATACGCCGTACTCAACCTTAATTCCGTCCCCATGGCTTTTTGGAATGCTGTCCAAAACTTAGATGTGAACCGTGAATCTCGGTCGGACACTATACTTACCGGAACTCCATGCAAACTAACAATACTGTCCATATATAAGCTCACTAATTTGTCAAGAGGTGCTTCACTTGAAACGGGTAAGAAATGGGCAGACTTTGTTAAACGATCCACGATAACCCAAATCATGTCACATCCACTTCTTGTCTTGGGTAAACCAGCTACAAAATCCATTGTGACATGTTCCCATTTCCATTCCGGAATTTCCAACGGCATCAACAATCCACCAGGCCGTTGGTGTTCCGCTTTGACTTGTTGACACACCAAACACCTCTCTATGAATTCCGCAATATGTCTTTTCATCCCAGACCACCAATAGTATCGCTTGAGATCTCTACACATCTTGGTGCTACCGGGGTGTATTGATAACCTCGAATTATGAGCTTCTTGCAAAACTTCTTTCCTAAGTTCGTCAACGTCCGGCACGCATAATCTTTCCCTAAACCATAAGCTCCCATCATCCTTAGTCCAAAATCCTTCAACTGGACTATGTTTCACCCTTTCCATTATCTCACTTAAAGCCTTATCTCTCTTCTGTGCCTCCTTTATCCGATCGATCAAACTCGGGGTGATAGTTAATGCTGTCAAAACGTTCACCGTGGATTCAATCAAATCCAACCCAAACTCCTCCATCTCTCTTTCCAATGGTGATTGTCGTGCATGGCTGGACTTCCTACTTAAGGCGTCGGCTACCTTGTTAGCCTTTCCCGGGTGATAATGAATAGTTAGGTCATAGTCTTTTAGCAATTCCAACCATCTCCGCTGCCTCATATTCAATTCCTTCTGCGAAAACAAATACTTTAGGCTCTTATGATCTGTGAATACCGCGCACTTCTCTCCATACAAATAATGCCGCCAGATCTTCAAGGCAAACACAACCGCGGCGAGTTCAAGATCATGTGTGGGGTAGTTTTGCTCATAAGGCTTTAACTGTCTTGAGGCATACGCGATGACTCGTTCGTTTTGCATTAAGACACAACCTACAAACAAGGCGTTAGTCTAAACTTAATGGGTATACAAGATCATAATCTTATACTATAATTTACGTACCTAACCCGTTCTTTGACGCATCACTATAAATCACAAATCCATCCGTTCCAGAGGGTTGAGCCAATACTGGAGCTGTTGTTAATCTCTTCTTAAACTCCGCAAAACTTCGCTCGCATTCCGCCGTCCACTCAAACTTGGACTTCTTTTGAGTAAGGCGACTGAGAGGTACGGCAATCCTCGAGAATCCCTCAACAAATTTTCGGTAATAACCCGCTAGACCCAAGAAACTTCGCACTTCGGTGACATTTGTAAGTCTAGGCCATTCAGTTATAGCTTCCACCTTCTTCGGGTCCACCGCAATCCCCTCTTCTGATATCACGTGGCCTAGGAACGCCACACTTCTTAACCAAAACTCACACTTGCTAAACTTTGCATAAAGTTGTTTCTGCCTCAAAATGCCTAGTACGGTTCTCAAATGCTCAGTGTGAGTTTGCTCGTCAGGAGAATACACAAGGATATCATTTATGAATACCACTACAAACTTATCCAACTGCTCTCGAAAGACGGTATTCATAAGATCCATAAAAGCTGCGGGGGCATTGGTTAATCCAAATGGCATCACCAAAAACTCATAGTGGCCATACCTTGTGCGGAAGGCTGTCTTTGCGATGTCCTCGGCCTTCACTCGCAGCTGATGATAACCTGATCGAAGGTCAATTTTCGAAAAGATCTTGGCACCTTTGAGCTGGTCAAATAAATCCTCGATTCGTGGAAGGGGATACTTATTCTTGATAGTAACTTTGTTCAGCTCTCTATAATCAATACAAAGCCTCATGCTGCCATCCTTTTTCTTTACAAACAAAACGGGTGCTCCCCATGGTGATACACTAGGGCGGATAAACTTCTTGTCTAGTAACTCCTGCAGTTGTTCCTTCAACTCTCTCAGTTCTGCCGGAGCCATTCTGTAAGGAGCCTTGGAAATAGGTTCTGTTCCGGGAATCAAGTTAATTTCGAACTCAACTTCTCTCGGAGGTGGTACTCCTGGTAAATCTTCCGGAAACACGTCGGGAAATTCATTGACCACTCGAATTTGCTCCATAGACGGCACCTCCTGAGTGACATCCATGGCATACACTAAGAATCCCTCAGCACCCTTCCTCAATGCTTTGCGTGCTTGTGCGACAGACACATATACCTTCTTGGGAACTTTCCTTCGTTCTGCATCTCCTTGAAATATTACCTCCTCCATCTTAGCATTCTTGATTGCCACCTGCTTCAACCGACAATCAATATTAGCGTGATTCTTGGCTAGCCAGTACATTCCTAATATGACGTCAAAGTCATACATCTGAATAGGGATCAGTGTGGCGGGGAATGTTTGTCCTTCAAACTCCAATTCACAATCCCGGTACCGATGATACGAAACCATAATTTGATCTCCGGCCGTTTGAACACGATACGGAGTTTCTAACCATTCAGGCAGACTACTCAGGTGTTTAGTGAATCTCTTTGCTACGAAGGAGTGGCTTGCGCCGCTATCAAAGAGCACGTTGGCAGGTACCTTATTTACTAATATCGCACCTAAACCCATATCAAGTTATACACGGAAAATTAAGCACATAATACTCAATTCATTAAAGATTTAAACTTAGTTTAAATGGTACCTGCTACTACGTCGGTAGCCTCCTGCACATCCGTATCCGTCATGAGATGTACACGGGCATTCGCTCTAGGCTTCGCTCTCGGCTGCTGAGCCGCCTCTCCAGGATTATTTTTCTTCATCTCCGGACAATCTCTAATTATATGGCCCACTTGACCACATCGAAAACATGCCCCAGCCACTTTCCTACACTCTCCAACATGGTTCCTGCCGCAATGTGGACAAACTCCTATAGCCTGCTGAGCTGCTTGATTCTGGGGTGGCAGTCTCTGAAAATTCCCAACTGGCCCTCTCTTTGGAATCTTGACCCAACGTCCGGGTCTTCCACCAACTCTCACATCCTCCCTTGGTCTCTTGCCTCTTTCAGCTCCTCCTGTGCTAGCTGCTCTTGCCGCCACTCGGCGAAAATCACTCTCAACACGGTAACACGCATCTAGCATATCCTCATAAGTTTTCATCCCTGCATTCACTATCGCCGATTGTATCCTCGAGTCCAAACCCCTCTCAAACTTTGTCATCTTAAGACGATTATCAGTCATGATTGCAGGGGCAAACTTACCCAAAGCATGGAAACGATCTGCATACTCCGACACCGTCATCCTTCTTTGCTCCAATCTGTCAAATGCTCTTATCTTGTCCAATATTGCAGTCTCCGGTACATAGTACTTAAGGAACACATCACAGAACTGAGTCCACGAGATCGGTGGGGTCATTCTTAACACCATTCCTTCCCACCATTCGCCAGCCTTGCCACTTAGAAGAGGTGTGGCCACCTCAACTTTTATCTCATTCGGAACTTGCACCAGCCGGAAACATTTCTCAACCTCAGCCAACCAATGCTGAGCCTCTTCAGGATCCGTACATCCACCGAACTCCGGTACCCTCATCTTCCTCATCTCTCCATAATAGAACCTGATGTTATGCTGTGGCGGTGGTGGAGGCGGAGGCTGATGCTGCTGCACATACCCTTGTGCAATGATCGTCAGCGCATCAGTGAGTACTTGGGGTAAAACCACTTGTGGTGGCTGGTTCTCCTGTCCATTGCCAGAGTTGCCTGTGTTATCTCTTCTTGGAGGCATATCTCGCTGAAAGGTTAACATTTCATTAGCATTCAGTAAATATAAAAAGGTTACTGAAGGCTCGAATGCGTACTAATAGGTGAGGTGTGTAGCATAACTATTAATACAAAATTAGATGATAAACGCGCTCGCACACACCCAACCCATATCATACTTAACCACTAAAGAGATCAGTACTTATAACTAAGGATCAACCTTAAGGGAGAATCATAGCTTAAGAGTCTAAAAGATCATGAACTTAAGTTTCCGAAATAGATCTGAAGCCTAGTCTCTGATACCACCTGTAGCGCCCCAGCCCGATACCGTTATCGGAACCAGTGCACCCGCCGTAGCCTACTATGAGAACTACGAAGTGTCAAGCAGATCAAGCATACATCCTTAATAATGTAAGTTAAAACCAGCGGAAACGTCATAAAATCTAAACCTTCGTTGTCAATATTACAACCAGAAAACTGCAGCGGAAATAAAAATGTTTGTTCATCTAGCCGACATAAGTTTTAAAACAACATAATAACAATGAATTCCAAACTCAAACAAAATAGTCCAGCATCTATCTATTCCCTTGTCCATCGTCCCATTGAGCCCACTCGCCGTCGTCTTCGATAAATATCAACTCATAATCAGGCTCACCTGAAAAGGAGACAGAATGATTGTTCTTAGCGAAAACTTCGCCAGCAAGTAACCCGTCTATACACCTTACGGAATCACACACGTCGAGTCACCAGTGTATAAAACATTGCCCAAAAATAAGGTGCTCGGGTTAGCAAATAGCATCTTAATAAGAATTCCTCAAAACAGATAAAGCACATATATGTACACAGATATGAGAACCATCATGAATTAAAAACAACGTATCACATAGCAAGTCATAAACTAGTCACGTTTCTTGCATGTCAATTTTTATGCTCCGTGTATCATGATGCATGTACTTCTTTAAAATCACACACAACACCCATGCATATGTCTTCTTTCATAAACATGTCATGCATGTCATTTCACAAAATATTTCATCACTTTACATATCATATTCTTCGCGTAGCAGAACTTTATACCCTGTGGGTGATCAGTCCACAGCCATCATAACTTTATACCCCGTGCTGAAAGGTCCACGGCCCCATTACATATATCATATATCCGTGCTGAAAGGTCCACAGCCCCATTACATATATCATATATCCGTGCTGATAGGTCCACGGCCCCATAAAATACTTCATTTTCCGTGCTGATAGGTCCACGGCCCCATAACATACTTTATACCCTGCTGTTGATTCACAGATCACGCTCTTTATACCCTGCTTTCGCAGACGTGACTTTTATACCCTGTGATCAACCAGCAGCCATTTTGTCTTTCGAAAACTTTAAACCTTTCTTGTTCTTTTGCAAAACATATCTCAAATCAAATGCAAGTGCCCATGTCATGATGCAGGATGCACAAATAGCTTCATATCAACATGTAACACACACACATACATCTTGCCTATCAAGCATACGGTCTCGCACCTCACACACTCTATGATCGTGTCTTTCCAAGCCCATTCTTCTTACAAACTCACTCAAGATTCAATCTTATTCTAACTTGACCAACTTACCATCCTCACCTCAAATATACCTCAAATACCCTTGCATTTTATGTTCAAAAGTAGTGTATAAAGTTACTACATTTACATAGGGCGCCTAAAGGGTCAAAAAGACTTCCAGTATACTTGGAACACCACTTGAAGCGCCTAATGTGGACATGAAGCGCCTATTCTAGGCGTTCGAAGTGTTCGGGGATGATTCAGGACACATTGAACACCACATGAAGCGCCTAAAGTGACTTGAAGCGCCTCATGTAGGCGTTCGAAGTGTTCGGGGATGATTCAGGACACATTGAACACCACATGAAGCGCCTAATGTGACTTGAAGCGCCTCATGTAGGCGTTCGAAGTGTTCTGACGGTTCTAAATTGCAGTTTTTCTGTACGGGAAAGCTCCAGGACACATGGAACGCTACATGAAGCGCCTATAGTGACATGAAGCGCCTCATGTAGGCGTTCGAAGTGTTCTGACGATGCCAAACTGCAGTTTTTCTGCAGTAACTTCCACCCAACTCCTTTCTTCTTCAACCCTTACAGATTCAACACTTAAAGATCCATCTTAACATCTAGATTCATCTTGCTTAACACACATCTAAACATGAATTGATGCCTAGTCATGCCTAGCAATATCTACTCTAGCCCTCAATCATTCACAACCTTCAAAAGATCTCATCAACTTTCCCAACAAAACAAGACTACAGCAATGTCATCACTCATCTCTCAATTTCCTGCACTTACTCTCAACATCTAAGTATAGACAATCAACATAAGAGTAGCGCAAGACAATAAGCACGTCAAAGTATACACTTTTATGGGCATGCTTGGTAAATAACAAGGCACCGCACAACTATTTTCAGAATTATGGCCCAAAGAACAAGACTTTACTCAATTAGCAACAAGACTCACATATAACGAAGCATTTAAGATAGGCAATTCAAGAATACTAATGTGTGATTCACGTTTTCTCTTTGTAAGAACATAGGGCCTAAAGTATCAAAATTTACATAAAGCGTATAGAAAGATTACTTGCCTTGAATTCTAGATAAGCTTACGGATTTACTGCAGAACCTTGATAATGATTGATCCTAGAATGGCCTTTTCCTTCCTTTCCTTCCTCTCTTCTTCTTCTTCCTCTCCTTTTCTCTTCTCTCTCTTTTTCCTGCGGTTTCCCTCTCCCTTTTGATGTTAAAACCGTCCCCCCTTAATGCCAATGGGGAGTTATACCAAAGTGTGGTGTAACTCCCCTATCTTTAGTAGGGGCTTTTATGCAATTACCCGTAATTACCTTTAATTCTAATTCTAACCCCTTTTCTTACTTTCTATATTTAAATAACTAAATACTACAATCTACCTCATTAATTAAATTGAATTCAAGGTTGACCTAGAGTGTTGAAAGTCGTGCTTAAAAGTCACGGGGTGTAACATTAGTGCCCCCAATCCTAAAGAGTATGATGCATTAGTTCTCAATGGAACATGAATTAGTGCCCCCAATCCTAAAGAGAATCGTGTTGGCTGTAAGTGAATATTTTGCATTACACAATTGCTTGATGGCTCTATTCACAGGCATATTGCTTGTGCTGTAGAAAAAAGTTTTCATCATTATCCAGGCCTTGATTATTATGATACTTTTAGCCTTGTGATTAAGACTATAACCATTCGAGTGGTTTTGAATTTTGCAATTAGCTATGGCTCTCCTATTTATAAAAGTTGATGTCAACAATGCTTTTCTACAAAGTATTCTCACTGATGATGTCTTTATGGACCAGCATCCTAATTTTATTGATCACAATTAACCGTATTATGTATGCAAACTACGCAGGCGATTCATGTCTCCAACTAACCCTCTGAGCTTGGTATCACAAACTTCATACATTTTCACTTGACTTGGATTTTATGAATTCCCACGATGACACTTCGTTCTTTTTTAATTCAAATAATTTTTAGCTATTTGCATTAGTTTATATTGATTGCATAATCATTACTAGATATTCTCTCTCAATGGTTCAAAAATTTATTGAAGTTTTTTTCATCGATTTTCACTCAAAGATCTTGGTCCATTACAATACTTTCTTGGGATTGAGGTTATTCCGTCGTACTGGTTTATTGCTTTCTCAGCATAAGTATCTTGTTGATCTTCTTACCTTGACGAATATGCTTGGAGTAAAATAGGTTCAAATGCCTAATACAGGAGATTTGACACTTACCTCAGCGATGCACTTTTTGATCCTTTGAGCACCGCTTTGTTGTAAGTGACTTCAGTATTTATATACTCTTTACTCGTCTTGATATCGTGTCCGCTGTCAACAAGCTGTCACAATTCATACGTCATCCCACCATAATTATTGGGTTGCGATCAAATGTTTGTCGTCTTGGTTACTTGGGTGGCACTCTTGATCTTGCCTTGGAATTTCAAAATAACTCACGTTTTTCTCTTCATGCTTTTCTCTGATGCGATTGAGCATGCAACGAGGATGATTATACTTCGACAGTGCCTACATTGTTTATTTGGATCGTAATTCTATTACAAGGTCATCCAAAAAGCAGCACACCATTGCTTGCTTGTACATTAAAGTTGAATATCCTGCAGTTGCTTCTGGCACTGCTGAAATGATTTTGACTTGTCCTCTTCTTTTAGATCTTGGCGTTGCTATCTTCAATGTGCATGTGGTTTACTGCAACAATATTTATGCAATGTATCCTAGTGCCAATTTAGTCTTTCACTCGCAAACACAACATATCGCTCTTGACTATCAAGCTATTTTGCGACCACGTTCAAAGCGAGGCCTTATATACTCGACACGTTTCCTCCATGCATCAGTTTGGTGATCTTCTTACGAAATCTCTTCCTTAAACTCACTTCACATGGCTGACGCGCAAGATTAGACTCTCATCCTAAGCTCTATCTTGATGAGACATACTAGTGATGTGATTATATATGTGCACATGGTGCATATTATTTCATAATTAGTCCTATAACTATTCTCTAGAATATTCTTTAATATAAATAATTACTCTTGTAGACCATGCCATAAATATTCTATAGAATATTCTTTAGTCCGTAGACCAAGCCATGTGTGTGTGTGTATATTTGTGATCACCCATCAATGAAATTCTCAATTTATTCAATCTTGATACTTTGGAACACACCTTACGTAGACCAATAAGAAGAGGAGCTAATATGAGTAAAATATGTGTTTTCACACTTTTTCTCATCTTTTAATTGGTATATATAAGGTGTATTCCTAAGTAGTATTCTAAACAGAATGTTTGTAACGACACTCGTATTATATATATATCAATAAAGTCACATATGATGACTGTTTCAAATGATGTGATACCAAAGCCGTTATACCACTAATCAATGTGTATGTGTGTTTTGTAAGATAATTACTTTTGACTCTTGTGTTTTGACATATCATTTTCAAGATTTTTTCTAGTTTTTGTTGATCTTTAGATCATTTTTATTTATAGAATAGAACGACAATGCCATCAATCTTCCTAATTGATTGTGACATATGAATTGACCAAAATCCCTCCATCAGCCCATCAGCCCCCACCACTTCTCTCATATTCAGCCAGCCCCCACATTCTCCTTCTCCTCTCACGGGATGGGATCTGTTTTTGCTTAATCGGATGCCCAAGTGAGAAACTGAGCCATTTAACATTTTAATTTAAAAAAATAAACAATATTTTCTTTGGAATAAGTCTCTATTTTTTTAATGAGGTTGACTACTATTATTTGACCATTAAAGAAGAAGATATCCCTGTATAATTCCCTACTTCCTAATCTTTAGGCAATTAAGAAGCCTAAATGAAACCACCATGGAGATTAATAGATTATGGTGGTGGATGTGGTGGGGTCGAATGTAATTTCCTTATTATCGAGTAAACTGACGAAATCAAATGTCATCCATCACATTATCAATTCAATTTTAATATGGTCATGCTTTTCTCAGTTTTACTTATCGAGAGGAGAGTAGATATCTCTTTCATAAGAAATCGATAAATTCTGTTCCAACTGTTTAATTTTTTCTACCTAATTTATATCTTGTCCGAATATACTTTATATCGTCAAAACATGAAAATCTTTATTTAAGAGGTGGATTGAACTTCATAACTAATATGCAATCACCTATGATAGCAACTCATAATGATCCTATAACAGATCTATCTTGTATATTGTTCTCTAACACATAGTTGTAAGTTTTTTTTTATATCACTTTGTATATAATCAACTGATGATTATCAATCAAACTCATACTATTAATAATTTATCATTATTTATGTAGTGATAAATAATTGCGGATAACTGAATATTAGTAATTCAAGTATTGAAATGAAACATACAAACATTATAAAATCCATCCAATAATAAAAAATGACAATAAATCAAGGTCCAGGGGTTGGCAGCAGAAGATGGTTAAACAAGAGGGTGTAAGGGGCAGCGGAGAGGGGAGGTTGGTCTCATGGTGAGTTTTCTTGGGGAGAAGATGAGTTTTTTTTAATTACCGAAACTTAACAAAACTCTGTTGATGAGATTAAAAGAGTGTAATTACAAAAAGATTATGTGTAATGGGATGGAGTGGGAGGAAGCACGTCCGTGTTGTTTTGCAAGATCTTTTTTTTTTTTTTGCCAAATTAGCTTGTAAAATTGTTCATTCTGTTGTAAAAATATTCACAAGACCTTATTTTTGACCAAATTGGACTTGATTAGAACAAGAAATGAGCGTAACTTTTACGTCATCAAACACGCATCATCTGTCTTTTGGGCTTGACGTAGCGGATGGTAAAGTGGGCATTGAGCATCAAATCCCATCCGAAAAATGGGAGCTATCAAAGCTAGGAAGCCAAATTAAGACAATCACCGAAAGAAAGGGCAGAAGAGAGCGTCATAAGAAAAAGGTCGGGATTTTTTTACCGGAAGGAAAGCGGTGACAAACTAACCTACTGACATGTGTCAGTAGACCGAAAGCTATGAGACGGAAGAAAGAGTTGTCAGCAAGGGTATGAGTGAGACTGAGTGTAAGACGATAACCCATCAAACGGTAAAAGAATCAGATTCGCAAGAAAGGGTGATTAGAATTTAATGAATGTGTTGGACTTTTTGAATAGTTAAGGACGCAAAGTGTTTTATGACGTCGATTGATGGCAATCATGACCAGAGAAAAGGTATTGTGGGGATATATTTAGGTTCAACCGACCGAAATATATCTTTATTTTAGTCCACAACTAAAGGCATGTGTTTATTTTAGAATTAATGATGTTTTTATTTTAGTCTACAAACATAAATTGTCTAAAAATCGAAAATTAGAAGGAATCTAATAGGCGATTTACCAAAACACGATCGAATCAAAAGATAATTATCTACTTTTTTATGTAATTCAATTTACTAATAACAATGAGTATAACTCAAGGATATACCAGGATAGTCTTGTCAGATTGTCTTAAGAACTTACAAAAACTTTGTGAATAAAAATATATAACTATACAATTATGAAAAATAAATAAATATGTGATAGAAACTAGTCACCCGCCACAACCAACAAATTGTCAACATACAAGCGGGTACGAATAAATTGTCAACATATTGACAGTGACATGTCGAATCCACCCTTTTCTAAAAATAAAATTATATTTGCCGGACAAAGTTTTTATGTGACTGCTAGTATATCTAGCTCATATGACGAGTGAGGCAGAGACATTAACAAAACGTTTGGTTTGAATTTGTGTATTAGTGTCAGAATGATAGATGTTATAACCAGAATGGATATGAGTTGTAAACTTAATAGGGTTAATTGCACCTGGTATCCATTCTTTTCCACCAAGTTTTAAGTAGCATCCAATCTTTCATGAAACACACTTGCCATCCAGACTTATAGGGTAAATAGACACCTGGCATCCAGATGACCTGCTGGTCGACCGTTGACCGCTGAAATCGACCTTTGACCGGACTTAACCCTACTTTTAACCCGACTTAACCAAGGTTGACTATTTTACCTTCAATATTAAAAGGAAAACAAAATCAAAAACTTCCCACCTTTATTTTGCCGTTAAACGCGTCTGAAAAACGCCAATGGCAGGCCGCCACGTGGCCTTGCAGTTTTTTTGGGTCAAATTCTAAGGCGTTCCCGCGACCTAAAGGCTCTCAGAGAGAGAGAGAAAGAATGGGGCTATGGCAGAGAGCTGTGATTTACATGAGGATGGTTGCCCCTCTCTGCAAAGCCAATGATTACGATCTCTGAAACTATCCAACAACAACCAACAGCCCTTTTCTCTTTCTGTTTCTTGGAAATTGCGTTCTGTGTGTGCTTCATTTTTCTTGGAGCAAGGAATAGAGCCATACACTACTCTTATGTTCCATATTTTTCAAATCGGTGAAGGCAAGAGCAATAGTGATAATTAGAGGCTATGATGAAGTTGTGAATCTATTGATTTCTCTGAGCTTTGGGCACTGCAAAGATCTGATTAGATCGTATCTTGGCTGGACAACTCGGATGGCAGATTTTTGAGCTGTGAAGAATTGAGTTTGTAGTGCGAATGGGAGCTCGTCCAGCCATATTCTGATGAGATGATTCTTGAGCTGTGAAGAATTGAAGATTTACGGATGGCTGCGCTGGCCGGTGAACCACGAGATCAGAGCAACAGAGTTCGGGGATCCAACAGGCAACCGCCTCTCATTTTCACGTTAAGTAGCAGAGGAAGTTGGAAACCCAACAAAAGGTTTAGGTCTATTTTGGAGGGAGGATTCGGTTGGTATAAAGGTGAGAATTAGACTTTAACCATGGTTGGAAAATATTTGCCGCCAAATGACTTAAAGGTTAAAAATAAAAGGAAAAATGCTAAAAACCGCCTATAGTAGGTGATTTCCCGGTTGCATGATGCCAGGTATCTATTTACCCTATAAGTTTGGATGGCAAGTGTGTTTCATGAAAGATTGGATGCTACTTAAAACTTGGTGGAAAAGAATGGATATCAGGTGCAATTAACCCTAAACTTATATAAGGTAGGTATAGAAGCTAGAATGATTAGTGATTAAGTCGGATCTTCACCAGGTGGATCAGAGACGATCCTTGTGGTATCGCGTCAACTCTTCGTTAGAGTCCGTCTATAAAACCTGAGAAGGAAATGTAACGTTAGAAGCCCAGGGTTAATGCCTTGGAGAAAATTCTCTCACGCTCAAGTTAGTTGTAGGCATTTTTGTATGTATAGCTTATACTGGAAGCAAAGATTACGAGTAACCTGCATGAGGCTCTCTTACTGAGAGGGTGGCTGCTTATATGGATGAGCTTGGGCGTAGCTTCGGCCGAGCCGAGATGGTGGAGTCTTAGAGGTCACTTAGACTTGAAGAGACTCGAAAAGGACTTAGTCATGCTTTTGTCGATGACGTTCTTATTTATAGTTGTTCAAGCCGGGAGCTGCGTGTCCCAGAACGGAGGTGGTGATGCAACCTGGCTGTGTAGGTGGCAGTTCTAGCTTGCATGGCTGCCACGCGGCAGCTAAAGGTAAAGGTAATGACAATTTTCCTTTGTATGGTTGACACGTGGAGGTGAATGGCTGAGCTGCTAACAGTCTCAGGCTGCATGAAGGCCAAATGGTGCCACGTGTTGGGCTGGGAGACCAAGCTTGCTAAGTGAGAGAACTTTGCTTAAGCATACTGCGGCTAAGCAGAGTCACTTCATGTGTGGTTCGGCTGGGGAGGCAAGAACAGTTTGGCCGAGCTGAGCTGGGCAGATTGACCAGAGCAGTCTAATCTCGCATACTGATCAGATAAAGTGGTGACCGAGATGACCTGCCTTCGGCACCTGGCCGAACTGATCCCGGGCCGAGATGGGACTTTGCCCTTGGGATGTCATCTTGCCTTGCAACTTCAGGGGGAGTTAGAGTACGCCGAGGCCGACCAGTCAGATAGCTGAGCTTCACTTACGTTAACCGTTATTTGACTAACTTGGGATTCTTGTCACATCTAGCAGGTGAACTTTGGTCTCATATTTGGAACATATATAAGAGAGAATGAGAATTAAAACATACATACACACACGATGGTGGCAGACAGCGGTGATGCGAGAGGTGGGGTGGCGGCGGCGGCATGGTGGGACAGTGGTGGCACAGTTCGCGATGGTAGAAAGCTGTGGCGCGTTAGAATGAAGAAATGAGTTTTGATACTTTCAGATATCAATCGAGGGGTTTGAAAGAATTTTGATATTCGTAGATTGATTTATATACTCTTCAAACAAACACAGAATGTATATCATTCTCTTGATATATATTCTTTGATTCCAAAAATCACCAAAAGAACCCCTGCGAGTTGATTTTTTCCCATTTGACAGTGATTATTCTGTACCAATTTGTGAGATGCTTAGAAAGAAGAGAGAGAAAAAAAAAAAAAAGAAGAAAAGGAGAGACTTTATGTGAATGATTAAGAGTTGATGCTGAAAGGGGAGGAATTTGAAGAATCACAATACCAAAATGAAGAACTTTGAGTTATGAAGGCGTGAGACCTTCAATAATAACTGTCCGTAGACACGTGTCACGTGATGCTAAGTTCCACATTGTAAACAACACTGATGCGAGTCCTTCGTAAAATTGCTGCAACTTCTATATTTAAATTTATCGATTTCAAAGTATAAAAAAAACTAAAGAAAAATGTTGAAAATAACAACCCATATGCTGAAACCTGTTTCACATAAAAGCACGTTCAGAAGTGAAAAAATATAGATCGGATGAGATCCCAAGAGGCTAAAAGTGAGGTAGAATATGAGGCCTCCAATCACGCATCGCCACGTGTACAAAAGCAGTTTTTTTTTAAAAAAAAATTTGCAGCACCTATTTGTTTTTGTACACGTGACGACACGTGATTGGAGGCCTCATATTCTACCTCACTTTTAGCCTTTTAGGATCTCATCCAAAATATAGATGGGCAATTCAAATACGTAAAAGCAAAAGTAAAAGATAATAATAATAAAGACGTTTGTTAAGATGTGAAGAACAAAAAAAACAAAAAAAAAAGGCCAATATACTATTAAAAAGATAACATGTAAATCTACATGATTTGCGTCGAACTTACAAGTTTATATCCCGTGCTATGTATGGCAAACTTATGAAATAATTATAATTTCAACGAATAAGTACAAAGAAGTATGAAAGATTTGATATTTTCACATTATAAAATTAACCAAATTTATCCAATATGTTCTTAACCAATTTTGGCCAAATTAAATGAATAGAAGTTTTACTATCAAATTTAATTCGCTCAGCTAAGCACTAAATTACCTAACTGCTTGACATGACTATCATTTGTGTCTCCATAATAAAAAAAAATTGTCAGACATTTCAAAAAGTAGCCAAGTTCAATCATTATTGGTTGATAAATGGACTGCGCAGGCACATCAGAATATATATATATATATATATATATATATATATATATATATATATATATATATATATATATATGTATGTATGTATGTATGTATGTATGTATGTATGTATGTATGTAGACACATATTATAATTTTAATGCTAGTATAAATGGCGGCACATGTCAATATATTACACATACAGACATATATACACACAGAAATATATATGTACACGCACATACATATATGTGTGTGTGTAAGGGGTTATGGTGATAAGGGATTTAATTTGAAATAGACTGCTTGAACATAAAGAAGTTGGAAGTTAAATTTGAAAAGCAAAAAAGAGGATGAATCAGATATCGGTTATAATAAGGAAATAAAATTGAATTTTGTTGTGGATATAAGGGAGAACAGATAGAGCCAATCACGAAAATAAAATTTTAAAAATGTAGACAGAAGGAAAAAGGGGTTCTACCTTTTACACTCCTTAACATGTGTGTGTATGTGTGTGTGTTTGGCTCTATGTGTTTTAGTTTTTATGTAGTTATCTTTCGCAAAGTCTCACAAGAAGGTCGAATATATCTATTTTTTTTAATAAAATAAAGAAGCCTATAACAAAGTCATATAGTTAAAAAAAGTGACTCTAGAAACAATTACATGTATTTAAACAACTTTAGTCACTTTCATTTATTTGTTAGTATTAACTACTTCATAAGCTTCTTATAATCTTATCACGAAGAACAAAAGGTGAGATTTAAGATGTAGTAGGGTCCGAAATTTGAAGGGAAATTGGAAAAATATAGAAAAAGAGAGAAAATTTATGGGGAAAAAAACTTGTTTCTCATAACTTCTCACGAGAACATGATTAGAGTAATTTAATAGATGATATGATAAAAAAAAGTTAAATGAAAAAACTAGATTTGAACATCTGGGTGAGCTGCCCAAAGGAGTGCATAGATCTGTTAGTCAACTTCTAGAACCATCTTCCAGATTTTCCTTCAAAAATCACATGGAATATTTTGTATATCAGAGGGCTAGACACATTTTTCAAGTTGATTATAGTTTCTAATTGAAACGGGTGGTCTACAGGATTAGATGTTCCATCGTAAGTATCCAACTTAGACACTTTTAAATTTTGTGGAACTACAAAGGTATCAATCCCTCGTACTAATGGACTCTCAGGTATGGTCTCATTGTACCTTGGTAGTGGAACAACTATCTAATGCATGACTTTGTGATGTTGACTTGTGCTCAGACGTCCTCCAGGTTCAAATATGGGTCTACTAGTGTGTGACTTATTTTGTTTTTCTCCATCGAGAAAATCATAGATAAGGGTCTTTATATCAGGATAAGATTCTCTCACTGCAAGGGGTGCGGTGACGCGTAACCGCGCGACACGTTGCAGCAAGGGGGGTGGTGAGCCTAGATGAGGGTCATCTGCATCTAGCCTCACCACTTACCCTTGCTACCACGTGTCGCGTGGTCACAAAGGGGTGATAAAAGTGGGGTTAAGGAGATCCTATCCCCTTTATATCGTAGTGGTTCATTCGCAGCTCCAATAGTCTTTGCCATTTTTTCATTTTCTTTCTTTCCAACTATGGCGGACTCTCGAGACCAGCTAGAGGGATAGAAAGATCTACTATAGAAGTAGCAGTGCGAGCAAAAGGATGTATAATGGAGATTTTATTCTCGAAGTGTGTGAGCTGCAGCCTTGAACAAGTTTCAACTAACTTGCTACACCTTCAATAATTTCTCCTTAGTATAAGATGGTCCTTTTTGGAAGATATCAGGTTTAATATCTCTCATTAGAGGGAGAATGGAGAGATGGCTCTTGTGGCGGTTGAGATTCTTCATTCTTATTGTTTTGGGTTTTACCATGTCTTTCTTATAGACTATTTGTTTCCACCATGGGATTTCAAGGAAACAAAAAAAAGTGGGAAAATAAAACTCAATAGAAGGTCTGCTCACTTTTTGTATTGGACTTGTAAAACCTTCTTGTCCAAATAGAAGAAACACTTGTACTAAACAATAAACTACTTGGAATTTTTGAGTCACGGAATATAGAAAATTGATTTTGAAGGCGGTTGCTTGAATCTTTGATGAATAATCTCTACAAAATAAGCAAAGGTTAGATGTCTCTTAAGTTTTTTTTAGGAAGAATCATCCGACGCTCAAATCAGTTGTAAGGTTTTTAACCAAGCGGATCTTAGAGAAGTTTTCATGTCCCTCAATAAGTAATTAGGGTTCGCACTCTTTATCTATTGAGCGAATCTGCTATTTATAGATAACTGAAAGTTGGTCAAGTTGGAGAAAATGAAATAATCTGGTTACAACCATGGGTTGACCCAGGTCAGTTGAATATGGTACCTGGCTCCCAGGCGTTGCATGTGTAGGGGACCACAGAGGTACATACCAGCGTGAATTCTGGTTGGTGGTAGCAGCGCCTGTGTAATTTTATTTTTTTAGTGTTACTAGTTGTACTGTGTTAGGGACATACTTTTGGTGTCTGAATTGTGGTCTCTTTCGAATGGAAGTGATCCAAGGTTTGCTTCGACGGTTTCCTACCCTGTCGCAGATTTGTTTATGGGGAATCATTTTGGACGTCGTTAGATATTGCTTCTTACATTTTGATGGCATCACCTATGTACGAAAGGAATGACAATAAATGTATTGACATATTATTGCATAATTTATAAAAGAAAGCCATGTTAACTTATGATCATGATTCACTACGTATCTATGCCTGCCTTTTTTTTTTTTACCCATTTGTCGTTGTGGTAGAGTTAAGTTATGATGGGTAGAGTTAAGGTGATAACTCATAAGATAAGGTGATCGTGAGACGAGTCTTCATGGATTCTAGTTAGACCCTGTGATATGTGCCGTTTTACTTATTTGTTGCTATCTTTTGATGATATATGAACTGTAGCTGTTGTGCTTAATGCTAATTATTTGCGAAAAGACAGGTACTATTTTCCGTATAGAGTTAATTGCAACTGGTATCCATTCTTTTCCACCAAGTTTTAAGTAGCATCCAATGTTTCATGAAACACACTTGCCATCCAGACTTATAGGGTTAATAGACACCTGGCATCCATGCTGACGTCATAAAGGCAATTTTCATTTATTTTTTAAAAGTTTATAGAAAAAATAATTCAAAAATAAAAAGAAAAACCCCACTCCCACCCCCACCCCCACAATCGACCTCTCTCCCCCATCCTCCCCATCTTCATCTTCTTCCTCTATCTTCCTATTCTTCCTCCATCTTCATCTTCATCTTTTTTCCAACCATGGTCATCTTCATCAGCCCCACCCGCAGAAGCAGCAAAATAATTCATGGCTATGGCGTGGAACCAGCGGCATCACTGAAAGGATTGACTTCAAAGAAATCATCGTGGTTCTGTATTTGCTCCATTTTCCCCTAAAACATCGTTTCATTTCTGTTAGCCATAGAACTTCAAAAAAGCAAGAAATGAATGCATATATGTATCACAGAAACTAAATATGACAAATATGATTCAGAAGGGAAAGAAAAGCCGGCAAAAAAGAGAAAAAAAAATAACAGCTCACCTTGAACTGAAATGTAATGGAAGTTGAAAATCGAGTGAAGTTGAGCAGAATTGAACACCGTAAGCGAGATTAATTTGCGAAGCTGAAGAAAGTCGAAGACGATTTGAAGGAAAAGTGGGAATTATTTTTGCAATACAACAATTGAAGATGACCATGGTTGGAAAAAAGATGAAAATGAAGATGGAGGATGAAGATGAAGATGGAGGAAGAAGAGGAAGATAGAGGAAGAAGATGAAGATGGGGAGGATGGGGGAGGGAGGTCGATTGTGGGGGGGTGGGGGTGGGGGTGGGGGTGGGGTTTTTCTTTTTATTTTTGAATTATTTTTTCTATAAACTTTTAAAAAATAAATGAAAATTGTCTTTATGACGTCAGCATGGATGTCAGGTGTCTATTAACCCTATAAGTCTGGATGGCAAGTGTGTTTCATGAAACATTGGATGCTACTTAAAAATTGGTGGAAAAGAATGGATACCAGGTGCAATTAACTCTTTCCGTATATTATATTTTTATTTCTGCTGCCTGTTCTTAGCCTATTTGATCCGCGTAGGGGATCCGAGTAGTTTACTTGCAAGACGATTATATTTTGTCTAACCATTGTTATTCTGAAAAATTTTCAGAGGACCGGACCTTCGAGGTCGAGTATATTGGTGCCGAGGACGAGCTTTGATCACCCCCATCCATGTGCAAGAGATGTTTCTTAAATAGTTGACTTTCCTGTTTACTTCGGCATTTATGTATTTGAGCTATGGTCTTAGACTTCTGGGGACTTCCGGACTTTTGTACTGTTTGTATCATATAACGCTGTCGATTGTACCAAACGGTTATGTTTAAGTTTATTAGTTCCGTTGATCTATCCATGTATATGTATCATGTATGTATGTATGTATGGCAGTGACAACGCTTGGTACTTCTCCCAGAAGAGTACGGCAAGGCGAGCCAGGCCGGGTCTGTATGCTCGGGCGGGGCGCTACAGTTATGTTATAAGTTTGCAATTCTCACCATGCACCTATATCTTCAATTTTTTTACTCTTCTGTGTTGGGATTAATTCGAGATACGTGTGATGTGCAGCACGTTGATAAAATTTATACAAATTAATCATAAGGTGGACGTTATGTATGATAATATTATATGTCACATATGTCACATAATAATACTAATTATTACGTAAAGCATCCACACGTTAAGTGATCATCGGGTATACTCGTGGATGTATAGTGTGGTCTAAATGGAAACCCCGAATATGTAGACAGTCATATGGTCAGAGACCGCAATGGATGGGCTCAAAGTGCAACGACCATAAAGTTACGACATCTGGTCCCCGAGGGGCGACAACCCACGTGTGGCTAGTAGATAATTATTGGTACAATAATTAAATATTAAATAATATTTAATAATAATATTTATTATTATTAGATAATATTTAATAAAGGAAGATAAGGTTGTGTTTTAAATTTAGATTTACATTTGAATTTTAGTTTAAATTTTAAATTTAAATTTAAGTTTAAATTTAAATCCTAACCTATCAGATACTTCCATCCCCCTCTATATAAAGGAGGAGGCTTCACCTCCTCAGATAATCAAAAAGAAAATAGAAGCATACACAGTATCAAAAGAAAGAGCGTCCATTATTGTGCCAAGTTTTCTATAAAGCCCACACTGCCTAGCCTCTCCATCGGGTATAGCAGTGAATTGTTGAAACCATGACTCGGGTATAGCAGTGAATTGTTGAAACCAGTCAAGGGGTGTATCAACAATTGGTGGGAGGTCGTGAATCCTTAGATCACGCCAGATTCTTCATCAGCCGGAGCAGTTGCAGTGTACGTGTTCAGATTAACAACAGCAATGGAGCAAGGTATATTTTCCGCATTTTGTTACCTTGTCCATTGATTCGATTAAATGATTCTATTCAATGGTTTATTAAATTAAATCCAACATCCTGTACCTTTTAGCTTTTTTTTTCATTTTAGATATGAAAAAGGGAGCGGAAGAGTAGAAGAAATTAATAGTCATAGGTGCAGGGCATGAATTTCAAACTTATGACGCAAAAAAGAGTTATTTTGCACAGTGAGAATTGAACAAGTATACTACACTCTCGACACACTAACTATAATTATGAGTATCAAATGTCATTTTCTTTTTCTTTTTATAAAATAGCTATAACGTTTTAACATATACTTATTCAGACAACGGTGTCAAATTTTTGTCTTATTGTAAGTTCATCAGTAGTCTTTTTGGCAAATCTTAAATGAAGCTCACTTTTTATAATAAACTTAAGAACTATATTTAGTTTTAAAATTTCTTTTATAGCTTCGTTTAAATTACCATTGTAAGCAACTAAAAAAATCAAAAAACAAAATAAAAATTATTAAAAATAGTTATAATTTTCGAGGTGACTAAAAGTAAAAATGCATTGGAAAATTTTAGTATCATGTACAGTGATATTAAGGTTAACGAGGTATAAGTCATATATAGGGACACTTTAGAGTATATTATAGATAGGCGTAAACACTATCTACGCTTTAGGTTGACTTTCCACTTGGTTGCGTATGCTATACCGTTATATTGTTGTTTTACATTACATGTATATATACACGTGATGTGTATTTTAATATCGAAAGTCTTTTTTTTCTTCTTGAATTTCCTCACTAACACACTAGCACAGAATATATCTATTATTATGTCATTTATGCAGGTACATATAGAGCCGCGGGTCTCACTAGTAGCAGACCCTCTATCCCTTGGGATAGAGATATTGTCTGCCTACCACTTACCCTCCCCAGACCCTAACGATAGCTTTTGCTGACGTTGGGATATACTGGGTCCGGATGATGATGATGTACAGTGATATCCAATATTGTATGTCTTGTACGAATGTTGTATTTGTACCATTATCTTATATTCTTTTATTCTAAAAAGTCTTATACAAAAAGAAAAAATAAATTATGACAATAATTTTTTTTTTAAAAAAAAAGATACTAATAAAAATTTACTAAAAACATACAAATACGTTCCGAGTTCACTAACTCTCATGTTTGTAGAGGGTTCAGGGAGATGGCGATCTGATTTACGTAGTTTTATTTCACATTTTATACAAAAAGCTGGTTTTACGTTCGCACCTTAATTTACGAAAAACATACACTATCATAATGTGGTAATGCCTCTCGCGGAGAGGTTGAGATCCCTTAACCCCCATTTTCCTCAATCCCTTTGTGACCACTCGACACGTGGCAGCAAAGAGTTGTGAGGCTAGATGAGGGTCACCCGCATCTAGCATCACCACCTCCTTGATGCCACATGTCGTGCGGTCACGCGTCACCGCACCACCTTTGCGGTCAGGGGATCCTATCCCCTGGTAGATGTAGCGCCCCGCTCCCGAGCCCTAGCCTCGGTAGCAGTGCACCCGCCGTATCTCACTAAGGAGAATACAAAGCGTCACATCAACTTCTTACACGTCAGTGTTGGCATAGAAATTTTTTTTTCTTTTTTTTTGCGGAAATGATTAAACACAACACTAATTAGAATTTAATGAACCTCAATAAGATAAAGACATCATTATTAGGCTGACCAGGCCCTACAAGTCAAAGTCAACTATCTGAATTAAAAGTCTAAAAGAAATGTCTCAACGTACTAACGTAAAAATATAAATCTCAATGTCACCCCAAGAATATCATAAACAGCCCGTCTCTGCACTCGCCGCAATCATATCTACTGGTCACTCGGCCCACTCCACGACATCGGCACCATCCTCGAGAAAAATATAATCATGCTCCGTCTCGGCTACATATGGAATAGTAGGGGTGAGTGATGGTAATCACCCAGTAGGTGCCTCTCAAAACAATACAAAGAGTACATACCCAAAAAGACATCAACACATAACACATAAAACACGATAGCATGGCTTATACTGAAAGGTAAAGCACTCCACATAAAAATGCGCAAGTACGTGATGCATGCTCAAATAACGTGTCACACGCAACTAGAAATATGTCAGGCAATATGCTCCTAGACCTATATGCAATGCATGCCCCCGGGTCCTAAATCCAGCGTCGTGGTCTCTAGCCACCACTTGCCGTTTGGACACCCACGCCCTATAGACGCAGTATGTCTCATGACCCCGGTGCCCTATAGACACGGTAAGTCATCCCGATACCCACGCCCTATAGACGCAGTATACCTCATGCAATGCACGTGCCATGAATGCAGGAATACCACACAGCCGCCATTACTTCCCTCTGTACCACGTCCGTCTCCCATTACTTAGTCTACTTATTTTATTATTTTACTTCATTTACTTTTTTTTTATTAAATTGGGTTCAGCCGAACTGGCCAAACCCTTTGTCCTTTTTATTATTATTATTATTTATTTAAATTGGGTTCAGCCGAAAAAACAAAGAAGCCTAAAACATTACTACACCTTTACAATCAACACCAACATTTGAAACACAAAATTAATGCACAAAATCGGTCCCCCTAGCAAATCTAATTTATTATTATTTTATTATTCTTTTTTTTCCTTCACTGCAATACAATCGGCCCCCCTTTTTTTATTTTTTTATTTTTTTTAATTAAGTTAAATTGGGTTGGCCGAAATGGCCAACCCTTTGCCGTTTATGATTTAATTTATTTTTTTTTTTACAAATGCTGAAACAATCGGCGAAGGTGGCCCAAAAAAAAATTTTTTTTTTTAATTTAAAATAAGAATCTGCCGAAACAGAAAAAAAACCCTCACCTATTAATAACACATAACAAATTTAATAATAAAAAAAAATATACAATCGGCCCTCTCAACAACAAACGATACAACATATATTTATGCAGCATACACTTGCACTTTTCATCAACAAAGAGAATACATCAAGTTCATGATCAAATCAAGGATAAAAGAACAACAATAAACACATCAAATACCGTTTTGAGCATGCAAACTTCATACCATTTTGAGGGAATAAATAGTATGCACCTACCTCAATCCCAGCAAGAAGTTATATACGAGAGATGATGGTGATGATGTTAGGGTTGTGATTCCCACTCCTCTTGAAGCCTTGGATAAAAAATCTTTTTTTTTGTTTTTCTCTCTTGGTGGCGCAAGTTTGATGGGGGAAGGGGGAGAGGAGATGCGTTGTTTTTGAGAGGGGAGGGGAATTAGGGTTTGATGTATATTAATAAGAGATTTGAGGGAATAAGGGTGAGATGATAAGTGAGGGAAATTAAGGATAGAATTTGGTTAATTAGTTTATTAT